>CM031878.1:19556515-19658332 GCA_018697195.1 Certhia americana
GTGGGGCCGAGGCGGGCCCGGGCCGAGGGGCGCGGGGGGCGCGGGGCGGTGCGGATAGCCGCCCGGAGCCGGGGGAGCGGCGCTGTCCGGCCCCGGGAGGGCCCGGCGCCCGTCTGAGCGGCACCCCCGTGCCTTCCTGCCCGGGGTTAACTCGGCGGGGCTGCCGCCGGCCCTCAGCGCCCGGTCGGGCCTGGGCGGGCTCGGGTGTGTCTGGAGGCAGCGACTCAGTGTTCAGCCTGGTGTCCCGCGCTGTGCTGGGACAAGGGCACCCTATTCCTGCTTGGTTTGGTCTTCACTTTGTGCAACAGCTAGTGCCTGTATGTGTAAGAGCATGAAACAGGCAGCTCTGATCTTGGGATCTCTTGGAAACACGAGATTGCACGTCGATCCGTGGTCCTCGAGTGACCCGCCGGATTTGTTCGCTGTCCAAGCCATCACACTCCATATCCTAGCTGTCCCTGGAAGACCTGTTGACTTAAGCAGCATGCAGGGTTTAACAAGTCGAGAAATACGTTGCAAGTAACTTTTTTTTTTTTTAAACTTCCTTTTAATTATGTGTGGTAGTCTTGCTTCAAAAGAAAGTATCACACTGGCCACCCTCTGTCATCAACTAGTCATCACTGTTACTAACTTCATGATACAGAAGCTGATCAACAATGGCTGAACTGGTAGAAGAGTTTGTAGACGTGAAGGAGATGCACTGAAGCAGATGATGCATCGTTCTTCTTCTCTTCTTTGGCAGCCTGGGGACAATTCTTTAAATTTTCTTTTTTGTATTCCCATCTTAGCTGCTATTTTGTTGAGAAACAATGTTGCACTAGGTTTTTCAAAGATTTTCTTTAATCAGAAATACTTTGTAGATCATAAAGTAGCAGCAAGTTTTTAAGTGCACCCTAATGGAATCCGTGGTTGTTTCTCTATCTGGTACCAGTTCATCCTTTTCTGGGAGCAGGAACTTGGGGTATGAACTCTTGTTGGCTAGGACAGCTCATTTAGCTTTTCTCTGTCATCCTCCTACAAAGCTGACATGTCCAATTTTTTTCAAGACTGTCATTTACTATTGCTGAAGTTTCAGTGTCCTAGTTTCTTGCTGCAGTCTAATTATTATTGTAATTTTCGTGGCTGCAGTAATCTGAAGGGGCCACAGGTGATTTTTGAAGAAAAGGCATTGATAACTGCTTGTGCTGCTACACTTATTTTGTCATTTTTATGCATTTGTGAATGAAGGGCAAGTTAGTTGAAATTCTAGACCAGATTTCAACAGAAATTTAGGGGATTGTATTTAATTCTTCACTGTGAACATATGAGAACTTTTAACTGGAGTTCTACTTCATGTTTTCTAGCAATCTTTTTGAAGATAGAATGACCAAAATGTAATACATAATGCAATTTGGATTTTATGAGAAGTTTAGATATAAATAAGCATTATTTTTTTTTCCACTTGAAATTTATGTTATCTGTCTAGTCTCCTCAGCTGGTAAAACTTCAGTGAGTTCTGCATCCTCAACTTGCATTGAGCAAGAATAGCTGACCCATTTGAAGGAGTTCACAAATTAGCAGTGACAGTCGGAGATCAAGAAAGCATTTTCTCTGAGGAAAAAGAGAAATATTTATTTAGTTCAAAGACAAGATTGAAGGGGAGCTAATATCTAGTAAGAGTTTAAAGTTGTAAAATGTTCTGCGCAGAAGAAAAGGAGCAATTTTGTTCTCTGTATTCACAGCAAATAAGGGAAATTACAAGAAAATTCTATTTAAGTATTAGGGGAAAAATTAATAATGAAAGATAAGGAGACAATGAAATAGTTTGGGAAAGCAGTAAAATCTTTGCCACAGGTCTCTAAGAGATGATTAGACCAGTGATTTCCAAGAAATGGAACTGAGACTAACTTGGAAAGGAAGTCTCTGCTACTGGTTTTACTGGGACTAAATAATATTAAAAAGTTTGAAGGTCAGACAAAAGCCATGGAAGAATATAGAGTTTTTATCACCCTGATGATACGTCTGCGTGCTGTTTTTGAGGCAAACAGGAGCTGACATAAAGCAACTGACCTGAAAGCAGTACAGCCACAACACACATGACAGTACTAAGATGAAAAGGCCCACTCAGCACTGTTCTTAAAGTTCCAAATGAAAAATTTTTCTCTTTATGTAGGCACTTTTTACTGAAGGAGAACAAGATGCCTTTTAATAGTTTTACATGCAAACAAGAAAGTTAGGAAAATACATCCAAAACACTAAGGTTAAACTGCAGTTAACAAATAAAACCCCCTTCAAAATCCTGTGTTCATATGCATTTATTTGAACTTACGTGCAAATGTGCAAAACAAAATGAAAGTGGATTCAGATATGAGAAATGCTAAACTTGATGTGTGTAGAAACCTGTGCAAAGTTTTAACATGCATCTGTAGTTTCTTCTGTCCTTTGTAAGAACTGCAAAAGACACACACTTATAGATTTTTAATACACCTACAGGAATTTTACTTTCTAAATACTCCTAGGCCAGAGGAATGCTTCAGCCTTCTGTACCATAATATTAAAAAAAGTATCCACTTGACTTGGATTTTGTTCCATGTAGTTCATTATCAGCACTCTTGGTTACACAAAATGTAACCCATGCTATGTGTGTTATTACATATATACTGTGCACTCATTTCTCTTATGTAAGTGTAATTTGGAATAAATTTAAGAAGAACCTTTCAAAGGGTATAACTGAACTAACTAAATAAAAGACCTTTTATTTTGCAGTAAAGCTGGGAAGATGTTATATTGATGAGGAGGATGTTTACATCAGTTCAAATGCCAGTGATCCTTAGAGAGACTTTGTTTGCACGACTTGAACCTTGTCTTTTAAATATATCAAGTACATTTATTCATCAGTCCTTTATCTGATTGTTGAGAGGTCTATCACCCAGTGGGTTTTGCCCTGCTCTAGTCGTCAGCTTTAAATGAAGCAGCTGTTCAACAGATAGCAAGGCATCCTCTTCTCTAAGGGGAACAGAATGTATATAGAGACTTAAATATATCATTTGGATAAAAAAAATACAGGATAAAAAGTGATGCAAGGTATATCAAGGTATACCTCATATTTGAGTAGATGAGGATATGGCTATACCTAAAAAGAATCTTTGAGCTAGCTGCATGCAAAATGTCTTTCAGTCCATCCTGCTTGATCTTAAATTTGAGGCTCTCGCTGAACTGTTGCAAAAGTAAGTTCATTCTAGAAGTGTGTTACAAATTTTTGAAGAATAAATTAATTAGAACAGCTTTAAAGTGTTTGAGTGATATAAAGAAATTCATAACTGATAATCATTCTCTCAGTACCTTGTGGTGCCTAATGTTATAACAGCAAAGTGATACAAAGTACTTCTGAAAATTACCAGAGAATTAATTTACTTTAAAAGAAAAAGCATTCATAGACAGGTTAATTATTTTGTACATTCGACTTTTGAAATGTGTCTGATACAGAAAGTAGCAGCACTGACATAGGTGGGTTAGTACAAACTAAGTTTAAGTTTAAGTAAAGACTGAAGTTCTGCTTAAGTCAAAAGGGTTTCAATCATTCTATTTTTGTCAGGAACGAGACAGGTTACTAGTATAAGTTCTTAGCTTTTATGTGATCCTCTCTGGCATGATCTCTTTTGCTTGGCTGCCCTAAGATTCCTTAGTGGACGCTTGAAAAAAAAAACATTTTAATTGTGACATTGCAAGAAAACATTTAATATTTGCCTTAATTTCATTTTTTAAGCTGAGAGTGGATTGGATTGTTAAAATCTGCATATACAGTTGAGCTCAGAGTCTGCTGTATGTATGCCCATTTCTGCTTGTCCTTGTCAAACTATATTTCAGACCTTTACTTTTGTAGGAAAGTAAAAAATGTGATGAATGAAGACCTCAGATGTAAATAAAAGATAGTAAGTAACTTCTCTGTGTGTTTCATTGTCTTTGATTAAATGAAGAAACAAAGCAGAAAAAGGGAAGGCAGAAATGGGGAAAATGCAGAAGTCTGTATGTTTCAACAAGGTAAACTGCTCTTCAGGTAGCATATAGTGGAGACGTCACAGTTTCTTTAGTTAATGAAAACTAAAAAAAAATTAAATCTTAAAACAGTTGCAAAACAGATGTTTGGACTCTGAAACTTTGACACTGATTTTTAGTTTTATACTCCAGCATGCCCATTAGTAAGCGCTGTGCACTTCAGCACTTTTGAGTAGGCCTATCTCTAGTATAGGGCTTGAGTTGCCATGTATATGAAAAGGATTTTCTTAATGTGTTTTCATGTAGCTAGCACAAGGGGGTAAAAACAGAAGTACTTCCAGAGAAGATTTGGAGGATCTTTGGAGAAACATGACAAAAAAGGAGGACTTTGGAACAAGCTACAGAGGATCAGACAGACAATTAGGACACGGCAAGACACAAAAAGAGAAAAATAAAATCTTTGTCTTGTTCTTGTGGTTGTCTTAATTTAGGTGCTGTTTCACAAGGAGGTTAATACAGGTCCATGAAAAATGATTGCACCATTTTACTCCCAACCAGTAGTGCTCATCCTTCCACACAAAATAATTTAAGGGAGCAAGCCTCCAGGGGCATGTTGAGAAAAGAGTCTGTCATCTATAGTTTTATGTTGTCATTTGTTATTGTTATGTGGCATTATATGTGTGTATGTTTATTCATTACTTAGGATAGCAACGACTCATTCGTATGGACATATTCCAGAAAAATTGGAGTTCTCTTATCTTTTGTCCAAATGTTGAAGTTTTATGTTTGGTTGATTGTTCAGTTTCATTTTATTTTATTTTGGTTTTAATTGTTTTGTTGTTGTTGCTTTCTACTTCTTTATGCACCCTGGAAATAAAATCAGCTTTTTCATGTTACTATTTAAAACATCTAGATGGCATGCTATACAAGATCAGATAATGTTTGTAAGTATTAGTCTCCTCTACAGTGGTGGGAATATTTACGGACTTCAAGTCTCAAGAGAAAAGTGGTATTTCAACAGGTGACCAAATTGTATGTTTTGTGGTCTTTACAGGTCAACATACAGAGCTGCAAAATCCCAAACTGACATAATGAACAGCCAGGAGGCTGGTGTTCTACATTGCTGGAGATGTGGGAAATATATAGCAAATTCTGGTTTTCTTGCAAAATGTAATGGGAAAAAGCCATCCAAAGTAAGTATAGCTTCTTCTGAGGGAGTTTGTAAGTTCTCCTAGTGCCACATATTTTAAATGAAAGAGAAGTATTAGACTTAGACTCACACTATAACTAATCTCTTGTGGAGGTAAGTAGTGAAGTAAAGACAGTTCTGTATAGAGTAGTGTAGGAAGTAGTTTTAATGAAGCCAAGTAGAGAGTGATCACCTTCATGTTCTGCAACATGCAGGCTGGTGTTCATGGCTAGCACTTGACTACTAGCATGTATAGAGCATTACCATTTCTAATATAAAAATGGGGTTTGGTTTTGGTGGTTTTAAAGCAGTCAGTTTTTTTTGTTTAATATCTTTTAATGGGCAACTCCTTCTGTTTAAGGTGTGTTTTAAAGACGGATTCTAATTTCTGCTGTGGTAGTTAACTGTGTGTAAAATATCCCTACATCAGGAAATTTTGCTCTTAATTTTTAAAATATGGGCCATAGTCTGTGCACAAAAATAGTTCAGAAGGTTTGTCTCCCCTGAGCAGGGTCATACCCTGCTCAGTAATTTATATTTTCTTGATTAAAATAAACAGAAGGATAATTACACAGAATAAAACCATGGCAGAGTATTTCCTGCTGTTTTATAATGGCAGCTACTAATCATAGGAGCTAGGGTCTTTCCAAACGTGCTAAAAAAGGCTTACAGCCTCTTGAATCAAAGTTAAAAAGCAAATAGAAGAGAAGGTAGTAATGTGTTTTATTAACACATTAGTAATGCAACAGCATTCTTTTTCACACTAGAGAGGGGTACAGCCAATAGATGTAGAAACAAAGTTACTTTTTAAAATCATGGTAGTATTTTATCAATAAACCCCTTTTTAATCACTCTGCTTAAAGAGCTTGAAGTTTTGGAATAATTTGCACACTTTACATTTGATGATTCTTTTGTGTGTGGTTTGAAGTGATTTTTGTGTGTGAACGTGGAAATTCAAATTCCTTCCATGGAAAAAATATGGTGAAAAGAAAGAGGTGTCTTTGTCCAAGCTCCCCATGGTGGAGCATTCAGTTGTGAGTAGAGATCCACCCATCATTGCACACATGACCAAAGCAGCTTCTTCTCCAGTTATGTAGATGGCAAATAAAAAATGTCACTTAGTGATGTACCTAAAGAAGTTGGGAGGCAAAGACAGAATTATGATGAGAAGAGTAATGTTTTCAGCATGTTTTCACAGATGAATTTTAAACTTTTAGACAAAGACAAAGCTGAAGTATGAATGGAAAAGATATAGAACAAATTTTAAAACAAATGTTGAAGTTACAAACACGGTATGAACACTAACAATTATATCCATATTGAAGTGCAGGTGGTCTTCACAGATAGGACAAAAAAACAGCGCAGACACGATAAATGGATCTATCTGTCTTTTGTCAATACTTGGAGAATTTTTAAAAGCTTGTATCTTCTGTCTATTGTCCCACTTTTAATTTTCATAAAAATGAAACTTTTATTCCAATGACTAATAACATAGGCATCTACAACGTTGCATATTCCAAATTTAAACAAGAGATTTTAGGACTTTCTCACCAATTTCCTGGTAATTACCAGTTTCCTGGTAATTTTAGCCATCCCTGTAACTCTACTTTAGTTAGGTAATTGCTTTTATTTTGGTATCAATTAGTGAAATGCTGCAGGTTTTTAGATATTTTTCTCTTCAGCTGATCACATTAGTGCAGTAAAAACTCTAAAGTTGCTAAGATACCTGGTTACTCTGTTAGTTATTCTAAAAAGCATTAGAAAATTAATTCTACTTCATAGTCTTAATGTAAACTATATATATTTTTCTGTCTCTACTGAAAAATTATGCCAGCTGACAGTGATTCTATAATCAATTTCCAGATATTCTTGGAAGGCCTGAAACTGCATGCTTTCTGTTCCTTTAAACAAAACAAAACCACCTCCAGACGCCTACATTTCCACAGCAGAGTTTGCCCAATGTTCTTGGAATCAGAAGTAGAGCATTACTGACAATATCTACCTGATTTTTTTGCTTAAGGAAGCATGTAATTCTTGATGTTTATAATTTGTTAATGTTTATTGATTTTGGGGAGCTGACTTCTGGCTATAATCAAAGAAAAAAAGTTTACATAAATTTTGAGTATCAATACAATTACTTTGTTAACAGATATCACAACCTTCAGCTGCTGTACAGAATTCTTGCACTGTATGTCATGTGAGGTTAGAAGCCATTCCAGAGTAGGTGAAATCTATCATTGAAAAGGTAGATTTCTTTTTCTTGCATCTTTATTATTCAACATGTAAAATAATTAAGGGGGACAAATTTCAAGAACACATTTCTGGCAAGGCCCATATATGCTACAGAGACGTTATAACTGAGGGAATTCTTCTCAGAAACTTCTATCATTACCATTTAGAGATTTTTTTTTCCTCTCTTAAATGCTGTTTCATTTTGTTTTGGTTTTAATATATGTTGAAGTGGTACAAGTGAAAAATTCTGTGTCCTGCTCTTTAATAGAAGAATGGTTGTCCAGATAACTGTCATGGGCATCTCTGCATGTTTTTCAATGCTTAATATTATATTTATTACCTAGGCTTTGGGGTTTACTTTGTTTTGGTCATCCTATCTTGCACTACTAGCATACAGGGTGACAGTGACCACAAGAAGCATATTTAGTGGACTGCATAAAAGCGGACTGCAGATTTCTTAAGAGATCCATTTTTGGAATATGATGTGTTTTATACTGAAGTCTTTTGTACTTAATGTGCTCTTACATCATATGAATAGAAATAGATACCTTCCTGCAAATTCAAAGGTCTGATGACAAGCCAGTGTCACTGCTTTTGAGTTTTAACTGCCCATTTGAAATTACAAACCATCTCATAAATTTCCTGTTTATTGACTGCTTCAGTTGGTATTTAAGTTATTTTAGATCTAGAAGTTTATGTTGTGGCATAGATACTAATAAGCAGAAGCAGTGCTTTTTGCTGCACAGATTTTCTTTTATGAATCTTTGATTTTCATAAGTAAATGATATTTGCATTCCTTTCTCCTTAGACTTCAGTGTAAAATTTAACAATATTTTAAGTAATTTCTGTCCTAAGCAAACCCATACTGAAAAAGATGCACAAAGACAAAAAAATTATTATGACTATAGAACTAAGCATTCAGAAACTTAAAAAAAAACTTCATCTTCCTTCTTTGTATTGCTCTGTGTGGGTTTTTTTTTTTGTTAAACATTAATTAAATTTTTTTAAATTGGTGTGATCTCTTCTACTTCAATGAACATAACAGAACAGTTATGTTCAGAAACACTAATCCTGGAGGTGTGTTTGAAAATTATGGCTTATGAGTTATTTCCTCACTTTACAATATCACCTAATCATGAATCTTTAATAATAAGGAGGCAGTTTTTTACAGGGTTTTTTGCCTCTTAAATTATTAGATTGTAGTTGGAATCAATACTGATAGTAATATTATTCTTTTCACCTTTATCTCTTAAAATATTCTTTTGCATCTTTAGCTTCTGCATTTGAAACCTTGGAGGGTCAAATTTGGAACCAAGGAAATGCAAAACCCAGACTGCCTGACACATTTGCTTAAGGCTGCAGAGGAGCAGTTCTCCTCTGGTGAAAAAGGCAGACAATGCAATTCTCTGTGTACACCTTTGACATCTTTGTGTTCATTGTGTCACTTAATATCCTTGGAGCTCTTGCCTCATTCACTTTGTCTCCTCTGGAAAGATCCTGTGTTTTTATGGTTAAATGCAGGGTGGGGTGGGGGGTGTTAAACAATTATGACTTATCTCCAGAGCCTCCTGGGCTCTGAATAATTTTGTGATCATGTGTTATTTTCTTCTGTATGACTCCTGAATCAAAGGCTAAATCATTTTACATAAGTGCAAAGTCTATTTGCAGGCTGTAAAAACCCACTTCTTCCCAGCCGGTTCTTTTTTGCCATCTGTCTCTGTTCTTAACCAATCTCCTTGGATTTCATGTACATATTAGTGTATAGATAATCTTCAATAACTACAAATATGTAGCTAGTGCTGCTAGTGACCTTTATTGACCTAGATTTTCTTTTACCCGTCACTTATCATTTGTTCTGGTTTCTTTTTCTAACCTTTTCCATTTTTTCCTCTTTATGCAGTCCATCACTAAATCTGTGTACCCTCAGCTCTCTTTCAGATCTTGCTGATTTCCCCCCTACCACCTCCTCCACTAGTAGGCTGTTACTTCTTTTACTGAGTCAGTGCTTCCACACTCCATTGCCAAACTCATGCTAAATGAGTCCCAGGCTCCTTGGTACCACACCTTATCTCCCAGCCTCTGTGCACATGGAACATAGAAATGTCCTTTTTCCTCCATACTGTGTCTTGCATGTTCATTTTTTCCAGGCTTCTAACCCTATTAATTTTCACTCCGGGTCTCTATTGGAAGATTCAGGGTGCTATTCCATGCCAGAGAGACACAATAAAGTCACTAGAAAGTGCTTTTTCCTTAAATTTAGTGTCTAGACCCTGGCATCTGGGAAATGGAGTGTGGGCAACTTAAATCTCTGAACAAGCTTAATTCTTCTTTGGGAATGGCCTGTGTACACATTGGTCAGCCTTACAAACTGAGAAGGATTTTGCATGTTTAGAAAATTCTCAGGAATTTGAAAGCTCTTGGTGACATGTAAGCTATTTTTTCTCCAAGTTAAAAACATGTCTAGATTTAAATAGATTCTCATAGGTGCAATGAAAGACACATCTTTGATATTTTGTGTAATTTTGAGGCAGGAGTAAGTTTCTCAAATAAGTGTTTCCAAAACGTCTAGCATTGTGTGTGAAAAATAACCTTTTTTCCACATAAGTTGCTGGAGTTTTTTTTCTGGAACTCCTAAATTGTTTTTTCTGACATTTTCTGTAGCTTTCAATAGGACAAGCATCAGTTATGGACATCTTTCCAAATCACCATGAAGGATATTTACAACTGAAAGCAATGCTTAAACTAGAAGTGTTGGGCAGCTTCTGTATTCATGGTTCTTTAGACTCTCAAGTGAGTAAAGTGTGACTGGAGTTGATAATGTTGTTTCTAAGCTGGGCTTTGATCTTACAATCACTTGCATAACTTCAGTCCTCAACAGTGCTGCTGAAAGATGAATGTAATTGCTGAAAATATTAATAGTTGTACAGATATGTAGGAGGACTAATAGATGTATTAATATGTAGGTGTTTATAGATCTTTTATATGTATTCCTTTTGAAAAAGTGCCTTCAAGGTTGAAAAAAACCCATAGAATTATAAATAATGAAAACAACTGTCTCCTTATATATAGAGTATTAAGGATTTGCCATGGTATCTGCACAGAGATTATGTAGTAACATACATACACCAAAATACAAATAACATTTTAAGCTTTTGTGGGGTAATAAAAGTGAAAAGCTGTATTCTTTTTGTAAGAAATCTCCTTCCACTGTACTTGGTATGCAAGAAATGCATCAGCATTCGGAACACTCAGCTGAGAAATTGGGCTTGCCAATTCCAGATTAACATGGGAAATTGATTTCACTGCTTTAAAGACCTAATGTTTTCATTAGTATTGCAGTATTATTCTATCTGTGGACAAATTTTAAACATATTTCAAAGCTCCTACATTTTACAATGTGTGTTTTAGTTTTCTTATAGTTATCACTGTAGCAAGCAGAGCTTTGACCAGAACATTATTTATTGTGGATTTGTTTTCTGCTGTGAAGTGTCTTTTATTGTATTTGAAAAACAAGAAGAAAATCCTCTTACTAAAGGAGAAAATAACTCCAGTAATTATTTGTTGCTCATTTGTTTTTCAGTGAACATGAACTTCTTTCTCTTTTTGTCATTAGACACAGTGGACAATTGGAAAACTGCACTGTCCATTCTGTGAGGCCTGCTTAGGGGGCTTTAACTTCGTTTGCAACAAAGAAGGTTCCTGTGGACAGTTAGTAAATAGACATTTCTGCAAAACTTGGACTGAGCATCAGCCACCTTTCTCTGTTATGCTGTCAAAATCATCAGAAAAACATTTGTTTCTCAAAATTCAGTCTGGTTTTAACAAGGATACCTGCCATGAACTGGTAACTGCAACTTTAGAAATCAAAAATCAAGGACTTTCCTACATGGCTGGAAATAATAATAGTGCTGGAAGATTAACAGAAGCACTTTGTCTAGAAGTAAGAGCTCCCAGATATGAGATAGACAATAAAAAACTTCCCTTAAAGGCATTAATTCAAAAAAGAAATCTCCCTTCTTCCTATCCTATAAAAGATGTATGCACTGTAAAACCTTTTCACAGAAGGTCACGTAGCTGGGATTTAAATATCAGAGAATTACTTGTTTTGTCACCTGTTATATATGAAACTTGCAGCATGGGAACACTTTACTGTGGCCAAAATGAAAATCCACCTCCTTATGTACAAGGGAGCTTGCAATTAGAGTTCCATAGGAAAGATGGTTGTTCTTTTCAGGATCTGTATAGTTCCAGTGCTGACATACTACAAAACCAATTTCAGGTTACTTCCATTACCACATTACTAGACAGAGAAATAGAACGTGAGTGTGAATTTGAAGTTACTGGAGGGTCTTCTGAGAGTGTCATTGCTGATGGGTCACCATTTGTGATGAATCTTTACTCACCTGCAAGGGCTGTAGAAGACAAAGAGTACATCACACCTGTTGGTCTTGTGCAGCCTACAAGTACTTCTTTCAACCAGAAGCTGAGTAAGACAGAAAGAAACAAGTCCAAAAGCCTGAGGAGAAAACAAAGAAGGCAAGAGAAATGTCTACAGAAGCAAGTAAGTGTTTAAAATTAATTATGCTACTTTTTGGTAAAGTTTCAGAAATCATTCTGACTTTATATATATATATATATAGTCTTTTAATACTGGTTTAATGTGGAACCATCTAGAGTCAGGTATCAGGCAAGCAAAGATTTATGATACCTCCCTACATGCAGTTTTATTCTAATTCCATCGTATCAGGTTTTCTTTCCGTGCGAAATCAAAACATGATGGGTTTTCATTTGCCTTCTTGTTTTGTGATGTAATAATAATTTTGAAGTGGTAAAAAACACAATGAAATTGAATCAGTGGAATTAAATAAAAACTAAACATTTGAATCTTCTAAATGAGAAACCCTACCATGTCAGAATTTTCTAGCTTTAAACTAATGGTATTTTGAGTTAACTTTACAGTTAGGAATGTTTTAAATGTGCTTATTTTTTGTTGTTAGACATATATTTTTCTATGAGTAAAGAGTTGATTATTGCTATTTAAAATATTAGGCTTTAGTAGGAAAAAATTTTGTCTACAAATCTAAAACAAGTACATATTCTTATCAATTGTGCAATAATGATTTCCTTCTTTAAACCATCTAAAGCAGAACAGAAATAAAGGCCCTAGGCAGTTGCAACTTTTGGTGGAAGTCTGGGAAGAAAAGCAAGTCATAAAATGGCCAACACGGTTTGCTCTCAAACTTAGTAGAATGACTAATAAAATATGCCTTTGAAGGAAAATTTTATCATAAATTTCCTGCAAAAAATAACTGTGTGGTAAGGAAGAGCAAACATACTAACTAATCAGAGAAGTATTATCTACTCAAGCACTTATTCCTGCTTAGGGTAGGTTTGTCATTGTGAATTCAAGATTTACAAGATACTTACAGGGTGTCTCTCTCAATTATATGGACAACCAGCTTGAACATGTAATGGATGTGGGAAATGTTATGAGTCTTTTCAGTATGGTATGCATATATTCCTTCTTCTTTGGGAAGGTTTTTTTGTTTTGCTGCAAGTCTTAAACTGGTATTACGACCTTTGAAAACTTGTTCTTCTAAAATTCATCTCTAAAGCTGAGTCTGGATGTCTTAATATTGAATGTTTGTTTTCTAATAAGTCTATAAATATTCTTAGCTGTCCAGATCCCTAAAATTACTTTAAAAATTCCAGATCTCATTGTTTTGGTAAATGAAATGATGATGCACAAGCACAATGCTTATGAGCATTTTCATCATGATGTCACCTACAGTCTTTCCAGACACTTTAATATTCAGATGTTACTTTCAAGAATAAAACATTGTAAAGATTTTCTGAATTTTTGATAGCTAAGAAAGATATTTTCAGATCTTTTTCTAGTTAAAACATGCTTAACCAATTCCTACATTCTTTTATTACATTTATTACTATCCAATGATTGGAGAGATGAGATGCTGCTGCCCAAATTAAGGTGCAAATGAGACCATATGCTGAAGGCAATAGTATGGATTTCATGTAACAGTAAATGGGAGGTAGAGAGAGATACAAAGAAAGAGGAAAAGAGAGGAGGGGAGTGAAAAAGAGTGAGAGGGACAGATTAAGTAAAAAAGGTAGCACCATGTGTGGTTCCAGGCTCCATCCCACTGGTCCTCTTCTGGTCTTCTCAGTAGTGGAAGTCCAAGGTCACTCAAAACTTCTCCTTATTTGTACACTTTAGGAAACAAAGGAATCATTGGGTACACTGTTTTCCTATTCTCTTGCTTAAATGATTTTCTTGCTTCCAATGCTGATTAATTGCATGCTCAGTCTTCCTCTTCTTTTGAGTCAGTGGGCCATGGCCTCCTCCTTCAGAGCTGGACCCAGTCAGAGCTGATTGTCAGCACAGTTGATCAGCTGGCTTTTGTTACACCACCCTCTGGCTCAAATACTGCTATTCCAGTGACTTTTCTTCAGTTCATGGGTTGTCCATGGGAATGATAGAGATAGTGGGCATTACAAGAAAAGACAGAAGCAGCATAAGCAATAATAAAAATAATCTCACTGCATAAAATAGCTATACCAATCATTAAAAATACAAATCCAATTGCACTATCAACCCAATTCTTATTAGGTGCTGCCCCTACCCAGTGATTCCCAAGGACCAGAGCGTTGTTGAATGGATAGTGTATGTGATGGATTCTGCAATCTCTGTCTGTTGGATGTTGGCCCAAATTAGCCATAGAATTATACAGTGAGTCTTGATTTTAAAATCCTATAGATGGGTATTCCCAACAGATTCGTATGTCATGTGTTAAGATGTGTCAATCAGCCTAATCTGCAGCAGATTTTCAGGTCCCTTAGTACAATTGATTACACAATTGCACACTGGGAATAAGTGTGAATGGGTTTGTTGACCAGGTGTGTTTACGTATTTCAAACTTCTTAAAACAGTGTTCCATTTCAACCATATCCACGTGTAGCTGGAAGAATTTTATAGGTAATTCTATAAACCATGGAAGATTAACTTCTAGAATGAAACTTTCAGATTTAGTTATATTATCCCAGGTTTCTTTTTAATTTTTCGAGGTGGGTTGGGATGGTTGGTTGGTGTTTTGTGTGTGCTTTTTGTTTGCTTGTTTGTTTGTTTGTTTGCTTGGGGGGAGGGAGGTGTTGGTTGGGGTGGTTTTTGTTTGTTTTCTTTAATTTTTTTTTGGTGGCAAATGTCCCTCATCACATTCCTTTTAAATTGCTGCCAGAGTAAATTGCACCCTCAACTGAGAAGCATGTGTGGTGCAGAATGTACTAGATAACCATTTTAATTAGCATAAATAAAATAAATTAGGTAAAGTTAAAATAGTCTCTAGGACACATGGTGGTAAAGCCAATGTAAGGCAGACATGTTCAACTGGGGATATAAATATCTGATTTGATTTTGAATGTCTCATGTTTGATAACATATTTAGTTCTAAAACTGGTCACAAGTGAAGTTGCTTAAGAGTTGGTAAGCAGCCTTTCTGTATTTTACCCATGTCCTTTTGAGTCCATGGCTCTCTGTCCTTCTGGTCTAGAAAGAAATTGTCACCCATTTCCCATGGAACATTTTCTTTTGTTTTGTTAGGATTATTCAGTTCACTCATTAATATCTCTGAAAAATTTAGCTAGATCATCATAAATTTAAAGCCTTCTGAGACAGAACTCATTAATACATATTTGTATGATTCCAAATATGCATTAATTCTTATGCCAACTCCCAGGCTAAATTTGATTTAGACAAAATTATACATTCATGCAACAAAAGTAAAAGCTCTTCCCACAGCATTTTTTTCCCCAGTAAAAGACAAAATAAACTTGGCAAAAAATCAAACCAAGAAGACATAAAATGGTTTGACTAATATATGGTCTCCCAGCAAGTTCACTTGCAATGAAAACACAAACAAATCACAAACATTAATAAGCTGATACTACAAGCAATTATGGTGGCAATTAAAAGTTTCATCAGTTCCATGCAGCTCAGTCTCATATGTTGGCAGGTTCCTATAAAAAGAAAAGTGAAAATTCAACCTGCTACAGACTGATTATTAGGAGGATGGAAAATCCATTCAGTGTTGATTCAAAGGTCCTGTGTCTACCACAAAGATAAAAGGCCCTAAATGAAAAGTTGTCATATTTTCTTACATGACTTCTGATTGCTTTCTCATGTAAATCTGCTGGTTCACCCACTCTGAGCTGGTTCTTTTGATCTTCAGTTTGGGCAGGGGATGCTGGCACTCCTAGAAAAAACAAGCAACACAAACTTTCCTGTCAGATTACCCCTTAGAGTTTTAACTTGTTTCATGAAGTGTTTGGTGCACTTCTCTTATTGCTTCTCTCGTCTTTTCAGAGGGGTTTCCTCCAATTAATTTCATATCTGGAGGGAATAAGATTGCTTGTAAAAATTCGAGAAGTATCACCACTTGTGAATTAGGCAGTGCTTTAATGGCTTAACCTGGATTTCTTTTAGGGTTAAGATCAGCAGGCTTAACCACTGAAGCTTAACCCCTTCTCACCAGGAGCGGTGAATGAACCTTATCCATTTGGCAGATAACACTGGTTCCATTTACTTCAGTGATGTTACCTCTTTGCCATCCTGGAAGTATACCCAGATTTTCAGTATCCCAATGCATTAATATTAATGGTTTTCAATCTTTCCTGATTTATGCCCAGGCTTTGATATCTTAGTAGATATATAAGGCACCATTTCAGTAGCTGTTTGCTGATCTTGGCAACCATTTGTAGTTTCAATTTAAATTAAGCATCAACATGCTACTTCCTCGTCATCAGATGTCAATGCAAACATTAATATTTTGCTCTTTTACAGAACAACTGTCTCATGCATTGTCTCCCAACTCCTCCATTGAACAAAAAGTGTCAACTTACAAGATCATGTTTCAGAGAATGTTAGAGGTTCTACATCCTGCAGTTCTTCCCCTAATATTTTTCCTCTTTTCATGCTCATTCCAAAGCTCTGCCTGAAGCTTTTGGGCATCATCATGCTTGACAGCTAGCAATGCCTCTTCTTGCATTCTTTTTTCATTTTCTTTATTTAGCTTAAACTACAATTCTTCCACCAAATCTTGTAAGGATATCATTATTTCCTCTTCAGTTTTTTGAATACTCAATAGCTCATTATGAGTAACAAATAGTCCAGTTTTCTTCCGTCAACCCACCTGTGGGGTAGAAGCACAACTAACAAATTTTTCAGGAAGGATACCAAACTACGGTTTTTCACACTGGCCACCTTGGACAGCCATTTTTTCAAAAGTTCCTACAGGAAAAAAACACATAACCTTCCTCAGAGAAAAGCTGTGGCCAAGTTTCCGAGAGTTCCAGGGACAGAACCACCCGACTCCCCTAGAGGGAACTGTACTATTGTCAAAGGCAATACAGATCAGAGAATGGTATCCTTCCAACTATTCCAAAATAATATTAAGATCCCATGATTGGAGAGACGCTTCTTCCCAAATTAAGGTGCAAACGAGACCATATGCTGAAGGCAATAGTATGGATTTCATGTAACAGTAAATGGGAGGTAGAGAGAGATACAAAGAAAGAGGAAAAGAGAGGAGGGGAGTGAAAAAAAAGTGAGAGGGACAGGTTAAGTAAAAAGGTATCACCACCCCGTGGTTCCAGGCTCCATCCCACTGGTCCTCTTCTGGTCTTCTCAGTAGTGGAAGTCCAAGGTCACTCAAAACTTCTCCTTATTTGTACACTTTAGGAAATCATTTGGTACACAGTTCTCCTATTCTCTTGCTTAAATGATTTTCTTGCTTCCAATGCTGATTAATTGCATGCTCAGTCTTCCTCTTCTTTTGAGTCAGTGGGCCATGGCCTCCTCCTTCAGAGCTGGACCCAGTCAGAGCTGATTGTCAGCACAGTTATCAGCTGGCTTTTGTTGTGGATTCTTTGTGTTAATTATCAGTGCTCTTCCAGCTTATTTGCCTCTTCCTAGTCTGAGATAATCAGACAATATTACCACCTTTATCTTATCTCTAGTACCTGTCATGTGACTTAACTTACTGTCCAAATTTCCAGGAATTCAGGAAGGCATATCCAACAGTGGCAGGGTGGGGGGAAGTGGGACAGGGTGGTCACCAATGAGCAGGTGCCTCTTGGTATTGTTTGCCACAATGACTAAAGTCCTTTGGTCATCTTAACAGTGTTTGATTCAATTTTGATCTTTAAGTCTGTTACAATATTATATAGAAAATTATGTAGTATAATAATAGTATTATTGAGTTTACAAATCTCGTAGTTCTTATCAACAAGCATACAGTTTACAAAATACAAAAATTTCAAAATTAGTGTTTAAACTAAGTAATTGGTTTCAAATAGTATGTTTCAGAAGAAATAGTAAGTTTTCAGAGAAACTTTGGTTAGGATTGAGTATTTTATCCTTGGTGAGAGTTTGCAATCATGGCATGGAATATTTATATGGGTCTACTTCGTAGACTGTGTCAAGTTGCACATGTGGCTAGTGCAGTTGTGTTTCTCAGTGCTGACATATCTTCCCAGGAGAATGTTAATCTAGAAACTCACATCCCCTGTACAGCCTGATGTGTGGTAAATGGGAATGGTCCTCTGCCACACACTCCATTTTGCAGCTGCTTGCCTCTCATGTCAGTTCTTTTTTTTTTTTTTTTTCTTTTTTGGCAAGATTTTCTTTTCATCCTTTTTCTTCTGTATTCTTAAAATTTGGGTTTTGTCACTCTGCTACTTCCAATAGAAAGCTGATATGTGGTACTGTGTAAGCATGATTTCTAACATAACATATATGCTTAAGCAATCAGTAAAATTTCACAAATTAAAAATCAGAAATCTCTGACTGGATTAAGTGAGAGTTTTAATAAATAAGAATGAGAAGTATATAATTTAAGTACTCTTTTAAGAATTACTTCAGTGCATCAGAACGCTGATGTGAGGTAAATATTTTCAAAGATGTCTCAAAGGTACTGAGCATTTCACTTTTATCTTTAATTAAAGCTTTTCTGGAGAGTAGTCTGAGATAACAAACCTGTACAGACTGGAATTTCTTTGTAAATGCAAGTGCTGCTTTACCAGATATATTTTGTAACGGGATAACTGTCTGTCAAAGGCTTTCTTTCGTCTTGCAGAAAAGCAAAGTGCAGCCATAAACATTTTGTGGTTGCAGAATGCACTCTGTTATTAAATTGAAGTATATAAAACTTAAATTGTAAATAGGAGCACTTCTGTGTGCTCCTAACCTCCAGTTCCTCCAGAGGCTTGCATTGCTGCAGGTTCTGAGGTGTGGGTGCAGGACTGAACTAGCTAGCTAACAGTAGGGGGACCCAAGCTTCCTCTGTTCTGCAGAGGACAGCTCTTCATCCTGTGCAGGGGATGCTTGCATTTTGTGTGTGTGGTATGTGTGTGCACATCTGTGTTCACGGGGGATTTTTGGGCTTCTGTTAGGGTATGATTATATCATTAGCACATTTTAATTATGTAAATTTTTAGGGTATGATAATAGCTACTTAAGTCTAGGAATTGTCAATATTTGGAATGATTCTTGTTGTGATTGCTGTAGCTAAGCAGATGAAGTATTTATTTTATAAGTTCTATTCTGTGTTTATCTTACATGTTTGCATTGTTTGCTAATGAGGAAGCTTGCATTAGCTTTTTGGAAGATCTCAGAAAAATATAATTTGTGACTTCTCCAGCTAAATTGCATTTTTTTCTCAAGTCAGTTTGCTTTTCATGCTGATAAGAGATAATCTGAACTCTGGATAAACAGGTGGGTCGGATACAGCATTGTTTATGTACACTGTCAGGTGCTGTTATCTTGCCCCACAGCCTTGAGTTTTCCTGTTCATACTGGTACTTTCTAGCAACTGACAGTATTGTAGTGTAAGTGCTAGGCTTTCATGGTTTAGCTTGGCCAAAGTTAGCTTCATCTATACAAGTCTCTTTCTCGTGAACAGTTATGTTTTTTATTGAAATCGTAAATCCTTGATGTGTCTAGTTATGCATTTATGTAGTCAGATTTCATTCACTCTTTCTGTGATAATACTCATAACAAGATTTATTCTCAGATTGCTTATGGTTCTCAGCTGGCTGCTGGGGGGCTAAAAACATTATTTATTGTTGCCACAAAAGCAAAGTAGGATGAGAAGGAAGTGAAATGAAATCACAGCTAAAGTAGGCAAGCAGTACTTATGAAGTTTCAATTAAGACCTTTGTTAGGGAAATATGAGGACCTGCAGAAGTCACTTAAATTAAGGAAAGAGGAAGTACAGGATGAAAGGGAAGCTCTTTAATGTTTAAAATCCTTCACTGAGTGTAAAATGAATTTCATGTTGATGTTTTCTTTTTATTTACCCTGGAATCTGTTTGCAGTCATTTTTGTGTGTTTAGTAACACACACTTTTGCACCTTCACTTTCTATTCACTGAGCTGCAGCTTCATGCCATATCCAAAGTAACTTATGTGGTTCCTTTTATCTATGTAAGATACAGTTACTATGTTCTATTTGTTATGCTTAAAACCAATTCTGTGCAGGGCCAAGTCTGCATTTCTTTAACAGACCCCTGGGAAGTTTCTCATAGCTGTTTTAGTCTGCAGTACCAGCCCCAGTATGATCCCGTGCATGTACTCCTCCATATCACGTCTTGGGTCTCCATTTCTCAAGACCTCTGCTATTGTTAGCTGCCCTGCATTTCTTTGCACTGCATCGTTATATTAGCACTGCAACTATCTCTTTATATGTGGGGTAACCACTGTTAGTTGTTGTACCATAGAAAGATAAGTAAAACAAATTAGCTGCAGATCTGGTCAATTAGAGAAATTGCTGTTACAGCTAAACGAAGTAAAGGCAAGCGGCAGGCTGGGCAAAGGGAATCAGCCATAGCAGGCGTGGCTAGCCTCAGCCCTGATGCCTTTCAATTTCTGTGCTGAGCTAGTGGCTGTTCCTACAGCAGCAATGCAGCATTACAGGGCTATGTGAGTACATGAAGCAGTCTTTTTTAACTTCCTGATAAAAGGAGGGGAGAAATTTCAGGGCTGCTGCAGAGCCAAAGTTTCTCTTTGCTTTTGCTCTGGTTGTAACTATTGTTACTACATGGTAACATTTGTTATTAACACATTCATTCTGTCACTGATTACAACTGGATTAAGAAGATAATAAGAATGATGGATTCACATCCAAATGTATGACATATTGTTGTAAAACTGCAGTAGTGATTTCTGTGGAAGTTGTGTCTGAGTAAAATAGCATGTAAAGGCTACTTTTTTCTGAGGTGCATTTGAATCTCCTGTTGCAAGCATTTAAACTTCAACATTTTAGAGTTTTAGTTACTTTTTGCTGCAGTCTTTTTATGTCATTATTTGTGATTACAGCTTTTGAGGGTATTTTCTGACCTGACCTCATCTACTGTTTGACATGTCTTCTACACAATTTGGTGTTAATAATAACAAGTGCAATTGATAATTTTGCAAATTTGCAGGAAGAACCTATGCTTGCATTTGGTTATGAGTAAACATATATAACAAATTAACACTTGTGTTAGAAAGGAGGGAAAATTGCTCAGGATGCTACTGGATAAAAACACTATATCAGGATTGTCTGAGTGTATCTGAATGTACTTTAATATATTTTATGATCATCTGGAAGCTAGGTTATTTAGATTAGAATAGTGTAGCTGCACTGTCAAAGTAGTTCTAATGAAGGCCAAAATAGCTGGTTATGCTTGGAATTTATTCCTTCATTTGCGTGAAATATGTTTTATTAAGCTGCTTGTCTATAAAATATTTTTAGGATATATAAATATTATAGATTGATCTCAGCAGAGTGGAATTCCATGAGCTGTTATGCATTATGTGCCCATCTTGCAAAAGAGGGAGGGGATCATCTGCTACTTACAGGCCAGCATTGGTCTGCTAAGTGGGGGACAGTGTGCTAAGAAGGGACAGTATTGTTCACTGACATATTTGTGCTTTTCTTGCATCCTTGGTAATGTGCAGTTTTTCTGAAGAGGGACACAGAAAGTCTCCAAATGCAGCCACTTCTGCCTTAAGTAGTAATGTACTCAGAATGCTACAACCCAAAGGGTCAGTGGCTGGGGTAATGTCCAGTGCCACAAATAAGATCCTGATTCATCCTCACAGGCACTGTATCTTGTTGAAAGAAAACAACAAAAGAAAGAAAAAGCACATTGAAATTAATTACATATTAATTACATATTTTATTGCTGACTGTCTGAAAAAAATTTTAAAAAAAAACCCAGTTGAATTGTTTTTTCAATAGATGACCCCAGAATTTTTGCTGCTGTTCCAAGGCTATACTGATTGCTATTCCAAGAAAATACTGATGATCAGCCTAGAACCATAGAAGTACTGTAGGTTGTTTTTTTCTTTTATAAACTGAAAGGTTTAGAAGATATTATTTTAGTTTCTCTAGAAGCTCAGAGACAACTTAAATCATAAGAATTTATGAAATTTGCAGTCTCTCAGCTGAGAAAGACAATGACCTGTTCACAGAGGTAGGTTGCAGTATTGTGCAGTTAGGTGAATCCCATAATTTCAGCAGGGATTCATATTACATAGATAGAGTGAAGAGCACACTAAATTGCAGTTACGTAAGATGCTTTGTGGCAGTTGAAAATCAAAGTCCAACAATGGCAGGAACAATAATACAAGAGTGTCTTCAAATTATGAGTGTTACTGTGTATAACCAGAACAACAACGTCATATACACAGTAAGGATAAAATTTAAGATAGAATTTTACAAAAAAAACCCTGATTTTTGTGCTCCTAGTTCTTCCTTTCTACGAATTGTTACTGACTCATTCTCAGTGACTAAGAGTTTGAGTAGGTTTTGTATTTCTGATTAGTTTTCGGTAGCTTTCCGAATGCATATAACTGAGGTAAATTAAATGAGGCTTGTATGGAGATTTGAGTGTAGGACTTGGTTCTTTTTTTTTTTTCTCCCCCCTAGGAAAAAATTCCCAACATCAGGGAGAATTAAAGCTCTCTACTATTTCACAGAATCAGAATTAAAGGATGGTTTAGGATTGGAAGGGATCTTATAGATAATCTCATTTTCATCCCTCTGCCCCTGTGTCTTCCCTCTGGTAAACCATGTTGCTCAAATCTTATCCAGCCTGGCCTTAAACACTTCCAGGGATGAGGAAACCACAGCTGTTCCATGTTTTGTAGCAGTCAATGAGTCTATAAATGTTTTTAATCCACAACCTTCCATTAACTTTAATGGTATTCAACTCCAAAGCATTTTTTCCATCATGTCTGCTTCTGGGAGAGAATAATGCTATCCAAAAATTTTTTTTTTTCTTTACATTTCTTTCATTATGCAAACAGTCACTGAGCAAAAGTCATTGTATACATCCAAAAGACATCACACTAACAGAACAGATCAGATTTCATATGAACTGTTCCTGAAGTTGGTAAGCAATCAGTGTTCTGGTAGGAAATGGCAAAGTTAAAGTAACAAATTAGTGAAAGGAATTTTTATATATAGGAATATATATAGGAATTTATATACATAGCACTGTAAAAAAAACTGAAGAGGTGTTGTATGGTAACAGTATTTCAGAATTAAGGAAAAAATTCAGAAGTAAGGAAAGATGGCACCTCCTATTACAGCTGAAGAAGCTGGCAATTTTTCACACATAAGAATGTCTTTGTAACATCCAAAAAACCAATTTTATACTAAAAAGTTAGAGAAAACAGTTGTTTCCTATGCTATGATGGAACACCCTTGTGTCAGTAAAGCTCTGACATAATTTTTTAAAGTTACTGTTGCTAAGATTTTATTTGAAAGACTGCTTTTTCTGATATCCCATGATCCTCTAAGGCTTTATATTAATAGCTAAATTACAATGATTTGTGATTCTCTAGTGTTTTATATCAACACCTAAATTATAATGATTACACATCAGAAGGGAATTATTTCCTTTACAGATGATTTAGCTAAACATGCTTTACATTTAATACAATTGGGAATTACGGGGGATGGAATGTGGGGAGAGTTGTTTCTCTTTAATTTGCTTTCAAGCATGTATCTGCTTTGTGTGAGAATGCTAGAAATTTGTCAGTTCGCCTTATTAGTAATTTGTAACCAAGTTTCCATTAAAAGTTATTTTGCTTGTCATTTGAGCATTGGGTGATAGGATATATTGTTTCTAAAGGCTAGAGATTGGAGTATGAGCAAGAAAACATTTGGACATATTGAAAACATGAAATGAAGAAATTAAATGTCCTGATTCTTAATGATCTTACCTTTTTAAAAATAATACCAGTCTGAAGGAACTTATTCCTTAGACAAGACTTTCTCCCTGTAGTCTTAATTAAAAAACCCAAAACTTTGACAAAAGGTTATTAAAATCTTAATATTTGTAGGTCAAAAAGTTGAAGAGATCTTATTTTCATATTATGTGTATCTCATTTTCTTCTGTCGACAGTATGAGGACAAATTGCACAACTTAGACTAATTAATCTTGTATGATTAGTGGAACTATGTACAATCAAATAAATATTTGACATTATGAACACTCAACTAAATAAATAATTTGATGCTTCTCCAAAATGTAATGTCATTATTTCTTTCATTCGCATTTTGTTCAAAGCTTTTAAAAACTATTTTAAGTTTTGCTTTGGGTTTAGACTTTTTGCTAAAGAGTACTGCTAATACAGATTCTGAAGCAAATTGAAAATAATTAGCTAGCAGCTTGGAAATTAAAATTGGATTTTACCTAAGGGAAACTGAGAGGAAGCAACTGGTGAAGAAAGATGATTCTTACTTCCTTTCATAAATGCAAAAATTGTAATTCATGTTTTGGTATAGAAAATGGAGAAATGACTAACCAAAAAGAACCCTACCAAACAAAAACAAACACACACACCAAAAATGTGTAAGAAACAAGAATTTCAAGGACTTTTTAAAAAGTAAAATTAGAAAATCAAAAATAGATGTAATCTAGAGTATCTCAGTTTACATTTTCAGATTAAAATTAGTACGTTGCAGGAAGAGGAGAGATAGAATTATAGTGCAACTCTGAAAAGCTCTTCACTAGAAAAACAAAACTCCATCTGTCTGCTTATCCCACTGTTTTTCTTGTCATACTAGTTTTCAAGCCAAGCAATTTACAGATTAAGAAAATAAATCATGGAAATTTTTTAATTAATAATAAACAGAGCAAAGAGCATTCATTAAAGCATCAAAAAGGTCAGACATGCTGACCTTTGATGGAACATTATACATTAAATAGTGAAAGAAACCAGGCAATGTGGAGTGTTACACTGAGTGGGCTCCCTGAATTGGAAAGAATAGATGAGTCTGGATCATTCTGACTGTGTTTCAATTGCATATAGCAAAAAGTTTGTTAAAAAAAAACAACAAACAAACATATATTAATAGCATGAAACATTACACATGTGATTCTTGGAAAAAGGTCAAAACTGCATGCCAGTCATTTTTCTGCAAAAAGCTAAAAACTGTGGGCTGATCATTTGTATAGAAAACTATTTACAATCTTCCTTTCTGTATGTTATCTCAATATTTTCTGCCCTCTTTTTTAATTCCAGCTACACTTTATGATTTGGTAAGTTTTATTCAAATAACTACTAATATTTAGGAAATTTTAGGAAATTAGGTATATATAGGAGACTCCTAAATGCTCTATGTGAAATGCTGTACTGGATTCCCTTTGTAACAGGGAAAGATACAAGTCATAAGGCAAAATTCTGTAGAGAAACCAAGCCCCACTGCAGCAGACCAGTCAGGTCTGCATAGGACCTGCTCTTCTTCAGTCAGGTTAATTTGCTTTTATTCCTCTACTCTGATGCATATCAAATATGTGGTTTAGAGAAATACCTGTTAGTTTTATTGACAATATTGGAAAATAGGATTCTAGAATAGCAAAGAGAAAAAGGCAGCATTGCATGTAGGCAGTTGCATATGGTTTTTATAATTTGCATTTTTCCAGAGAAACCCATGGAGCGGGTTTGGTGCTCCTTCTCACCTTCTACAGGACAGACAAGGTTGTAAAAAAATAATATGAAGAGATTGTTTGAAGAGTAGACATGGACAGACATGGTAGTTCCTCTTGGCTGTATAATGACACAGCTTGTACTGTTAAATAGTGCTTCTTTTGAGGTAGGTCTAAAATACAAACTGAATTGAGAATGTTAGTTATGTTACAGTAAAGAGAAATACTGCTTTCGTTGTATTAGCAAACTGAATTTTGGTTTTATGCATTAGAAAAACTTCTGAACAGAAAGAATTCTGCTAGGTGATCAATTCTCTTCATCAGGGAACCACTAAACTGAAAGGCAGAACACCATTTTTGTATCTTCTGTAACAATATGCTGCTGTTTCCATCTGCAGCATAGCACATCAGACCAATCTGGTTTCTAAAAGTAAGCTTTTTTAGGAGGATATAAATAATGTATTAGAATTACTACTAGATTAATCTTTCTGGATTGAAATCTGTTAATCTATGGAATCTATATTTAGAATGGTATTAACAACTGTGGGGATGTCTGTCTTTTGGATTCCTTTTGTTCTAAAAGTGGCTCAATTCCCTTTACTTTAGGTATAAATGTAACATTGACTAGTGCATGGAACTGTTTTAATACAAATGTGTGAGCAGTACTGAATTTTTGGGATAAATGAGGAAAAGTACAGTATGTGACCCAACACAATAGGGACAGAATGTTTTGAGTATCTCCTTGGCTTAACTTGAGCCACTATTATTAGTGTAATATAATCTTACTTTATAATGGGAAGATATAGTAGAATGTAGTTGCTCAACCAGAGTGCTAAGATGGGCTCCCAGTTTTTCTCTGCATTTTCTCTAGATTGAATTTATGTAAAATCTGCTAGGGGCAGCAGCAATGAACATCTTACTTCTCTAGCAGAACATTATGTGATTCTCTGTTTCTCTTTATCTAAACCACTATTTCATCAGTTACAGCTACAAAAACACATTGTTCTCTTGCTTCTATGACAGATTTCATTTTGCATTTTGAATCTTAATACATGCAGTGATCTGATTAGATGAGATTCACAGTATCTTTTCATCTGTCCTAAGTTTCTCTACCTAATATTCTACCTGTGTTCTTGGCAGCAGTTTGCCTTTTTTGTCCTTCCATGTGCTGTACATGACACCGTATCAAAACACTTTGGACCACTGCAGGTGCTTTTTTGAATTCTCCTGTGTTTTTTCAGCATCTTATCTTCAATTTCTTACTTGAACTTTAAAATCAGTTGGGGTATTTTTCCACTTGTCTTCCATCAATCTTTTGTCATTTTTCAAATATGGTTGTGCATGTGCTCTGGGAACAGACTTACTGTACTTTTGTATGAGGTGTGCTTTTTTCTATCATTTATTGTATGTAGCATTCAATTGCTCAAGTAATTCTTCAGGAAAAAAAGCTGAAAACGGGATTTTGTGAACAGTGGAAGAAAACAATTCTTATACTTCAAAATGGGTACCATAAAAAACTTTGTCAGTATTTCCCAGCCATATACATGGTGTAGGGCATGTGAACTGTTACATTTTAGGGCCATAGGTATAGGAACTCTACAGCAAAACCCCTCAGCTAGTGAATTATGACCCAAACATAGCTCACATCACTGTCTGCACTCATTTGTGTCCTGTTCTGGTTTGCAAGCAGTCCTTTATGTGTGGAGAGGGAAGAGACCTAGCACAGACAGAGCTGATTGTATGATCATTGACAAACTGTGCCTCTAGAATCCAAGAGTGAGACCACTCAACCTAAGAACATAAATTCAGGATTTTTTCTTTAGCTGTCTCTTGTGCTCCTGCTGTGATGCATAGGACTGCAGCTGAAGGTGGAAGAACAACAAAAGGTAGTGAACCGTGAATGCAAATGCATGTACCTTCCCTGCTTCTTCTGTGCTTTTTTGTGAAGCTAGACTATTAAAAAAAAAGGAGGGGAATGGGGTGAAACAGAGGAAGCTCACTGGAGGCTATGACTAGTTACCAAAATGAAATCTAAGTAGAAAACAGAGTGGTGCCCATCAACTTGCACTTAAATTTGGATGTTGAAGTAATAGACCAGGAACCTATGGGTGTACGTGGAACACACAGGATGGAGAGTCTTTTATTCGTTTAGCTCTATCTTTTTACTTTTAAGAAAAAAGTTAAGGCATAGTAGTAAAAACAAAGGCAGCCATTCCATAGTTTGCACAAGAACTTCACCTGCTTTTTTGTCTGATCTAAGGATTTTTTTTAAGGACACTGCCCCCCTAATTTTGTAGAATGTTTATTTTTACAAAATTTTTGTGATTAGTGTCAAATTTATTCAGAAACAAAACAGTGCTTTGTTTAAATTTTGTTTCACCAAAATTTTGTGCTGAAGTACAAACTTCTTATCAATGCCAGTAGCTCACCTTTATTGATTTGGGGCCTGTTGGTGCAAGATGCATCTTCCATGACACATTCTTGTGGAAGCTCACTAGGAGTTCAAGGTCCCTGATACTTTACAGAATAGTCTTTTTGACAATTTACTTACCAAGCTAGATTTTTGGCACCAGAAAGAACAAAAGGTATGATATTATATTATGCTGCATCATGTTCACTGTGGGGTTCCTACTAGTCATTTTTTTATACTGTCTGAACAACACCAGCCTGTCAGAATGGTGGATGGGCGCTGGGTGTTTGTGACTGAATCAGAAATTTCCAGGAATTATGTTTTGCTTTTGTCAAGCATGAACATCAATGAAAGGTATATGACTCACCATCTCACTCATACACTACTGCAATTTAGTTTTATGAATTATGTTCTGGGAATTACAGTTCTTTGGACAGTTCTTTGTTCAAAATACCGACACAATCAGAGCCACATGGCAGTGCCAAAATATGCCAGTATCTGATTGCTTTTTTAGTTTAAATGATAGCGTGCGTAAGCAGCGTGGGTGGTGGTTTCAAAGTGTCAAAGTGAATGTAATGGAACTCCCATACAATTCTGGCCGGAACTGTCTGCTTCTCTTGTCTCATCTGACCCATGTTGCCCTGATGCAGAGAGGAAAAAAACTAAAGTTAAATACTTCCCTGTTGCTTATTCTAGTACATCAGATCTTGTTGGGTTTTCTAGTTTCCTGTAGCTAGTATAAGAATATAGTTGAGATTCTGTGATTGGAGGTAAACAAATGTTAGCTGGTTGATAAGATGAGCTGTAACACAAAAACTTTTGATTTTTGCTACTAATTTGTTCCTTAGTCTAACAGTATTGATAGTTATGATAGGAAATGTTCTTGTGTTAAAGTTTGGTTGTTTGGAGTCATACTATTTCGTATCAGCAAATCATCTTCACTTGGTGGAAGTTTCTTACAATGGCAGTGAAAATGTAATTATTCTCAATGGAAGTGTATGAGACATTATCCAAAACTGATTTTCTGTGAACAGAATTAACTTGAGGGCTGGAGTATAATCATCTTGTATTGAAACCCTGACTTTATAATGTGAATATGAAACTGATCCAGTTTCTATCTCTCTAAATTTTGAAGATGGACTTTCGTATCTGCTTTTGAGCTTTTCTACTCTCACATATTTAATGTATTTAACAATCCATGCTTAAATCATATGGCATATACAGTGATACATTGCTTTGATGTATGGTCAGGAAGTTTGTATTTTGTCTCTCTAGCATTTTATGCTGCTATAGAAATGATAAGGATTATTTGGCAGGGGTATTGTTGAGAATGACTACTTTTTGACTGGAACATTATTAAAAAATTTTAAAACTCTGGAATTTCCTCCCATGTTATGTAAGAAATCTTAAAATACCCGGGAAGTGGGGAGGAGGAACAGGGGGAGGGTTTGGATAGGGAGAACCAGTATTATGGAAAAATGTGTTGATTCTTATTTAATTAAGATCAGTTTAAGCACCTGCACAGTACCATTTATGGAGGGAATTTATAAAAGATACTAATATAAGTGTTTATTTTTTCAGTTCTGAAAGGACACATCTGAACCCCCAGTTCCAGCTGTCTGTTCCACTTCTGTAATGAAAAGTATTTAACAGTGATCACTTCAGAGAGCACTTCTTAGGCACTAAAACAGCCTGCTCATCTAGTCTTGCAATTGCCCTCTTTCCACAAGGCACTGAGCATATTTTTAGTTTAAAAAAGGGGTATGGTAACCCATAACAGCAAAAATATAGTGCAAGCTATGTATTTGATGAATCCAGTGTTTCCTAAGATACTAAAATACTGTGGAGGGATAAATTTTAGTTTACACTCAATGATGCAAGAAAAATGAAAAGGAGCATCCTACCTAGCAGTTGAGCCTGAGTGATTGGCATGCTGAAAATGCTGGATAACCAAAGTCTGAACGCTAAGAATGAACTTAGTCCTCAGTTTATTCTAGGAAAGACGGTTTTTCATGCTTGTTTTTGGCTCCTTGCTTTGTACAAAATTTAGTTGGACATGACTGTACATAAGCATAGTAACTTCGAATTACCTACTCTCTACAAACATTTTTAAAACGGAACTGAAATTACAGAACTGACTAAATTTTTGACATTTGGTAGCAGAAAAATTGCCCAGCCATTTTTCAGAGACCTTAAAGGTCTTAAGAGTCAGTGGAATTTTAATTTCATCTCTGTAGAAAACTTCTAGTATCATGTCAGAATTTCAGAAAATTAAAAATATTCTCTGAAAAAGAGGCTGTGTTCTGGAAATCATAGAATCAGAATGGTTTGGTTTAGAAAAGACCTTATAAGCCATATATTTCCATACCCGCTGCCATTGGCAGGGCACTTGCAATTAGACCAGGTTACTCAGAACCCCTTCCTACCTGGCCTTGAGCACTTCCAGGGATGTGGCAGCTACAGCATTTCTGGGCAGCCTGTGCCAGTGCCTCACTTCCCCCATAGTAAACAATTTCTGCCAAATATCCAATCCAAATGGACCCTCTTTTATTTTAAAGCTATTCCTCCTCGTTGTGTCACAGTATGTTCTTGTAAAAAGTCCCTCCCCACCTTTCTTGTAGGTCCCTTCAGGTGCTGGAAGGTGCTATAAGATCTCCCTGGAGCCTTCTCTTCTCTAGGCTGAACAACTTCAGCTGTCTGAGACTCTCCTCAAAGGAGAGGTGCTCCAGCCCTCTGATCATCTTAGTGGCTGTTCTCTGAAGACCAGTAATTAGACAGTTCAGTGAGATTACAGCTAGAGAAAGAGTTTTTAGAGACTGGTGTGAGAACATGCCATGGAGAGAACATGCTATGGAGAAGACCAGGGTATGCTAAATGAAATTTAAGTTTGAACTGATGCAAAACTAAGCATGCTACATTTTCCAGGCAGTATTTTCTTTGAGAGTATTGAATACATTGTAGGTACTTCATCAGGGCACTAGGAAGCCTGGGATATTTCAAGGGATGAAAATTATGAAAACCCAAACATTGATTTAATGATCATCTTACCCAATTGCAAGATTTTTCTTTGGTATATGTGTCTGTATATAAGTATATGCCTGGTGCAAACCACAAATCATCTCCAATTTGACAGATCATAACTTTATGTAGTATTTTGCTCAGATGCAGTAAAGATGCTGCATTGATGGTGACAATGTGGACCAGTCTGAATTATTAATGTAGTTTCATTTTACAGGTAAAATAGCTTTTAATTGATTGTGCAATAAATTATGATATATGCTTTCACAGAGCTGTTATCTGTGTTTGAAAGTTTTAAATGAATATCTAATTTTGATATTCATAAATCAGTATGCTCAAAACCACTATAATCTAAAACTAAAAATACCTGTTATCAAAAGTGCTTTAGAGGGTCTGATTCAGGTAACAGATTTTAGGAGGTTGTTTGCTGGGTTACTGTTGCAAATTGCTTTGGTAAGTGATTTTATTTAAAGCTTTAATTGGCAAATAACTTTTGTCAAGTGGGTAAAACAAACATTTAACTGTCTAGAAGTGTAGACAGTGGCTGTCTATAAGCATATTTTCTGATGGTAACATACATTTGTTTTGCTATACTGAAAACTGAAATCAAAACAGCTATACTCAAACATGGGAGAGCCGGTGTTCTCTGGGGATTTTTCCTGGATTCTTCATGCCTTCTAAAAATTGTTATAATTTTTAACTGAAATGAGTCATAGTTCTTCTAAGAATCTTGTTAACCATTGAATTCTTAAAAGAATTGCAGCTCTAGCACAAGGAACTAAATCAGATAGCCATATGACAATTCTTATGATGTGTACAGCTACACATTTTATGAAATAATACTTGAGGGTTTTTTTCCATTATAAAGTAACTTTTTCCATTATAAAGTATTTTTCCATTATAAAGTAATCTCATTTGATACAGGTGGAGTGCTCTGAAATGATGCCATCATTTGATGATATCTGTTCTATAAATGAGTGTAAAGAGAAAAATGAGACACCAGCATCTGTTTGATGTTAGTATGTATACGTTTTAAAATTCTGCAAGATTGTCCGTTTGAAATATAGACCTGGAAAACTGCATAATTTAGATTGTCAGATTATGTGCTTTTGTTGTAAACACAGAAAATTAAATGTTCTTTTTATGAAAAATGAGAACAAAGTCATATTCTTTGTCAAGGGCGATGTCTGAGGTCCTTTCTTTTCAAAGTGTCATTGCTACCAAGGCAGAGGTACATTTGATTTAAGTTTATACCACATTTAGGCACTCAGAAGGTCACCAGTCATTGGAAATCTACAACACCTAGAGATAAGCAGGCATAATATTTTGGCATTAAATAATTTTTATTAAGTTTTATTATATTAATTTATCAAATTCTATGTTGATGTGTTATCTTTGCAGTCTCAGGAGTATCCTGGTGACTAGATTTGGTGCCAAGAAGAACACAGGTTGAACTAGTGCATGCAGGTATGTAGTATGGACCTAGGGACAAGTTCAGGTTCCTTTCCAATGTTACCTGTGTTGATTTCCTTCCTCTTAGTTTGGGGAATTTATGGTGATGGGTTTTATCAAAATCACAGAAGTAAGATTTCACCGGGTTTTATCACATTATAGAATTGGTTTGGGCTTTTGACAAGATCTTTGTACATAATGTTTTAAAGCCCTTAATATGAATTGTGTCTTCTGGCATTGAAAAAATAAGTGTTGAAACTCAAAGTTTACAAACAGTAATGTAAGGAGCAGTGTGAATGAACTGTGATTGAAGGCTGGAGAACTATTAAAAACTTGTGTACATCATTTAATTTAACCTAGTGTTATAATACTTTCTTACATTTTTTATTATACAATCATTGTCCGTCATTATGGAACAAGTGAGTTAGGGTTTTTTGTTTTGTTTTGTTTGTTTGTTTGTTTATTGTTTGGGGGGGTGTGTTGTTTAAATAAAACTATTTATGTATCCCTCTTTATTCCTGACAAGATACAATCTTTGGAAGAATAATTAAACACTCAGTAATATCTGCTTAGTACCTTCATGGCTGTGACTGGCTGACCCCAGCCAGCAGCCAAACACCCACTCACCCAGCCCCTTGCTCACTCATCTCTCTTGCAAAGGCAAAAAGGGGGGCCATTCTTGTGGGGGCAAATAGAAGGAAGGGAAGGACACTCGCGGGTCAAGATAGTGGCAATTTAACAGGGAAGGTAAAAGCTCTGTGTGAAGCAGAGCAAGAAGAGGAGTTTATTCACTCCTTTCTATCAGCAGTTAGGTGTCCAGCTACTTCCTAGGAATCAGGAATTCAGCTTGCACAGAGGAATATAACCACAAACATTCACCCCTTCCTCCTCATCTCCCTGAGCATTTATTGCTGAGCATGACCTCGGTGGTATGGGTCACTGGTCATGACTATCAACTCCCAACATCAAGCCCAGTCCCAGCCTGTTTGAAATAGGAAAGCATTCCAAAGAACGAAGCAATAGCCAAAACACAGGAGTGCTGTCAGCACTGTTTTGGCCACAAATACAAAGCACAGACATATATCTATGCCATATGTCTTAGTACTATGTGTGAAGAAATTTTTTATTTCTGCATTTGGTGTGTTTTTTGACACACCTTCCAGCTTTTCTCTGCATTTTCTTCCCAGCAGCCTCTCCAGTTCCCAAGTCTGTTTCATACACTGTGTGTCCACTAAATGATCATGGTTAAATGACTAAAGCTGACAGTGATGGACTTCAGAGCTAAGACTGCACTCAGGCTTAAAGAGGACAGAGCTCGCATCACTGAGTTTTTCTTTCAGGTTATCTCCATCAGTTAAATTTTATTACTTTTGAAGATTTATCTGTAGAGTGAAGACCAAGGCCTCTTTTTAGAAACAGCATGTTAGGTGCTAGAAGGTTTGATTTTGTCATGTACTCTAAGAATTTATGCTGGTTGTACCCTTCACTAAGGCTTTATGTTACATCTTCTGCTTGAAGGCTTTAGCTTCTGTCCTTTAAGACCTAAAATTAAGTGCTACCCTTGCATTAAGTGCACTGTGAAAGTCATAAAATGAAAAGTTTGTAGCTGAACAAGTTTTATTCTTCGTAAAATTGGCAGACTTTTGAACAGTGTAAAAATGAGCTTTGTTGCTCCAAACATGCCCTGCTTTTGCCTGAAGAACTGACATAAATAATACATCTAAAAATGCTCACGGTTTGTCAGCTACAAACTTTCATTAAGGAGGCAACCAACCCAGCACAGTCAAATTAAATGGCATTGTTTTACTATGTGTGCTTCACTGTATTGGGTCTTTTGTCTTTGCCTGTTATGTTTCCTCATTAGAAAAGACTTCCTCTGTTCTGCTAAACTAGGACATAGCATGCTGCCCACATTAAGGGGATGAAAATTATTAGCTAACATTGGAAAGTTTCTAAGACCTCGCTTGAAAGTCCTAGGATTATGAGGAAGGCTGTTGGGTGAGGTCTGTCCTCTACCTCAGTCTACTAGGATTATTTTTATAGCAGTTCCAGTTTTCCCCTCACTGCTATACTAGATGCAATGTACGAAATATTGTCTTTGCTTAATTTCAGTATAGATAATCAAAAATGAAACAATCTTTAACTAACATGTTAGTAGTAGTGGGCTGTGTTAGAAATCTGTTGAATTTTTTCAGAAAGGGGATAGATATTCTAATATCAAACGATGGTACAGTACTTTGCTACAAAAATAAATTACAGTTTATTTTACACCATGTAGAAAAATAACTCTGAAATAATCTTTCCTGGTGTTCTTTTTTTATTCTTGTGTGTATTTAGAACTGTTCTTCACATTAAAACATTGTAAGACGTGTGTTCCAGTTTCTTTATATTTCTACAAATTTCCAAACTCTTTTATATCTTGATGTCAGTCTTGCAAGTATTTTTAGGATGTCAGCAGTGAAATTTTTGAGATGCCTTTCTTTATTCTGATGATTAATTATTTTGCATGTTGGCTATCACAGCCAGATCCAAGTATTCATTATGTCATATATCTAAGTTGGGTCAAATATGTGAAGTATTAAGGCAGTGCATTCACTTCAGTAAATCCATGTATTTTGAGAACTTTAATGAATGGAGATGGCCATTTGTTGCACAAGCAGATAAGCTTTTAAGATAAGGTTTTTCAGTGTTAAGCTAAATCCAAAAGTTCAGATTCATTTTAGGTATGAGGTGATCATGCTTATGGTGATTTTTTTTTTTTTTTTTCTGGTTTACTACTTCTTTTTCTCAAACAAGAATTTTGCCTTCATCTAAATCAGGTCATATTTCATGGTAACATTGTCATTGTTGAAAGGTAAATGTAACTGCTAAGATTCAATTTTATGTTGGTGTGTTGCACTAACATTTTTTGTTGCATCCTACTTTTTTAACCCAGGCAGAGAAATGTGAAACAGTAGATGTTCAGCTTGATTTTTCTGTTTCAACATCCTGCAATTCAAAGAAAAGCTTTACACACCCTTATTTTTTTTTTTTTTTAATGTTTTTTTTCCCTGGGAAGGTGGATTTTCATACTGTTTCTAAAAGACTTTGTGAGATACTTCATTCGAATAAAAATCTGCAATATTAAACTTCAGCAAAGAGAAAATACTGAAATCTTCAGAGGTTTATTATTCAGACCCCTCAAGGCTTTTGTAGGAGGGCTCATAACAAAGGATGGCACCCTAAAATTTAAAACAGCCTCATTGTCTTCATAAATTACATCTTGGGAAAATGAAGTAGGGTGCAATATCTTGCTTATACAACACTGAAAATTTATGCCTTGCATAAAATAAAGTGTCAATGTTTCAACAGTTGTTCAGGAAATGTAGTTAGCTCTGCATGAAATGAAGTGTTTATAGACGTGTATGAAATTACAGAAAGATGCATGTGTACAAAATTTTTCACTTATACTATGAAATAAAAATTAAGCAATCATTTATGCTAGGTATCAGTCTACTGACAGTTGACCCCTTTGAATGTTTATGGCTGTCAGGTTGTGGCATCTAACAGTTACATCTGAGGAAAATAGGCTTTTGCACAATTTGGATGACTTTGCATATGACCAAATAAAACACCAAGGAAAGAATTTACTGCTTGTTTGTAACTGCTGCCAATACAGAACCATATTTTATGATAATACTTCTGATAAACTTTCTGACAAAATATCACAAAGATTAAGAGCTGAGGAGAGAAGGATAATCAAACTGAACATCTAGATATTATTTGTCAGGGAAAAAAATATGTACAATATTTGGGCTGCATTTTATTACTGCAGGTTCACCTAGATTATTTTTTTCAACAGCTCAGGATCAAATTTCACTGTCAGTCTCCAAGGGTTGCATGGAAAGGAGAAACAAAAGGGACATGTTTTTTCTGCATGAGGACATCTGAAACACTTTTGTATTTTGGTTGTATATTGTTTTAATTTAGCATTACAATGTCTACTACAGATGGACTACAAGCTAAAAGTTTTACTGAGTCAGATAATTATGTTAAAAATGGACATGAAGGTCTTTTTGTTGATGGCTGTTAGGCTCTTAAATATTTTTTTACTTTTAAAGATGTCATTTACAACTTTGAGAAAATCTCCAGAAAGGTAATAAAGCTTCTGTAGAAAATCAAACATATTTGTACCTCTTGTAATTTTGTAGTAATGGAAAATACAATGTCATTTTCATGGGGTTTTCTTGGGCTTTTTTAAAGTAGAAACACGTATTCGTGTATTTTGGTGATTTTTTGTTTGCATTTTAAGGGAAAACTGTACATGAATTTTTCAAGTCATCCGGAATTGCATAAGAAGTGAATTAAAATATTTGATTCTGATGAAGCTAGGATTATTCCATAGTCATGATAGTCGGTATAAAAAATGAAACAACAATAATGCAATCTGATTACCTTTACCTAAGTTTCTCAGATATATTATTTTTTGAAACAGTTTGCTTGTCTTAATTTTCCTTCAGAGCAATTGAATGCTGTCCTCTAAACACTGTTTAGTGATGAAGTATCAATATTTAAATTGATTTTTAAAAAATTAGCCAACACACCTTAAATAGGTGGCCTGATTGTTCTAAGGAAAATGATCACCCAGTTGCTCCAGCCAGATAAGGAAACTTTTGAAAACTGGGACAGTCCTTTAATTGTCTAAATATAGCTTTAGGTTCCTAATTTTAGGGCAACTTATTTTAAAGCAATTCATCTCACTTGGTTAATCTTTCTTTTAATGTGGCATCTCACATACTATACCTCAGGTTTGGAAACAGAGAATAGTTGCAGATTCATAACTCTTGATTTTGGGGTGAATGGTGAGGTCAATCTAAGGCACACCCACCCCAAAAAGAAGGATGTCACATTCTGCAGGTGTTCAAAGAAGGGTCAGAAGTGGTCGAATGCATCCTGGTGAATAAAGATAAAAACAGAGTTAGTTTAGCTGCATTAAATACCTCTTTTGGTCATAGTTATTATAAATCTTAACTAAATTCTCTTCTATCTGATGAATAAAAGGCAAGAATTGTGTGTCTTCTACCCCAGCCTGTGTTGGAAACATGTTATTATTGTATTAATGAGATTTGAGTGATCATGTAACCACCAAAGGTGATGACTAAAAGGACGGCCATGGCTACATAATAATACTGATGAATTTGTTTAAAAATCATTTGATGACATTTCTGAAAAAGCCTGTTCTGGGAGTTCAATTCAACAAATCATCTTTCTGTCCCAAATGGTAAGAAGTCATCTGTAACAGTATCTAGCAGCCAGAAACTCTGTGTAACTCTCTTTATATTGGTCTTATGCTAATTTTTAGCACACAAATCTTTGTAGTTGATGTAGATTTTATGAGTAGAAAGAACTTCACCTTGGAGCAGGCAAATGCCAGAGCAGTGAGACTGGAAGGAAACTAAAAATCTGTACATTTTTCTTGCTCTTTTGGAAAGCAGTGTTCCACAAATGGAGTGATATTGAGTTATAAACAGTTTATAAATGCTGTTCAAAACAGGAGCAAACCTCCACATCTGACCAACACTCTTCCATGTTGCCTGCTTCACTTTCTGCTGTGTTGTGCTGGGAAAGAGACCTTTGTAAATGAGAAGTTGGTATTCTTCACTAAGTGTCTGCTGTATACTGTTACCTCAGATTGTGTCATGCATCACTGTAATTTGCCTTAAATTTATACTGAATGACAAAAAGCATTTCAGATGCATTCTTTCTTGTACTATATTTAAGCAAAGCTGCCAAAATATAGCAGCACTGTTCAAGATATACTTTTACAGATGTTTTGTTGTGAGCATTTCCCGTAAAAGTAATAGTGTATACGTTCATGCAAATCCTAGAAAAAGAGCGAAAAAAATAAGTGCTTCTCTGTTATTTCAGTGCTCCAAATCTTTTTGTTAGAGTTTAAAAAAAAAAAAAAAAAAAAATCTCGTATAAAATTAATATTAAAGCCAAAATATTTTATTGATTTTTCATCTCAGTGTGTATATAAAGTGACAGGACTCTATCTTTTTACCAGGGACCAGAACAACTACAAGTTTGTACTAGAGAAGAGTTGCACTCCCACCGTACTAGAGAGGGAGACTTCAGGTGTAGATAGCAACTGATTTTCTCTGACTAACAAAAAACAATTAATTTACTTCTTTAGACTCTAATTTGACCTTCTAGTTCCAATATGTTTGTAAAACTGAGCAGAATCTTTAGCACTCAGTATAATGCCAATTGTGTATCGTTCCTGTTTCCAAAATGTGAAGGAGATACATAATGCCAAAAGGAGGAAGAATAATCTCATTTTCTTTCCTACAACTTCTGAAAAAAAAGAAAAGTTGTGTAAAAAACCAAAAGTTTTCTCTGCATGGAATTCATACCAGAAGAGCCAACAGATTCTTCTATCACTGAGGCATAATATCAAGGCTCTGTGAGATTCATGGCTGGCCTCTGGGAATGACTTTGCTTTCTCTTTGTTTGAAATAGTGTTTACAATAAAGGTGAAAAATTGTTAATATTTGCTGTATTCTTAGATCTAGTGATACTAATAGTTGTGCCTGGATGTTTATTTTTGGTGGAAAGCTTCATCTGCCACTTAACTATAATGCTGACATTATCTTCTTACATGCCTGTATAAACTATGTATGTGTTTTATGAAATGAAAAATAAAAACAAAGCTAAGCTTGTAACATGCCACTAATTTCTTACATACTAGTTAAGGGTGATTATAAATATTGAAGTGTTTAGGTGATTGTGGTACAGGAACTTTGAGTAATATTTATTCCTGTGACCTGTCTCTCAATTCTTCTTTATAATTGAATAATTTTAATCAGAATAAAGCCTTATTATAAGTCTATAAAGTAGTTGCAGGGATCTTCAGGATATTTTCATAAACACTGTGTTTACAGACGTTCCATAAATATGATTCTTCTAAGAGAGATTTCCAAAAGGGTAATAATAGGTAGAGCTGCCAGTTTAGAGGTATATCGCAAAAGCCTAAAGGGTGGTACTCAACGGAAGGAACTGGAGAAATTAACCAAATTGCATAACAAAAAATGCTTAAATAATTTCAAATCTATCATAATGAGAAACAGAAGTGTATTATATAAGATGCTTGGAAAGAAATGGGATAAGTGCATAACACCCATATACTATGTCTAGCAAAAGAAACATCCAGTTTTGTGTGGCCTGTTTCACTTAATTAAAACAATATGAATCAGTAATAAATTAAAATAGTAATTATTTTTTTTTCTGTGAGGTATGGACAGGAACAAAAAGAAAAGATACAGATAATTTTCTTCCCCTTCTTTTGTTTTTCTCTGAGTTTTTTTCCACTTCTTCAGTAAAATAAGCCTTTATCTCCTGACAAAGTCAAAATATTTCCTTGGGACAGATTGCTTAACTTGCTATGTCTCAGGCATTTTATAATTTTTTCTTTCTTAAGGTACTGTAGTATATGTGTCCTATCAGTAGGTGCCTTAGTAGTAGTTTCCTTGGTCTACAATGCACTTAATCACACAAGATCATAGCGTGCTTTGGGTTGGAAGGGACCTTAAAGATCATCTACTTCCAACCCTTTTTCATGGACAGGGATGCCACTCACTAGACTCCATCCAGCCTGTATTTGTCCTTGATGAACAACTCTACTGCCTAAGGCAACTTTTAAATGAGGCTGAATAAAAACCCAGCCGAACAAACAAAAACCCCAAAACAACAGCTCCCCCCAAAAAATCCAACAGCAACAGAAATATTACCAAACTAACCCAATACCCAAATAAACAAATACCACTCTTAGCTTCTTAGCTCTAGAAAGAAATTCTTCTAGAAAAACAATTTAAAAAATGCCTTTCAGTTTTTTCCCCTAGACCAGTTCATCAATCCCAAACGTATAAAACAGTTTCAGTATTCATTCTTTCTCACTTTTTCAGACCAGAGGTGTATGATTCCTCTCTGCATTATAATTGAAGACTTTAAGTCTGGTTTAGAGGTGTATGATTCCTCTTCTGCATTATAATTGAAGACTTTAAGTCTGGTTTAGAGCTGAAAATCACCCTAGAGTTTTCTTTGCTAGATAATCGTGTGAAATACAGAACTGATTTTTACTCAGTCATCATTCCCTTCGCCTGTGGACATTTGAGCTTAGAAAGCATTCTGAATAGGTCAGTTTAAAATGAATGGTTTTGCAAGTTGGTTTTTTTTCATAATGGGGCACCTTTGTCAAATGTCATATGTACCTTACTTGGTTTTACTACTGTTCTGATTATACTTCCAGGTTTTACTCTGATCTTCCTTTTATTGATAGCATTCATACAAAATCTTTTCTTGAAAGTGTGACAGCCACTTGGTCCAGGTCTTTCACATGATTACAGGTAAATCATATATTAGATACCATGTTATTTAGTGGTGCATGTGATTTCCCTGAATGTAAAATGGAATCAAATACTTTCTTGTAGTCCAGCAGTAGTGACTTCTCACAGGTTCCAATACCCATATTTTATATCTTCATGCCCCTTCTCAACCACTGCTGTACTAGGCTCCTTGTTACTTAACATGGCTTCTCAAGCAGGAGTTGATTCACTGTTCCTCTCTTTTCTTTTGTTAATATCCTTCAGATGTCCTACCAGTGACATATCAGGGGTTACTGTCAAAGCTGTATTATCAGTTCCAAATCAATGTGGAAAGATGAAAGCTCTTACCTTTCCTTCATTTCTTAGGAGTAATAGTTTTGCTTTCAAACCTTTTCTGTTATTATTTGGCAATCTTTCACTGTCCTTGATGTTTATGTGTCCTTTCTCAATTTTGTTCCTACTATAATCCTGTAAGAAAACCATTCTAGTTTGTGCTTGTAAGGTTTTCATACACCAAAGCCCTGGCACTAGTAATGTATATAGGCACCACTTAATTGCGAACCAAAAAAATAATGACTGTTTAATTATTGTGCATTAGCTTCTTGCATAAGGAAGTTGCTTTGGTTATAGCTTTGCAGTACTGAAAAATGCCATTTTTTTGCAGCTACAAATGCCATCTACACAGATCTTTTGAAAAGGGGCACAAAGCTGTAGAAAAGACATGTCTTCCACTAGGAGAATTACTCCTAACTAAGTCTTGTTTGCATGTTAGAATAATTTTGATCTTTCTGATTACAATCTGAGATACCTCTGTCCGTGCATCTTACCATGATTACAAACCTGTCTCAGAACCAGACATTACCTGTGAGTTCTCACCAGTTTTGCCTCTAGCTCTGTTAGTAAATTGCCATTTATCTTATCTTGCAGTCAGCTCCTCGGGACACTTTTCCAACCAGTACTCATCAAAACCAGTTAGCAAAAGCTTTCTGTTCCCTGTATTTAGTTTTTGTGCTAGATCTTAATTATGATTTTGACATTACATAGGGTCATAGAGTCATTTAAGTTGGAAAAGACCTTTAAGAACAAGTGCAAATACTAACCCAACACTGCCAAGCCCACATGGCAGGGTTGGAGGAGACTGTTACTCTCTCAATGTATTAGTGGTTCCTGATTTCTGCTGAAGTCATCGGTCGTGTAATTACCTGAAATTACTTTCCTCGCTTTCTCTGCCAAATTATTTTCCAATTTTTCCAAAGAAATGAAATTATGAAGCTTCCTTCATTCTAAAATTACTTAGCTGTAATCAATTCTGTTACCCTTTGCCGTTCTGGTCTGGTGTGGGTTTTCTGTGCTGTAACTGTAGAGGCAGTCTGGGTTAAATAGTTTTACTGATAGTTGTAGTATTTGTAGTATACTGATAGTTACTAGTATTTAATGTTGCCTTGAGAGTCTTTCCTATAGCATGGAGCTGGAAGTAATGGTCCCAAGCTGTTCCTGGGACCAGCTTCTGTGAATAGAGCAGCTAGACATAGCACCCTGCTTATCAGTACAGCCTAGTTTCCTCTGTAGTAAATTTCAGTACACACTAAACTTTTCTGTGGCCCGGACAAGTGGAAAAAATCAAATTGGAGTAGTAAATTCTAAGGTAAGAGACATACAGTTACTGACATTAATGCTTGTACAAGAGCTTGCATTTCAATGCAGTGGTAAACTGAAACTATCTCCATGCATTTTTGGCACAGCAGCTCAGAATTGACAAGCCCTCTTGCTACATAATATCCTGGGTAGTGCAATACAAAGGCCAAGGTAGAATGACAGGACAAGTGTTTGTCCAGAACTGATAAATCCTGGCTTAATACTTCTACTCTGTATTTTTATGGCAGCTGCAATCCACAGTATCCATACTGTTAACGACTTATTCACTACTAGCAGAGTTCAGTATCTCACACAGAAAGAGTTACATCAATCCAAACCATTATAAGCCATAAATGTAATCTTCTCTGAAACATCTAGAGATGCCCATATCTACAGTAAGCACAATATTCACAATTGCCATTAACTTTTGGTACCAGTGTCAGGCAGTAGTGGTCTGTCATGGCCTCTCAGTGTCAAAAGTGCCCACTGTAATACATAGTGTGGTGGATGGACCCTGGCTGGTTCCAGACATTCACCAAAACTTCTTTACCACTTCCCACCACAGCTGCACAGGGGAGGCAAGGATTGGGAGTTTAGAGTAAGGGGCGTGAGAGAGGAGTTTTGAAGACAGTCAGCAGTGTCTTGATATGCTCCTGTCTTGGTTTTTCCTGGTGGTTCTTTTGTTTATTGGACTATATTGGGTTCTGTGAGGTGTGAAAGAGAAAACCAGAAACAAAAACAAAGAAGATGGATAGAAGAGGTAGAGCATAGTAAATTTTTCCTGAGTGTCTCCAATAAAGATGAAAAAAATTAGTTGATTCTTTAAGCAAATATCCTCATTCCAATCAGGATAGTGTTAATTTTTCCAGTAGCTAGGAGAGGGCATGGATAAGACCTAGGATGATTGTTCTATTCTATCTCATGTCATTGCTGGGGTCAGGGGAAGGGAGCCTTCCAAAGAGAAGGGCATCCTTCCAGTTGAGTAAGCATGGTGAAGGTTCTGAGCAGGAGGGAGCAGTTGGATAACATTGGTTCCAAGCTGGGGTGGGCAGTCAGGTGGCACTGGTTCTGAGCCAGAGGGAGCCATGGGATATTTATCTGTTGTCAGGGGTTTCCACAGGGAGCAATAATGTGAGGTTTTTTTCTTTCACTCTCTGCCTTTAGCATTGTTGCAGTTACTGTTCATTTTCTTATCTCATTGCCATTCCTTGTAAATTGTTCTTATCACAATCTGTGATCTTTATCTTTTTTGCCTCTAATTCTGCATTCCAGCCCTCTTCAGAGGGGAGGAGGAGCAAGTGGGCCCTACATGGATTGGGGAGTCTCAATGGGAGCACTAAAGTGTACTGTTCGTAAATTACGACAGACAAAAATCTGGGGTGCCATTAATACCAGATCTTCAGATGGCTTAGAAAGGTTTAGTCATCTTACATGAGCAAAGCAGGAACATGGCAATGCATGCAAGTTGTTGCATTCATATGGGATGAGCACCATTTGGGGAGTCCAACTATGTCTTCCTGCAAATATAGCAGTGAAAGGAAATTTGAAACGTGTGCTGACAAAAGCAAGCAGTTACAAAGATGGTAGGAGTTCCTAGACTTTCTACTCTAAGGTTCATATTGTGCTTTGTACTAATAAAGTGGTGGCTTGATTTGAACTCATTCTTGTTGGAACATGCTCTTCACAAATTACTTTACAAAGACAGAACAACCCACAGTTTATTTTTAGAGATTTTTATTTTGTTTTGCCTTTCTTGGAAAAGTAAAGGTATTTTCACACCTGGAGGATGAGATGCTGCCCAGAGAAGCGTTGACAAGCTCAAAAAGTGAGTCTACTGGAGTTTTATGAAACTTTAATAAGACCAAGCAAAATATGCTACACTTAGTTGGAGCAAGCCCTAGTATCAGTACAGGCTGAGGCATGAAGGGATCAAAAGAAGATTGACCAAAAGTCCTGAGAGAAGGACTTGGGGGTGCTCAGGGTTGAGAGGCTGGACATGTCCCAGCCATGGCACTCCCAGCACAGAGAGCCAAACGTGTCCTGGGCTGCACCCAGAGCAGCGTGGGCAGCAGGGCCAGGGAGGGGATTCTGCCCCTCTGCTCTGCTCTGCTGAGACCCCACCTGCAGGGCTGCATCAGCTCTGGGGGCACAGCACAGGGAAGGACAGGGACCTGCTGGAGGGAATACAGAGGAGGGCCAGAAAAATAGTCAGAGGAAGGAAACATCTCTCTTGTGAAGAAAGACTGAGTATTTGCTTTGTTCAAAGTTTGTTTTGGTTTGTTGAGTATTTGGTTGGAAAAAAGAAGGCTTAATGGTGACATAATTGTGGCCTTTCAGTACCTGAAGAGAGCCTACAAGAAAGATGGAGAGAGATTATTTACAAGGGCAAATAGTGATAGAAAAAGAGGGGATGACTTCAGACTGCAATAGGGTAAGTTTAGGTTTGATATTAGATAAAAATTCTTTACTGTGAGGGTGGTGAGGCACTGGAACAGGTTGCCCAGAGAAGTTGTGGATGCACCCTTATTGGAAATATTCAAGGCCAGGTTGGAGCTCTGATCAGCCTGGTCAAGTGAAAGGTGTGTTGCACATGGCAGGAGGGTAGAAACTAGGTGATCTTTATGGTACCATTCAAGCCACATCATTCTGTGTTTCTATGATTTTTGTAATGCAGGTACATATAAATTGTTAAAATTAATTTTAAAAGAAGAAATCTGATCATAATAGTTTTACTCAGCCTTTATGGTTTTGTTACTTCCTTCTTTTACTGCCTTGTGATATTTTGTCTTTCCCACAGAGGACTTTTTCTGACATTCCTGTTTCATGTTTCATCATCTTGTTAAAAGTAACCTATATTAAATATAAGAATATCAACTGTGTGTACTGTCTTCTTAAGCATTACTGAAAGTGACCTTCTGGACTATTGATTTATCAAAAATAGTTATGAGCTGAATGTGAAAATATATTTTATTTTTCTTCTTGCAGCCTGCAAATGATAACCTGCATACAGATGGTGAGCACGAACTCAGAAGAGATAAAGAAAGCTATCTCTGTGCTGTGTGTCTGGATGTTTATTTCAATCCTTACATGTGCTATCCATGCCACCATATCTTTTGTGAACCTTGCCTAAGGATGCTTGCCAAAGACAATCCAGCCAGCACTCCATGTCCACTGTGTCGCACTACAATTGCCAGAGTCTTTTTCCAAACAGGTATAAAAATGAAAGTTTTTACACATAGAAAAATATTTTTACTTTTCCTTCCTGTATGCATTCAGAGAAAATTTTGATGATGTTAATACAGTGTGCGATTTTCTTTCCATTTAGCTCCTCCTAAGAACATTCCATGAAGGTTCTCTTCAATGTCAAGAAGCTGTTCAGGACATGTACTTATAAACTTTTTATTTTAGAATTGAGATTCTGATAGTTTTCTTTTCTGGTAGAATTCCTGTAGATTTCTTTTGTTTCTTCTTCCTGGATAATAACAAGCTCCAAGCATAATAAACATTTCTCAAACTATCCTACTAGAAAAGTATTTTTAAACATTGCTCACTTAATGGCACACAGAAAAAATGCTCTTTTCATTTATGACATTAAATTTGGAGACAAGTGAAAATAAAGGCTGGCAGAACCCTTGACAATCTTCCATCCTGGCCTCTTATAGCCTCATCTCTGGTGTCCCTTGCTCTTAACAGTAGGAAAGTAGGGAGTAGGGGGTGTTTGGTGTCAGATTTGGTATAGAAATAGAAGAGGGTAAGTAGTCCTGCAGATAGAATATCTGCAACAGCATGAGTCAGTCTTTTATGTCCAAAGCTTATATGGTCGATTCAAGTACCATTGATAAAATTGCACTATGGTATCTGGAGTTAGGTCATTTACAGCACTTAAAACTGTGCATAGATAGATCACAAAGTAATGGAAGTGACTCAGCCATGCAGGAGTGTTTGTTTCATTTTAGATGCCACAGAGATCTTGCAGAGATCCTCTTTAAGCTATTTGTGAGTGCTGTGATGATGACAGGTTAGGGAAGCAGACTGAAGTATGATTTCACATCGATCAGCAGAGCTGCCCACCTTCTGTTTCTGGTTGTGAACAGACTCTACCTTTGAACAGGCATAACTTTGTATGATTTGATGGTAGGTCAGTTTGAGGAACTGACTGGGATAAGAACTCATTTGGGTGGGAAGGAGGCATTTTTCAGATGAACATATTGCCCCAAGATGTTTCACTGAGCAGCTGCTGGTGTCCAGGGATAGAGACTGGCTATCCCTGCACTGACTGCACTGCAGCAGAGAAAATGGATGGAAAGCTGCAGCCTGAAAACTCTCAACCTCCTGCCTGTCTGGTGTATAGAGATTTCAAGCTGTTCTCATTTCATTTCCCTAATGTTTGATGCTCCCTTCAATTTGATGTACAGATGAAGTGTGTTTCACTGATAGTTTTTTCTAGGGATATTTAGATTTTTAAAAAAAGCAATTTAGAAGATTTGCTGCAGAAAATTACTACTGGGAGAGCACTAAAGGAGAATAAAGATGCTTCCTAAAATGTATTTGCAAAATTTTTCAACATGTTACAGTCATCTAAGTGAAATATTACCAGGATTATTTGTAGCCTTTAAGTACTTAACATGCAACATGTAAAAATGCCTGGTGGGAGGGAATGAAGAAGAAGAAGCCAGAGTCTTCCAAGTGGTGCTCACTGCCAGCACAGAAGGCATTCAGCACAAATTGAAACACATGAAATCTTAGCTGAACACAAGAAAGCAGGATTTTTCATGTGAGGGTTTCAAACAGGCTGGTCAGAGAGGCTGTGGAATGCCCATCAAAATCCAGCTGGACTTGGCTCTGGGCACCTGTGCATCTGACAATGCTTGAGCAGGTTGGACTAACTGTTCTCAAGACACTTACCCACTCTGTTAAAATATTAAATAGGTATGTAGCATTTTTGAGGGAAAGGATTTATGTGACTAAGGTGTCATAGATATGTAAATAGAGTCTACTATAAATACTGGACCATAACACTATATACATGTTTTGTACTAAGAACTTCAGATGAGAGAAATCTGCAGATACTTACATACTGCCATTCAGTATGTAGCAATATGTGCTTAACTTAGCAATATATTTAAAGATAGATGTGAATATATTTAAATGCTTATTTAACTTTATTATATATATTAAGAAAAATATTTTTAAATTTTCCAGTGCATAACATACTGAACAATTTTTAAATGAACTAAGGGATATTGATGATGATATTGCATCCTTAGAGAAATTAGTAAAATCAGCACATTAAGAGGATGGATGGTGCCAGACCAATGTAAAGTGGAGTAATTTTTTTTCCACTCATGAGAATTATTCAGCCTTTTCAAAGTTATGTTAAAGTCGCTGCTGGTATAGGTTTGTGCAGGCATCAAAGTAAAGTTGTTTGTAGTTTTCTCTAATGCTGCAGCTGGGATGTCTTATTTCCCTCACTAATTTAGCCTGGATGCTTTCTGCAACTTTCCATTTGTATACATGCATTTATTTTACAAAGATATGTCAAAAAGAAAAACAATTAAGGATATATTCAGAAGTTCACTTTTTAGCTTGTACAATTTTGCAGACTGAACATAACTGCAACAGAAGGACATAAAAAACATGTTAAAAAATGCTAAGAGGTCAATTATTCATCAATTATGGAGAAAAATAGTGTTTAATTAAGAACTACAAAGCCATATTTGACTCATGAGGGTAATTCCTCTGTCCAGTTGCCTTGATCAGCTGAGCCTTTTTTACAGGATCCCTTAAGCATGAGTTCCAGTCCAGACAGGACTGCTCTGCTCTGATGGTGTTTACTATGTATTCCCATCTTTCTTAAAGGCTTTCTTAGAAGCCCTTCTCCCAGGATAAACTCACATCTGATCAGATGATAGTGTGCCCAGGATACACAGAAGAAAATAGCTCTTGAGTTGATTCCACCAAGTAACTTTCTAAAGTACCAAGCATCTTTTAAATGCTTCACTTACCAGGAAAGAGTGATCTTCTCCAAGCTTCCATTTATATAAAGTTTCATTTATGTTGTTTACAAGAAGGGCCAGATCTGACATGCCTGTGCAATAAGTCCACCACTTTGGAGAAATGCATGTTGAGGGAAGTGGCTACGCAAGGGATGCAGCAGGGAAAGAAGGTCATGCGCATACAGGACAGGTGACCTGGCCAGCCTGAAGGGATCTTCCACTGTAAGCCTAGCCAAGCAGCATTCTCGAAGCCAGTAAGACTTGTCACCACTGCCTTTTCTGAAAAACGGGAATTAGATGCCTCACCATAGGTTTCAATGTTAAAATTTGAATAAAATTGAAAGAACTTTTGTGTTGATTTCTATGGTCTGTAGCAGGAAATTATGTTCTCTGTCTATGCTGTGAGAGGCAAGCAGACTCTCATCAGACGCCTGAATCTGAATAGTACTTAATCCAAATATGTGCAGTAGCATATAAAGCTCTTGCATAAAAAATTTAAAAAACACTAGTGAAAAATGCAGTTTGTTCATTTTAGATTTAGGAGAGAAAAAGGCCTTTTTTCCTCTGGTGGTATCAGTTTATATGTGGAGTAGCTCTACTTTCACATAACAAGATAGAGGATTTGAAGATTCTGTGCACTTCATCTATTGTGTAGCCTCATTCCACCTGCATTGTGACATGGTGAAATAAAGGATAATTTTTAGAACCAGACCAGCATGGGGGTTTTACTTCAAATCTGCTAGTGTCTCCCTCTTACACAGAAAAAGCTACTGGAACCAAAGGCAATTTTTCTTCCTTTTAGGGCCTGCTCACAAAAAACTTAGCTTTCTGAAATTTGCCAGAGAAAAAGATTTTATCCTTTCATAAAATATTTATCATTAGAAAAGTATGTTCCATTACATTGGACCACCTAAAGTAGTAAAACACAAGCCTTCTCATAACCTGTGAATGTATTTTCTTACTTTTAAGGTATAGAAAGGATTATAGTACCAGCTGCTAGTAATATTTATCTGGAACCATCTTGGTTTGGAGACACAAACTGTGCAGAGGTTTGATGGGCAGGGAGTTGAAGTTTTTCCTGTTAACTACTATCTTAGCAACCCTGTTTGTTATCAGCAGATCAAATCTATGGTAGGAAAATATTGTTGTTTTAAAATTGTTTTCCATTGCTTTGCTATGGATAGATTAGTTTGGCAGTTTTGAGTTGCAATCATGTAGGTATTTCCCCAAATTACACCCTGAGAAGATGCTGATTTCTTAAGATAAGTACATAATGCCAACTCCTCCAATGTGTCGTGAATCATCCTACAAATAGTTTTCTTAATTCCTGTTAATCCAAAGGTTTTTTTAAAATCTCAAATAAATTTCAGACTCTTCCCTTTCCATTGCATTACTGACTCTTACTGAGTGGTGATGTTAAACAAAAAACAATATGAACTGAGCATTAATACCACAGTCATTTTTATGGATATAATTTTTATTCAGAGAGGTCATCATAGATTTGTAAGTTAAACAGCTTGGTATCTTAAATAGATCATTTTGCCAGAACTTGATATCATCTTTTCTAATTTTTTTTCCAAAGAAACAGAATGTTTAAGCCTTGCTCTTACTATATATGGAAATGCTTGGATGAATGTGTTTAAAAAAAAAAAAGAAAATTAGATGTTAGAAGAAGGATTACACAGTAGATATGACATTTTTATTTTGTATAAATTTATGCAAATTATCGCTTTTTTTAGGGCATTGATGTATGTATTCTTTCCCCTTAATTATTGTAGATCTGAATAATTCTACCAGATCTTTTTTCCCTATGGAATATTTGAATCTAAAGGAAAATTTTCAAAAATCCAATTCGGCTAAATGGCCTCTACCAAGCTGCAAGAAAGCATTCAGAGTTTTTGAAGGTAAGAACTCTAAATTTTGCCTAAATATCATTCAGTCTCAAGTGTAATATTTGAAAATAAGGCTCTGATTAATATATGCCATTGGCAAACAGATGGATGATTCTTAAAGCAGAGATGAGTTTAATTCTCGTGGGTGATTCATACACAGTGCTCTGAATCTAAAGATAAACTGCAAAGTGTAAAAAGACAATTGTGTATGTACCATTTCATTTATTTTGAATCTTTAATTCTGTACACATTATCAAGATAATTGTATGTAGCTTCCTCCTTAGAAAAAACTTCTGTCTGCATAGTGGAATAAAGAAAATTACTGTAGGAAAAAAGTTACTAGTTGTGAGTGTGGTCAATGAAGACCTTTCAAAGAAAAATCAGAATCCATCTGAAAAAAAGTCAAAGAGAAAGTGTTGAATAATATATATCATTCCATCCATAATACATAAGAAATGGAGTAATGGGTATGGGTGTTTTAGTTTAATTTTCTATTTATTGTATGAAGAAAGCTTCATCTTCTAGTTGCTACTTTAACACTTAAGCATTTTCGTAATTAACTGATTATTAACTGAATAATAACTAATTTATTGAAGTTAGACCACCAAAATGCCAGGTTCACTGTTTACCCATATTTCCTTGTTTTCAGTCTAATGGCCTTTCTTCACCAGACCTCATGTACATTTATTTATGTAGTTACTTGTATATACTTTTCATAGTGTTGAGTCTTGCGAGCAGATATACTTTCCTGTTTGTGAGAACAGATTGCTTCTGAAAGTATGTGGAAAAAATTAAACAGAACTTCCATTTTATATTCCTTTTATAAATCTACCCAGGCTATTTATTTTCTCTAACAGAAGTTAATGTAGTATGGGTGTTAATGCTGGGCTTATTGATTTATTTTAATATGTATGTGACATAGTTCCTTTATGTAGTGTTTATAACACTTTTGTAGTATTATATGGGTATGTCTTTCATAAACATATTTCACAATCCTGAGCACTGTACAAAGCATAAATTATTAGAAATAAAAGAAAGATCTGGAGAGGTCATACAGTTTCATTATTGTGCCACCTGAAAATCTGCCGTATTGTTCAATGAAGGTAATTTTGAATGCTGAAACTAAGTGTCTCCAAAGGGTAGCCTAAAAGTCCCACACTAAATGGGAACATGGTTAGATCTAGTTAGTAAGACACACAAACCACAAAGCTGTCTGAAGTTTTGTCTTTGCTTTCCTAAATGAAAGGGTTGCTGTGCTTACTTTTTAAAAGGTCTTTTTTTAAAGGGTCTCTCTTCTTACTTTTTATTTAAATAAAAACTACTGCAGGTTTATGTGCTTTCAAAATGCAAATATATAGTGTTTTCATCCTAGACTTTATTTGGGCTTATATCTAAATTGTGCTTGGCAACACCTAAAGTTCCATATTTGGTTGTCATTATTTCTCAGGAGGCTGCTACGAACTTAACAGACATAGAATACTGAGAATAGTGGCAGTAAAAGTCTTCTGACACTATATTAGATTCCATTGCAAATGCAAACCCTGATAGCACTGAGATCTGAAGGGATAAAGAGCATACTTATATTAATTTTCTTTTAATTAATAACCTAATAGCCTAATAAGATGTTAAGTCAAATATAAAGAATGGGAGGAGGCATAGGGTAGGTACAGAGTGTCTGGTGTGAAAAGGGATATGATTACAGTGCTTAGAAAGCAATGAAATCTTGCAAATTTTAATGTGAAAATAACCACCTCTATATAGGAGTGCACTGTCAAGTACTGCAATACAGTACTGCATTGTCATAGAAGAAATTCTGTAGCCATGTTAGAAATGCATATGCTCCTTCACCTTCATATCCAGCAGATCCAGTGTTCACTGAGAATCTAGGAGCTCTTTTTGTATGATTCCCTCTTTCATTGTAAAAAACCTCTTCCTCAATACCATTTTAATACCACAGATATAAAAATAATAAACCTTAGCAGTAAACCACTCATTAGAGATGCTAGATAAAATCAGACCTCAGAACTAGACTGGGACATGAGGAGAGAAAAATGGCTGTTAGGAAGTCTAGATTATTTAAAAAAATAATCGGGTTAAATAATTTAGACTTTCTGAACATTGCAGGGCTGCTAGATAAAATCAAGCACTTCCTCTTTTTCCTTCCTTTTTTTCCTGAACTGATTCACTAAGCCAAATATATTTGATAATCTACATGTGAGTCTTCTTTCATATGAGATCTTCTATGGAAAATGTAGAATTATCTTCAATAATATAACCAACCATAGCTTTTCAGCTCTTGTACAAAAAGAAAGCAACCTCATGACTGCAGCACTTTTGGGCTTTAAGCTGATAAAAAAAATGCTCCAGTTTAGTTTGCCCTTGTGTTGCACTGTATTTTTTTCCAATAAAATAATCAACAGAATTCCCATTTGTTCCATAAACATTCTTATGATATTGCTGTCTATATGGTATGCTGTGTTTGGTCAAGGATAGGTTAATGATAAAATGGAAATGCCATTAAAGAAACTTTTCCCATTCAGATTTTTAATACATGGAGAAGTTGACATAATTACATAATTATTTCTCTAAAATATCTTCTGGTTCATATGAGACAAAGATGTTATATTAGTTATTCTTTTAAGTACTGGCAGCTTTAAAAAATGTACTTGAACAATAGAAATAACAATTAATGATGTCTAGAAATAACATCTCAATTAATGGTATCCTTAAATAGATTTTAAAACAGATAATAGTGTAGTTTGAGAGTTAAATAGCAAATGCACTCAACTGGATCCTACAATCGTGTAATCATAGTTGAATAACTTAAGTGTGGTTTTTGCATGCCTTAAAGTGGAATTGCATTCTGTAAGCTGTACAGTCACAGGAAGTTCACAACTAAGGGTAAGTCTCCAAAAGTAATTTGATACAGAAATGTGGGCTAAAATAAGTGATTAGAATAATTTAAACAGCAAATATGATACTTAATTTGACAGTGATTCTGGTGCAATCAAGAACAAAAAATAAAAATTACTGAGATATTTGGTGCAATGGGCCTAAAAGTGTTATTTCAAAAACTTGTGCATAAAACTGAGATAGAAATATATTAAAGAGAGAGAGGATAAAGCAGTCAGGATAATTATGGTAGCATTGTAGATGGATGCTGGCTGCCTGCATATAGAGTAAGGTTGTACGGATGGCTCAAGAAAAGTAGAGGTAGGTGTTCAGAACAGGAGAAGAGATTATGAAACCTCTGAGTTACAGCCCATGGTAACTATTTGAAATCGTAATTATTCTTAGGCTAATAGGAATCCCCTCCAACTCTTACTGTTGCTGATGTTTTTATTTAGAATATGGCAATTAAATTGAAAGTCTATTTAAAAATAGAATATTTATTTCTATCTTTTCAAATGTTTAATCTAGAAAATATTCCCCCAGTGTTGCATACTATGAAATCTGTGCAGATTCTTTCCTGATCTCATCTCTTTACGTACTTGATAAAAAGATTAGGTCACGTCTGCCATGTCCTTTTATGCAATCCTTCTCTAGAGAAAATGGTGAACAATTTGCTTTACAGAAAGCTTTTAATAATACCTATTGGTATTATAATTGGCACATTTCTTTTCACCTCTGTCTTTAAAATTGGGTTAAAATACTAAAATTTACTTTCTTCGTACAAGATTCTTATTATTGTGATTTCAGTTTGATAGGAAACAAAGGCAGGATTTAAAAAATAGAAAATTTGCAGATTTTAAGTTGGTAATTCCTTATTTAATGGAACCAAAAAAAGTGATACTGGTTTTCAGATACTGTTCAGAAGTACTGTTCAAATACAGTATCAGAAGTACAGATACTGTGATCTACTGAGAAGAAAACAAGACAGGTGTTACTGAAAATAGAAGGTGTAGCATTTAAATTTAGCTATAAAGAGTAGTGCTGGCAGAAGGCTCCCAGAATAATCCTTATTTTGGACTATTTTTCTCAAGTTCATCAGGGTCACCCAGAGAATGTGGAACCCAGGAACCCACACAGGAACCCATCCAGTTGGGTTTTGAATGTCTTCAGTGAGGAAGACTCTACAACTTCCCTGGGCAGCCTGTTCCAGTACTCTGCACCCCTCAACATAAAGTTCTCCCTCACATTGAAGTTTATTGCGACTGCTCCTTTCCCAGTCTCTGGACAGCACTGAAAATCATCCTCTTGGCACCCTCCTTTGGGATATTCATATATGTTGTTTAGCTTCCTTCTCAGTCTTCTCTCTAGTCTAAAAAGCTCCCTCAGCTTCTTCTCATAAGATTCTTCAGTAGAGCTTCTGAAATCGCAAGAAGTTGATTTGCAGGCAATGCAAGACAGATTTCTTGATTCCAGAGTCCCCTTTGTGTCCCATGGACCAGCTGTGCTCTAACTAAGCCTTTATGCCTCTCCTTCTGCACCTCGCCAAGTAGAAGTCAGTCTGAAAGGAAAAGAAAATGGAAGGAAGTTTAGAATTAAAAGGTCACTGCTACAGAGATGTCTTCAGCTTCAGCTTCAGGGCTGCTGCTTCCTTCTCTGCTATTTATTTTGCCAACAATGTTAGTACAAAACATTGTGTATCAATAGCCTTATTTATCTTTTAAGTTGTTTTGCAGAGGCTGTTATTTAGGGACTCCTTCAGAGCCACATTTTCATTGAAAAGGATGCTCTGTAACCTTTTTCAAGTACTAAAGACTGCCTCCAGCACTAGCCTGTGTAGGAGTAGGAGGGTAATTTACTGCCCAGAAATTATGGTTGCTGATTTGTCTCTATTGGTTCATCAATGCACTGAAGGGAATCAAATTCTATCTAATTTGTGTGTGTCATCAGGATTACTTACTTGTTTCCATTTAACCATGATATTTTAAGACTTGGTGTACCAGGAATATTGATAGCTGTAATTATGCAACACCAAGGATTGTGATAGAATGGCCATGGCAAAAAAAGCATATTGTAGCATTTCCCCATTTGACATGTCCCTGAATGGATGTTAGATTGGCATCCTTAGTTCTGCTTAGGCAACCAAGTGTTTATACTGTTCAGTGAGACAAACCAAGAACATCTTGGACCTCTTAAGAAGCCATGGTCCCACAGCTGTACCAGAGACACCTAAACGAATTTGATGGGGAGTTAGAGGTATCACAGTTTTGACTCTGCAGCTTACAATTCCTAAAAGCTTTTAAGAAAGTCCTTTTCTAAAGATTCTTGATAAAATATAGCTGTGTTCAGGATAAGAGGGAAAGTCCTTTGAAGCACTAATAGCCAGTTAAAAGATAGCAAAGAATAGAAATATATGATTAGGTTTTCTTACTGCAGAAATATCATGTGTGTCTACATAGGTCTATATTACAGTTTGTATTATCCAGCATATTTTTTACAAGATATGACATGACAAGATATGAAGATTTAACATTTGCTTAAAGAACAGTACTGAAATATTTGGGATAATAAAAATTAAAACCATGTGTAAGCAGTGGCAGGAGACTGTCTTGGTACCTAGTGTTCTTCAACAATGTTTACCTTGTTTTCCTTTCATCACAAAACAAGGTAGTTAGCAGGAAGGGTACAGATAAGATAAAAGAGAAAGTCAGTTTTAAATTGTTTCCTGATGAGAAATATGTAAATAGAGTAGAATGCTTCACACAAAGAAAGAGATTACTAAAAGAGGGGAGATGATTGAGGTAATTAAGATCACGAAAGGCGTGACAGAAGTGTATGTGCGGCTGTTATTCACTCTCATAATAAAAGAACTAGAACTCCGCAAAAGAGCTAAAAGACATTAAATAAAATTATCAGCATATTGAACCCAAAGCATGGGTTCAAATAATGACAGCTTCTTGTTCCTGTTAAACTCAAAGATACCACATTTGTCTGCAGAGATCCTGGAAATGAAATGGAACTAGAGGGAAAAGTATTGCAATATGCTTGCCTTGTTCTGACTTTTTCAATCACAGCCAATTCCTCATACTTTGATTTGTCAGAGAAAGAATGATAGGTTAAGAAGACCTTTAGACTGCTCAGTATGCCTGTTTTATAAGATGTTATACAGTTTGATAAAATAGTGTCTTCCATTACAATTTTATTTAAGTCATCATAAAAGTGTGGGGGGTTATTTATTAAATAAGATCACATAAATATTTACTATTGCTTTCTAAAGACAATTGAAAACAATACGTGATCTTAGTTTACATTAGGTAAATTTCGAATTACTAGTTTTTTGAAGTGTTAGTCTTTCATTACAGAATTTGTTCAGAGCATAAAATGTCTTTGGTTTTGTGTAAAATTCTGCAGTGATTAGTTCAGGTTCAGATTGGTCTCTGTGAACAAGTGGAAGCAAAGATGCATTCTTTTTTCGCCAATGACAGGAATTAGCAAGTGTTTTGTATGTGTTTTAGTGGAAGTGGGGAATAATCCTTGCCAACTATGCCAAGAAGAATAGGGGAAAAATGGTCATATTATATTCCTAATTAGCTTTTAGCTTTAGCTCTTAACTATTACATTTAGTAAATTTTATGACGTGTGTTCTTCCCCAGCACTGACATGCACTGCATAGAAGAGCAGTCTGTACTGATGTAGCCACTAGAGTTTCAACTCTGCTGGTGTAAATATATCTTAATTCAAAAGTTACGTTTGCCTGGTGTTCAGTTCTTTGATTTGATACCTCACAGAAACCCTGTTTGCTATAAAAATAATAGGTTTTGATTGATAATAGATGGTAGATGTATCAGTTGGCTTCATAATTGTCAATAAGTTGATAGGGAAGAAAACAGGACAACCATGTGTTTTTCCTGTAATATGCCTTTGATTACTACTTCATACAGCTGTACCAGTGACAGATAGCTCTATGCCTGTTCTTAATTTGGACATAAACACAAGTTCACATTGATCCTGGAGCATTTATTGGACTAAAATCTGACAAGATTTTTGGAAAAAAAATGGTGCTTGCACAGCTTAATTATATAAAGTTAGGCAACATTTCTTAGGAAATACAGAATTGTGGAGACCCTTTAAAGTAAAAACAAAAGCTGACATTTTAATTTGATGAAAGACAAAAGAGGAACCATGAAAGCACTCAGGGTGATGTGTGAATTCCCACACAATAAGCAAGAATAGGTGATCATGTTTTAATTAGTTCAGAGTCAGACTAGGCATACCTTCTTAAGGAAGTCAGAGATGCGCAAATAGCAGAGTAAATTCAGGAGCTTTGGTGAATATACTCAATGAGTAGATAAAGTTGAATGTTTGAAATGTCATCAGAGATAACAACCATTACATGTCTAATCAAGGATTAAAGGAAGGAATTTTTAACAATTCATATTTTCTTTTTATTTCAAATAGCTTCTTTCTTGTTAACTTTTTAATAACCCTGCTTTGTGAAAATTTATTTTTAATTTTCTGTTGAACATCTGTGAAGGCTTTTTAGACAGCTCTTTCAATGAAATCTTGGCTAGCTTCCTAAAAACTGGTTAAGTACTGTGTTCTGGTTCAGAAAACTGTGTTCAGCAACAGAAAGCTTTCAGTTCAGAAAACCTATGCCCGCTTTCTAAAGATACAATCTTGTGCTTTGGATTTTTCATTATATGGAGGAATATTTCTTTTGTTTGCTCAGAAGGGAAATAGGAATTTTGGGCATTGACATTAGCTAAAGCTGAATATGCCTTTTTTAAAAGACAGTAGCATGGCTCCAAGATAGGTCATTCACCAGTTTCTCCAGAGAAATTACGGGAGTTCATGCTGCAAGATTTGCAAATAAACTAAATGTTTTGTGTAAATGCACAATTGTCTTATGAGCCTTGTAAATGGCCCTTGTCTTACAGAGGGGTGTGGTGAGGCATGCCTATTATGTGTATTCCCTCTGATCTCCACTGTTTCTGTCAGTGAGAAGTAGGGACAATTCATTAATTTATTTTTAAGATAGTATTTGCTTTTACTATTATCTACTGTTATCACTAACATTGGCTTAAAGTGTTAAAGCTTTGAGCACTGAAAGAGTTGTAACAGTAGTTACAAAACTCTGCAAAGGTTTTGTTAAATCATCATTAGTATTAAATATTATGTTTTGACAAAACACAGCATTTGTGCAGGTCACAAAATAACAATCTAGACAGAATTAGTCAGCATGCCAAGTAGCATTCACAGTGAAGACAAGAAACATTTTTTTCATGCTATTCTATACTTATTCAGTCATCTCTTATTATGTAATGAGTCTACCTATAAATATCAATAGTGTTTGCCTCTCTATATATTGTGAGGTAACAGTCTGTACAAACAGAGCCTAGAGGGGTGTAAATACTTAGGGAGGGAAGAATGAAACTAGAGGGAGCTGATGCCATTACAGCAATATGACACAAACAGGTGAAGGCTTTCGTGATGATAACTTAGCAAGAGTTGCTGGCAGCTGAAATACAGTATTTGGTCATCTGGGAAGATGACAAACACAACATGATGTACAGAAATATTCAGTGGTAAAATGTAGGAACAGCAGGAGAGAGATGAATGATGATGATGAGTAAGAGATTAGATGAGAGAGTGGAAGAGAAACAGAAAGTAGATTAAAAATAAGACAACACCACACCTCATTGATTTAGAATATTCTGAATAATTTTTTTAATTGTTTTTTCGTATAGATTATTGGTGCACATACAACAGAAAGTAAATACCTCATGCCAGTGCTGGTTTTCATTGTCTGCATTGTTATGGTAAAGAGAGAAGTTGTCCAGAAGTTAAATTCACTGTTAAGATACAATTTATTTACTAGGAAATGTGAACAAAAGTGATTACAACTCCCTGTCTTAAAGGCAAATGTAAGAAAATTACCATACCTGTAATTTGTACATCATCAATATGCATGTACAAGTCTTAAAAGTCTTTGACTTTAAAGTCAAAGGAAGACATTTTATAGTCTAGAATGTACGGAACCTATGCATTTAGATCTCATTGCATGCCTGAGACCATGGAGATTCATTCCTTGATATCAGTCCTCAGCTGTTACATAATATCCTGAGTTTTTGGTACTTTTTTTGTTGTGGCTTAAGGGAAGAAAGAAAAAGCAAACAGGTAATTCATCTGGTTACTTAAAAAAAAAAAATTCTGCTTGCTGACTATCTTCTAAAATTCCTTCAAGTCTTCCAAAGTCAAGTGACTTTTACACTGTGACATATGGATTCATTGCTCCCATTTTAGTATGTATCCTAGCAGTTAAGATAGCCAAGTGGCTGCTATTTGTGAGTATTGATAATTATACAATAATAAGAGATGATTATGTTTTCTGTGATAATAATCACAGACTGAGTTTGTTTTCTAAGGTCATTATGCCCTCCCATAGTCCTCTCATTTCTTGATTCCTTTATTTTCAGGAAAATAAGCAGCCCAAGACAGAAATTATGAGTTGTTCTAGTTTTCCTTTGAATTTGTGGGAGGGACTGGAAATAGTAGTTATTGAATAATCCTCATAAAATTGGTAAATATATTTCTTATTTAATAAATGAGTGAGAATTTTTGTTTTGCAGAATAGCCAATGTATGTTGTGTATGCATTGAATGTGGTTTTATGCATTTTGGCATTAATTTTTAAACTTCCTCATTTTCTTTTTCTACAGTCTGCTTATTTGTCACAATATACAAGCTAACTTAATGGGCTTATATTTTAATTGGAAAAAGCTGAATTATTTATCTATAAAATAGGAAAAGGCAACTGCCTTCCCACTTTTTTTTTTATTTGCTTAGTATTCTGAAAGTCATTGTTAACTGGTAAAGAGGTGCTATATTTTTTCGTAGAATTCAAACTAATAGTAGGAATGTGCAAAAAAACTTCACTTGTAAATAATTCTCACTGAAATCTGACAGCCTATGGAAGAAGATCTTGTCCTTATTTTCAATCCAGAGTAAAACTGTCAAATCTCTTTGTCAAGTGAAAATAATTGTAATTGTAATGAAATACAATTTACGATATTTCACAGAGGAAAAACTTCAAATGGCAAGTTGCCTGCACTCTGTCCTAAAGGTCTGAGAGATGTTAATTTAAGGGATTGACCATAAATAGTCCAAAGACTAAATTCATGTATAGCTTTTATGTATTGATTTGTAGTTAATAACCTTAAATTCTGAGGTTTTTTGTTTGGTTTTTTAAAATTTAATTTACATATCTCTGTAGAAAACCTCTGAGATTAGCTACCAAAAAACCCCTGTACTTACAATTTTGAAAATTATATGAAAACTTAGAGCAGTGTGAAATAAATATTTTTAGGAATTGTCATTATTACAGGAACTTGTATAAATTGTTTTTGTTGGGGGTTTTTATCCTTTCCATTTGGTACATTTCTGGTTCATTTTGGTATATTCTCTTCCCAGATCCATATAGGATTTATAAAGTTTTAAGAGGGGAGACTATTTTTAGATATACCAACAGTTCTGCTCATACTAGACAGCAAGAAGCATTGTTTGCCTGATTCTGTAGGACTGAAGTTTTTACGAGCTTTTCGCTTTGACAAATGGAATGTACGTCAGTAACACTTCCGCATTTTAGGATGTCTGCATGGTTTTGTCTGCAACATGTTGTTCTTACGTTAAGTGCCTTATGAAAGTCACAGAACAGACATCTAGCTGTAACAGGGGTTCCCAACTCTGCCTTTGGGAATGGAGTATGCCTTATGAAATCAAGTCACGTGTCCCCTGTGAAAAGCTTCAGGATATGGCTTTTTCAGATTTTCACAGTAACTGGTTGCTTTTCTAGACTCTTTTAGACAGGGTTCTTTGGCACCTTTAAAAAGCAGTTACTGTGTGTTCCTCACAGAATTGCCTGCATGCAACTGATTCATTCATTGCAGAGGGCATCTGTGTCATATACACAGTGAGTTCAATAAATCACATTTTAAGCATACAAAAATTACTGATTAAACACAATTTACCTCTCTGAGACTGTCACTGTCAACATTTAAACCAAAAACCCAACAAAAGTCTATACTTGATAAGACAGACAACATAGTGAATGTAAAAACGGTTTCAGGAAAGGAAAGTACATTTTTACACCTGAAGTGCATTCTACATCCAGGTTTTCTAGAGCCCAACAGCTATCAGAAAGAACTTGGATTTTGGGGATAGAAAAGAAAAGGAGATATGTTTAGGTTATCATGTAAGTTAGTCATAGATATAAGGTGCTGGCAGCCAGTGAGAGCCCACAGCTGAAATCAGAAGGGCAAGAGCAGAGAAATATGCAAAGAGAGCAGAAAGTGAGAGGAAGGTAAGAGCAGGATGGGAGGGAGGTTTTAAAAGATGATTTTGCTGTGGAAAAGGCCTTGGAAGGTGATAGCAGAAGCTGTAACATAGGAAAGCTGAAGGTTCTGGTGTGCATCCTGGAGAAAGAAGGGTTTGTAATTTGACATGTCTCTCTCTAGAAAAAGAAAAACCTCCTGAGACAACAGGTGTGTGGAGCAGAAGTATTGAGGCAAGAGGACAGTGAGCTTGCAAGCTTTGCATGCAGAATTAGATCTCTGGATCTGAGAAGGATGGTGATTGCATTGAATGGCCTTGGTTTGGGGAAGGAATTGAATACTTTGGAAACTTGAATTTCAATGGAGAGCTTGAGTTAGAGTTAGAGCTGGGGGCATGAGAAGTCAATAGGACATGCCAGCAGTCATTCACACCGGATAAGTGCTATTCTCTCATGAACCTCTCTGGCAGTATATGATTTTTCTTTCTTGGAAATACTAATCTCACAGCTCATCTTAACTAGCAAATCATGCAATTTAGCTATTACATTAACGTAACCAGAATATAATGCCTCTTGATGTGTGTATGGGAGAAAGCTGGCATTTATGCAAGAAATTTGGGATGGTACCTCATTTGTAAAAGCACGAAAGCAACATAAAAAGACCTGTATACTTGAAAAATTATGGAATACTTGGAAATTTCATTCTTTTCCTCCATGCTGTCGTCAAGTCTGCAGGTGACAGCAAATTGGTAGACTCAGTGGTGGGGCTGCTATTCAGAGAGAGCAAGAAGTTGGAGAAATGCAGGTGCTTCATCAGACAAAGACTCTTTTGCCAGGCACCTAAAAAGAAAAACAGAAGGAGACAGAAAATATAGTGTAAAAGAGCATGTAGCAAGCCAAACTGAGACTTTGTTGGAATGCCACAGAATATTCATATGTGATTTGGGAAAGCTGTACATATACAGCTGGTAAAATTTATAGTGATATTAAGTTATTGACTTCACCGATGACAATAAATATGAACTTGACACCTAACAATTCTTTTGATTAGTGACCTAGAGAAGGCAACAGAATACATTTTTATCATGTCTGCAGAGAACAGCAAAGTTAAGGACAGATTGTTAGAGTCAGCACAACGCTACCATTCAGAGAAACCTAGAAAAGCTGTAGAAATATTCTGGAAGGACTCTGAAATTCAACAAGGACAAAAGCTGAGACCTGCACCTGAGAAGGAGGAGCCCCTGGCAATGAGACAGTTTGGGCATTGAAAGCCTGGGGACAGATCTCTGGAAAGAGCCTGGGCATCCTGATGGAGAGCAAGCTGTGCTTGAGCTGGAAGTGTGCCCTGGCAGTGAAGAAGGTCAGCAGCATCCTGGGCTTTGTGAACAGGAGTATGATGTATGAAAACCTGTACATGAAGCTTTTATCCCCTACTCTCAACACACTGGAAGTAAAATCCTGCAGTTTTGCCTTCCTCTTCTGCAGACTGGAGCAGGTTTAGTAGAGCAACTCAGGTTTAGCTGGGATGCGCAGAGACCTGGAGAAGCCGACCCAGAAGGAGAGGCTGAGGCAACTAGCTTCTTCAGTTTGGGGAAGGGTAGGCTTTGGGGAGGATCTCCCATCAACCTTATCATACCTATAAAGAGACCACCAAGAGGACAGACCAGCTGTTCACAGTGATAAGTGGCAAGAGGATGAACATTAAGGGAAATGATAAGTTCAGATTGCAAGTAAGGAAAATACTTTCATTATGAGGACAGTCATAGTGAGACAGGTGGTGGAGCAGGTGCCCATAGAGGCATTATGCATCTCCATAATGCATAATATTCACTGTGGTGTGCTGTAAATTAGCTATGCCATTTTAAAAAAGACATTTGGATAATACTGGGATTAATTTTCTGAAAACATTTCAAGTATAGCCACAGTAAAAAGGTAAGAAGAAACTATTAAAATTATAACAAAGTGGAAAATATTATGTCATCTAGATTCGTGGTGATCCCACAACTCCAATTTTGCATATGATTTTAGATTACATCATCTCAGAGAAAGATAATTGTGGAATTCCACAGGCATATTGTGGAAAAGATAGTCTGAAGTATAGAAGCTTTTTCCATACAAAGGAAATTCAGAAGTTCTTTTGTTTGGAACACATATTAGAGAAGACAGATTCAAGAGATCTGTAAAATTATGAATGGCATAAAAATGTTTTAGGAAAGATTATTCACTGTCTCTCAGAGGCATTCTTGCATTAGCAATTATATCACTCATAATAGAGCATAAAAATTGATGTTGTGAGGTCATTTGTCCACATTTGCATGTAAGGCAACTTGCAGTCCCAAGGGCTAAATGCCCATTAGTGGCTGAAGTATATTACTGGAACACTTCTGAGCTCTTAGAGCTCATCTTCTGTTTCTAGTTTTACCTGAAAGGAAAACAATTTATTTACTCCATAACTACTCCATCAAGGGACAAAGAGTGCAGTAAAAGGAGTTAATGTGAGATCTGCTTCAAAAGCATGCAGAGACACGTAATGCTGTTTTAACACATTGTTCTGAAAACAGCTTCCAAATATCTAGCGCACTAAGGTGCCAGGTGCTGCAAGGGCACATATGGGAAGGTCTCAGTCTGTACTTGATTTTTTTTTTCTTACAGTCTTTCAATAGCATTATCTTATCTGCTGCAGAAAGAAGAGATTGTGCCAAAATTATGTACTTTGGTATATCTGATAAACTCAGAACACTTGTTCATGCATAATTTTTAATTTTACATGAGCACTTATAATGTAAATGATTATTGAAGCTTAAATATTATTCACATGGGGACAGTTTTAGATAAAATTTCTTATCTGATACCTTCTATTTTCAAGTTAAAAAAAAAAGGTCAATTTATAAAACTGGGAGAATATTTTCATTTTTTTCTAGTTTTATTTTGTGTTTTGCTAATACTTCAACAGAAGGTTGCAAAGTGCAACAGATGTACCTAGTGATGCTGTAGTGAAAATCCTTTTTGGTTTGCACACTTTGGTGCATGTAAAAATGTGATTTGCACACAACATTGTTTTTCTTATCTAGTAACAGTTTCCCACTAACAGTCTGCCAGACTCTGCTAGCACTGAGCATGCATATTCATGTGATTTGAGTAGAAGTTCTTGTTCAAAGTAAATGTGCACAGGCATGTGCAAGGAAGTTAAATAAAATACATTTTTTCACAAATAACATGCCCATGCATAAATTATTTGGGGACTGTATTATTTGGGGACTGAAATTATGTATGATAGGATTTTTTTTAAGAATGCTACCTCAGTTTCGTAATTCAAACCCCTCCTCCATGTTGCTGTTCAGTTTTTGAGGAATTCTCCAGCTCTCAGTTTTTATCTGCAGATGGCCAAGAAACAGGGTTTATTTCCAATTCTAGCTGGAGATACAGACATCTGAAAGTATTTTTATTGTCAGAATCTATTAAAGAATACAGAATGCATCATAAAAATTGCTAATTACATGAAAACAGACCAAAATCCAGAGTACAACTGTCCTTTATCAGAATGGGACAGATTTTCTGCCTTTGCACCACAGCTCCCAGGCTCTTTTTTTGTGCCACAGCCTACTGTCTGACACAGCTGCACAGACTCTTCTCTAACCTCATGTCTTGACATAGGAAAGAGCTACACTTCTACAGTACCTCTCTTGCTACATGGAGAAGTCTGGGGAGCAATAAACAGGTCCTTTTGTCAGGACCCCACTCTCAGGCCATCTTGGAGTCACAGGATTTTACTTCATCTGCCTATATATTCTTAAGGTGTTATCAGCATACAAACAGTGATTTAAAAATTTAATTTTAACCTGGTATGCATCATACTAAATATAATGAAGTTCATATTAAAGCAAGCACAATTTATTTAGAAGAAAGTTTTGAAAAAGAATTGCGGATTTTAGAAATAGGAATTCAAATGTGTTTCAGCTGTTGAACTATGTATGTACGGATCTGGAATTTTGATTAGTGAAGAATTCAAATGAGTAGATTTAGGGAACCCAGTTTAACTAATCTGAAAAGATTGATTACAGTATATGGAGCCTTCCACTTCTAGATCACGGAGTCAAACTCTGTGAAAGAATGCACCAAAAGATAGGTGTTCATTGGGCTGGATAGCATAAGCAGATAGCATTACTTTATTATGGTAGAGAATTCCAAATCCAAACAAACAAACATATTATTTTCTAGACATGGAACACAGAGTTACTTTTTAAGGAACATAGCGTTACTTTTTAAATCTTACTAAATTAATTCCACAGAAAGCTTCTTGTCCAACAAAGTGATGAAACTTAGCTGTGAGGTGTGAGATTTCATGTTTCTATTTGTCTTTTTGATAACTGGAGGAAGGAGTGTTAACTTTTTTTTTGCTAGTCAATCTGGTTCCTTTTAAAAAGATTTTTATCTCCCAGTCTGTTTTTCAGCAGGTTTCCGAAGGCGCTCAAATACTGTAACAAGGAGGCATTTCCCACATGCTGCTCACAGGATGGACTATATGGACTTCGAGGATGATAGCCGTGGATGGCGGTTTGATATGGACATGGTGATCATCTACATTTATTCGATCAACTGGATAATAGGATTTATTGTTTTCTGTTTCCTTTGTTATTTCTTTTTCCCTCTTTAGGCTGTAGAAATAACAGTTAAGGAAAATGACAGTCATGTTAACAAAAAAATTGTGAATAGAAAAATACTGAAAAAGGTAAAATGTTTGATACTGCATTTTTGTCATTCAGAATTGGAATAGACTATGTCAAGCATGTGAAGCTTGTGAAGCTGTTTTATACCTCTGCTATATGTGACAAAGCACTTGAGTTTGGTTACAAATGTAATGTGAAATCCACATCATACTTAATTTGGTGGGAGTTTTGCCTTTGGGACATTTTTATGGGAAAAGAATTTACCCTGAATCTATAAAATGATTACTTGTAGAAGTATTCCCAGTTTTTAGGGGAGCTCTTTGTACTACAAATAGCAGCAAAGATGCTTCCCATTTTTACTCAGATCTTTTAGGAGAAGGAGCAGTGCTGTACCATGCATTATATAGACATTCATCAGAGCTATTTCAGTGGCATGATCCAAATCCTGGAAAATTTTGACAACTGATAGACCTGTCAGCATTCTGCTGTGGATATTTTGAGCCTATTAACCAAAAAGGAAAATTATACTGCAGTGTGCTGCCAGTTCATCTTTTCAGCAAATAGCAATCAAACGGAATCAACTAACAACCACAAGTTCTGCACAAGAGGACCATTTTTGTGCAGATTCCCAGTGTAGCACCATACCTTTTTTACCCATTCAGATGAGTGTGTTTGGATCCAGCAAGACAGCTAATGGAGGGCAAGCAGCAGGCCTGCCAGCTACAAGGCTGTGAGACACTGACCCAAATAAATACTGGAGACAGGAGCATTCTCCAGGGTAAGAAACCAGTATCATTATTAAATTGCTGTAATAATTGTAGATACTTTAAAATGTAGGCTCTCCAGGACTTTATGTCTCATGGGAGAGTACATAAGAGTGCACAGTATTTATTTGCACCTTTTTTGTGAAACGATTTTAAAGCACTTTATAGTTATTCCTTATATTGATTGACAAGTTTCAGTACCAAACTGCAGCCAGTTAAACAGTCATTCCAGACTTGATGCTTTACACAGTATTTTCAAGTGAAAATGAAAAAGCATCTATTAAATTATAATAAAAGATACTAGAAATGAATGTGGGAATCAGGTGCTGAAGAATCGCTCAAGGTAGTTTAGGGCTTTACTTTTCAAGAAGGTACAATGAAGTTTTTTATTTCTGGTGGTGTGACTCTTCGAAGTACACTGTACTTTCATCTAGAAAAGCATGTGAGTGTAGGTATATTGTCCCTCTAGTATCAGAATTTGTGTGGGAGATCTGTGGTTTTTCAGTAGGTGGTGTACTCCCCTGTTCTAGCAGAGAACAAGGAAAAATGTGTTGTGGAAGGTGCCATCTGCCAAATGTGATGGAATGAAATCAGAGTTTTATTAAGCATGAGCTTATATTCCTTTACTGGAGCAGCTCCAACATGGTCAGCCTCTTACAGGCTATGAGGGGATCAGGACCAGAAACTTTAACTTAATCTGAAAACCAGCAGTAAATCAACTACTAATATTTCAATTTCTTACAGGCTGCATAAAACAACCTTTTCAAGAACATATGAGTAGAATTAAAAATTACATAACTACACTGATTAGATTAAATAATCTTTGCCATCTTTTTTAATATATGCAGATTTAAAGAGATGTAAAAACTGAAATTTACCATCAACACATAGTCATGATTTTGACAAAAATGCGTTTGTGTAATAATCATAATCCACTTAGTTACTTTGTCTCTGCCTAGAGGTGACTGACTCTATTATTAGTGGCATTAAGTCTAATGTTTTAAAAGCTTTAAGGCTGTAATAAAACATTTAGTGGAAGTCTTTTAAAAGATAGGGGGTGTAAGTCATAGGCTCCTGTTTGGTTACATGCAGATGTGTGGGTGTGTATGCTAAAATATTATCTGTAATGTTAAACAATTCTCTCATATATGCCAGGACTGGCATTCTAACTGCAATTTTTGTTTGCCTCTCTAAGCTTATGAAATAACTGCTCATGTGTCAGGAAAAGGAGGAACCAACTTACCAGATAAAACAAAATTGCTTCTACCTTTTGATCTCAAAAAAATCTAAAATAAAAAAAGTCATGAAAAATTACTTTAAATGACATAGTCTAAAATTCTAGTAATAATGTTATTTAATTTTTTTTTTAACCAGGATGTCTGATAAAGTAATATCCTTCAGTAATTGAGAGTTATATTGAGACATAAGAAATGTAATATAGATGCTAACTACATAAGAAATGTAATATAGATGCTAACTAGTTATATAAGATAAAGTTACACCATTTTTAATAGCCTGTTACTGTGGTTTTATTTGAAAAATGGCCACAAAGAGTAAAAATCCAATCTACTGGCCTGTTTTGTACATTTTTGACAAGAATTGATGACTGAGACTGGCTACATTTTTCTAAAGTTAGTAGGTCTCACAATTTTCTAATTGTTTTACTCTATCTTTCTTCAAGGCCTAAACAGTTTCTTGAGCAATATTGTTTTACTTTATATGAGTTGTTATTAATTCCAGAGGAAGATTATTTTTAAATTATTAATAATATACATAATTAAGACTACTCCAACTCTGAGAGATCCTCCATAGGAAAACACCTAAAAGGTATAGAGTGGAGATGCACATTTTTTTGTGATGTATTGGGGGTTTTGGAGATACGTGCTTTTGTAAAAATGCAGTAACAATTCAAAGGTTCAAATTTGGTTTTCCTTGAAGTCTGCTGTAAAATGCTGTTAGTATCTCTTGGAGCAAGAGCAGGTCCTTTGTAGGCTATTTTCTGGTTAAATTGATCCTGACCAGCAAGCTTTTATTTCTTAACTACCGTAGCATTAAAATGTTTACAATAAAATTTGAGTTGTTTTTAATATTTTGCAGTCATTTTACTAGATTTTGCTTGGTGGAATTAATTTTTTTTTTCATTCATTGTCTTCTTTGATATCTCTTTTGTTTCTGCTTGGGGTGCAGCAAAGGTTTGCTGAAGTTTTCACTGCTGGGATTAACTATTAGTTAACTATTAATTTATTAGTTATTAAAAAATTAATTTTTATATTAGCAGCCTTTTTTTTTTTTTCCAGTACTTTACAGGCAGCTTTTGTCAGAAATCATCTTGGGGCATGGTCTGGACATTAACACATTCTGATAATGAACAATTCTCAGTACTAGTGCTGATAGTCGAGACCATTTGAAGAGAGCAGAAATCCAGGACAAGTCTTAACTTTCACTTTTACAGGCAAAGGAACTTCATGCCTACTCAGAAGAGCATGAATTTTTTTGTCCAGCAATGGACCTCCTTCCAAAGATCCGGTCATCTTGCTTCTCTCCTAAGACAATTCCAAAAAAGAAAAATCAAAAAAACAGCTGCTCAAGGAGCAGCTGCTGTGAAGCACAACATAGTTTTTCATGGTTTGTGCCTGCTTACAGAAGTTCAGATCCAAGTTAAGCTTTTTCCAGTATTCTACATACATACCTCATGTTTTTATCACATTAACAACAGCCTCAGTTAGTGATACTGAGTTGGAAAAGAAGGAAGAACCAGAGTTTAGGTGTGTTTTGTCATTTTTAGAGAAAATTATTGCTGATAACATGAAAATCTGGGATTAAGATTAGCTATTGTAGCCATCATCTGACAAGTAAGTGTCTTCATATTGTGTAGTGTTACTTTTGTGGATGTGTTTTCAGCATTTTTTGTTCTTTGCAATCCTGACAACATTATAACTATGAGATACACACTTTCCTCTGGGGAATTCCAGACCACAGATGAACAGAAAAGAAAGGTAGGCCATCAAGAGTATCAGCTGGTGTTCAGCCCCACACCCAGGCAGAGGCTGTGAGGAAGGACATTTTGGATTGCTCTGGATCTGGAGCAAGACACCAGGCTATCCTTAGAGGTGCCTTTTATTTAGCAGAAAGTTCTAAGACAGACAATAATAGTAGAAGGACTTAAAGATCACAGTGTTCTGTCTTAAACACAGTTACCACTGAAAGATTTTGCCACGAGATAAGCACAGAATGGAGTGGCATGATCACTTAACTCCAAGCCTGCAAAATCTAGCTAGCACATCCTGGGTCATCCAGACAAAAGTTCACACTGTGACAAAGTTATAAAGAAACTGCTGCTCATGTGCTTATCACTGGTCAAAGAAAAATCCTGATCAGCAGCTTATGGGACAATTGGCATCTGCAACCACCAGAGCCCCCCTCCCCCAAATATGCCTCTGTGGATACATGAAACTTAGACTGTGGATTAAGACACCATAAGGAATACTTGAGACAAGACAAAGGTGGTACTATTTGTCTGAGTGTTATCTCAGGCCTAGGGGGAGTTAAACAAAGCTGGGGAAGAAGAATGTATCAGTGATAATGGTTGAATTTATGGGCCACAAGGAAAGCCAAGTCACCAATTGTGCTGAAGTCAGCTCAGGCTGGGTAAAAGGTAATTCTGGCAGGTGGAGATTCCAGCCACCATCTCATAACCCAGAAGAAGACTGAGCATGGGACTATTTAGCATTAAAAGTGGGAGAATCATTTAACCAATAGAATAAGAGAACTGTGTAGCCAATGACCATTAATTTCCTTGCTTACAAAAATGCATAAATAGTGAAAAGCTTCGAATGACCTCAGAACGCTTACCACCAAGAACCCTTGGGTAAAGAAGGACCAGAAGGACACTGCTGGATCCATGGGTAGTGACTATCTTCTGCTTGCTCTCTCTCTCCCTCTCTCTCTCTTCCCTTGCTTGCTTTCTCTCTCCCTCTCTTTCATTCTCATTTTACTGTTAAATAAAATCCTTGCCATTTGGTATATGGTGTCATTTGCACCTTAGTTCAGGCCAAGACTTCTCTCAGTAATAGGATCCTTAAAAAACTGGGGGTGGGTTTAAAACTGGCTGAACAGCCAAGCTCATAGTGCTGCATGAAGTCTCCCTGGAGACAAATAGCTAGTGGTGTATCCCAGAGAACAAACCTAGGTCCTGTCCTGTTCATCATCTTCATTTATGATGTGGATTTTGGGCCAGAGCATATCCTCATCAAGCTGCAGAGGACAAAACAGGAAGAAATGGATCACCATTGGAAATGGAACACCAGAGGGTTGTGCTGCTGTCCAGTCTCTGGCTGGAGATACGGGCTGACAAGAACATCATGATGTTCCAACAAGAGCAGTCTTGCACCTTGGAACAGTCCCCCTATGCCTCAATACATGCAGGAGGTCACCCAGCTGGAAAGCAGCTCTACAGAAGAGAGCCTGGGAGTCCTGGTAGACTTCAAATTGAATATGAGCCAACAGTGCATCCTTGTGTCTGGAAGGCTAATGCTGTCCTCAGCTGCATTAGGCAGAGTGTAGCCAGCAGGTCACAGAGGATGATCCTTCCACTCTGCTCAGCACTGATGAGGCCATCTTTGGGGTTCTGTGTCCTGCTCTGCACTGCAAAAGAGATACAGAGTTATTAGTGAGATGTCAGCAAAGGACCACTAAAGTGATTAAGGGAATGAAGTCTCTCATTGGAGTAATTCTGTGTAATTCTATGACTTACACAAGAATTGACTGGTTGAGGACTAGACTAAGTGAATTCCTCAATAACAGGTAAATAAAACAGAAATGTCTGAGGAGGACATCATGTTTGCCCTTAATAACAAAAGGCAGTACAATACTGGAAAAACCTGGCCCACATTTTTATCCATTTCTGTTCTTTTCTCAACATTTCTGTCTAGAATTATCAATTACAATTGTCTTTTCTTTCACTGTTATCTTAAGTCAATACAACTAGTCTCTCTTTGGTAACTAGTTCAGTGTTTAAGGGGTTATTTTTTTCCTGCTTATTGAAATCTGTGGTTGTTGCAGTTCTCTGCAGTACATGGAAGAGTACTAAGGGAAGAATCACAGAAAGTTTAGTTGTCTTATTTCAGTATTAGTCATCTTACTGTCAGAAATCAATATGTTGACTTTATATCTAAACTTATTTAAATGTTAAAATCAAAAATCTAACTTTTTACAGGTAAAAGTAAAAAACAAACAGTACCTCCTAATTTTGGCTGCCTTAATTTGTCATTCCCAACATGAGACCTTCCTTCTCAGGAAGGATGCAGAATTGAAGATCACATTTCTTCAGAATGAGTTCTTAAGGATTTCTTATGTTGCAGTCCAAAGCTTTAAATACATGTATTTATGATGGACTTCAGCAGTGATTTAGATCCCAACAGAATCAATGAGTGTCATCAGTGTAAAATCAAGTTTCTCATATATTCCTGCAACTGGATTTGTGTCTTATGAACTTTTTGTATTACTGTAAAATATAGTCTGATGGCACTTCTGAAGTTTTCAGAATTTCTTATGAAAGCAAGTTCAGATTTTATATTTACATACATTTGATTAGTCTGTGACTGAAACTAAACTAAACCTCCAGAGTCTTAAACATATTAGGATTTTTTTTTTTTTTTTTTTTTTGCTGTGCTATAATTCTGGAAAATAAATATTGTCAATATTAGCTTAATAAAATTACTTAGTTAAAAATAACAATGATCTATTTAATTTTCTACCAGACATCTCCTTGGGTTGAAATATTTCTACACTTCTGGTAAGGCACTAAAATGTTGACCTATTTGAAAGTACTTTCCACCATTACTCTCTGCAAGTTTAACCATAAAATGTATAATTGAGGACATACTTTTACATTTTGTTATTGTTAAAAAAAAAGTTCCTAAAAGAAAGCTGAGGGTATGTATAATCCCATATTTTGGTTTCACTAAAATTATTTTATTACAGACAAATCCTACATGACAAACTTAATTTCCGATGAACACTGCAGAAAATGTACTGAAAAAGACGACAAATTTGATCAGAGGAACGCTTCTAGAAAAGTCATCAGACTGACACTAGGGGAAAAAAGTTCAGGGCTTACTGCTCAAGGAAAGACTCTCATCAGGGTAGAGTTACATAGGAAACCAAATGGATTTCCTTGTCCTTTGAGTGTTGTGCAGGGCATTCTCTAGACTCCCCTGGCCATTTGGGGTCCTCAGTTGAGCAGGTGTCCTGTAACAAGTCCTCAGGAGTTATACAGGGCATCTGACGGCACACTTTGATGTTCTTTTTCTGCTTCATTAAAAGATCCTGCAATATTCCCAGGTTTCTTAAGGTATTTTAGTGGAATCTATCCAAAGAAGGCAAGATGATGTGCTGTTATTTTTCATTGCTTTTTGCCCTCTGGGGATGCACTTCTGTTTCAATCAGTTGGTTTTGCTAAAGCATGACATACTCCTCTCCCAAAATTCTGAACTTATACCCAGGTGGGAATCTGTCTGACTTAATCTACAGCCTTTAATGAAAATTGTGGGGTATATAAATGGAAGGAAAATATACATGTATAACAAAGAGGAACAGAACACCTTGTTGTACTAGATATAAATAAAACCTCAAGATCTTTTCAAAGGAACTTCTGTGTCCCTGCAAAAAAGATGCCAGGACCCAGAGTATGGTTGATTCTTGCAGAAAGCAACCGTGAAGGTGTAAAATAGCAGAGAAGCAAAGGGCAGCAAAGCAACTGCTTCCAGGAAGGTACTGGAGAGCAGTACTGTGTAGCAGTGCCAGGTGCTGGTTGAATGCCATTCAGCTTGGCTTAGTAAAAGCAAGATCAGTGTTAACAGCACAAGATTATTTTAATGACCACTGCCTAGAAAACAACTGACTGTTCCTCAGTTCTGTTTGAGGCTGGTAGGAACAGTTGCTTCTGTAAAGATGAAATCCCTCAAGGTATTGACTCAGCCTGCCTAGACCTGATCTTCTTAAGGGCTCTTTACACATTGGTCCTTGGTCAGGAAAGTATGCTGCTTCATTCAGAATTGTTCATGATACATGGGAATGTTACTGAAAAGGCCCCAAAGGATTGATTGAAATTTAAAATATATCTATTAGCACTTCCTGTGATATTGTAGCAGCAGTCACTGTCCTGTGTGCACTTATCTAACGAGTTTTTGAGTTTAAAAAATATTCTGGAACTCAATACTAAAATACTAGTCAATACTACTTGAGTAGTCAACCAAAGGGCAGCAATGCTGCCTCCCCTCAGCCACATTTTTTATTGTCCAATCTACAAAATATGGAAAGACTCCTTCAGCTTCATGCCCTTGACATCTCAATACTAATTTACAAATTCAATAAACTTGCTCCCAGGATTTCTAGATTGATGTTATACAAGTGATACAAATTATTATGCTACTATATTAGTGATGGCTTATTTAAATTTTCACTTTAGTTTTAGGATGAGAAAACTGCAGTAATTATATTCTGACTTTTCATAGATATCAGTTTACCTTATTAATAATCTATTTCATTTTCCATCAAACATTTTCAACATTCAGTTGAATTATTTCCATTAAATCATTAAAATGTAATCAGACAATCACTTAAAAATACTCCATATGTAATCTTTTATCCTCAAACAAGACAATGAAGCAGAGAATGTAAATGCTACCAATAAAAGGATCATGGTAAGTCATTTGATACTGATGAAAACATTAAAAATTAATTTTTTCAAATCCTTTCTACTCTGTCATAAAAAAAAAATTATTAAAATGCTAATCATATAATATAATCCACTGTTTCTGTGCTGGAGAATGAAATTCAGACTGTGGAGATAGGAATCTCATGTAGTTTTACTGTATTACCTGTATAAAGTGAAGGATATTAGATAATGACAGAAAAATTTAGCTGACCATCCTGGTAAATTAAAATGGAAGCGTGATACATTAAAAAATCTTATGTAATACCAAGTAATTGAAATTACATAAGTAATTACTACAGTAATCCTTGGTTTGGGGGTAGTACTCTTCATATAATCAGGCTGCTACCCAAAAAATATTGTTTAGACTTACAATCAAAGTGTGAAAATAACTGAAATTCACAAAAACCTGTCCTTAATACATTCAATGTAAATCGTTGGGGAGATGCATGATTCCAGAATTCATTACCAGTCAGAGCATGGCATCTAATGATGCCTGAAAGACAACATATTCCAATTAGAAACATATGAGGTAAGAATGTGTTTGCCTTGCAGATGGCTCTAGATGGCTAATGTATGCATTTCAGCTGTCAGAAGTTAAACTGGTTCTAAAATAATTTGAATTAAACTTCAGGGGAGGAAGAATATGCTAATTTTGTTTTACATCTTATCAAGCAGAGAATGTGTGCAAGAAGTTAATGTTACAGTCAAATTATAGCCCTCTCTGGTTCCATCTTATAGAACTGGACTCCACTTTTTATCTTTTTTAAAACTTGGGAATTAAAAGAACATATAAGTTAATAAATAGATCTATGGGCACAGATTTTTCCAATGCATATGCTACAATTTTACATGAACAGCAATTGCAAGGCCTACAAAGTCATCTGATAGTTTTCTATTATACTCACCTAGGAATCAAGCTTCATAAACTAATTTTTATTTATATGTAGATAGGTGGATTTTTTATGTATATGTAGATTATGATTTAAATTCTAAACTACAAAAATTATATAATGGTATTAAACTGTCAAGCTATACTACTATTTTATCTCTAATTCTGCTTAAGACTGGAATATAATATAATGATAACAGTAGAGTAAATCAAGATACCATTCTCTTTCCCTGACTATTATTCCAGAAGTGTTTTATTTTCAGAGTAACATGCAGGTCAAATACTCATTATTTTTAATATCTAAAGACGAGTTGTTCAGAACTTCCATTTATTGTACAAAGTCTAAAGTAGAAAGTTCACTGTGAAAACCACTTGAGGTTTCTCAAGTTAAAGGCACTCTTACAAACACTGGGGAATATAGAAATGCAAATATTACAGTGTTAATATAACAGGTTAACACATTTTTTGGCAACAGCAACTAAATGATCATATTACCATAATTTAAATCAAAGGACAGCCAAATTATATATGCATGACTTGTATAGATACTAACTAAATTCTTTATTTGCTTAAAAAAAAAAAAAAAAAAAAGCCACCACATGCCCCTACCCCTGGTTTAGCATTTACTGATTTACAGGAAGTTTAACATTGAACAGCTTTGACCCAACTGGCTGGAATGACATTTCTGGAAGACTCGTACTAGCTTCCACATACTGCTTAGCTAAGTACCCTCATCAGGAAAAGGAAAAAATGTCTAAACCTTTAAAAAGAGCAGAGAGCAAATTGCTTCAGGCAGCAAAATATAAATCACAATGTTATTTAGTAAACAGTGTTTCTGGCTTTTGAAAAGAAAGCTGAGTTTAATTTAGCAATCCAAGAGTTATTGCACAATCCCAAGTCAAGAAATATTTCCATTGTTAGCATCATCAGTGATCAGCAATGAGATCATAACAATCATACTTTTTTTATTCAAGAAGATATTAGTAAAGACTGTGGACTGTCTCTTTGAGAAACACTATCAATCAGCATTATGTCAGAAAAACATTATAAATGTTCCATAAGATGAATGCAAAAATTATATATTTAATTTTATTGAAATTATTTGAATTTTAAACATTAATAATGGGTAGGTTTCACTATCAGGCAACATCAATTAAAATGTAATGAATAGTGTTAAGCTTTTTACATCTTCAAAATGCAACAACTGTGGGTAATTTTCTTGCTGAAAGGCAAAGCAGTGGGTTGAACAGCTACACAGTAACCAAGTCACAGTTAAATTGCAAAACCTAGGACGTGAAAAAGAAAATATCAAGTCCTAAAAACGAGGACAAACAGATGAAGTCCTGGTTCAGCAATGTCCATCAGCCCCTTCTTTTTAACCTACCATGACAGACAAATCTAGACTCTGACTAGACCATTTTATGTACAGTTGTAATAGCCATACTGCACCTGAAATTGCTCTGCTTTTCCACCTTTTGGTGCAGGAATCTTCATGTGGACTAAAGCCAGTGTAGCTGGCTGTGTGCTGTACCACTTGGCATTAGGAAATCATACAGATGGCAGGCAGCATGGTCAGGTGACAGTGCAAATTGCCCATGGTCGAGCAGAATAGGCTCTGAGTGACTGTTTTAAAAGTGGATATAGAGTGTCTGTACTTATTCTAGTATTTTTTGTTTACTCCCAGGAATGAACAATAACATAAAATTAATTAGGTCCATACTTTCCAAAGATCCTTGACATCTACCTGCCCTTAGAATAGCAGTATCTGTGATGATACATGATGATAATGATGATACATATGTTAATCATAGATAACAATAATCTTTTTCTTCAGTTTAGTGGCCCTGGCACTTCAGGAAAAGGGTTTAAGCATATCCTCCTACAATCAGAACTATCCTGGTCCACAGCAAATGCTCTAAGCACTATAAAAACATAAAGGTATGTCAGGGAGAAATACCACTTTCTTTCACTGTCAAATGAAAGAAAGGTTTGGTTTTGGTTGGACTTAATGATCTTAAGGGCTGTTTTCAGCCTCAGTAATGCTATCTGAATTTGTATACTTTATTAAGTACAGAAGATGGAGTTTATAAGTTTCAGTTTCACTGAAATTTATTCTGTAAGTTAAATGCTTTAGTCAGGAGTGTATGAGGTAAAGGGAAGAGAGGCAAATGCTGCTCTTGGATATGCCTTTCAATTCTCCTGGCTGTTTCCCCAAATCATCAGATGACTATTGTGAATTCTGTTCACTGGACTTTCATTTCTCTCTTCTAGATGAAGTGAATTTCAGGTAAACCCTATTTTGAATTTCAGTTCCTTTGAAAAACTAGATCTGAGTGTGCTGATACCTTAAACTTTTTAAAATCATGATCCTTTATTAACTCAGCTCCTAGACAAGAACTTTTGTTTGTACTTCTTAAAAAAAACTTTCCAGTGTTCCAAAAGCAGCAACAGCTTGATGAGGCTACTTTCAGTACATTCTGTGAGATCTTTAAAAACTAATTAAATGCAGCTAAAACCACTGTTGATTTAAAACCTCTTAATATTTAATTAATGCAATTGTATATATATGAATATGCTTACTAGGTCTTTTTGTACTTGCTTTTGTTGGCAGAAGGTATAATTATAGTACTAAGAATATTAAATCCAAAGTATATCAAATTAAAACCCTGCAGATACTTCTCTTTTAAACTGTAACAAGGTAAAATTGGTGAGATGAGTGGATTGAGAGTAGCCCTGCCCAGAAGGGCCTGGGGGTGCTGGGGGTTGAGAGGCTGGACATGTCCCAGCCATGGCACTCACAGCACAGAGAGCCAAACATGTCCTGGGCTGCACCCAGAGCAGCGTGGGCAGCAGGGCCAGGGAGGGGATTCTGCCCCTCTGCTCTGCTCTGCTGAGACCCCACCTGCAGGGCTGCATCAGCTCTGGGGGCACAGCACAGGAAGGACAGGGACCTGCTGGAGAGACCACCAAAATGATCAGAGGGCTGGAGTACCTCTCCTGCCAGGAAAGGCTCAGAGAGATGGGCTGTTCAGCCTGGAGATGAGAAAGCTCCAGGGACATCTTATTGTGGCCTTTCAGTAGGACCATCTAAAAAAATGGTGACAAACTGTTAAGCAAGGCCTGTTGTGACAGGACAAGGGGTAATGGTTTTAAATGGGGGAAAAAAAGTACTCTACAGATGATAAGGCACAGGAACACGTTGCCTAGAGAAACTGGGGATGTCCCATCCCTGGAAGTGTTCAAGACTAGGCTACATGGAGCTCTGAGCAATTTGGGTTAATGGAAGGTGTCCCTGCCCATGGCAAGGCATTGGAACAAGATGATCTTTAAGGTCCCTCCCAGCCCAAACCATTCTATGATTCTATCATTCTGAGTTTTAGCTAAAAGTTAATCTTCACTTTAACTACTACTCCTTTTTTCTAGGCATTTCCTACGTGCCACACATACACATTTTAAGATTTTGCACAGAAAGTGCATTGAAAGAATTGAAAGAACCATTACATACCAAGCAGTGAGTGCACTAGAGATCTATGTACATGCTGAGTCTAATGCATAGAGTAGACATGAGCATTTAGTGCCCAGGAGTTTTTCAAAGTTCAAAAACTGCTGGTACACAGACTCTAAGCAGTACATGTACTGTGCAAAGTGAATATGATGATCAATTAATTCATAGAGGAGACTGAGTTGTAAAATATGACAACAAGAAAGGAGAGAGAGAAAATTCTGAAAATGCATTACTTAATTTTCCCTGTCAGGAAAAGGAGTTTAAGTACGATGTGGTGATAAGGAGGGAGCCAGTATGGAATTGAGAGAGGAAGAATAAGGTGGCTTGTCCTGTGTGTATCAGGAAGCCCATCAGAGAACCCCAGCCCACTGTTCTCATTAGCCATTTAAAGTAATACGTGGACTATGTTAGCTTTGGCCAGGCTGTGAATAGAATTATTTGCTGCAAGGGGATCAATAGGGAAAAGAAGGCCACTTTTATTATCCCTCAAAAGATGCTTGTCATAAGAGTAGGTACAGCAGGGAAAAAAAAAAAAATTTAAAATTACTTTTTTTTCATTAGCTTTTCAAAGGGAAAAAAATGAGAATTGAGGGATTCACACAGCAGTACAGAGATAAAGAGGCACAGCCAATAAACCTAAAGGAAGATAGCAAAAGAAAAGGTTTAGAGGAAAATGAGGAGCTTCTGCTTCCACTGAACCTTGAGACATCTACTTTAATCAGAAATTAATTCATTATTACATTATCTAGAACTCTAAATTGCAAAATCCTAATAATGTTTCCAAGTTTGTTTTGTAGCTTTGACCTGATTTCCTTCATCCTTTCTCAAAATAATTTGGCAGCCATCTACTGCCAAAAGATGTTTTGAAACATTTACAGATGTGGGTTAAAAATTACTTGACCAAAATCACAAGCAGAAAATTTTAGCCTATATGAATGCTTTGAGACAGACTTTTTGGTGTTTTCAAGCACCACTCATAGGAGCATGTGACCTTACTCACTTGGCTTACATAATTTAGATGTGTGAAAATGGTTTCAGCTGTCTTGTTTTTCCACACCCTTCTTTGGATTAAATATGTACATGTAATATGTACTTACCACAAAATATCAGGTAGACTATAGACTTCCCCATCCTGTTATGGAAGAGATTAAAACACACTTGGTATTGCTTCTACTACTAAATGATTTACCTGTCTCTCTGTACAGTGTACAGTACATTTTAAAACCATGCACCATGTTCTGCATTTCCTCTCTAGGAAACAAAACAATATCCCAAATAAGAAACAACATTGCAGGTTTGCAAGGTGAGAAACAGCACTTCATACACTATATATGTATCTTTTAGTACAGGGAAAATTGATCAAGACACAAGGTAGCCGGTATTAGAACATGACATATAAATTGTTCATTTAAATTAAAAAATGTAGATGACAAGAAATAATGCTTCATTTTTTTAAAAGTTTGTTGATACTGAAATCAACCAGATGGAAACTTTCTAACATGGTTCTGAGTTTTAGAAAGTAGGCATTCTTTACTGCAGCCTGGTCACTCAGAAGATCCTTCCTCCAACTGAGTGTGCCAAGCATCATGTGAAGAGTGTTTACCATACACACTGATTACAAATTCATTGGCTATCCCTGCTTGCTCGATGTATCTGTACCACTTTATTTTACATAGTCGCACCCCTTACTGGAACTCCTTCTGTGGTTCTTCTGTGGGGCCTGTCTTCAATGTCAGGTGTCATTTTCAGGTGGATGTTCCTCAACCCCTGCTTCAGAAAATAATTATTTTCTAAAACTTGTGCTTTGTCAGCCTTGAAGAGCTGAGCTGGCATCCTGCTTGCATTTTACATGGCTTCTGTTTTCCTGAGTTATGTCCTTTATCTATTCCTCCATGGTTGTGCTGTTCTGTTCTACTGTCCTTATCACTGTTTTGACTAAACTTATGACTTAGGTGACTTATGGACAATTGAAAGGATTTTATTCATTGCCTTAAAATGCCTGTATGTAAATTCCAATTTTTAGCTTCTTCTTTTGTATGTGAAACTTGGGACAAAGGCATAGTTCATTGTCATGAAAATAAGAAGAATGGATTTAAGTCTGTGAGATTTATGAATAGGTGGGAAAACTCTCTTACAGAGAAGACCTCTAAGTATGCAGTCATCTAAAGAATTTCTTGTAAGTAAACAGTGCTTGGAGAGAAACAATTGTTCATTGAACCATTAATAAGAACATTAAAAAGTTCTTTAGAGCTGTATTTATGACTGTAAAGAATAAAATTGTAGGTGGGGTTTTTTTAGACCTCCAAAAGTGAGTTGGGCCTTAAAATCCCATATCCCACCTTAAGCTCAAAGGTGAAGGTGTATATCAAAGGTGCATAGCTCCCTTTAAAACCTTTCTTGGCATTGAAGTTATTTTAAATTAATTCCAACTTTTGTAACCATGGAAAACAAGGTACAATGAAACTTCTTCCATTGATGTCTGGGGGAGATAGAGCAATAAATCTTTGCTCTCTGCAGATATTTATGTATCTTTATTAAATGTTTCTGAGAGCCTAAGAGAGAAATGGAGGTAGATGGTGACAGTGCTAGGATGTATCAGCAGACCTATATCCTGCAAAAAAATTCTGCCACAGATTCTTCATGAAGGTAAAAAAGGCAAATTTGTCAGAAAGGTTTGTTCCTTGAAAGCTTTATGTGCTGAATCCAAAGCCTCTGTATGCCTAATTCATGTCCCCACAAGAGAACTAGGATTTCAAAACAGGGTTTAACCTTCTTAAGAGTCTTTTCTACCTCCTCCATTTCCATATCTCTTCAGAACACATGTCAACATGGCTGCAGGAGTGGTTACCCCAAAATGATCAACTGTGAAAAGCCTGTGAAGCAGATTTTATCTGAGGAATTATTACCATATTCATAAAGTTGCAGATCTGTGGACTTAGAGAGTCAAGTACTCAAAAGCTGTCACAGATCTTTTCTGCCTTTTTCAACTACACTCTGGAAAAGTGTGTGAAGTTCCCAAAGACTGGTGCCCAAATATTTTCTATTTTCTGTATTACATAGCTTTATTTGCTTTATTAAAATTCCTAGTACACTAATTGATTAAAAGATGACCATAAAACCTGAGTCTTTGAAAGAAATAAATAGTCACATTCTCATATATGACAGTTGTGTAAAAGTACACATTTAAATGCCTATTTCAAAATTACTCTAAATTGTAAGGTTCTAAAAACATTAGTAATAAAAGTATTCAATTTTTTGTATAGCTTTTTTTTTATTATTATTCATTTGAAAAGTGTGTTGAAATTGCTTGGAGCTTCCTTCTTAAATAACTTCCAAATTGAACATGTACATTTTGCCTGCAAATAAGTTAGAGCAACTGTGACTACAAATAGCTATGCTTGATTTGAATATGCAAAAATAGTATTTGCATGTGTGAACTTTACTAGAAGGAAAGTAGGAGAGTTTTAAAAACAACATTATGTTTTTAATCTTCTGCAGAATGACAGGAATATCTATCAAACTAAAGGCACATATAGGAGTGCCAGGAAATCAACAAATTTTAAAGTTGATGGAAAAAAAAAGAAAATATCAAATTATAATCCAATATATTGTCATAATTTAGCACTCAATCATATTTTACTTGCTTCACGAGCACAAATAATAATAATAAACATATCAAAACTTACATTAGCCAAATATTTCTTAATAACAAGTTAATAGACAGTGCTCTCCTTCAGATACAGTCCCTGATCTTTTACTGAGTCTCCTACAGTTCTGTGTCCTTGTTCTGCATCTGGATGGAACTCAAGTTCTGTTCCTGCTACCTGAAGAAATCTGGAAGTTAAAAAAACAAACACTGGATAGGAAAAAGGAATAAATCAAATTAATGAACCATACAGAACAATAGTGTAAGAGCCAGACTCAGTGCAAAAAAGATATTTCTCTTAAAGCAAGACTAGTGATCATATTGCACCAAATATTCAGTATTATAACCTTACTTGAAGCAGCAGATGTTACCCTTTTTGGCAGTAGTCTCTTACTGATTATCTGTTTTAAGACACTGCCAAATGGAAGGTGTCTGTCTACATTTTAATATTTCTATTATTTAGTAAGAAGTAATAATCATACTTTGCAAAAGCATAACACAAGTTTTGTGATACCATTATCAGCATTAAATTAAACTCTATGAAATATTTTAAGTATCTGAGAAAACTAATTTTTTTATGCACAGGTAGAACAGACTGGAGGATGACTTTACAGACTTTCTATCAAGAGCTCAATATCTATAAAACACCTTTAAAAAACTTCCAATCGTTTTCTTCACTGGATTGCAAACTCCTAGCAGGGTATCTAAAACTGCAACAATAGCAAAAAGAATATACATTATAAAATCTTTGGCAAGTAATACTCCATTTAAACAAAGGATACATACAAAATCAAAACAGAAAATTATGAAAGTTCTAGTGAAATTTTTATTCCATAAATATTTGGCTAAATAATATATTACCTTGTTCAAAGACAGGAAGTTAGCTGTAGTTGGAGGTTCTCCTAAATGAGAGGCAATGTGTATCAAAAAGCTGTTCAATTAACCGTAATGTAGGAGTCAATACCAGAAAGATGTATATATATATATATACTTATGTGCAGTAAAAAGTCTTAGAAAATTAGGCAAGCAACTTGAGTTAACGACTTTATATTTAAAGCAGGTTGTTTCATAAAATGTTTCATAAAAATTGCATACCTGGGAAGACAAGAAGAAGCAAAATCTCAATCATAATTCCACAATAAAAATGGTATAAAAGAGTAATTAACTAAGAAGAAGACAAAAGTAGAGATAGGAAAAAAGCATCAAAAATTACCATATATGAAGATTTGTTGATAATTTCACTTTTTAAAGTTTGGTAGCATCTTGGTTTCAAGCATGTTTGTCAATAACAATTACTCTGCAGATTCAGTTCAAGCATATAAAAATGTGGGAAATTTGTTCTCAAACCACTTCTTATATGATTAAGTAATGGAACTAATTGTGAAAATTTATCTTTCAAGACCAGTCCTAGAATTTTATCAAGGTTTTTTGTCTCATTACATTACTGCTGTACTTTAATCTAGCATAATTCTTCACTCTGACAATATTTGTTGTACAAAGACCATGTCCTTGATTTCTGTCTTGTATGTCATATAATTTAAAAAAAAAAAAAAAAAAAAAAGAGAGAGAGAGAGAAAAGAAAGTAAGAAAACCAAAAAACAACATAGGGACTGAGAACTGAGAATGCACAGAAAGAAATTTAATTTATGGGACTCAGCAATACACTATAATCTATATATACCAATTTTAAATTATTTACTGTAAGATGATGTGTTCATTTATGCATCAGTATATTATTGTACTTCAATAGTAACCTGCAGCAGTTAGCCTATGTGTTTAGTTCATGTGTTAACATGCTGATATTTTCAGTATGCATATTGATAATACAACATTAAGATTTGCTTTTAAAATTTTTTTTGCTAGTTTTAAATTCCTAAATTCTTCAGAGATTTCTTTTAATAAAACTATGTTTTAATGCTTCTTTTTGTGTTACAAATCCCTGACTTCTGGATTTGGTCTTAACTCAGATATTTTGAAAAACTACTCCAAGCAAAATAATTAAGACACATTTCTAAAGTTAAATATTAATATATTCAGAAGTTTTTAGAGTTCCAAAAATATCTTAAATGGTGACTTGAAGTAGTTACTGCTACATCAGCATAAGCACCTTCTAGTATGATGTTGGCTATAGAATTTCCTAGACTCCTTTCTGGTCTCATAGTATTTACATAATGATTTAGTTCTCTATCAGCTGAGCAAAGGACTACTTCTAAAAGATGATGAATAATAAGCTTTTCAGTATACTTACAACAAACATTTCTTAATTCTAGAAATCTGTTTTTAAAAGCAGATTTATTTTGTAAGTTTCAGCTGGAAAACAAAATCATAAAAAAATATGTATTTTCTCTTCATTCCCATAAATCTGAATAAACATATAAAGCATCATTAGTTTTGCACTTAACTAGTGCCAGTGCTTCTGAAGCCACCTACCTTATGCTCATGCTTTTGAGAAATTCAGCAACACTAGCAAAGCTACAAAATACATCTCTCAAGTTTATCTAAGCAGGGGGAATTCCAGTCTAGCATTTATTTATTGTATCCCATATACATGACTTGCAGACAATAACAGTAGACAGTAGAAGTGATGAAGACTGGCTGTAAGATGATAAACCCAAGGCATTCCCCAAGAGTGAAAAATAAAGTTTTATCCATTCCTGTACTTTGGAAGAAAGACTGATTGGATGGCAAGAGACAACTTTGAAGATAAATGACTTAGGGGAGTTTGTTCTCATGCAGGGTATCAGTTCTGATGCGCAAAAGGTATCTGGCACTTCACTTATGAGCTTTGTAAAGTCACCTTTTTTTTTTTTGTGGGGTTTTTTTGGGTTTTGTTTTTTAGTTTGTTTGTTTGTTTGTTTGTTTGTTTGATTTTTTGGGTTTTTGTTGGTTCATGCTTCCTCTTCAAAAGGAAGGTAAAAGGATTCTAATTACAATAATAACCCCTACAGAAGACTGAAGAATTTAGACAGAACTTGAGAATATATGAAAACAGCTCATAGTCACGTACATCAAATTAACAGATTGTAGCTGGGTGCTTGCTAAATCCATTCTTGGAACCATCTTCACCCACGAGCACTTCCTGAGCAATTTTCTTAACTATTCTCAGTTAAAGGTTCAAAACAAATTCACCTGTGGTAAACAACAGAAACAATTCTGCATGTTTAAGATCAGGAACTGACTTCAGACAGTTTTACTATACTACTTCACTTTTTCAAAGTTTTACTGTAATGCTTGCTGTGTTTTAACATGCTTTGTGAGTACTAATGATCTAATTTAAATTGTCTTGTGTTCTCCAGAGTCCCCTCTGAGACTATTTAATATCTCTGAGAGATATATTTTCTGAAGAGAGCATTTGACATGCTACTACAGTATGTTTTAGACATAGGCCTTTTAGGCCTTACAGTACCTGTGGTTGACTGTAAATGGTATGAGTGCTGCATATCAGAGAAATTAGATTATTTTAAAGTAATATTTTGTAAGAAATATTTTATTCACAGTAAGAATGTGCAGTGAAACTCAAGAGCAATAACCACATAGGTAATTCAAGTATAAAGGTCTAAGGATTCGAGTATGTACTACTAACACATAATTATAATAAAAGAAATCCTTATAAATGTTAATCTTTCAATCATAAAGTCCCATCAACCATAAAAAAGAAAGTTTTCACTCTGCCAATTAAAAGAATTTCTGCTTATTAATTTATGTACTATTCATATAACTCCTATGCCACATAATTCATATCCTCTTATCATCAAATTCTCTCAAGAAGTCAGCAAGTAACAGATAGGCTACTGTTTTTGTACTATCTGCTTTCATTTATTATGCAGATAAAGTAATATTTTAGAATCAAACTGCATCAATTGCAAGATTTCTAAATCCCATTTTCATAGTTGAGTTTAAGACTAAGTTTGATGATGTGATGTTGGCTAGGCAATCACAAACCCCATGAAGTTCACCAAGAACATGGACCAGGTTCTGCACCTGGGATGGGATAGCCCTGGATGTACAGACAAAATGGGGAATGAGAGCTTGGAGAGCAGCACCATGGAAAGGGACCTGGGGGCCCTGGTCCATGGCAAGCTGAACACGAGCCAGCAGAGCCCTGGCAGCCAGGAGGGCCAACCCTGTCTTAGGGACATCAGGGACAGCATGGCCAGCTGGGCAAGGGAGGGGATTGTCCTGCTGTGCTCTGAGCTGGGACAGCCTCAGCTCGAGTGCTGGGGGCAGTTCTGGTGCCACAGTGTAAGAAGGACAGTTCTAGAGAGTGTCCAGGGGAGGGCATGAGGATGGTGAAGGACTGTGAGGGGAAGCCGTGGGAGGAGTGGCTGAGGTCACTTGGTCTGTTCAGCCTGGAGGAGAATGAGGGGAGATCTCATTGTGGTCTGTGAAGGGGAAGCAAAGAAGCAAAGGAGAGCACTAATCTCTTCTCTGTGGTGAGTCTCTCACCCCCCAGCAACCCCAAGCTGTATCAGGGGAGGTTTAGGTTGGATATCAGGAAAATGTTCTTCATCCAGGGGATGTTCAGGCACTGGAACAGGCTACTCAGGGAAGTGGTCACAGCACCAAACCTTCCAGAGCTTAAGAAGCATTTGGACAAGGCTCTCAGGCATGATCACACAGGGTGTAATTTTTGGGGTTGTTTTGTGCAGGGTCAGGAATTAGACTCTGATCATTGTGAGATTTTTTGGGTCCCTTCCAGCTCAGGATAATCTATGATACTATGGCTTTTAAGGGTAATCAATTCATAGATCCACTAATGTTCCATTAAGAATTAAACAGAAACAAATACATAAAAATAGACTACAATCCTCTGTCGTCTGAGTTTACTGAAGTCAATTTGCATTAAGAGAAAATATAAACCTCATTCCAAGATAGAAAGGTAAACTAATTCAAAAATTTTTGGTGTTTACAAGAAAAAAAAAGCAGGAGAATCCCAGGAAAACAACATTAATATAGCACAGTTAATCACAAGATTAACTAGAACAACACAGAATATAGGAGAGAGTATTTACAGCTTCCCACCACCTAAATTCATGCTCAGATGTGAAGTCAAGATGCAAATCTTGTAAAACTCTACATCCAAGAGTATAGAGCTGCTTCCTGGCCCAATATTCATAGAATAGTAGAACGTGCTGAGTTGGAAGGGATCCATCAGGATAACTGAGTCCAGCTCCTGGCCCTGCACAGGACACCCCAAGAGTCACACCTGTGCCTGGCAGCATTGTTGAAACACTTCTTGAACTGTCAGGCTTGATGCTATGACCACTTTGCTGGGGAGCCTTTCCCAGTATTATTGATATGGACATTGAAAGCAGCTGAACAAACAAAAAACTCCACCCTAATTATTATTTGCTGCCCATTCTTTTTTAAAACAAATCATTAAGAAAAGCATACCCACCTGAAGGTTCAGAGTATACTCAGTGAGCACTGAATTGAGATAAAAGTCTTTTGATGCGTTTCCCAGAATGCTAGTTCTTTAAAAATCAAACTTAAAGAATCAACAAAAGTCAGAGGGCTGTGAGGTGTTCTTTTTTTCCTGGAAATTTCTAAACACATAATTTTTTTTCCATAATTCCTGCTCCATTAATCTTTTTGACACTTACTTTTGTCATAAAATGCAGTAAGCTCTGACCCTTCTGTTTTAAGTTTTGAAAAGGTCTTTGTTATCTCCTGGGTAGTTTAGATTAATTTGCTTATAGTAGCAACCATATCTAGCCTGTTAACCTGTTTTTCATACCGTTCCATATAAGTTTGTGTTTTGTGGCTTTTTTTTTGACTGCTCTGTGGCCTAGTGGTTCCAAAGTAAATCTGGCACATACATTGTGGAGGAAGCCTGGAAAACTGCACATTTTGTACATATTCTTCCAGAATACCCAATGCTAAAATAAAATTAATGATTTCCTAAACTTAACTTAAGAAAGTAACTCTTTAAAGTTAATACAAATAACTGCACCTTTAGCCAATGCTTCTTTTACGTATGTCTTGGTTTGAAAGACAGGGGTGTGCCAAGAGAGGTGGGACTGTGGGACTGACCCCCTCCCCTCTGAATTATTCTAACTTTGAAATGAAGGGGTTTTCAGGCAGGGACGATAAAATAATCCGCCGTTCTGTACTGTCACGTGTGTGTGTGCCAAGGCAGAGGAACGCCGCCGAGCGCGGCGCTGCCGCCAGCAGAGCCCGAGGCCCAGCGCCGGCCCCGGCCGGGCCGCAGCCGCTTCCCCCCCGGGGCAGTTCCGGGCACGGCCGGCAGGGGCGCTGCCGGATCCCGGCCGGCCACGGCCTGCCAGGGCTGCCCCGCCCTGCAGGGGGCGCTGTGCCGCGGGGCCGGCCGCCTCCCTCACGCCGTGATGGCGGCCGGGATGAGTGCCGAAGGGATGGGCTGTGGCAGGAGCCTCGGAGTGGAACAGCAGGGAGGGCTCACCCCAGGCAGTAGGCAGGAGGCAACAGTAGCTCCACAGCTGGGGCCGCGGGGTACCCAGGGAGATGCGCCTTCCAGGAAAGTGGAGAGGCTGGGGGTCTTTTGCCCTGAGGCACCCGAAGAGATGGCAAGGGTCCTTCCCAGTGTGGCAGGGTGCCAATAAGGTCCCAGTTCAGTGGCTGCTCTCACGAGCAAAGGCTCACCCTCAGCACAAGAAGCGGGGCAGGGCTGGGCTCCGGCAGCTCCAGCAGCTCCAGCAGCGAGTTCTCCTCCCGAGCAGCAGCTCGGCCGTCCCTCTCCGAGGCCGAGAGAGAGACAGAGGAGCTGTGCCTGGCTCCTTTCTCCCCAACCCAATTCTCACCCTATCTCTGCCCCTCTCAGAGAAACCCTCAGCTAAGAGAGTAGCCAGCCAGCCACACCCTTCATTTGTCTCTCCTAAGTATCTGTCATCATGGTTTCTTAGGGAAAGGTGGGACAAGATTCCATGAGAGAGAGAAACAGAAGGAAAAATCCTAAATCCCAACAATGTATCATTTACCATGAGCTACAGATTGAGAAAACATACATTTCACCTTGTCCTTAATATAAACTCAATAGGAAGGTTTAGCCAATCTATCTATTATAACAAGAAAAGCTGAATCAATTTTTTTTAAGCTATTCTAGATACACAACTGTAAAGGACACTTATACATCTATTTCAATTCACAAAGTATCAAAGTTAAAACAAATATAAAACGTCCTTAGAGGAGCAACTTTTTATTAAGAAGATAAAAAGCTTATATTCAATGTTCAGACAGAAGACCAAGGTAAAAAAAAATCTTAGCTTAGTAAGATACTACTTTCTGCACCAAACATTAAATAATACGGAGGGAAAAAATAATTCTCAATAGCCTACAAAAAAGCCCATAAAACAGTACAACAGTAGGCTTAAGAAATACTGGCCACAATATTCTCAAATCATTCTGTGTGTTACAGAAGCTGACATAAAGTAGCATTAAGTGGCCTTTCAAGACAGTTACTGGCATCCTGGTGTAGTATCTGAAAAGGTGCATTTTCCAGTGAATTATCCTAGAAGGTTCTGGTTGCTAAGCTGCTGCAGGAGAGGATATAATTGCTAAGGACAGAAACCCAATATACTTACTAAACTTTAAAAAATCCTAGTATTAGCAAAAGCATTATTTACTATGAAAGTGCACAGTAAGTACACAGTTAGATTTTTATGGATACAACCACTTCTATTGTACCTTTCTTTGGAAAATACGTTTTCATGTGTGATGCTTTTGAATTTATGTAAAACAAGAGCAGAAAACAAAATTTATTGTAAGGAATTAAATTTACTTCCTAAAAATTAACTAGCCCTTGAGCTTTGCAAAAGAGTAAGCAAAAAAATTACTAAATGTTATCCTTTCCACCCAACTAAATCCACATGTCTGGAAACATAAAGAAAAACAAACAAAAAATCCAGTAAGATAAATCCTTGACATGTTTTTGCTTTCCCTTTTTGGTTCATAAGAAGTTTTCTGAGTTTCACAACTCTAAGGGCCTTTGGTTTTTTACTTATATATGTCATTGCCAAACAAACTAACTTGTGCTTTATCATTCCTTGGGTTACTGCACTGCTGTTCTCAACAGCCAGTTCTGTTGGTTACTTTTTGTCACAACCTCCTTTGGGAATCTGAACACTTTTCGCCTACAATAAAAGCAAAGTCTCTTTCAACTAAGACTTAATTACTCTGATTATTAAAAAGTATTTCTTTACAAAAGCACACTTTATATGGTTTGCTTGTTAATTTCAAAGAAGACTGTAGGCCAAACCAAAAGTCTTACATAGATTCAAACGATCTTGGATTTATGTCTTCCCTAAAGTAATTTTTCCTGAGGACTGGAGGACCTACCAAGATTCTGCTACTGTACAAATTGTATGCTTGTCCTGCTGTGACAAGGGCTATTTTGAGAGGTCAGTAGTTAAAAAAAATATCTTTTACTCATCACATGAAGTAATTAGTTTGTATCAACACAGAAAACACCATAGGTTTCATTGAAGATATGAATATAAGGTCATGTCTTTCTTGGGTTGCAGTGCAAGACGTAACAATCAGTGTGTATTCTATCACCATCTGTTGAAACTGGGGCAGGGTGTAACCCTCTGTCTTTGGGCTGGCTGTTAAAAATCCTGCTGGGGCAGTTTTCTTATCTCTTCCACGACCCATCCTCCCTCCAGGGAGAGATCTTCTGCTCATGGGCCATTGAGTCTCACTGACAGAATTACATCATCCCACTGGGAAATGCTCCAGCCAGTGGGAGGAGTCGAGTATTTCTACCTGGATAAAAAGCTGAGATTTGGGACACAAAGCAGCCATTTCCACTGAATTCCCAGAGGAATAACAGGCCCATCTATCACCACTGGACCTTCAGTGAAGAACTCCACCTTTATAAAGGATCATTGCTTCAACAGAGCCACTTCTTCCACTCCAGGACTGCAACCACCAACACCCTGACCCACAAGGCGTCAGATTGTATCCCAGCTCTGTCACAAGGTTTGTTTCTTTTTTAATACTGCATGGTTTTTATTTTAGTTCCCCTCATAAATGTTATTTCTATTCCCATATCCTTGCCAGGAGCCCCTTAATTTCAAAATTTTAATAATTTGTAGGGAGGGGGTTTACATTCTCTATTCCAAGGGAGGCTCCTGCCTTCCTTAGAAGACACCTGTCTTTCAAACCGAGACAGTCTGAGACAACTTATAATCAGAAAGCGACAGATAAAGCCACACACCTGGAATAAACCAACAAACCACAGGTATTATGAAATTCAACTTAGTTTTCCTTAATAAAGACAGCAAATGGGAAATACATCTGCAAGAGTAATGTAATATTGCTACACATAAAGCTGATGAATTTAAGCAATCTCTAAAACCAAAGTGCATTCAGGGAATAAACTTTTTAATATCTATTGCAAGTCTACAAGAAAAAACAGCAACAAAAAAACCCACCAGGGCCATTTGTCATACTCTTCATGCTGCTTATCTATACTTGTAGCCTCCTTTTGATTGATGTTTTGATAAAGATTTCTTTTGGCATTTCCTCAAAATAACTGAAAATATTTACAAACAAAACAGATGAACAATGTTTAGAACACTACATTTTCTTTCAAATGTCAGTAACAAGTGTTCTATGAATAGAAAGGGAAGGGAAAATAGAAAAAGTCTACAGGCAAAATATGAATTTGCTCTTTTTCTGCAGGTCTTTACCTACCCAGTGGTGGATAACTTCTAGCAAAGTGCAGTAGCTTACATATTTCCTTACAAGATCTCACAACTTTTTAATAAAAAGATGGTATCTTCAGTTTGTCAGGATCACAATGGAATCTCAGCTGAGTTCCAGCAGCTGTCCTTTCACATTTGTGCCATCTAAATTAATAAGTATATTCCTAATACCAACATTTGGGGAACATGGAAAATACTGAATACTGAGAGCAGGACTTTCAGCAGGTATCTGCTGAACTCCACTCACATTTGCCCTATATTATGAGTAACCCTCTGATTGCATATGGAGCTGTTGTTCAAACTATTTTTTCCTCCCTTGACTGTATCTCTCCCAGAAACAAGGGGAAGAAATAATATATATGTAGGCAAATACTAATATATATTATATATGTATCCTACATATATGTAGCATATATTTCACAAGATTTCTCCAGTCCTTTGTGGTCACCTGTGGTGAACAAAGACATGACTAGAGTTCTGGCCCGATAAGTCTGTCATGTAGTGTACTCTGTGTCTATATATGAATTTTTAATGGATTTTTTTAAAGTCTATTTGTGTAATAAATCTTCCTCTCTCATCATAAGTTTTAGGTATATAGGGTAAATTTTGAATTTTGCTCATATTTGGAGGTTTGACATGCTAACTTCAAAACTATAGTTTCACTTGTTTAGAAGAACAAAATACAAAACTGTTCTTTGATCACACAGAAAAAACAAATGTGAGTATGGACAACAGAGAAATGAGAGAGAAACAAAACTGGGAAAATAAGTACAAAACATTGAATAGAAGGAAAACATGAGACTCAAAAAAAATCAGAAGATGAAAACAGGCCAATTAAAAATATATGACATGTGTGAGAATGTGAAACTGTGAAGAACTTTAAGCAAGGAAACAACAGGACAAATTTAAAAAGAACAGAATGCAAGTCCATAAAACAACATTGGAAACAAGCACTTAATTCTTTCCTTCTATACAGTAATTCAGTCCTGTGTTTTTAGAATAGTCATACATTCTCATACCTTTAGCTCTTTACTGACAGCACAGCAGCCTCATTCGGGAGTTTAAAACATATTTCAAGAAAAGCATGTGCTATATCATTCGGAATCCCTTCAGATTTTCCCATATGGCATGCCTTTCTCTCAATCTAAGAAAGATTCATTAAAGCTTAAGATACTTTGTTTTCTCTTTTTTCTCCTTTGAAATACGTTGTCAGAAGCATTGGTCTTAGTGAATATGTCTCCCTAAACCCTACCTCTTCTGAATTTATACTTGTGTTTAAGTTGGGGGTTGGGTTATTTTCTTATAGAATTTTTTCCCAGAAGTTGCTAAGAAGCTAATGGCTGGGTGCTTTTCGGTGCTCATGGGTGCTTAGGACCAAACAAAAGAAGCAGCTAAGGCAGAGACAGGGAGGCACTGTCTTCACTTCGATCTGGGCAGTTTTCTGCTCTCGGGAGAACGGCCGGGGCTGCTCATCTCAGCGCGGCGGAGAGCTCTCACCATCCTTCACCTGGAACTCAGTCGGACCACCGTCTCTTCGTGTGTCCCCCGGGATTTTGGGAACCCGTTCCCTCCCTGCCCTGTCAGGAGCTCCTTCTCCCTGCCCTGCACTTACGGCTTCTTCAGTTTGGTTCCAGGTCTCCCCACGCTGTGTTTTCTGCAGCCTCTGCCCAGCCGGGACATTCCAACAGCTCCAGCCACTGCCAACCCTCGGATACATCTCATCCTTCCAGGACTGCTGCTGGCTCTGGTAGCTTGTGATGGTACTGAGGGGTGTGGGGGGTGCCAGAGGAGAACTGTAACTGGGTTGTTGGTTTTTTTCTTTTCTTCTCTAGTTCTGTTTGTTGTCAACATTATAGTTATTATTGTTAATTTACCTTGTTAGACTAACTAGTAAAGAACTGTTATTCCTACCCTCACACCGTTGCCCGAGACCCCCCCTTTAATTTAAGGATAATAACAAGTCCAAGGGAAGTTTCCATTCTTTTTTTGGTTCCCTAGCAGACACCCCTGTCTTTCCAAACCAAGACAGTTTAATAATTTTTTTTTTTCTTGCAGGGATATTAAATTAATTATCATACAAAGCTCAGGGAAGAATTATTAGAAAGGGTTTATGTTTCCATCACCTGCAAAGAAGAAAGGAGGAGGAATGACTAGAGAGGGAAGTTGCCAGGCAGAACCTACATCTGAATGTTTCTCAGATTCCAAGTCATGCACCTGCCACCACAAGCAGAAGGACACTTTTCTTATTATGAATTTCTCCACACTTCAATAATCAACCAACAAGATAAATCTGGAAGCCTACACCAGTAAAACAGCACACCACAATAATGATTACCAACCTTTCTACACAGGTAAAGAGATAAAATTAAAGTAGTCATCAACTGAGTAAAGTTTGCAGAATCGTGCATCTAATGAAGCAACAAAACTGGAAGTTCTGGAGGGTATTTTCTAGAGAAGCCATCATTCTGCCATACTACTATACTGCAGAGAGGAGCATGGAGGGAATCTTTCATTTGCTTTCACATGGATGATATGTGTGGATTGGGTTGTTTTGTTTGTTTTGGATTGGGTGGGTTTTGTTGTTGTTGTTGATTTGAGGGTTTTTGGTTGGTTGGCTGGGCTTGGGGGTTTTTAAATTTTATTTTATTTTCATATTCTATTGTTCTGAAATTCCCTAGTTTATTCAGTTCTAGTTTACCTTAAATTCTCCCTGCTTCAAGTGAATGTCATTGGAATAACACCAGGCAACACCATCATTTTCTCTCAAACTTCTAGATTTTTGAAGTAATAATGTAATATTTAAAATTTAGGAAAACAAAAAAGAAAGGTCATTATTGCTGTCCTTGTCTGTCACAATGCACAGCCAGATTCTCAGAAGTACAGAGCATTCATCAAGATTAAGTACAGGTTTCGTTCTGCCTGTTGAAAATTTTACCCATGAACTAAAAAAAGTAATTTCTATAGGTTAATGAGCTTAATGAAAGAAGGTTGATGACTGATTAAGGAAATGTACAACAAAGGTTTTTGGCGATATGTATTCCTATCAAGAATATCGTGGTTTCAGGGCAGTTATTTAGAGCAACAAGACCAAAAATCTTTTATGGCAGAGTAAAAGCTCAGCTTTCCCCCCTGGAATCCCCACTGATTATTTGATTCAATCAAAACTGCTTTTTCATGTAAAAATGAACTATGCTGTACTTACCTTGTACCAAAAGTAGATTAAGTCATAGTAGTGTGCTGTGATGACACTTACATGGAAACAACATCATTTCTCATGAGATCTAAGCTTTCACTTAAAGAAATTATGAAAATGTGATTATTAAGGTAAATCTTTCAAATGGGTATTTAACATGCAATGTAACAGTCCAGATGATAGTTCTTAACAGGATGTGACCCATTTAGGTTCATTTCAATAATACATTAATTCCAAAGTCAAATAATGATCATTTCAAAAACGTACCTTCAAACCAGGTAACAGACATGACAGAGTAACTGAAATTGATGTAAAAAATTAGTTTGTTGGGCTGCAAGATCTTTAACATGTAGCTAGTGAATGGTTATCAGGGAGGGCAGAGGAGACAATAAAGGCTGTTTTGCAAGGCCAAATTCAGATGGCAAGTAGAAGAGATTTTTAAAGTATTGCTGCTTCCAATGAGTTTACTTATATTGAGTTGTATTCTCATCTTATTATAACATAAATATGAATTTGTCAAAATTACTAAGCCTGAGTATCCAGTCTGATTTAGTGTCCACATTTTCATTAGGTCACTTGCTCTGAGACATAAATTTGGATTATTCCTTGTAACAGCACAATTCTTGTGCTATATTTACATTAGATACAGTGGCAAAATTTTACTATCCTTGACTTACCTTTGTTACCTGAAAATATTTGTCCTTTTTTAAGAGTTATTTGACTTTTGCTTTTAAAAATCTTGAAAGAGAACAGTAAAAAATTTATAAAAATACTAAAATACTATTTATTTTTAAAGTGTAAACATCTAGCCTACCAGCAGGATTCCTCTTGTTGGCGTAGTTTATGCTGTGTGCTGTTCCATTTCTGAGCACTGAGACTGTGTAACCAGGAGGCAGTATAGACAGTGGCAAAACCATTTCTTATGGTGAATAAACCAGAGATTTTGTATAGACCTTTTATTTCTAGTAAGTACTATAGAACAGCCATGGATACAACAATGAGTGCAAATGTTGTCATCTCGTCCACTTTTATGAAGTACAGGACTTTTATATAGGGTTTCTGAAGATGCAGTAGAGGGCCTCTGTATTGATCCAGGCTTTCCTCCTATAAACATAAGAAAGATGAAGAGTACTTGGATTTAGTATTTATGCATTGCTCTCAGATTCTCAAAAGACCATACTTGTTCTATTGAATTAAGTAGATGTTCCCTGAATGCATAAATTACTGCAGTTTATACATTTAATATAAAAACACAAACCCTGCATATTTCTCTTATGCATCCATCAAGCACTCTCTAAACCACTATATGCCAAACATTGCATTTTCAAAGTAGTGGAGCACTGATACATCTAAAGACTTTAATTACTTAAACGTCCATTTGGCTAAAGCTCTATTCTTTTAGTCCTCTCTTTAACAGCTCTTCACAAATCCATGGTGTTTTCTTTTTCATAGGTCTTCCTATTCTTTAATAATAGCAATCTTTTACTTTGAGTTTGATCTTCACCAGTCAATTAATAGTGTAGAGATTCATTGTAAGACTTTATTCAAATATTTTATTTTGCAGTCTTTTATTAAATTTGTCATGAGTTGTGACTCATAAGGAATTTTAATATCATAAAACTTACCTTTTAATTGTTATTTCGTATACATATTTTTTAATAATTTTGGGGTTTGTGTTTTATGACACGAAAGATATTTTTTCTTGGCTTTTTTACAGACTTTTACAGGATGATTTATCGGTGATCTCTTTTATCTTCCATTTCTTGAGTGGGTGCCTTTGTTTTATGTCAGATTTTCTATGATAATAAAAAATAGATAATATTAAGGCAAATTTGTATTAATTTATTGCATTGCCTACACTATTTATAGGCATACTCTATTGCATTGGCTACACTAGAGCTAAAAGTAAATCATTCACTTTCATACTTTCATAATGAGAAACGCTTCTTAACCTTGTTCATTTCAGAAAGAATTCTTCATTTCTGCAGTTTGAAGATTTTTGTGTGCTAATGTTTGGGTTTTTAAAGAAGGTTCCCCCCCCCCCCCCATTCCCCCCCCCAAATAATAGAAGTGCTGATGGCTTTAACACTGTTACAGAAAAGGCAAGTAAAGCAGACTTAGCCATTTTTACATTTTTGCTAGCTTAAGCATGTTGTTTCATGCATTCCTAACCAACAGCAACATGCCTGTACTGGGCTGACAGCTACAGTCTCCCTAGTGATTACATTTTTTAAAAACTTGACAGCAAGCAAAGTAAGCCTCTTTCTCAGCATCTCCACTGCTAATACACTGCATGGACATTAGCCTCCTAAGTGAACTTGGAAATTTCTGAGACTTCTAAGACAACAGAACTTAGGAAAGTGCTCCTGTCTTCTTTACAAGTTTAACTGATAGACTCCCTGTCTTTGTGGAATTGACTGACTCCAAATTTCTCAGCACAGGTATGTTTCTTTGATTTGAAGGGTGTCTATGTAAATCGTTTTTAGATTCAAAATGTACCTGCAGTCAAAAACACTGACGTCTAAAAAATCTAAATATTATATTTTTCTATATCTTGGTATTACACTGGTACTCACTGAAAATATGCTAATGTATGTAATCTTTCCTACGAAATAATTGACTTGGTAAGCATTGCCCTGAGCACAGGGTGAAGAGAAAGGATGCTGAGAGCTGTGTCTGCTGAAGAATTTCTAAAGTCAGGAAGACGGACACTGTGGATACATAAAAGACTTTATGGAATAGTCCCTCTTGTGGCACTCCTTTCCCTAACTTCACAGTATTATGAAATGATTTATGAAAAAGAAATGGCCATTAAAGTTGTGATTTTCAAATGCATTATTACATTCTTATTTATGATAGTTAAACTGTTTTACGCCACAGGAAGCCTGGTACAAAAATCAAGTACTTTATCTCCAGACACTAATCTCACCCCACATTTTCAGGGCATAAATCTGTTCTCTGTTTAAAATGTACTGCACTTACTAAAAAAGACAGCCACTTTAATTTCTTTTTAAATATATATTTTATAGAAATGTAGTAAAGTCTTTTTTGTTTGTTTGTTTTAATTTTAAAATTAACTTTTAAACTTATCATTTATTTTTCTGTCTTACAAAGATCACGCAGAAATACTTTCCTTTTTTCTTCAGTGCCTGCTTCTCGGTTTCCTCCTCTCTCTTTGTATCTGTATCTAGAGAAACGGCCTTTTTTCCTCCTAAATTTTACATATCTCTTTCCCCTTTTTTCCCTAGAAGGATTTCTCTTCACATTTCTCAGAAAATCAGTCTCTCTTTCTTAACTTATCTAGAGCATTACATTCTATACACCTTTGAGAAATATCATCAGAAGTCAACAAGAGCAATAATGGATCAAACAAAGACTACAACAAAATGGAACATGAGAAACTCATAAGTTAAAAAAAAGTTCCTCTCAGTTCATTTTTTTGGAATTACCATACAGGTCAGGCAGAGGAAAGCCCACATATATACTTCTGGTTCATTATGGGTTATAGAGCTCCAAAGAATTTGACTGTAATGGGCCATGTACTTTCTGAACTTACCTCAAGGTACCTGCCTGTGGTCTTGAGAGGATACCATGAGAGGGGGCAACAATCCCCTGCTTCCTGCAATCCATTAAACATCAGGAGACAAAGCTAGAGTAAGAAAAGTTGACAGAAACACTAGTTTCTGTCAAGAAACTTCAGACAAGAAGAAAGAATCATGTCTCTCTCTTCAGGGAAGTTTTCAACATATGTACCTCTGCTTTCAAGAGAGAGCATTTTGTTTCCTGGTGATACACGTTTTCAAACTGAGCCTTGTTGCTTCCATTGCCCAGCCTGCAACAGCCTTTGGTGGCTTAGCTTGGAGCTCTTTCCCCCATCCCTGTCCCTGGGATGCCTACAAAAATCATTGTTTCTTATGCATCCCAGACTGAGTTGATACCTGTCACTCCAGGTACCTGTCACTCACATGTTTCTCCAATGTAGCCCTGGGATATGCTGATAAAGTGCCATCAAATTCACCACATTCCATGACAATTTCAGGGGGCAGCCATAACAATTATGAAAACATGGAGTCTTACAAATTCAGAAAGAATCATTATATCCACTTCCAAATGTGGACATATTGAATATACCATGGGAAGTGAAGTAAGTCACTAGGACTTCAAAATTGGTCCAGATCCTGGCTGACAGACAAAACTCAGCAGTGACTCAGCTTTATATAGGGCAAATATACCACCAGGAACTAAATTAAAATCTTTCTTAAAAAACAGTGGGACTTTGGTGCTGTTTTCAAAGGACCAGATCTTCAGCCAAGACAGGTAACGTAAAAGCAAATGTGCTGCATTCTTTGTAGATTTATTGTTATTGTTGTTTGGTTTAGTACTAGCATTATTTCATTGCTGCTATTGCTGTAGCTCTTAATAAGACTAGAAATGGACTGAAAAAAGACAACATTTGACTAAAATGATCCCTAAGCACTGGTATGGCATAGTGTTATATTTAATTTCCCTTTACAAATACATTTTTTTCTTACCTCTATAGGTGTGAGGAGAGGATGTGTTCATTTCACTTTTTACCAGTATTAAAAATATTTTTTTTGTCATTAGGAAATGTCTTTTCTCTGTATTGTAGCAGTATGATGTCCTGGCTCAAAACATAATCTCATGCATCTATCTTCCATAAAAGAATTAAATTAACTATGAAAAAAACAAGTGATGCCCTTAAAACAGGACTAGCAAACTGCAAATTTTTCTGTGCTGAATTATGAAAGTCTAATAGTATGTTTACATGGGTAAAGTTACAATTATAAGGTCATTTTAGTTTTAACTAATGTGATGACAGTGCTTGCAAGTGCTGCAAATAGGTCCATACAACCACATATCCAGTAGTTTACATTTTTGTGAAAATAGCAGGAAAAGTCTAAAAAGAGTTTCAAAGTAGATTCATAGGCCATATCCAGATTAAAGTGGATTTTAGGTTGTCTGTGTTACAGAAACATTCAGCACATCTTGAAAAGAATTCCTCCAGCTGCCAAAGTGCCACTGATGGCATATTCAAGCTCCCTGGCAAGACTAGGTTACTCTGTATGATGTGTTTGATGTTGCTTTGGATTCAAGAACATTACTGAAACACAAAAGAGCTCTTATTCAGTGGCCTGAATAGATACAATTATACCAGAAGCGAGCTATACAGCCATAGTTCCCTGGGTACAGAGAGGAACAGGAGCAGAACCACAGCTCATGCTGAGGCAGTGCAGACCTCGAGAGCCCCCAGGGAAGGGGCACAGAACGGGCACAGCTCCACAGCCCTCTGCATTGGAGGGGCTGGTGCCCACGGCCTGGGAGGGCTGTGAGCATCAGCCTGGTGAACTGCAACTACACTGTGGTGCTGGTGCGCAGAGGAGTCTCTCCATTCAATTGTTATTTAATCTTTCTTACAATTAACAAATACAATCTTGTTGCATCATGTACACCAAACATTTTGTTAGATCCCCAAAATATGAAGGTTTTTAGAGACGGAGTCATGGTATCATAGAATATGTTGAGTTGGAAGGGACCTATCAGGACCACTGAATCTGCTCTTGGCCCTGTGCAGGAGCAGGAATCCCACCACGTGAATATGAGTGTTGTCCAAACATTCTTGAACTCTTGTTCAATGCTTGTGATGTTGCTGTTGCTTATGAACAGAAACAGACTTTAATTGCAGTTCATCAGAAGGTTAAAAAAAGAGAATTCTTCATTAATAAATGGAACACTTTATATAAGGTACTTAGCCAACTAAAACGTGATTGGTAAATAGGAACACTACCTTCTATTACCCTCGGTTAAGTAAGAGAAACAATATATTCTATATTATGAAAAACAGGGATGAAAAACACCAGTTGTTGTTTTGAGAAAGAATATTGTTTGGAGAGTTTGTTTACAAGATTTCTCTTGGGAAAGTGAGAAGCTTTCCCTTAGGAAGAAAAGATCCTGACAGGCCTTCAGCTATGAAGTTTCAGAGACACAGAATTGTCAGCTCCACGCTGTGATACTCCCCTGTCAAGCCTGTTCCAGTGCTCACCACCCTTTGGGTGAAACATTTTATGATATCCAACCTAAACCTCCCCTGACTCAGCTTCATGCCGTTTCCTCAAGTCCTGGCACTGGTTGTGAGAGTGATGGGGCTGGCACCTGCCCCTCTGCTGCCCCTCACGAGGATGTTTCAGACCACAATGAGGTTTCTCCTCAGTCTTTTCTCCAGGCAGGACAAACCAGTGACCTCAGCTGCTCCACATAAGGCTTCCCCTCCAGATCCTCCACCATCCTCATGTCACTCGTTGGGATGCCCTCTAACATTTGACTAAATTCGATAAAATCTGAGCAGCGAATCAAGTCTTTTTT
>CM031878.1:19658637-20031629 GCA_018697195.1 Certhia americana
CCGCCCGGCCGAGGCGACAGCGCGCGGGCCCGCCCCGGCCTCGGGGCGGCGGCGCGGCCGCGCGGGGAGGCGCTGCCCGCGCCCGCGGCGGCTCCGCGCGGCGGATGCGTGTGCATGAGCGCTGCACCGAGCGGGCGCAGGAAGCGCCCCCGCTCCGCCGCCTCCATCTTCCAGGGCAGCAGGACCTCGCCGCACGGCCGCGACAGCGACCGCCGGGGCAGCGGCTCCGATAGCGCCTACCAGACCCAAAGAACCCTGGACGACTGTAAGATGGTGGGTACCCCGGGCGTGTTTGCCGTAGTTTTTTTGCCTTTTCCGAGCTCTCCCGGCGAAGGCAGTGGAGCCGCTCCTCCCGCCACCTTGACTATTCCCATCACGTGCAGTTGCACTGTTTTTAAACCCGCAGTCCCCGCCGGGGTGCTGCCCTGCACCCCATCTGGCCGCGGTTGCGAAGCGGGAGCCGGGAGGGGAGACCTGCCGGGGAGCCGGCTGCGGGACCGGGAGCGGAGCCGGGCGCCTGGACAGTCCTGCGGGAGCAGGAGAACTCGCCCCAGAACACACACCGCAAAGCAGCTAGAGTTGCTTTTTGGTAGATCTGTGCAAATCTGTACCCAGGCTTGGGATTACTGAAACCTAAATGGTAAACAGTTACCTCCAATGAATCACTGCTCTGTCTACTAATATCCTTCTAAATCAGGACATAGAATTAGAGATACTGAAATTCTGTCCCTGATGTTACCAGTCTTCCTAGAGTAGCTGGTTGCAGTTGTAAAACCTCAGGTGAAACACCTGCGTCTGTGTTATTTATGGACTGTCACATTCTGGTATGAGATTTTTTTCCCCAGTGCTGTTCAAAATGCTCGCATCCTGACACTTCCCTCCAAATCGGTACCATATGTCCCCTTTTAGGCTCCTTGAGCTACAGTCAGCCTGGTACTGGGCCCCAAAATTGCCTCTCTACCTAGTGACAGATGTAGAAAAAAAATTAAGTCACTGCTACTTTTCTTGACAGAGGCGTACCTGGCTAAAGCTCTGTCCAGTAGCATTGAAAATGGAGCTGCTACTTCTATTCTGCTGGATTCTGGCAATTTTTTTTTCCCTCTGGTGCTGAAAAATGTGCTGGCAGATTATCCACTCTGATGCTTCAAGATTGGGAGCAATTCCCAGTGCATGAAGGAACAAAAGCTGCCACAGTAGCTCTATAAATATACCCAACAAGTGGATCTTACTGGGTTCTGCCTTTTTTCTCATTCCTAACAGTGTAATGTGGTTAGAGAGAAGTTTTTAGAATTAACTGATTAGAAATAAAATATGTTTTCTAGGTGGGTTATCAAGTTGTGGTAGGATTCAGGAAGCAAAATCAATGTGATTTTTTTCTTGTTCTCTCTCAATTCAGCAACATATGCCTGGTTTTGTTTTCCTGGGCAGTGCTAACGTGGCTGGCTGAGTCTGTTTTAGCAGGGGATGTCAGGTGAGAACTGGCAAAATGAGTCTGGTGCAACCAGTTACCAGTTGCAGGATGCAACACTTTTCTTCCTAATGCAGAATAATCACACTATGACACAATATAATACAATTTTTTTTCTTCTCCATTGCCTTGCTGCATTCTCTTAAGTTACAGAATGATAAAGAGTTGAAGACCTGTTTAGCAAATATTGTGCCTAGGGCTTTGTTTGGTGTGTGCTTTTGGGTTTGTTTGGGATCTGGGTGTGGGAGGGTGCAGATGTACCGAAATGCACTTGGATTGACTTGCTGCTCCTGAAGCAGAGGGACCTATTTGTTATTCTTAAAATGAAATTTAAGAAAGCATGGCGAAAACTATTTTTGATACCAATTCTTAGCTATACAGTTAATTGTATGAAGGGTATGAATGTAATACTGTAGAAGCGACTTGTTTATTTCCTGAGCATGGGAATTTGAGGGCTTGACTTTAAAAATTGGGTAGCTCTGATAGACGGTAGGTTCTTAGCACGTTTTTATGTTGGGATGTGTTGAACTTCTGGTGGTAATGATGACTGCAGAATTATGAGCAATTACTCTTGTCTGTTTTTATGTAGTTTGGAAATTGAGGTCAAAACACAGATAAATAAATATTCTGTTCTATTACTCCAATCCTTCCACCCCCGCCACCATGTGGAGCAAATGGTCTTATGTACATTCTTTCAGAAGACTGCAAATGCTTCATTTCCTTAAAATATAATTCCATGTACGCAATCAGTGGAACTAAACAGTAATGATCTTAACATCACTCTGAAATTACCCATTTATCCAATAACATCCATATGTATCTGCTGGATATTGGATTTCTGTACAGGTTGTATGTTTATTTGCTCATTTGTTTCTTTTTCCCACATGAGCTTTAGGAAAGGTGCTTTCTGGAATTTTAACAGGAAAGTGCCTATCTGATACATATCCTTAGCCAGTAACAGCAGATGAGTTTTAAGCCAGAAATCTGGGTTGAAGAAAAGTGACAGAACAGAAATCATTACAAAATAAATCAGCAAAATTGCCAATTTAAAAGCAAATGCTACATTCCAGTCCCTGAACGTGCTGTTAATCAGGAAGCAGGAGGAGCAAAGGCAATAATTTCTGGAGATATTTTCGCCTTTCATGATAGCAAAAAATAACCTCATGCAGTAAAACAGATGTTTTTTTGTCTGCTTAATATTTAACACTAATAATTCGAACACTTTCAGATATTAAAAGCAGAAGCACTACTTTCCTACAGATGAACATTTATAGCTCACAGAAGAAGCAGCTACCACGGAGGTTCTGGTCATTTACTGAATCATGTGCTCTTGGTCCTATGTGCTATGAAATTGTGAGCAGCAAGAACAAGCCCTAGATTGGGCATATTTTTAAAAAACTGGATTGTTTTTACCAATGTAGTTAAAAATTCTCATGTATGTAAATTTTTTTTGTTTTTCAGCTTGTCCAGGAGTTCAATACCCAGGTGGCTCTCTATCGGGAGCTGGTCATTTCTATTGGGGATGTCTCAGTTACCTGTCCTTCTCTGCATGCGGAATTGCACAAAACTCGAACCCGGGGATGTGAGATGGCCTATCAGGCTCATCAAAAACTAGCAACAATTTCTGGGTAGGAGGCAACTTATGTTTAATTAAAGCCATATTCATGTGCAAATCTTTGTTAAATACATAATGGAAACTTTCAGGAAAAGCATTAACTTCTTCTATTTTAGGCATAGAGGTGTATTACCACAAATTTTGTGAAGTGTATATATCCTTATGATGGTACAATTTTTGGGTCAAATCCTGGTCCCCTTACAAAGAACATATCCTTCTGATTTCACTGGATGCTTTTATGTAAGACAAACAGGATTTTACTGTGTATCACTACAGATCAAGGAGGAAGCCATGCCCTTCAAGGGTGAAATAGCAATAGCTTTCTGCCTAGTCTTTCATTGAGTTTATCTAATTGAATAGTTAAGAGACAACTAGCTCAGCTCTACTAGAGACTCAATAACATTAAACCAAAATTAGGTGAAAATTGAGCAAGGGGAATACACATACTAGTCTGAGAACTTGTGTTTACCTTCTGTATGTTTTTAAACCCTTGTTTGTGTTGAAATAAGAATGAAAGCTTTGCCAGCATAAAATGTTTTAATTTATTCTTTGGTATTACATTATGTTCATTCCTTTCCATGGTGACAGAATGTATTATCACATACTTGAGACTATGCCTCAGTGCAAGATCAACCAGCATAAGTAGCTGTTTCCTAAGAAGTGGGAATTTGTGCTGCTAATTCCATGTGGGTTCTTCACAGTATGGTGACTGGGGCATTTGTATTTGTACATATACCCCCAAGTCATGTCTTGATGATAACACTTTGTCAGAACTTTCTGCAACTGTCTTATCTACCATAAGCAATTGTGCGCAACTAGAAAAAAAAAATCACCTTCTCTTTTTTGGCTCTGCCTAATCCCCATTGAATTTGTTTTGTCACTTTAATATATAAAAGAAATCTGTTATAAGCTTGTGATATAAGGGGAGCCCAAACTAACAAACCAGACAGAGGAACATAACTGGAAAACAACTGGATGTTTTAGTAGAATTGCCACCATTTTGAAGTAAGACTTTGTGCAAAGTCACATGAGTTGGTTTTGTGGTCTCTGATTTGTTCCTAAAATAAAATACATGCTTTTCAAATACTAAAGTCGGTGAGAACTTTTAAAAAAAAGCAGCAATGGATAGACATAGTTCTTTTTAACTAGTACATTGAAAACAAACAATAGTGAAATTTATCTTATGTGCTTTCAGACTCAAAATAAAAACTAATATAGATGAAAATTATACATTTAAATAGCTGAACTTATTTTTTAACATTTAAATATTTTTTCCCTTAAAGAAAACAATAGATACATGCTCATTTAAAAAGTACACAGGCTTTTTAAGCAATCATTTCGCAGCTGAAAGTCTGTCATATACACAAAGATGTCCTGAAGGTTGTGCAGTTGCTGTGAGATTGACATTTGGCTAATCTAAAACTGTTTTAAATAACTCTGATAATACTATGATATCCTTAACAACTGGTAGGTGTTAGAAACTCTCTGGAAATTACTTGTTTGGTTTGACAAACATGTTACCAGATGTGCTTTGCCTCCCCACCCTCCTGTAGCTGCGGAAAGCCGTATGTAACATCAACTTTTTTGGTGTGTTTGTGAGAAAAGGTGGGAAATTAAGATACAACAAGAAAAGAAATAGAAGGAGAGGATTAATAAATAGTCTCAGAGATTTAGTCTTCAGCAAAAAGACTGATATGGTGTCTATGAAATTGGATCTGGAATAAGAATCTAATTGGATAGGAAGAAAAAGTACCAAGAAGAAAAATGCTTAGGGACAGGAATGCATTAAATCATCCTCAGTATTAAATAGTCAGGAGGGTAGTGTGTTGCTCAGAAACCACTGTTAGTCAGCATATGGGATGAAGTTCACTACTTTTGTTCAAAATGCACATCACTGCACTGGGTAACACAACATGTTCTGTCTTCTGAAATTTATTAAAGGAATGTGTTGCTTTCTTATCTAGAAAGAATAATAGCAAGTAGCTGTTTATGTTACCAGACTATAACATTTCACAGGGGAACAACATTCTATTAATTTAGGCCATCAGTAATGTTCAGTTAGTCTCTAAGTGATGTACCTGAGGTGTTGCAGGGTACTCTTCCTTTTGAGAAGCTGGTGTCATTTTCTAAGAGAATACCATGTTCATTTATCGTTTGTACTGTGTTTTCCATGGAAAATTAGCAAGACACCTTAGTGTTAAGCTGTTCCTCTTTGAATATTTCACAGGATTTCACAAAATCATGGAATTGTTAGGTGGTCATCTGGAGATCACCTAGTCCAACTCCTGTTGGTATAGTGCATTTGAGACTCTTAAATGCACGCCTGACTTGGGCAATTAGAAGAGGCACCCATTTCCTTCCCTAATTCACTTGTCCTACAAGACTAAGCAAGGTAACAAAGAGGGAAGATGCAAAGACTTGGAAGGAAAGAAACAAAATAAAATCCTCTGGTGCTAGGGATGGGAGCTCTGGGAATAAATATGGAAGTTGTGGGAAGGGAAAGAAATGCTGATGTGGAGACCATGCATTAGAAACTGAGCAGGATAGAAGTTATGAGAACAAAAAAATATGTTGGTCATGGGCATATCAGTTCTGGAATATTAGGCAGACATCAGAGTAGGACAGTGATGTAATGTGAACAAGAAGAGAAAGCTGCAAGTGTACCTGTAGAAAAAGGATACACTGGTATGCCAACTAAAGCGGATTCAGCTATAGAAGCAGAGGAAGTGAACGTCACACTTATGTTTCAAAAACTGAGAGAAAGACAAAGGAGATTATGAAAAAAAGAGGTAGCAAGGAAACATAAGACCTTATAAATTCCACACTAGATTAAACCATATCACCCCATCTGGCTCAAATCTGATGGCTGCTGGTAGCAGAGATTTAATAAAAAAATAAGCAAAGATACAAAACCCAGTTTGTGCATAGAACAATGCCTTCTTTCACATATTTGCAGCTACCCAGCACTCAGTAAGCAAAGGATGCATCTGAACAACCTGTATTTGACAAATGTGATTTCTCTAAATATTAGGATCTTTTACTCAAAAAATGCTGAGATTAAGTAAGGACATCTTTACACTGTGATATATTTAAAAACCTAATTACTAAAACAATATTACTGAAAAAGGAAACTTCAAATAAAATCTCAAACTTAATAGAGCCTCATCAATATTACATGCTCTTTATTTGCTCTGATATCTTTTTCATATAGAAATACAAAATTCCCCTTTAGCAAAGGGGAATAAAGATCAGAAATAAAAATAATCTAAATTAAAGTACTCTAATTCTAGCTAATGTTCTTTTAGGAGTTCAAATCAAAGTAAACCCTCCTTTCAGTGTTGGTTTTCTCAGGATTTCAAGTCAATTCCTGCTCTCATACTGAAAGTTGTTAGTGATTTTTAATGAGCTTACTCACTTTCTGAAGAAGGTGAGTAAGGTTTGATCCTTGCATCACATTTTCTGCTGTATAATGTAGCAGAAATTAAAAGTCTCATAGTATCTTCATTGTGCACCTTTGTAGTATTAGTTGTCATGGTCAAAACTGGAGAAAGTACAGCAGCAACAAAATGAGTCAGCATGATTTTTTCCAAAGAAAAAGAAAGGAAAAATATTTGTAACCGTAAGAAGATGGGGGAAAAAAGATGCAGATCTCTGTTATGGAAGGGAGTCTGCTTTATAGAATGATAGAGTGGTGATCTGTTAGAATTCATCAAACAGAGACCTGGTTTTATACGTGGAGTCCTCTGAGTCTGGGATGTCAACAGAAAGATAACTCAGAACTGTATTTTAAGATACAGGTCTGCAAAACTGTGCACACACTTTTGTAGATGTCCTTACATATTCTCAAGCACTTGAAATGCTTACATAATGTGTGCACTTGGCACACTGAGACCAGAACTGGCAGTATCTCTGTGACAGTCTGATATATATGTTGGCAGTGGCTTTTTTTTGCATGAAACAAAACTGTGTGAGGAGCTATGGGGTGCATGGCAATGTACATCTGTGTGAGCATAGCTCTGAAAATTATTTTCCTCCATTTTTCTGACTGGTGTTGCAAAGTCCAAAATCTAAGGAGGAATAAACCCCTACACTAGTACATGCTAAGGCAACAGCTTTGCAGAAGAGGATCTGGGGGGTTCTGGTGAGCATCAGGTTGAACATGAGGCAGTGCTGTGCCCTTTTGCAAAGAGGGCCAGCAGCCTCCATTTGGGAAATGGTGCCAGTGGGTCCATGGAACTCATCCTTCCTTTCTACTCAGGGCTGTTGGGGCTACATCTGGAATACTGGGTCTAGCAGTAAGCTCCCTAGTAGAAAGGAGGAAGGGACATCCTGAGCAGGTCTAGTCAAGTACCTTAAAGATGGCTAGGCAGCGTCCCGCATACAAGGCAAGGCCGGTAGACTTGGGATTGCTTATCTTGGAGAAGAGAAGGCTGGGAGGGGGATATTATTGATATGTATAAAAAATACCTGATGGAATAGTGTAAAGAAGACACTGTCAGATTATCTGCAGTGATATAGGGTGATAAGACAGCAGGTAAAAATTGAAATACAAGAAAAATTTCTTTAAAAAATTAAATTTTTTTTTTTACTGTGAGACAGGTAGAATATTAGAACAGGTGTGCTGAGAGGTTCTGGAGTCTCTATATTTGGAGATACTGAGAATTCAACTGGTCAGGACCCTCAGTAACATTCTGTAGCTGACACTGCTTTGAGCAGGAGGCTTGAACCAAATTAGTTTTATGTGTGCATCCAGCTTGTGACAGACATCGTAAGTCTCCTTGGGAAAATTCAAATAAAAAGTTTCCTTATTTGACATCTATGTGCATCTGTTACTTTTATAAAATAGTCATTAAGTTCCCCTTGTGCATGAAAGGTTGAGAAAGTCAGCTAAAAATCACATCCTGATTGCAGTCACATGCACAAAAAGACTGTTATAGTGTTGCTTTAAGTTTTTAATTTTATGTAATTTCTACTTTTGTTTTCCTTTGCAGTCTACAGTAGGAATTCTCATGTTTTCAATAAACACCAAGTAGTAATTTCTCAGAGCTAATTAATATTAGATTGTGTCCTAAGGCTGTTTTAATACATTCTACTGACACCCAATTGTGGCCAGCTTTTAATTGAACTGTCTGAATTTTTCCCTGAATTACAACCCTACAAAATTACTGTCTGCTTTCTAAAACACACAAACAAAAAACACTGCCTCAAAATATTTTACAAATTAAGTAAAAAGAAAACTCGAGACCTGTAAGCTAATGAAAGCTGTATTAAGATAGGCATAACAGAAATAATTTTAACTGTTTAACTGCAGATGTTAAATAGAGCTCTGCTGGCAGTCAGTGTTAGCTGTGCAGAAACGAAGCACAGCAACACTTAGCTCAACAGGGAAGAATTTTTATAATCATGATTTAAAACCCACTGTATGCCAGCAGACAGAGCAACAAGCCAGAGGTCTGCCCCAGCTAGATACTGATTGAGCAACATTTATGGAGATCTCTGTCCTTCGTAGACATCTTTGCAGTCACTGCCATGGTACTTCTCTCAGTGTATGCATCAGAGGTGCGGAGAGTGATAATGTCGATCATGGGGTTCTGAATCACAGAATCACTGCTGTCTGTATCCAACCTCTGTTGGAGTTGTTAGCATTGTTTCAACTGCCAGATGAAGGTTAAGAAATAAGGTAAGTGCTTCACAGATACTGCAGCGTGATAACCAGAATGTGGCCTGATAAAATTATAGTTAAATATAAAAAATAATTTGTTACAATATGTAAGAAAACAAGGAAAGAAGTCAATAAACACTGCAAGAATCAATACTGTTGTACATTATAATACCAGTAGCATAATGCCCTCTGAATCCATACAAGGTTTTGTGATTTCTTGCTAAAATGTTGCAGATGTTTTAAATAGTAACAGCTTGAAGTTCTGACCTTGAAGATCCTGTTGAGTAAAAATACTGATAGCCTCCACTTTAGAAAACCCTTGGAAATATAGAACATCATTTTGCTCTCACAGGCTATACTAAAAGCATCTCTTATCTCAGTAAGTTTTTTCAGTGTGGCATGCTAGAACCCAAAATTCTTACAATCATTTAATAGTACTTAACATAGGAAATTGTCCTGATGATTTAATTGTGACTGTGTCTGAAATGAGTAAAGTCGGGGAGAGCTTTGTCTCCCTTCAAAGAAGAGCTTTTCAGGATTACTGAGCATTCTTTTCATATAAAGTCTCATTTTCACTCAACTTTGGCATTCAGCTTCTCTAAACATCTACTGGAATTTTCTAACATGCTTAAAATTTTCTTGTAATTTTGAGCATATCAGATTCTAGAAGCAAATCATGACAGTGTTGATTCCACTTCATGTGGCTGGCATATATTCACTGATTTCTACATGCTGAAGTGATTGCAAACATAGTACCGTGTATCAGAGACTACACTTGTTCTAGTGACTCAAATTCTATTTCAACTAATGGGGGTTGGTCTGCATGGGAATGGGAATGTTTCGATAAACAAGTTCAGATGTGGATAGTTTAACATACCTCTTAAGGACCACATAGGGCATGATAGTGCAGTAACTATACCATAGCCTACTCCGTTCACAAGAGGGTAAGATGCACATGAATTGTTCTGAACATACTCATTGTAAAAAATTTTTTCTGATTATACAATCCACATCCATCTAAAATTATGGAAACAGAGAGCAAAAAGATAAAACTATTTCCTTTGGAACTGAGTTAAGGTAGGTTTGCTTATTAAGAATAAAATCTGTTCACTCAATTTAAGTTGCAAGTTGAAAATGAAATTGTTTAAGTCAGGTACATCAAGTTCAGAAATCAAATAATGGAAGAAACCCAAGATTATTTACTAAGGCTAGAATTCTCAAAATAGGTGACCTCTGTAGACCAGCTTCTTCTTTGTACCTCTGTCTTTGGAAGTGCTTTATTAGGTGTTTGGGACTTGAAGATACAAGGTATTAATATCTCCCTTTATAGATCTGTCTTTCATAACTGGAAGCCAGTTTTAGTAAAGGGCAAACAGACCTAAAAGTGTATTTATTACTCTATTATTTTTCTAAGTTCAAAACAGCAATTCTGAAAATTCTGGAAGTTCTACATCTTCAGCAACACAGCATAAGTTTGTTTTGACAAAGTGGAAGAGTTATAGCAGCTTGCTTAATGATGAACCTCACCAGCAGTTAGAAGGACAGCATTTTTTCTTATCCAAGCTCTGACAAAATTGTTCCTAGAATGCTAGCAGAGCGTGCTCAGAGCCTGACAGACTCTTTGGGCTTCTCATAAAACACAGTGGCCCCTGCCACTTTCTCTTAACCAAAGCTGAAGATGAGTCAACTTAATTCCTGGACCACTTGCACCAGTGTCCTAGAAAAGACAGTAAAGTGGAAAAAGAGGAGTGTGAGGGCTATAAGTAGAACAGACATCATCTCTGTCAGTCAGTTATTTGCCCCTTTTTCCATCTGACACTCAATTAGCACATTCACAGCCCTGTCCAGCACAGCGCTGCCACTGCTGAGACACTCAAGAACTGCTGGTAAGCCTGACAAGCAAGCCTGCCACTTCACTGCGTGAAGGGTCCTCCCAATTGCAGGGAGCCGTGTCCCAGCCCAGAACGCAGGGATGCTGCCCATGCTTGAGGATCACCACAGATAGCAGTATTTTCCATGGGAGATGTAAAGCAGTGTAGCTTTTCCTCTATGACATGACCTGAAGCAGTGAGGTAGTTGTGGAGAGTTAGGGGGCACATTGCCATCATCTAACCCAGTGAAAAGAATATTTTGGATGAGTATGCAAAACAGTGTTGAGGTCTGCTCTATACTTAGGCTTCAAGCAGTGTCACTGCAGGGGAACTTCTTTTGTGGTGTTCTGATCCTTGCTCCCTTTTTTTTTTTTTTTTCTTCTCTGTTTTAAGCAGATAAAATACATAAAGACATAGGGAAGCAGAGATTCAGAATTCAGGTAAAGGCTGACTGTTCCTTAGCATTTTATATCTTCAACCTGGCAAACTAAATTCGCCTGCACAGTACCTTGATCTAGGGTTAAAGTAGTCTGTAGGTTTAAGGTGGTTTACTTTCCATTTTAACATGCCCTCTGTATTCATCACTCCCATTGTGGGTTCCTGGAACCTGGAAAAAACAGATATTACTGTAATACAAGTCTTTCAATGGAATGTTCTCTGCTGTGCATGAGCAGCATTCCATTACTGTTAGATTTTGGAAGGGTTGTTTCTCAAAGTCTTAACACATTAACAGTGGAGTATTCCAGTGATAGGTAAGAATATTTATCTGTAACAATGATTGAAATAACCGACCTGTTTCACATTCCTATTCTGAGGTATAAAAACCTTTACATGAGAAATTTAAGTGGAGGAAAACAACATTGTTATCAAACAGATTTGGGGACTGAATTATATTGGCAGAGCCTCTAGAAATGCTGCAGAATCACAGCTGATCTTTTGCAGAAAATTTGGTGTTTCTGCCAGCAATCGCTAACTACATGCCCTTCTGCCCCATTTTGTCCTTCTTTAAGAAGATCTGCTCTCATTATTGGACATTAAAAGCTTTTCACACCTTTACTTTTCGAGTGATTTTCTCAGGGAGTAATCGGCCAGGGCATCCAGAAGTTAGGTATGTTTCTAGAAACAGAAACTGGGGATTTTGAAAAGTCCACAGAATTTGTGGGCACTCTTGCTGTTACCTTTGCTTCCCTCCAGATTTTCTAATGCCCTTTTCTCCTTTGTCATCCCTTTCTTTCAGTGTTTCTGTTTCTTGATATTTTTTCCTCATAACCTGTCTCCAAACAGTAATGAAATTAATATCTGATTTCCTACAGTCACATTAACTATATGGCAACTCCCCTTAGCAGAGTCTTGAACGTACATAAAACAAGCCCACTGGAATCCACTGACCTTTTGATCTGTGGCATGACTATAGTAAACATGGCTGACAAAAAGAATAATTTTTTCAAACTCCTATGTTTTGGGAAGTCTGGAAAATCTCATTCAACCTCTGACTGATGTTTGAGATTAATCACTTATTAAACAGGTGTGCCAGTGCTTATGTTATCTGAAAAAATACTTAGTAATTTTACAACATATTTGAGTCTTACAAGGAAAAGCATTGTTTTCAATTTTTTTTTATTATTGCTATAGTGCTTGCACACGTATAAATATTACATTTTTATAATTTTTTCATAATTTATTTCTTTTGAAATTTATTTTTAAGTGTCAATTTGCTGGAATTCTAAGCCCTAACATGTAACAGCACATAGCAACTCTGGTTGCTATGTCTTGTCATGTCATGTCACGAGTGGAATCAGTTATTAAGCTCTTTATGAGAAAAAACCTCAGTTACTAGCTTATGTCAGTAAACAGTGCTTCACAAGGGGATCTAGAGATAAATTTTAGAAGGTATTTAAAGATAGATTATGAGCCTTTCATGTGCTACTTTCTATGCCCACAAAAATTAGGAGTACCAGAGAAGCCTACAGGGTTCAACATTAACGTTAGACCAGTCCCAAAAAACTTTATCATTGCAGTATTTCTGAAAAAAATAATATATACTTCATACCTGTCTTCACAGATGTGGATAAAAGTCACATTTGTACTAATCTGTAACCAGAATGGCCAAGAGGAGTGCCTTTTTTGTACCCATTAGACCCACTGCTTTCAGATCTGGTTCAATAGTATATTTCAGTATTTCTCATCTGCAGGTTCCCTAAGAAACTCAGCTAAAGCTAAGAATTTAGTGATGAGTTTTAAGTGCTTCTTTCTTGATCATTTTCCTAAATACGGTTTGATAAGGAATCCCACATGGCTGCAATTTTTTGTCATAGACACTTTGCCTATCATTCTGTTTAGCTTGGCTTATATTGTTCTCAGAAAATTACTTCTGATTCTCACTGATACTTATGAAGCCAGACTATGTTGACAATATGTTCATATATCTTAAGAGAAGTGAAAACAAGAGATAATGAAGTTGTGCATTAGAAAGGCTTCAGCATGAGCTCTTAGAATTCCTCATATACTACGATTTTGCTTCTGATTTCTTGCCTCTTTTTTTGTAAGTTTTGGACTAAAGATTGCCAGTTAATGGAAATGTTTTTACTAATGCTTGGTATTTCTCAACGTTCTGGAACACTGCTCACTAGGTAGAGAGGAACCATTTTGATTCTGTGCCCCTCACTGAAATCAGCCGAAGGCGTTGCCGCAAGTTATTGTGCAGTTGGGTGTCCTTCTCAGGACCCGTGTTTGATCACGCTCTTTCAAGTGCTACACTCCCTGCATAGTCAACCAAGCAAAGACTTCACACTTACTGTGAGCTGCATGGTACATGGAGGTATGCTCTAGTAAGTGGTCAAGTACCAAAGAGTAGCTACTCTTAACAAAATCATCAGGACCTTGCAAGATCAGTGTTCAGCCATTGGAGGTGCCATTCTGTCAGGCTTCCACTGGAAAAAATCCAACCAATTTCAACAAGATATACAAAATCTGTTGTAATTTTTCTAATTGCTTTATCATTCTGTTTCTGAAAAACTAAATATTTGAAGCCATTATCGGGGCATTAAGATCTCGTCTTGACACAGCATTAAATGAAGCATTCCTTAATCCAGAATCCTTCCAGCAGTACTAGTTAAATGCTGTTTAAATTCATGGTTTAAAATTTAACATATACAGAAGTGTTGGCTGTTATTGAATAGAATTTTCTCCTTCATGGAAATATTTATAGATCTACATTTACATTTTCCACATAATTTTTAAGTATCAGAAAAATAATGTATATACTGAATTATTTGTGTGTTAACATAGAAGGTTTTCTTTTCTCTTATATTCAGTTTTTTATCTTGCTGTTCTTATCTTTCATAATAATGCTTTTGTCATGGGCATTTCCTGGCAGAAGATCTGGTGTAAGAATTCCAATACTGGCATATTAAATTCTGTGCTCGAAATTATTGAAGAAACTGCTTTCCCATTTCAGAAGAAAACCGGTTTGCATTTATTGTGTGAGCAAAGAGAAGCTGACACTTCGTATCTCTGTATCACGGCAAGACAGATCATTGCAAATGTACTGTTGGTAACCTTGGCAGCACAGCAAATGGTTGTGTAGCAAAATATTTAAAAGTGCCATGTTTATACAGCAGCTTCCAATAATTTCCAACAGTTCTGGAGTTGTTATTGTGGTGAAACAGCACTATCCACCCATATGTGTTCACAAGCCCTCCGAAAAAATCCCAACACCAACAAAGCAGTGTTTGGTACTTGGGAATAGTATGACAACTGCAACCACAGTATGTAAGACTGAGCAGAGGGTGAGGCTGTGTGCTGAGGAAGCAGTCCCTTTGTGCAGGGTAAAGAGCCCCAATGCACCAAAATTGTGAACATCCCAAAGTCTGGGCATATAATTTAGCTGCGGACGTACCCAAAGCAGTGTGTGTGTACAGCCTTCTGCAATTCATTTTGCATCATTCAAGACTCAGAAATGAGTAGTATGTCTGTGCAGCTGCCAATGCACAATGCCAAATGCCCAAGGAAGACTTCATGGAGAACTCCTTGTTTAACAAGAAGGAACAGGGCTTTTCAAAGAGGGGAAAAAACTAAAGTAGAAACAGGGCTTTTCAAAGAGGGGAAAAAACTAAAGTAACACCAGTTCACAATGTCAAGTAGAGACCAAAGTAGGATTAACAAATCTGAAGTGAAAAAAATTGTAGTTCTTTTTGGTAGAATACTGCTTCCTGAACACATTTTATCAACAGATGGTTTTAAAAATTTCTTTCTCCATATATGAATTTAAATTCAGGAAGCTAATCTATTTCTTTTTTCCTTCTAATTCCTTCTTTTTTTTTTTTTTTTTTTTTGACACATTTAAGTTTTCTCAGTCTCTCAGCTGTGATTTTTAACTACTCTTCCAGATTTGATCGTGAAGTATCTGGTGGAGCTCTGTGAGATTCTTCTACTAATTCTATAACACAATTTCTTTTCATTTGCAATACTTTTATATGGAGGTATTTGAGCATTCTTTTTTTTAAAAAAAGACTAAAAATACTATGAGGTATAAGCACGGCAATATTCAAGGCACTCCTAGAAGCAGCTGATACATAAAATGCCCCAAACACTATCTTATTCTGAGCAACCTAATATCTCCTGGATGTGCTCTTTTCCTTCCACTTTAAAATTGTAGCAGTCACAGTATTCGTCCATTTGACCAATAGGCACAAAAAAAAAAAGGGCATTAAGAAAATGTATAGATTCTTTCAGTAATTGTTAATGCAATATAGCTCTTATCTGAATTACAGTGAAACTTAAAGAACATCTTCGCTTCAGTTTAAATAAGTTAAATAGGTGTTTTGTAATATTTTTGAGGAAAAACATTGTTCCTTGCCTCTTCTCATTGTAACATATCCTCACAACCACCCTGGTTTTCTCATTTTGAAATATGGAAAAATAAAAACCCAGAAATCTGAGTTACAAACATGTAACAGGTCACTCTGATGTATTATGGAATTCCTTTTGGAATATTGCAGTCTATATTCGAGAAGGTACTAACGACAAATAAAATGGAAAAAAGAAGTGTCACAAATCTGAGGAATCATCTGGTTTAGTGTCCTATGAATGGTGAACAGCAGATGGCATTACTTGCCTGCAGCAGAGTTCCTCTAAGTCCAGTATGTTTCTAGTTCACTGTGACCTAGATCCTACAGGATCATATACCTGAAGCATCTAACTCCCCTCCAGGCTCTCTGGAAAGTTTGACCTATTTGTCCCCACAGATCAGAATCAATTTCATAAATACTCACATCAGATACTAGTTTTCATAAAATTTCTGTACAATTGTTAATCAAAGGAACTGGACAGGAGTGTAGGTATGAATCCTTTTTAGTCTTTTCAAAGGTAGTGTGTCTAAATCATTCATTCATTAATAGTGAGTGATTAAAGAACACAGAAGCTTAACTAAAATCAAAGGGCAAATCCACAGGCAGTATGATTTTCAGCTGTCTGCAGGGAATTTAAAAGAGGCTGGGCTTGAGCCTGTTGGATGGCACAAACTTATCTGTGCTTTCTCTATATTTTTATCAAATTTGTTTGCGAACAACTTGTTGATGCTGACAAGGCAGTGTTCTGAATAGGAATTTCTTTGATAAGCTTAAGCGTTATTGCATATACAGGTAACGTCACTGTCCCCTTCTCAGTTAGCACAGATCTTTTCTGGAAAGTTTGTGTCATGGTTTGGATTTATCTGTTCTTTGGTATCATACAATTTGAGGCTGTGAGATTTTTGTTCAGCTGAGGCTAAAGCTAACAAGGGTGACTTGAGAGCTCATCCAAAGTTCTTTCATCTGACTGGACGCCACCTTCTCAAGAGGTCATCTTGATAACCTGCAGAGAAAAAAGACCCTGTTCAACTCATTGGCTAGTGCTGAGGTCTTCTGGATTTCTCTAAAGTAGAAGCAAGGGACAGACAGCTGAAGGAAGGAACAATGGGCTTAAGGTGTGGTGGACAAGCCCTGCATTTTCTATTTTTTTTTTAATCTTACAAGAACTCAAAATCATAATTGAAGACACAGTTCACTTCAAATTTTATTTCATTTCATTTCGAATTGCAATTTCATTTCGAATTCTAAGTACTTAAAAATATCCTGCTGGGGATTTTAAGCTTAGCTAAAGTGTTACCTTATTTGGAGACAACAGCCGACCCACCCAATTGCTTGCTCACTCACTCCTCAGCAGAATATGGGGAGAAGACAGGAAGAACAGGAATGAGAAATATTAGGTGGAAATAAAGATAGGGACATCAACTGTCTGTATAGCAGGCTTGACTTGGGAAGGATTATCCTAATTTATTGCCAATTAAATTTTTTTTTTTAAATTACTAATTTAAGTAATGGGATGAGAAAGGAAACATCAAACTAGCTCTTTTTCTGCCTGGCTTCCCTGCTGAACTTCACTCCAGATTCCTCTACCTACCCCCACCCCCCTGAGTAGTGCAGGTGGGATGGGAATGGGAGTTACTGTCCATAACCAATCTGCTTTGTTTCTCCTTCCTCCTCAAACTTCTCCTCAGCTATGGTGTGGGTTTCTCCGCAGGCAGCTGTCTTGTCAGGAAAATCTGCTCTAGGATGGGTTCTCCACAGGTGGCAGTTTCTTCAGGAACGTCCATCTGCTCTGGTGTGCTCTGTGGGCTGCAGGAAGATCTGCTCCGCCATAGAGAACCTCCTCCTTTCTCTTACCCTGATATTCCCACTCGTGTTTCTTACTGCTTCTTTTCCTTCTCTCCTTCTCCCTGTGGCTGTTTTTGCCCTTTTTAAAAGTAAGTGTTTTGCTCACCAGATGGGTTCAGCTGTGTCCTGCCAAGGATCCCTTGCAGAGCTGCAGGAACTGGCTGTGTCCAGCACAGGGAAGACCCTCACCTTATCCCACATAGGGCACCCTCACTACCAAAAACACATTGGTTTTTGATGGTTGACACCATCACTACCAAAACCTTGCACACCTAGAATGGAGTGACTATTAATGAAATCTCTTGTTTCAGTACTGTTTTACTCATGTACAAGAAGATATACTGAGTGATTTATGATTAGGTTAGTGGAACAGTTTGGATAGTGCTCTAAATAGGTAATTTACCTATTGCCCACACTTGAGTTAGTTCAGCCATTAAAACTGACTTCTGAGGGAAGAAGTCTAGAAAATTCTAGTCTGTGATTCTGATAGTTTAGAAACTATGTTTTGGTTTTGTTTTTTTTTTTTTTAATAAAATTATAGTTGTATCCAAATTGTTCTAGCATGGAAATATCTAAAACATTATCAACTTGGGAGTTAGCAATGTCTACAGTATGAGTCACTGCATTGTGGTTTTGTTCTGCTGGTATCATATACTTAGATTGACTCCCATCAGCCTTATCAGTTATTGGAGATTTACACTGTTCTAACAAAACTAGACCTGATCACATGTCTTCTGTTATTGTGAGCACTGTTGTAACTGCTTCAAAACAACAATCTGATTTAATAAGAGCAGCATCGCAGTCATTTATGGATCTGCTAGAAGGAACATGCTGTGCTTTTTTCCTGGCTGGACTGGGGTGTGGAATAGCAATTGCATCACAGTATTGGGTAAGTAGAAAACAACAAACCAACACATGGCACTGAAGCTGACAGCAGTTTGTGCACATTTTTAAAAAAACAACCCCAGAAAATGGGAGGAACACAAATAACATTTTCCCAGGAACTGTGTAGAAGAAAACATCATTGTTGGACAACTTTTCTACCAATATTCAAAATGAGTTCACCAGTCTTTTGTTGCCTTCAATGATGAATTGTTACCTGATAAAGAAATAATCTGTTTAAGATATGAAAGCAGAGGCTGGTTTAGTAGGCTGTTGAACCTCAGCCTTAATCAGAGGGGCTTGTGGTACTTGGTACATAAGGGGATTATATACCCCCTATATAAGGGATGTCTCCTCTGCAGTGTTTGTCACAATTTTTATCCCAACAGAATCACCATATGTCTAAGGTAAGTTTTGGTTCTCGTCTTTTTCATCCTTCTACTGCTTTATATTTCTAAACTATGGTGTTTCAGGTATTAACTTAAAATACAATCTACAGGGTAATATTTGTGGACAGTGATTTTTCACAGCTCACCAAGACAACTTACATTATTTTTCAAGGGAAGTACATATATGGAGCATAAGACAGAATTTGATGATTTTAATTTTCACTTCTGGCTTGACTGATGTATATTTTCCTTTGGCTTTTGAAGACAAACAATCAGTATTGTCTGATATATGTCTAGATAGTTCTTTCAGCTTACAATATTTTGGAGCTATTAATATTTTCTAAGGAGTTAAGCACAGAATTTGTCAGAACAATGCTTTTACAAAAAGGTTTATCAAACCCTTCATATAGCTTAGCTATTCTTTTAACCAGAGATAGTACATCTGTCTGTATTTTTCATGTTGTTGATACTAAAGGTAAAATGCTGTTCTGTTGTAAATGTGTGACTAAAACTTCTAAGTTAAATTGAGAGTTAGACTGTAATAATTTTCCAGTTGTACTAATCTTATGTTTCAGTTACTTTCGCTAATTTCAGTGCAGCTGTAAATGCTGGGCACCTCTGGGAATTCAGGAAAATCTCAAGATGTTTCTCTGTTATAACCAACATTTTGTCAGTAAATGTAAATGTACAGTAAAATTACCCGTGAACTATTTTGGAGGGAAAATATTTTTTTTAATTAATTTTTACTCTTTTCCTTTGCATTTAAGGAGAAGGATTTGAATATTTTTTTCTTCGTATTTTAAAATAATTTCCAGAATAGCTGCATTTGCCTCTCGTAATGATACCTCTCATAATGGGACTGTATGATTGGTTTAAGAGCTCCCTCTATAGGTTTTATTTTAAATCTCAGCTTAGGAAAATAAAAAGGAAAGGAAATTCCACTTCTTGTCATTGCTTTATAAGCGTATTCAGTTGCAAAACATTGCGTGATTTTTAATCAGCAGGATTTTATGTAAGAAATCCATAGATTTTACCAATGGTTAAAGCATGAGAATGTAATAGATTTATTATAGATTTTATAGACTTACTTAAAAAAATTTTACCTTCAATAGCAGTATGATAAACTGCCTAACTTATGCTGCTGTTTTATATGGGAGTAAACCCAGCATTTTCATTTTTCTAACTACATTTTATACAGCCAGCAATGAGGTGCTGGTCTGTGTCTCATGGGTAGATTCTTAGTGCTGTGCTAGCTCTCATATGTCCAGCTGCACATAAGCTATTAAATGGCTCTGTTGCAAACACAGTTTAGCACAGCATTGTATAAGATTGTGTTATATGAGATTTCTTTTGAATAAATTAAGTGGTTTTCATAAAAAACTCAGGTAGACTAACTGAACAGATGACTTGGGGATAATATTAAATTTCATGAACTAATAATATTCATATTTCATGAACTTTTCTTTGTATATAAATATTAATTTGGTATGTAACAAATAATATTTAATAATAGTTTATAATAAATGCATTGTAACCAGCATTCTAAAATTTAGTAGTAGTAGTCCCCCATTCAGCATTTCTTTTGGCATAGCATTGTACACACAGAAATAGAAACATTGATAGTACTTTAAAGGGAAATGCTAAGCCCTGTACACAGAATTCAGGGATAAAGAAATCTTTGTGGACATCCGAATCAGAGCATTTGTCTTTCAGAGATGAAAATGAGGCCTATGTACATGCATAGAAGCAAATTGTTTGGTTGCAAACTAATGTAATTGTTGTGGTCATTATTACAATTAAACACTAATTAAATAGTTAGAGGCAATCAGTGAGGGTACTGGGTTAGAAATAATTCTCATTGTATGAACTCTGTGTAATATTTTTCTTGGATATTACTGCTGTTACTTGGAATTTGCAAATGAGAGAAGAATTTTGCCCATAGTTTAGTAATGTTCCATTTCAAAATATTCTTGAGAAAACAAGAATGGATCAGAACATGCATATATTATTGATGTTTCTAGTTCTTAACTGCTCATAAATATAGTTTGCAAAAAAAACCCCTAAAAACACATTAGATATATGACAACATAAAGAGTCAATTAAAATGCCTATTACTATGCTTTTGAATACTCTTTCCACTTATTTGTCAATAGGAAGCCACTAATAAATCTGAATTGGCTCATGAGTGAAGCATCTTATTTATAATTGCCGCCTTCCTAGTCTGCACAATTAAAGATTCTGTCCCTAAGAGCAAAAACGTTTTAAAGAAAAGCTTTCACCATTTTGTTTCATATGAATTTTATAGCTGATAGGGAAAACACTTTTCCTTACACCTGTGTGCAGACCCTGAAATCTTTTTACCAGTGACAGCTAGAAAGGAACATTGTAAATTATAAATATTGTAAAGAAAGTTCCTGTAGTAGCCACGACTTCTCAGAGGGTCTGAGGATTTCTAACATCTGAAATAGTGCAGAGAAAAATAGAATAGCCATATTTAAGTTTTTCTACATCTGCTACAAGGAAATTACCTTGTCACAATGTAGCATCTATTTCTCTTAGAGATAGACTTGTGGTTAAATAAGCCTAGTTTTCAGAAGAGCTGGACTAATTCAGCTTGACTTTCATGAGAAAAAGGAACAGAACTGTATCTACCAATCAAAAGAGCTCTCATCATTGAGCAGATAAAAGTCATCATTACCATCTCTGATGGCTTAAATTTTTTGCAGGTTCTACTTTGCACAGGAACATGTATGGGCAAATCCCCTTCAGGTGGAATGGCTTCAGGGCAAGAGGCTAGGAAACTTAAACAGAAACTGGATAGGCCTGTGTGTTTATTGGTGGGGTCTAGGACCTAGGTATTGCATGAAATAAGCAATAAGTTTGAAGACCTAAATTTTGGACCTGCATCCTAAATATGTAAAGTAAATAGAATTCTACACTCCTAAAGTTTTTTCCCTTTTAAGGAAGTAACTGTGTGCTCATCAAGAAAAGGGCTGCAACAGTAAGTGATACACACATTGCGAGGGGGGAAGCAGAATTGTGTTTTGCTTTTTGTTCTGCGCTATGGCTTTATTCTGTATTTATGATAAGATGCAAGTAAGAAAGTACTGTGCATGATAATTTTTTAACAAATCAAGGCTTCACTGCAGAAGTAGAGAAGTAGATGTGGCTTAAGAGAAATTAGTCTAGCCAAAAGAAATAAAGCTCCTAGAGTGAGCTTTAAAACTAGGTTTATTACCACATGTTTGGTGTAGCTCCTGTAGTAACAGACCACAGCAATTTTAAGTTATGGTGCAGTAACTGTCTGCCTCTTTGATGACATCTACTCTATAATGGATTGGCAGGTGGAATCAATCATCCTTTGTCTCTTCCAATTCCAGCATCACTGCTCTTCAATCTTTAGTGTGTTTTTGGGGTTTTTGGTTTTGTTTGGGTTTTTTTTTTTTTTTTTTGGGGGGGGGGGGTGGTGTTGGGGTTTTTAGTATAATTTTTTTCTTGTTTTAGCATTCATGGTTGTACTGCTTTCCTTTTCTGTGATTCCAGCTTACAAAAGTGATACTTAATATCTGATTTTACAACCGGGTACGAGAATTGGTTCCTGAGTCTGGGTAAATTATTTCCTTGGTATCTTATGCAATTAAATGGAGGTGTAGGATTTCAGTTTTTGTTTTCAAGATTGTTATGCATCCCATTCTCTTCACAGTGTAGTATCACATCACTACTAATTTCAATATGGGAGAAAACAAGTTCAGGCAGAATGTATAGAACAAGTAGGCTAAAACTGACTTTCTTCTGATGAGAGAATATTCAAAGTTGGGTTGATTATGCTTGATACAGGGTCTGAACAGGGTCTGTTAAAGTGGCCCAGTAATCTCCAGCATCTGTGTCAAGACCAAGGGTAACTGGAAAATGAATGATGGAGGAAGCCTTCAGTGTCACAGAAAATACGTATCCAAAACTTTTAAAGAGAAGATATCTCAGTCACTTACTTACCCATTTTCCAAAAACATGCAGAGGAGTTAATAAGGACATGCAATCTTACCAAAGTTCAGTATGTTAAGCCTAGAGTTTTATAGATCTGAAGAATTGTTTGTAAATACAGTGTGGTAGAAATTGCTTAATAGTTTGTGAAGCAGATTTTGATGTGGTTCCTTGTAACAGTAAGGAAGTGGATTTTATGACCCTCACATCCTTCTAGTCTCATTTCTAACTATATTTTTCCCTTTTACTACAGCCCAGAAGATGGTGAAATCCAACCTGAAATCTGTAGACTATATATCCAGTTGCAGTGTTGCTTGGAAATGTACACAACAGAAATGCTGAAGTCCATATGTCTGCTAGGATCACTGCAGTTTCATCGGAAAGGTACTGAATTGCACAAATACACAGATGCTTATTTTAGAAGAACAATCTTTTGGGGCATGCCTGGGTATTCATGGAAGACAAAAACACTTGTCCTGGTTTTGGCTGGGGTTAATTTTTTTCATAATAGCCATCATGGAGCTATGTTTTGGATTTGCACTATAAACAGCATTGATAATACAGGGATGTTTTAGTCATTGCTAAACCCACACGAGGTCAAGGCCTTTTCTGCTCCTCAGCAATCCCACCATCAAGGATGCTGAGGGGCACAAGGAGTTGTGAGAGGACATAACCAGGACAACTGTCTCCAGCTGACCCAAGGGGTATCCCAGACCATATGGCAACATGCTCAGCATATAAAGAGGGGGGAAGATGAAGGAAGGTGTAGACATTCAAAGTGATGGCAATTGTCTTCCCAAGTCATCATTACATGAGGTAGCCTTGTTTTCCTGGGGATGGCTGAACACCTGCCTACCCACTGGTAGTGGTGAATAAATTCCTTGTGTTTCTTTGCTTCCATGCGTCTGTACCTCAACCCAGGAGTTTTCTCACTTTCACCCTTTTAGTAGTCTCCCTCATTCCACCTGGGTGAGCCAGTCTGTGAGGCTTCATTGATGTCCGAGGTTAAATCACAACATGCACCAAACTGTGAAATTAATTATATGTATCTATAGATAATTACTAAAAAGGAGCCCTGTTTATCATTCTTGCAGAAGTGTGTCTTATCAGGTATGTATCACTAATGTCCTCACCATTTAAAAGTCTGATCTTTTTGAAAGAGGGTAGTTCCTTAAGTTTTAATTGTCATTAGCCAGATGAGTAGGCAAACTTAGTAATGTTACTAGATGTATTTGTTGGGCAAGATATGTTATTAATAGTGTTGCTGTTACTATTAGTTTTCTTATCTCATTGCTGTTTCCAGTAAATTGTTCTTATCCTAACCCATGATCTTCATCTTTTGTGCCTCCAATTCTCAACTCCAGCCTGTCCCAACAAAAAGAGGAGGGGAGAGAGAGAGTGACCTGTGGTTTGGGAGAATGTCAGTGATAGGACTAAATTGGGGAGTATCATTCCTAAAACACTATCATAGCAAAAGGTAGATAAATATGGTTCAAAAGATGCCCACCTTTATAAAACAAATACTAGACTTGGAACTGAAAGGAGTTCACTCACTTCAGTGAAAATGCATCTCTCTAATCATTTCATACTTGATTAGCTGAAAGGAAGCTACTTACCTACTGAAAGGAAGATGTAGAAATGCTGATAATTTACTGAATAGTTTACTTAGTAACCTCATTGCTCAGTGATGGCAGAAGCTGATTAGGGCTGTATCTGTGCTGATTGTAATTACTTTTCCCCCAGATAGTATATCATCAATAAAAATCTAGGTAAAGACAAGACAGAGTTCTGTAATGAACTGTAATAAAGGTCTTGTAATGAACCTGTTGCATTATCTGTCGTGCTAAAAGGTCCTGTAATGTACTTTTCATAGCTAGCTGTAGAATACTGCTAAAGCCAGGAATATTTTTATTATGAAAGTAAGAATGGGAGATTTGTAAATGCTTAATTGAGCTTCTCAATTATTTTCTCAAGTCAAAAGTAAGTCTGTAAAATAGGAAGAGAGATAATTAGCGGAGACATTGTAGAACAAGATAATAGTAGCTGTTGGAATGAGTAATCTTTTTTCAGACAGATGGTACTGCATTTCCTAGCATCGGCAACAGTTTTCAAACCATCTTCTAAACTGCTGAAATAAATAGCTTAAAGCGTCCTGAGTAACTCTGAAATGTCAAGTATCTCCCTTTTGCCTCTGGATGGACTCTACATTAATAACTTAAACTAAACGTCAAACTATTAGATGTCTAAAGTTGGATAAGAGGAGTCACAGCTTAGTTCCTATCTAGCAGGCTTTGATAGACATCAGTTTCTCACCTCACCACAGAGAGAGTCATGGTAGCTATTCTGTCCTTGCCAAATAGAGTGATTTTTGTCCTTGCCAAATAGAGTGTTTTAGAGATAAACACAGTAACTTGGCTCCAAGCTTCTGTGACATTCTTTGAAAAAAAACGCATAGTAGGCAAAAACTATATGATGACAGAGATTCAAATAATTTGAATATCTAACAGACAATCACTTATTTTTATTAAATATTTAGTATTGGCAACACTTAGAAGTATTGCAAGGGCATCATGCAGTAGCAGAAAGTTCAGTCCTGTGTTAATTGTTTTTTCACCGTGAAGGTAGCTGCACACTAGACAGGCATCCAGAGGGGCTGTGAAATATCCATTCTTGGAGATACTGATAACTCTAGTAGTCCTGAACAGTCTGATGCAAGTTGGCCCTGCTTTTAGTGTCATATTACACATGATGATTTTGCAACCTATTTATTCTGTGCTCTGACAGACCATTTTCAAAGGAGTATTATGAAATTGTTGATTTCTTTACTTACAAAGAATGATACTTTAGTGAAGTGCATAAATTTATCTCTAGGAAGGAGACAATAACTACACCATTATAAAATATATTGTGATGCTGCTGTATGCATACATATACATATATATATGTTTTTTATTTCCCCCCCTGTTTAGTTTTTCACTGGTCTTTCATCATCTGAATGACCATATGAAAAAAAAAAAAGTTTTTTGTGTATTGTTGTGTTTTGAATGACAGGTGTCTGCTAAGGAAGGCAGGAGCCTCCCTTGGAATGGAGAATGTAAACCCCCTCCCTCCTTCAAATTAACTTTGAAATTAAGGGGCTCTTAGGCAAAGATATGAGAATAGGAATAATAGTTCTTTATTAGGGGAGCTAAAATAAACAATAAACCCAAAACACGTGCAGTATTACAAAAGAGAAAAAGAAAACAAACAAACAAAGAAATAAACAAACCCACTGACAGAGTGGGTTTATATGCAGTGGTTTATATACAGCCTGATACCCTGTGGGTCAGAGTGTTGGTGTCAGTCCCATTAAATGGTGGCTGCAGTCCCAGTGGCGGATGTGGCTCTGTTGTGTGATGCTCCTGTAGAAAGAGTGGAGTTCTTCACTTTAGGTCCAGTGATGATAGATGGGCCTGGTCTTCCTCTGATACTCCAGTGGAAAAGGCTGCCTTTGTGTTCCACCTCCTAGATTTTATCCAGGTAGAAATGTTTGTCTCCTCCCCCTGGCTGGAGCATTTCCCAGTGGAATGATGTAATTCTATCAGTGAGACTCAATGGCCCATTAGCAGAAGATCTCTCCCTGGAGGGAGGCTGGGTTGTGGAAGAGATAAGGAAACTGCCCCAGCAGGTTTCTTGGCAGTTGGCCATTGACAGACAATTACACCAACACCCACACCCCAGTTTCACCAGATGGTGATAGAATACACAGTTTTGGGTACATTTTGCACTGCAACCCATGACATATACAAAGAGTACTGCCCTTATAATCTGTGCTTAATCTTTAAGTGTGCAATATCTGATGTTCTTGTTGTGTCTTGAAGCTAATTTCTGAAGGTAGTATTTTACATTCGGATGTAGTATTTCCCTACTCTACTCCTTTGCCAGGCAATTTGTTTGTTAGGTTTTTAAACCTCCCATGAGATTTCACAAATTGATGTTCTTATGAGGAGGCAGCAAAGATTCAAGTAGAATGACATGCAGACTGTTCTTGGCAACCTGTGGCTTATAAATAATGATGTGGGTATTGGTATCTTGATCAGAATTTATCATACAAGCCATAGAACTGGTAAAATTAAGGCAGTGTGCTGATGCTGATGTTCTTTTCCCAAGAGAAATTCAGCCAGTAGGAAAGAGATGTTGTACTAGGAGATTCTCTTAAGGAAACACCACACAAAAATTTGAAGGTCTGAGTTCTGGGTCTTTTGACTGCCTTTCACAGCACAGTATCTTCTCATATCTCCTCATCTTTCTTTTCAGATGAACAAATACTCCTTATTTGCTGTATATATATCAATCTTCCTGTACAGAAATTTCTTGCATGTTTACAGTGCTTTAGAATAACTTACTGCTGTCAAAGAACCTCTGCTAGAAAAGTCAGATAGTCTATTATTTCTTTGAGATGTAACTGCTGCAATGGGGCCAAAAGCCATAAATATTTGCAGCAATGTTATGTAGTAAGTAAACTGCGGTAAGTGCTCTTCAATATTCTTTTTTTAGTAAAATACACACATTACAAAAGCCCAACGTTGAGAATATATAATGATTCAACACTTCAGCATGTAGAAGGTTTGCAAAGGGCACAAGGAATCATGCCTAAGGATCTTTAATTCAAGCGTTTTGTAATTACTAGGTCTTTGGCTACCTGATTCTATTACTCCTCTTTCCCTAATACCAGGAGTTCTGGCTAACTAATACACATATAATTACTTCTTTGGGCATACATCTTTCTTTTATCCTAAGTGTTTAGTGTCATATATTTCATTTATTGCACAACATGAAGAAAAAATTACCATTATGTCACTGTAACTGAGATGTGTGAGTCCCACCTGACATGTATTAAACACAGGTGAGGGCAGAATGATACCATCACTAACCAAAGTGATAGGTACCTGTATAGTCATGCAAAAAAGGCAAGAATTGAGTCTTGCAGGAAAATCAAGTATGCATACTACTTGTATTTTGTGTAAGAAATTAAAGTAGTTAATTATTGTATTTTCAGTATGTGTTTTTTGGTAACTGTATGTATTTCCTCAAAATAGTACCTAAAACTGATAGTTTATGTTCCAAACTAGAAAAAAAACCCTACTTCAGTGAAGAGATTTTTTTGCTTTTGGCTTTGTTTGAATGACCTGCTTTTTAGTGTTTTGAAGGGCAAAGGATGAGTTGTTTAATGGTTGTGCTCCAATCTCAGTGTTGTTCTATTTAAAGACTGGTAGATATGTGTTATTACTTACACATATCACTTATGCAAGAGGGATAAGGTGCAAGAGTGCAGAAGAGCACACCGGTGTGAAGAAACAAAATCGAGAGACTCGCCCATTCTTATGTGGACACTATGAAGAAGCCAAGGAATGGAACAAAAAGAGCTGTGGAAGGAGGGTAACACAACTTCTACCATGAATTATTGTTCCTATTGCATTTTCTTTAATAATAGTATTTCCGGTAGTGAGACAATTTTCAAGTTCTGCAGGTCCCAAGTGTAAGTGAAGAATTAAATTCATCAGTCTGTTAGCCATATTTGTCAAATACCTTTTTTACTTCCTACACAATTCTTTCCTACTCCCTTTTCTAGGTTGTCCTGCTTATGTACTTCAGCTGTGTTATGTAGCTTGTGCATTTATCCTTAATTGCCAGGCTAGAAATGTGCAATAAATACTGCCCTCTTTTTGAGAGATTCTCTTAGCTTTGTTGGTCTGGTATTCCTCTCAAAGATCTCTAGTTCTTCTGTAGTGAAACTGAACCAGCACTGAGGGACATTTTTTTTTTTTTTTCTTTTCATTTTCTTCATTCATCACAGTTTCTGTGATGACTAAGAGTAGGTTCCTAGGGTTGCATGACGGAAGCAAACACAGAGATCACCACAGAAGCAATAAGGGGCACAACAAATGAGGCATGTAAAACCAGATGACGTACATAACCTTCCTGAACTGACAATTTTCTGCCTTCTGATTTATCCTTACTGTAGTTTGATCCTCAGCATTATTCAACTAAATTGATTGGATTTCATATCAAAAGCATTTTCTGCTCCTTAAAGTAAAAAAAAAAAAAAAAAAAAAGCTGAATTACTGGTGAGAAAAGAAAGAATACATCACTGCAATTAAAATTATTTTAAATCTTTCCACCAACTAAATTGAATGTAAAATTTAGGGTTCATATCCATTTTTTTGAAGTATCTATGACAGAAGATATCCTTACCAGCCACTGTAAGGATGAAAAAATTTAGAAGCTTTTGTTTCTCTATAGGCTGTGACCATGGTTAGAAATATTAAGCCTGAATTATACATAATTCAAGCAAAGCCTTTATTATTAGCTGGCTCTTTAACTGCTTTCAAGAGACTGAGCAAATGATCTGCAATTCAAGAAAGGCTTCATTAATTGCTGACAATACAACAGAATCACTGGTAAAGACCTTTTTCCAGTTGAAAAGAGATTTTCGTCATTCATTCTGCCAAATCTGCAAGAGCTTGTGTTTGTGCTGACAAAAAGAACATTTACTGTCTCTGCTACTGTTTCAAGCTGAGAAAAAGCTATTATATTTAGTCTAGCACTGTTACTGTTTCCATTGAAGCACCTTTCACATCCCTGAAGGATGCATCTCTAGGGCATGTCACCAAAGGTCAGGTCAGGGTTCCACCATAACACTTAAAAATAATGGAACAATCCACTAATACCCTGTTTCATGGGTAATGCCTTGTAGAAAATTAGATGGTTTACCCGAAACCTCTTTAGTGAAAAAGTAGTATGTGAGATATGGACTTCTTGAGATGGGAAAAAATAATGAAGCTTGTATGACTGAACATGAAAACTGTACCATATGATCAACTTAAAATAACAGTATAAGCTGCAGTTAAGGACAAGAATAATTTGAAAGTTAAACCTACAGAGTGATATGGAGTAAAACATGTAGTCTATGAAGCAGGTTTAGTCTGCTATTCCACAAGCAGTTGAGTCATCTTCCAGCATAACAGCTCGTAACTAGGAGAAAGGACCTGGTCTCTTTCTCTTTGTCTCCTGTCCCTTATAATACCCTTACTTCTTCCTCCTTTCCACTGCCTTTGGAAAAGGAGGGATATGATGAGGAAGAGTATCATATCCCTCTTCTCTGGAACTTGCTTCTGGACATGCAGGGTTTTTGACTGACCTTACTTAAACCACTTCATCAGAAAACATCACATTTTATTTTTCCTTTTATCTATCATTTCAATTTCTAAAGTGGATCACAAAAGGATTTGGCAAAGCACAAGTTAGCAGTGGATGCCAGTAAGCAGCAAAGAGAGGACACAGGCGCTTATTTTATAGAGGCTAAACTTGTTATGGTCAGGTTATGCACTCTCTGGGATTCATTTAGGTAACTGTGGGCTTCCTTCTGGCCTTAAAGAGCATTAAAACATAAACAAGTCAACTGAGGCATAAGCAACATCTGGTTTAAGACAGGTAGCTATGAATAACTTTTTTTTTCTTTTTTTTCAAAGGAATAATTTACCAGAATGCAAATGTTTAGATAGCTTACCCAAAAATATTATCTTACAATCCAGGTATTTCTAGATTTTAAAAAACAAGGTTACCTGCCTGATAGCAGGGATATACGTTTGCGATGTGGAAGAGCAGTATACTATGGTCTGCAGGCTTGGTCTCTAGTTTCCCAGAAAAATGAGCTGAGTGACCACTGCTCTATTAGCTGGTCTTGTTCTTCATGTAATTTGTCAAACCTTACAGGAACTATTCAGATTTCTCCTGATGTCCAAATTTTTCCAACTGCAAGAATTGTGAAATGAAAAAACATTTCCTACTCATCTTTTTCTACTGCTGGTTTAAATGTTGGCATTTGCCTTGGATGCACTCCAGTGTGAATTTTCTTCTGTATTTAGTGCCAGAATTGTATTTAGCACTACAGAAAAGGAATGCTATTAGGTAGTCCAAAGGAGGTTTGCATGTTTACCAGAATAGCCTACCAATGGATAACTCTCTTGCATGCTCCATTATCATGATCCAATCCTTTATCCCATTCTCTTCCTCGCAAAAGCCCTGGAAGGTCTGTCATGAAGCTCCCCTTCAATTTCAGCACTATATTTAATTTTCGTACAGGGAGCATGAATTAGGTAGGAGTGAACACAGAAATTCTGAATGTAATGCATTTGGGCTGTGGGTGGTGGCAGCTTTATATTACTGTCAACTCATATAATACAAAATTTCACATTTTTTTGTTTTGTTTTCCCTCAGTATTGCTGTAGAACTTGGAGACATGGATTGCAGTGTTCATTAGTGTCAGAGTTTTTGAAGTTGTTTCCAGAATGTGTGTTGCAGTTTCCTCACTTATTTTGTTCTGTTTCATCTTCTGGCTTTTATTTTGTGTTCCATGAGAGCACTGGAGTTTAATTGAACCTTTTCAAATTGGTAGGTGTAACATATGGCAGCACTCTGATTTGTAGCTTGGTGTGGTCTGCTCTGCTTCTGAACAGCTTTTACTCAGAATTTGCATTTAAGTAATCTTTTTCTCCATTTGTATTGTGCAAGGTCAAGTTCAAAGCATCAACTAGATAATTTGAGTATATATTTTAATCAATAAATAATAGGGATACATTTTTTGTTTAAATATTTTAAAGGAAAAGAACCTTGTGGCCTACCCAAGATCTTAGATACTAAAGGGGATGAGAGTTCTGAAGTACCTATTTTAGAAGACACAGCGTTATCACCAACAGATATTCAACAGCATCTATGGCAGGTTTCCACAGATATTGAAAACACTGAAAGGTATGTCTAGCACTTCATTCCTAATCGAAAAAATTTATTTCTAGTATTTATTTAGTCTTTTTTAATTAAGTAGCCAGTGTTGCTACTATGAAAATTGTAAGCAAATTAAATAACCTGTTAACTTCTCTGGTACATGTAACAGAGTTTCTGATTTTGTGACATATGCCTGAAATATGCCAGACTCCAATATTGCATTTCAAAACCAAAACCACAGAAACTAATTCATTTCAGTTAGTTCTGCCCATAGTTTTAAATTTGGAAGTTGTAGGAGGGGAGGGGAATGTTCTAGCAGTATACCCTCTTAACTATGCAGCTGAAAGACAAAAATGAGACCCTTTACTAGAGAGTAATCCTGATGGCCAACATTTCCTTGCAAAAAGTCCTGTTTTGAGGCTTTGTATATTAAGTTGCTGCTGAGATTTGAATTGTTATCATGCTTATTTTCATAAAGCCAAGTTCTGTTCTACTCTGCCATAATGTGGAGAATAAAGAGCAATTTTTTACTAATCATGTTGCTGCATCTCTGAGAACCATTTTATGAGTAGATGAATGAAGTTTCTGGCCTCTTTTAAAACATATCAAAATGTAATTTGCTTTTGGAGATGATGTGCTGTTATCATATTTTCCATCATCTGCCTTTCAGAAAATCTAATGCCAGAGTCCTCCTGAGGCAGGTGACAGAGATAGCCCTGTTTCTAAAATTTTCATTTAATGTGCAAGTATTATGGGTTACTTGCATGTGTTATAATTTTCTTCTGAACAGTGACACACATCATGGCACAAGCTAAAAAATGCTGATAAAGGGTATGAAAATGATATTAGAACTAGCTAATATTAATTTTAAGACATATTGTGTATTTTGCCACTAGAATCACATTGTGCCCCCAAAGGCGTTTGATAGGAAATATTCACATGCCGGAATAGGTCATAACTTTGAACCAGGAAAGTTAGTATCAGACTTTCATAAAAGTGCTCCCCTGTTAATTTTATTGCTGTTTCTTTTGGTGACTCTTGATTCTTGTGATACATGTATGTAAACCAAATGCTTGCTCAGTAGATTTTTGTATTTATTGCTCCATTGTTTCAGCATATAAAGCTATATTGTGAGCCACTCCCCATGCAGTCTTCCACTTTTGTTCTATTCTATCTTTTTTAACTGTTGTATCCACAGAGATATGAGAGAAATGAAAAACCTTTTAAGTAAACTCAGGGAGACTATGCCTTTGCCACTGAAAAATCAAGGTAGGTTTTGAATTTTCATTTTTTAATAAAAATTAAGATAATTGAAAGGTTTACCTTCTTTTATATACAACAAAATCCAGGATTCTTTAATGGAAACTACAAAAAGAAAAATCTAGGCAAAAATCTCTTCTCTGCTGATTCTGTGGAGCCAGAACCTAGTATGTGATCTTTGGCCTATTCTGGAAGTTATAGATACTGTATCTATAGATAAAATAATAGACTTTTCCTGGTGATACAAAGGCAAAAGCACAACTACTTCCCAGTGTCTGGAGTCCTTCTTTCTCAAAGGCAATGAAGGTGCAATTGCACAGACTATGAGAGGGATCATTCTGAGTGATGGGGTTTGCTTCACCCCTACAAGGCTTGTAGCTTCTGTGACCTGACACTGACTCTGCAGAAAACCTACTTGCATCGAGTCTGCCACCAGGATGTTTTTCCCACAGAGAGATATCAAGCACCCCATAGAATTGGATAGCTGGGAAGGAACTCCATCTTATACATGTATTTAGCAGTGGGCCTTTATTTTGTTGGCATGTGAAATACTCCATATCTACAGGCACTCTCTTTGTTCATGAGAACAGCATTAAAAAGATAATCATTTACTTTTTTTTTATTCCTTCTTGATAATGGTGTTCCTTAAATGTGGTACAGTCTTTGCATAATGGCAGCTGATGAAATGTACTGAATGTGCCCTAGATCTCATCTCAAGTAACTAAGCAGCCTAGCATTCATCATAGTATGCTAAGAGATGAATATAGAATGATTGTATTCATTATACAAGTAAGATTTTATGGCAAGATAGCTTGATTGAAATCTATGTTGAAAGGAAAAAGGGAATCACTGGTGGTTCAGACATTGTAAAGACTGGAAGAGTGATGAAAAGTCTAGGTTTAATCTAGAAGAAAAGACTGTGCTGGAAGTAAGGAAGGGAAAGACAGTTTGGGGGGATATAATGCATTCAGAAACTTGAATTCAGAACAGAGGTAAAGGCATACAGAACTCTTCTTTGTTGCCTTGATCTACACTGCCCTTCAAGGCTGACCAGAAAGTCACTGACCTCCTGTACAGCAGGATAGGAAGCATCCCAGAGTTTTTAAAAGATATGCTTCAGGATCCAGTAATCATAATTATTATGGAGATCTTGTTAATTAGCATTGTAAGACTCTGAAATGAAAAATACAGGTTATTATTTGCTCTGTGCTCTGTGGATCTACCATATCACAGAAGAGGCTGTCAAGCATTGTAATGAATGCCTAGGGAGGTGGTGGAGGTGTTCAAGAAAGGACTGGAACTGGCACTTAGCGCCATGAACTGGTTGATGTGGTGCTGATTGGTTGCACTCAGACATCTTTTTCAACGTAAATGATTCTGTGATCATGTATGTGCTGCTAGGACACATAAATTATATAATCTCTTTTCGTGTGCATATGTTTCTGTGCATATGGGTCTGTTAAAATGTGGGTTTTTTCTTCACAGATGATAGCAGCCTCCTAAACTTGACTCCATATCCACTGGTACGAAGACGGAAGCGAAGATTCTTTGGATTGTGTTGTCTTGTCTCAAGTTAGAAGATTAAGCACAGAAGCACCAAGGAAATCATGAGTTTGATTAAACCTCTATTATTTGACCACTGAAAAGATAAAAGTGGCTAATCTTGATTATAAAGTATATTTTCTACACTAGGCTATTCATTTGTGTCTTCTGTTCCATCTCCCTTTTCATATAAGGGTTTTAACACTTTCATATTACAGTGGTAAAAAATGGCTGTGGAATAGATCTAGCATATTTAAAACTTCTAAAATTATGTTTTGCATGCTTATTTTCAATCACTCAAAGGAGACACATGAATTATGGTTCTTAGATAATTTTAGAGGGTTTTTTTAGTTGTTTGAGCTGCAGCTAAAAGTTTGTGCATAGTACAGTACTCTTACTAGTATCATATTAAAATCATACTCTAACAGTCTTTAAGCATAGGAGACCATTTGATCATTCTCACAGTCTTTAAGCATAGGAAACTATTTAAGAGCAAAACTATTAAAGTTCTAAGACATTCAGACAATATTGTAACAGAACTTGTACAAAAGCTCTACTTGCTTTTTGTGCTCTCATTCATATTTAGTCTTCCACTGTATCTCAACTTCAAAGCTTTATAGAAAAATATCTTAATTTATGATACAAAAACCATATATGAAAATAGTTAGGACTTGTAAATACAGAGAAATCATAATATCTACAAACTGTAGAATGCTTAGAAGCAACAGATTTCCTTTTAAGCCAACAGTATATCTACAAGCTTTTGGAAAAAATAAATAATTTATTAAAAGAAGGTGTATTAAAATAAACAATGTAAAACACAACGCAAACCCTTTTTGTTGCCAGTAGAATTCAAAGCATGGTGTCTGCATATCAAGTATTGGTCTTACAAGGCATGCCAGAATTATCTCAGACTGTAAGATATTAAGCGTTTTACATTGTTAATAAAGTTTTTTATTTAAATTAAATGTTGTCTTGTTTCTAGTTGTATTGCCAGACTATGTTTTTTTTTCTAATTTTGTTGCCAGAGTTCTACACTGTAGCAGTTCAATTAGCTGGGATTAATAAAAAAGCCAGGCCCAAGTTCTTTACACTAAGGAGTGGACCAAGGAGCCTGACAAGCAGGGGCTGAAACCTTTGATTTATAAGGTCAAGCCCCTGCCCCATAGCTAAATCTGGTAAAGAGGGTTTACCATCCCAGGTAAACCCTGTATCTAGCCAAGCTAGCCATGCCCCCAGGCCTTTGGAAGCAGACATGAGGACCTGATGATCCCTGGGAGCAGCTGCAGGCCCTGCAGCCTGTGAGTGCTGCCTAGAGAGCATGTGGGCATGAAATGAAATTACAGCACCTCTGAGCCTCATCCTTCCTACCTGGCCCCTTTGTTAAGCCACACTCCCCAGCCTAGCTGGGTTTGGTGTAGAAAGAGGAAAAAACACCACCACCACCCCTCTCTCCCCATCCTGGACTGCTAAACTGTTATACTACACAAATTTATGACAATGTTTCCATTTCAAAAAGTATGTTTACAAAGACAGATTAAAAAATATGGATGGCTAAATTCTTTAAATAGCACAAAAAAAGGTAGCTTCAATGTGCTGGAAGATTTCAGGTCATGAACTATTCTTGGGCATACATATTCCTAACCATCTGAAATGGGGCATCCCTACACACACAAAACTGTGCTTGTAAGAGCAAACAACATTTTTAAAAATGGAATTGAAGTCCTCAGCACAATGTTTTTTCAGAGTTAATTCTTTAAAGTTTTCTGCACATTTCTCATGATCCTTGTGCTCACTAATCAGAGCTCTTGTCTATAACAGGCAGCACTAGCACGTTTTCATTAGAAGTCTCAAAGCAAGAGACTCACTCTATGACTCCATCCCCACAGATACACTAGGTTTTGCAAATGTTAAAGCTTTGGAAAAACAACTGGTGTCTAATGGCTATTAAAAATGCTGTCTGCAAAGTTTATCAGGAGTTACAGTTAACTAATTAATTTTTGTTCAGCATAACTGAAAAAGACAGAAATTAATGCCAAAAAATATATGAATTCAAGACTGACTGTACAGTGATGCCATGAGAAAGAAAGGGAGAAAGAAAATTTCACACAAGGTTTCTTTAAAAGTCCTGTTTTATTGTTACACACAGAGAATCAGATGGGCAGATAAAGCAATGACCCTGTCTAATTCACTATCTGCCCACATAGCATCACAAGGAATTTCACATGCCAAGTTACATGACAGCTCCTATCTCTGTTTTAACCAAAACTGTTGCAATGGAATATACATTAGTAAGACAAATATATAATCATTTTAATTAATATTTACAAACCTCATGACATCAGTCATATCATGAGTTCCCTAACTTCAGCATATTCTGTGATTGATAGACTTGGATATGTTGTCTTCAAAGCCCTTTGAGATTGCAGTATATTGAAATGTGCAGTAATATGCAGCATTGTATATTTTGTTCTTCTGGAAACTTTAGCAGTTTCTTCTTCCTCAGCTAAAGACTACTAAAATTGCAGTCAGCATGTTTTGAAGCCTTTCTATAATTCTAAGCAATCTAGTGTGTTATCTGAAGCCTTTTGCATTATACTTTCTATTAATCCTAATTGGACATATGCTGTAATTTCCAAGTTTTATGGCCACTTAAGGAATATTGGTGCTCAAGAGTGAATGGAAGTTATCTTAACAGATGGTGACATGAACCAAGTCCTGGTAAGTATCTGAATTGAAGAGGTGTCAAAGGATAAATTGGTTTACATAGGAGTGGAGCAGATAATCTTTTACTAATTCAAAAGGAAACAAAACTGCTTTGTAAGGCCCAGAACATGATGGCATTAAAAAGATAAAAGTTAATGATATTACTACATTTTAGTTTAATGGAACATGACAATGGAGAATAAAATTTCAAAGTTCTCTCAGCAAAATGATATACAAATTAGAGGTTATTTAGAACCATTATTTACTTTCCAAGTACTTAGAAATACCCCCTACTTCACAATGAACTCCCAAATGCATGGGGCAAATCAGGGAGAATACTGAAGAAAGCAGCACTTGCTTTCTAAATCCTTCTTGGAGTTTGTACATTTAGTTGGAAGTGCTATGAGTTAAAAGCACCATAATTCTTTTGCAGGGTAGGAAGGAAGTAAAAATTCTTCCCACCAAATATGTAATGTTTCACCAACTTCTTTTTACTAAAACTTCGTGCAGTTCCAGCTTTTCAGAACCAGATTCTTTATAGCCACCTTCTACTGGCAGCACCCATTTTTCACAGATATTTAATGTCATAAAAAATACCAATCTAAAAAATCAAATACCTATGTATACTGTAAAGTCTAAATTTTTCAGCGCAGAATCAAAATACAACCTTACAGCAATAGACAGCATGCTAACACATGCTGCAGGTTGTGTGTTCTTACCCAAAATGAGACGTTACCATGCAAAATCTGCATATTTAACTTATATTATAGGTCCATGTATATCCAATACAACTTAGAAAATCTGTGTCAGAGAATAGGAGAAATACAAGAATCAACTCCTGTCCTCTGAGGAATAGATATACAGTGATGCATTAAATGCCTCTTGGTTTTGTGTCCGTGTAATGGTGAAATTGCTTATTACCTCTGTTAGAGGTATCCTACCTATTGTCCAGTTTCATGGAGGAAAGAAGAGGCACGAGAAGCTAAAGAAACATCTAATTCTGCTCATACTTAGTCATAAGTTACTCCAGTCAGTGAAGACACTTGCACCATTATTTTGGGAAGTTTGTGGTCCCGTTGAAGTTCTAGGACCTTGAAAGCACTGATTGACATGCAGGAAAAACTTACCTTTACCAGCAGAACCAACCTCTTCTGCTTCAAAAAGAACTAAGCTAGGCTAAATACAGGTGGCAGGACATATTTTCTAGAGATCATGGTGTGGCAAAAGTTGTAACAATGACTATTAACTGTTCTACAGCTGAATAAAACATCTCAAATCCAAAACTATTTCCCCCGAGATTCTATTTTCTTGTAGCAGTTTTACAAAAATAGCCCCAGCCATGTTTTCAGGAGGTATACCTTTTTCCTTAATTGGTGGTTGTACCCTCTAATGTTGTGTTTGGTTTTTTCAGCTAAGGCTGTTCCCAGCATATGCATAAACTGCTGTCCAGATCTAGCCTCACATTGCCAGTCCTAGACATTTTCCTCCCTGCAGTCACTTGGATTTGAACTACCAGTTCCCATCTCACTAGTACTTTGAGCTTTTTCCTTATTTCACATAATCTGTAAAATTTCTTGGAGTGGTATTTGTCTCACTTCCATTTTAAAAAAAATGTATTAAAGTACCAGTAGTAATGGGAATTTTGGTGTCCAAGAGAGCACCTGTTTCTATTTGTCCAGTCTGTTGCTGTCTAATGCAAGTACTTCATCATTTGAGCCATTATTTGTACTCAGCTCCCTCTTCCACAAGTTATTTCTAGTTCTTCTGGGACTGCAGTTCTTTAATGAAAACAAAGTTTCTGTCAATTTTCAGCCTAAATCTACTCCTGGACAATTAAAAGCATATACAATGTGTTTCTTACAGGTCAACTTTATTCTTTGTTAAAAAAATTCTCTGGTCAAAATTCTGCCAGGATATTTCATAAACTATTATACTAGGTTAAAGCCTCAGGAAAATAGGCAGTACAGATAAATAAGGATCAATCACTCCTTCATAGTACCCTTTCTCAGTGGGACAAATATTTAGCTACACGGAAAACTGTAAATAAACCCCATCTTGAGAAAATCTTGCTGAAGTTTAAATGAACTCTACTGAACAGCTTTCTTCAGACTTTTCTCCTTTATTGCTATTATTTAAACTATAACATTGCTTTTGTAGATAAATCTGTTCTTTTGGTCTTCTCTCAAATAATTTTTTCCTTTTTTTAATCCCCTGATCTCTTTGGTTTCTTTATTCTTGTACAACTTTTGCTTTTTGCTACCACCACGTCATCTCATATTCATCTTTACAGATTGTTATACTGGAATTTCTTATGAACAGTGTAAATGTTCTGGCATTTTTACTACGGAAAGCATTTTTGACATATTTTTCTCTATTCACCCTTATTATTTTAATATTTATTGTGATCTGCTTCTTAGAATTTCTGTTAATGCTTTTCTCAGGTACTATTGCCTTGGGGCAGAGGCATTGTACTAAAAGGCAACAAATTAGTGTTTGCCCAAGAGAGTCTGTGATGTAAGGTAAGATATGTTGGCTGCCCAAGACATGGCAATGCCAGAAATACTTTTTAACGGCTTCACCACTGGCTCTACTGTGGAGACTTCAGAGCACAACTGAATCATCACCTGAGCGAAGAAGTTTGGGATACTTGACATTCTGTTTTGTCTACACAGAGATTGTGTCGTTTTTTGACTGGGGAGAAATGATGGGAGGAATTGCAAAAGATGATCTTCTAAAAATACATCCCAGGAGTTCCTAGAACTGATTGTTACATGAAACAGATAACAAGTACCATGTCAGATTCATTACTCATGATACTTTTCAGAGGCACCTGCAGCTATGACATTCTTTCCTGTTGTCAACTACAAAAGCACTGAGTAAATAGAGTTCAATATGCATTATCTCTGCAGCTTTTATGTCCTTTAAGAACAGTCTGTAAATGTGACTCAAACCATTCCAAGTTCACAGCTTTTTTCGATCCATAATTGCCTTGTTGCAAATCTGAGCTATGATTCACTATGACTTATTTTTGAAAGGAAAAAGCCAAAACCTTCCTGTTGTAGAGCTGCATACTAATACTGCATCACAAAGAATTTATTTTTCTTTTTGTTCTGCCACTTGGGTACCTATGGCTTAGACTTTTGTTTGTCCATCATTTATGCTCCCTTGCAAGAGTGCAAAAGAACCAACACACACCATTGAAGAGAGCTCAGAATACAGCAGAGGAAGTATCTTACTAAACTGCAGGAAAAATTCAGGAAAGAGTCCTGTAAATAACATCAGCTGACACTACCAAACGACAAAATCTTTAAAGTAATACTCATACCAATTTCAATGGTAGTAGAGCTTGTAGTGGTAACACTTGCCTTTTTGCCGACCTGGAAATGGAACTCGAGATAATTTTAGTAAGGAGGTAATAGAAAAGGGGATCTTTATTTGAAAGCCTTCAGGAGCAGTTATGGAAAGATGTCCACAGAAGCCCACCCCACATCCCCCCTGGGGGTAAGTACATTTTATAGGTTTTAGGAAATTAGCAAAACTGATAAAAAAACACTAGTTAGGAGTGGTGATGTAATTCCCCCCCCAGGTCAAGCCCCTCCTTCTCTGGAGCCCCCCTTCAACAGCACTAGTTGTACATTGTCCATGAGAATGTATCTCCAAGAGTTGTTCTTAGCCTTGGTTCCCAGGAGGAACCAAGATAGCACAGAACTTCCCTCAAACCTCCTGGAATTTGCCTTTCTGCTTAGGGAAAAGCTATGGGAAAGTACTGGGAAAACTAGCTACTAATACAATAGGTGACAGAGTTACAAATATATGTGTGAAGAATATAGAAAACATACAAAAGGAGGAAAAAAAGGCAAAACACAAATGGCATCAACACAGGAAACTAATATTAAATTGCTATCAGTGATTTATATACAGCTTTCCTCATATTGCAAAATGTTGCTAGTAGCAGAAAAAAAAGACTTCAGAAGTTTAAGATTATGAAGATGGTAAGTATCTTAAGCCACTAAAGATCATGAGAACTGCTATGCATGAAAGTATGATTTTGGCAGAATCTAAAGAGAAAAATATTATTGAATTGCTGTTCAATCATCCTAATCTAATGTATTTAAATTAGGTTAATACATGTTTTATGAAATTATTTGTGTTGAAAGTAGTTTTCAATTACTTCTGATACATTGAAAAAATGTATATTCTCTAACTGTGAAAGAGACTGAAGGGTTTTCCTAGGTGTCTCACAGATAACGCTGAAGTGTAATTTTTGTGCTGTGAATGTGTATTTCCTTTGGCTATTTGTGAAACAAGAGCTTCATTCAGTTTCAGTTCAGTGATTCCAGGCTTTGGTGCATTTTACTAGCAGTTTGTTTCCCAGCTTAGCAGCTCAATGGCCAATGTGCACATTTTTCTTCCACTACCCGGCAAAAATGACTGAAGGAAACAAGTATCTGCTTTTGTTTCCTGGTGCCAATTGACAGAGCCTGAATTGCATTTCAGAGTTTATTGTAAGGCATGTGGAGGATGTTGGGTCTTCATTACTCTATGCATTTGGCATGCCCAACCCACATACTCCTCACATGCTTTATTCTTGTCTTCCTTTCTAGAAATAGGCATTTCATTCTGTAACTGAGATAAACTGACAGGGAATGGCAGTCGTTTGTACTGGCATCAATCACCTTTGTATTGCAAGAGCTTTGGAACATGTGCAGTAGCACGGATACAATTACTACTTGGGGCAGGTACAAGCCTTCAAAAGTGTAATTCGTGCTGAAGCTAGTAAGAATTAATATGAATTAAGAAACAGCTAAATTTTAATATTAGAAGTCCTGATTTGATATCAGGACAGAAAAAAAAACAAGGAAAAAGGACTTAAAAAACTGATAGCTTTTGTTTGCTTCCCTTTATTTTCAGCTTGCTTATAGTAATCCTGCCAGAAGAATGTGTAATTATGTTTCATAGTCTATGACTAGATCAATTTTAGAACATAATTTTGAAAGATCCATCATTTTTAGCTTCTCATTGCTCATTCTTCCCCTCTTAGAACCTGAACACTGATTCATATTTGCACTTACTGATTAATGTATGTAAGCAGAAAATGTTGTGTAAAATACACATTTATTCAAAGGATAATAGAAAATCTCACTTGAATTTCCAAATTTGATGTAACCATTCTGACATTAAGCATATTTATGTCCATATCTTTCTACACAAAGGCTACTGTAAAGGACTACAAACATAATCACAACTGAACTAAAAATAAGAGTGAAGAACTAGTTGCATGGTTTAATACTAATAAACCTGAAATAGAAAAGCAGATTTTTTTTATAAATGGTCCATCTAATAATTTGAAGCACTCATGTGTGCAAATAGATTTCTCCAAAAAAAATATATATCCCATTTCAAAACAGCATTGCAAAGCATAAATAAACTCGCTATGAAAGGAAAATCATCTTCTCCGCAGAAGCAAACACAAAAACAGAACAAACAGCATGTCAGTCACTACTTGAACTGTCTGAACTGTTAGAAGACGAACTTTTTTCCTTTTGTCTCTTCTTTTTCTCCTTTTTATGATGCTTTCCTTTCTTAGATTTATGCTTTTTCCCCTTTGCCTTTTCTTTTTTGTGTGATTTTTGTTTTTTTGACTTTGGTTCATCCTCTTCTGCTGAACTTGATGAGGAAGTTCTAGTAAAAAAAAAAAAAAAGCAGATCAATATATAATTAAAGAAGGAAAATGACATAATAAAAATTTAAGGTGTCAGTATTTTTACATTGTCACAAATTGAATTTGGTGTAGAATTTGTACCACTTGAAAGCTTCTGATATCTGTGTCTGCATGTTTAACTTAAATGATGACTTTCCTAGTAAGATTTTCATGCCAGAAAAGCTCTATGTTCATAATACAGATTAAAAAATAATGGAATAGTCAAGTTGTGTGGGTTTTCAGTCTTTGAGAAAAGAAAGACCAAGAGTACAGACAGTCAAAAAAAAAATTATGACAAGACAGAGCTTCCACTTTTAAAATACTGCATGATCAATAAACATTAATTAATGCCTTCAGATATACGTCCCTGATGCAGAAACCCAAGGGACACAGTTATGAAAAAATTTTATATTCTTGCAGCTCATACTATTGGTCTCTAACCAGCAGTGATGAGTGATTACATACATAAAAGAACTATAAGGACAATAAAAGTCATTAAACATTCATGAATACTAAAGAGGGCAGTTTTGTGCCAACAACCAGATTGACCCTTCTCTGTTCTACTTCTTCACAAGCGTAAGGGCTGTCTTCAAAGTGGGAGTTTGAGCTACACAATGTAAATAAAGAAAAAAAAGCAAATACAATAGGTATTAAATCCTAGTCCTGTTTCTGAATTTCTGAGGGACTGTTTCTTGTGGTCTCCAAATACATTTTACAGTTTATCCCTTCTAGTGCAGTTCCTGGCATATTGTCTTACCAATTGTCTAATGATGAAACATTAGCCTCATCTATAGTCTCACTTAAAAAAGAAAAAAAAAGAAAAACCCAAAAAAACAAGTCAGTCCCCAGGCCAGAACTCAGATTCAGAATACGTTGGGGTATTATTACATTTTCCTCTGAAACTGGAGTAACACTGTTTTTGGCTTCTACGTTTACAGGAAGACTAAAACTAAACACCTCTCCAATATTACAGAGGTTTCCCTTTTGAAAACTCAGAGCACATGTATGTGCTTGCAGGTGTGTTTACACATGCATGTGTGCACACAAAGAACCCTACAATCTCTGAACTTCAGAGAGCCTTCTGCATCCTGGCTAGGCTGGGGACCAACCCCACAATCCCTCTGACTTTTTCTTTTCCCTTCACAGCTTGCCTGGATTTGGACAGTCAGGGGAAGTTTTGCTTTCTCTGATCTGCAGACATGCAGCTTGCTAGAGCTTTCAAGACTCCTAAGATCCTAACGCCACAGCAGAAAGTCTGTGACTCCACCACTACCCTACGAACCTTTACCTTACCCTTATTTTACCCTTAATCAGTTCTCACTGGAAAACAGAAAACTTTACAAACAGAAGATGTACTTGCAAATAAAGTTGCATCAATAGAAGCACTATTTCCTGAGAAAACACAAGTATCAAAACTATTTCTAAAGCTGTGTTTTGAAATGAAAAGAAGTAAGAGAAGGTTACCTTTTCCTTGGTCTTTTTAATTTTGTTTTTTCTTTGCTTTTTCTTTTTTGTTTCTTTTTTTCTTCTTCTTCATTTAAATCTATGGGTAGAAAGTCAAAGTTTACAAAACACTGGTCTGAATTAAGATCAGCGTTAAAAAAATAGCTTCAATAGCAATGTCAAGTTAGTACAAAAAAAATCTTGTTAAATGGCTTTCTTTTCTTCCCCCAAATTTTCATTAGTATAGCAATTTCAGAAATATATTGCAGTAGCAGCAGGACTTTTATACACAACTTACGTTGTATTGACATTGATCTAAGCACTAAGAATGAAGGAAGACCTGTAAAATGTAGCAAAAAGACTTCCTATATGTTTACATCAGATTCAGGTTTTCATATCTGTTCTGTATTTTTAACAGTTTTAACATTTAGCATATTATTGTCCAGGTCTGAAAACTAGAACAAAAAAATAAATAGTATTCTGTTAGGCTTCCCTGAGTTACTTTCACACATCCCTGTTTCATGCTTCACAAACAGCAATGCTGTTAAGACACATTTTAGTTAATTGTCACTGTACTGCCTACAGAGACCAACAGAAGAGTCACCTGTTTGCGTCTGCCTCCTGCCCTAATGCTCTACAGTGTACTAAAAGTGCTTTTGAACTCTCCAAAATGCAAATCCCCCACATAAATACACATTCAGCTAACAGGAAAATACCAGCTTTACAATTTATTCTTAAAAAAGAGAGAGAATTTTGAGTATTTCATCTTATTCCTATGACCATTTCCATAAAATCTGAATGCTGGTGTAGTTATTCCTTTGCTACCACAAATACAAATAATTGGTCTGGATGTTATGGAGCAGAATTTGAAAGAATGAACAATGAAAAGACACAAATGAGAATGGGTGACAAAACAGTATTTTTTAAAGAAAATAGTGCAAAATCTTGAGAAGATGAGAAAACAGCAAAATTCTGCCTGGATAGCTGACAGACACATGTCTCCTTAGAATATACATAGCAGCCACAATTCAGAAAAGAACATATAATAAACAGGAATATTAGAAGATCAAGTAAACAGCTGTTTTTCCAGCAGATATCCATCTCCAATCAGCTTAGGACTGAAAAAAAACACCTGTTGCATTCAAAAAAACAGTGTAAGTGGTATCTTTTCCAAAGAGACTTGTTCCCAGAAAGCGCTGTTGCAATACCAATTCAGCACTCTTAAAAAACAACCTATCCATTTCTTTTGAAGTGTACGCCTAACTATAGGGTTCCATCTATCCCTTTTCCTTTCTAAATAGCATCATCCTTAGGAACTAAACATTAGAGCATACGAGAGCAACAGAACAAAACATAAGGGCAGAGAAGAATGCTCTTTCATTTAAAACACACTGTCGTGGAACAAACTCCCCTGCTTACTTAGTTGAACAACCTCTTTGGAGTTGAAATTCAAAAGAACTCAAGTATCTGATAAACAACTCATCTATTCTCACTCTGACAATGAGTTGATACTCAGACCTTCTATAATACAGAACAGTACTTCTCCAAATATGAATGACTGAATTCCAATTTACTAGCTGTTTCAGTCAAAATCATACTTAGAAACTGGAGGGAAATTCAGGTGTCATATTTCTCATTAGTTAGAAGACACTTAAGCTACGTGTTGTAATCAAAAGATTAACTCAGAATATTCACATCATTTCCTTGTAAGCAGCTTCTTAGTAAAAGATCAATTAATCTCTTGTATTTAGGAGCCCCTTTTGAGATGTTCCAAACAGGTACATTAATAACTTCCTATAGAAGGGAGTAATCATTATACTAAAGAGCATGGATGTATCATATCTCTGACGTCTGAACACATAACGTAAAGACCTATTTTTAAATCATAGACTAAAAGGACTAAAAGTAGTTACCAAAAAAGATAAAAATGGAAGTCCCTGCACGTCAGAAGACTATCATCCAAAACCCGCAAAAAACACCTTACTCTTTTTTTCACGCATGGCTTGTAATCTCTGTAGTTCCTCTTCCTCACTGTCTTCACTGCTAGTGCTGCTAACGTCTAACACAATATCTCTTTGAGGATCTACTCGGAGGAAGTTTCGACATTCAAATGTCAGATGACCAGCTGAACAAAATAAATATACAAAAAGAAAAATTACAATTTACCAAAACCCATCAAAAACTAAAGAACATTGATTTTTGTATTATTCAGTTTTGAGAAGTGAAAAAAAAAGAGGTAGGCTGTGATCTCTGAAAGGGGCAAGAGAAAGGTTACTTTGAATAGTCTTCAAAAACTTTGATAGATTGTGCAGTGCTCTTCCATTTAATAGTGCTTTATGGCCTCTCTCCTACTCTGCTAATTGAAGATCTTTTTAAACTTTCTTTTCTACTTTTTAAGGATGTTTTTTAAGGATCTTAGATTCTGTCTTAAGAAATTACCTACAAACATAGCATGAAGAATTAAAAAAACTACACTAAATGTTGCATTACTTAACTCCCTCTAGTGAAATTGTAGACTCCTACTTGCTTATGAGACATAATCTTTAACAACCAGCACTTACTACAGCCTGACCAGTATTTTTAGTTTTCTAAGTAACATCTTGATCATTGTGACCATCTAGAAACTATGTGCTGAATACACTCACTGAAATAATGAAGTGAAATTTTAAAAAATGAAGATATGGTTTGGGAGACACAGTAATTCAAGAAGTAATTGAAATAAACTCATATTCTTAGTAAGGATAACGTCAAACTACCTACACCTTGAAGACAGAGATTTTAGGAACATATAAACATGGATCATATGATTTGACTACAAGTTTCCTTCTCTTCCAGACAGCTTCTGATACTTGCTGCATGTAGAAACAAAGCACTAAATCTATATTTATATCCACTGTTTTTGAAAGAACAGATACACAAAGCAATTCATTGACAAAATTTGTTGCAAAGCAATAAACAAGCTTTTTTCCTATCACCCGATGTAAGGCTCATAAAAACCCCAAACAGCTTAACTCACTCTGCTAAAAGTTCAAGACAATTCAGTACAAAACAGTGTCCACTTCTCCAATGTTCTAAAAACAAGAGTCAGCAATTAAAAATTTAAAATCTTCACTAAGACCTGTCTCCATTAATCAGGAAAGTAGCCACAGACATTTCCAATCAGTGTACAATCCAAAGCATGAGCTAAATGCCAACTGCAAAACTTGTAAGCAATAAAGGTAGCTGCTTCTTGAAATACACAATGCACAGAATAATATTTTCTTAGCAAAAAAGATTATATAGATTTTAAACTATTTTTTCTGGTGAATTAGATTGGACTTAACTTAAACTGAAATGCCTGCCTCTTTGCAGGAAGAAGCACAAGTACATCTCAGTATATATCAAAGAAGGTGCTTTCAATTCAGTTTCTCGAGTAACTGCATTGAAATGTAGAATATATGAATAGAGTAATTTTTTTTTTACTGAGAAACTCAAAGAGCACTTTAAGTGTGAAAAACCAGAGAATGAACATGAAATAAATAAAAGAAAAATAATATGGTAATTTAAACTGACGAATGTCTGGGCAACAATAAGAAGAATCCTCCTTTTCTTTTTTTCCCCTCTCCTCAAAAGGCAGTTCCAACCAACATCAGAAACTAAAGAAAACACTGTTACTTCACATTGTTTATTTCAGACTTACGGTAGCCACACTTCTTGCATCCAGCTCTGATATTATCCTTATTTCCACCTGAAAGAGAAAATTCACCAATTAGGTATTACTACCAAACCTTCAACTGAAGAGAACCTTCAACTTTCTTTCAAATGTGGCTTGATAACGTCAATACACAGAAGCGATCGCCCCCTCATGAGTACAAAGTACAGTAAGATCTCTTAAAAAATTGCTGTTCTAAGGCTACTTTTCTTTGTAGTAATATATCAGAACACATTTGACTAGTTTAAACTGCTGGAGAGCATTTAGTCCTACATAATTTACTGCCAAATCCTAATCTTATTTATTGTGATCCTTCCATTTGTTTAGTTACAGTATGAACACAGTAATAGACATCTAACATTCCAGTGATCTGTAGCACACTATATAAATTCTAGCAGTGCAAGAATTCAGGCAGGTGTTCACTGGAAACTGATTTATATGTTAATTACAATAAATGCCTTTACAAGACAATTAAAAAGACCAAACCAAACAAAAAATCACTCCTGAAAAGAAAGAAAGAAATTTAAGTCAACAAATAGTTAAATTATTGTGAATCCAGACAACATGACACCAAATACAAAGAATGCAAGAAAGCAAATGTGTAAGAAAGTGAAGACAGTAACAGAAAATGGAGTACATTGGCCCCATTAATTTAAACTAAGATTTACTGAAGCAAGCATTGTTTTTAGCAAATTCTACTCAAAACAACAGAAACCTTCAATCCCCAAGCTGCAAAAACTACCTTGGAAACTTGGACAACTCAGGTGTATGTCTTAAAGAGTACTGGAAAGCCAAGAAGCAAAGATCCATACATTCCATTATAACAGGTGATTTTCTGCACACCCCAAAACCTTAGTATGACACATCCCCTTCCAGTGTTCAGCTACCTGCTTTGTGACTATCTTTAGATATCACCCATGAGAGATAAGGAGGTAGGGAACATAGAAGAAAGAGTCACAAAATAAAAATCAAAAGCATACTTGTATCTTGCAATGTCACACCAGAGAAACACTCAAACCAGCATTTGCTTGTTCACTACTCCTTGGGACTAGGAAACAAGATCACCCAAACTACCTATTTTGACTCCACTTTCTGAAATACAGAGTCAGTCTCAGCCCCACTGCACAGCTGACCCATAGGTAATGGAAGATTTGGTATTCCAGCCAAGGGAGGTCAGCACAGTCATGTGCACTCTACAGAAATCTCCTCTGTAAGTCAGGATCTCCAAAAGAGACATGCAGCAGATGACAAGAATGCAAATACTGTCACCAAATATTCCCACCAAATTCCTAGGAGTGAATTTCTATTATTGTTCTCGGCTTTAAATAATAATGTTAGAGGCAGGGGTTTAGACTAGAGGAAATTTTGGATGACTGAAAGCAAATGAATAGCAAGAAGCTGCCTTTCTCACTCCTTCTTCTTCCTATATCTTCATTCTCAAGACAATTAACAAGTGGTACAGAACTAAGGACTTCATTCATTCAGTGGAACATAAGACTGAAAAGAATAGCTTTGGAAACCTTTGAATGCAAACATGTCTTCCTCAAAAAATCCTTCTAGAATGGGAAGAAGTTTATGAAGGCCTTCCCTTCACCAGGGAAGCATCTCACCAAAGCTCAGGCCTGTTCAGCTGTTCTCGAACCAAACACTCCCGTTTTTTAGGAAAAGAAAACACCAGTGAAGCAATGGCGATCGCCTTCGGCCAGCACAGACCTTGCAAACCGCGCAGGTGTTTCTGCCTGCCCTGGCTCGCAAGAACAATCTACGGGGACACAAGCGTTAATCCAGAATGACGGTGGAGGAGAAAGGCCAAGTCTGACAACCACCGCTCTTTAGCTCCAGCTTTGGAGAAGGAGGGATGGGAACGCAGCGCCAGAAGCTCGGGGGGTGCCGCAGTCCCAAAAGGACGAGCCTGCAGTGCCCCTGCGCTGCCCCTGCCCAGCGCGGGCACGGCCCTGGCTCCATCTCCATCTCCATCTCTCTCCATTTCTCTCCATCTCCATCTCCATCTCTCCATGCCGCTGCCCTAGCAGCGCCCGCCGCCCCCCGCACACTTCCCGATGCCGCGCACGGCCGCGCGCCCTCCCCGCGCAATAGTCCCAGCTGTGCACGGCCCCGCCGCTCGCTGCCGTCCCCAGCCTGCCGTGCCGGAGCCGTGCCGGAGCCGTGCCGGAGCCGTGCCGGAGCCGTGCCGGAGCCGTGCCGGAGCCGTGCCGGAGCCGTGCCGGAGCCGGCCCTGTCCCGCCGCGGTCCCGGCAGGCAGCCCCTCACCCGGCAGCGCCATCCCGCCGCTCTCCCCGCACCGGCCCGCACGCACAGCGATGCCTCTCCCCGCCGGAAGGCTTTGTCCGGCGCACTGCCGGACCGTACCACTCCCAGGGAAGGCAGGGGGGCTCAGTACCCCTAGGGTGGGAGCTACGAAGAGGGGCCACAGATGTGTGGAGAAGCCTGCCGGTGTTTCCAAATACACGTTTTTTCTCAGCGAATCTCGAAATTTCTCCGGCCGAGGACTCATTCCTTAGTCCTTTCTCCCGGCCTGTGCTACTTTATCCCCCCTTCGCTAGGCTGCGTACAGGCTCCCAAGATGGCGGGCGGGTTGGGGCGGTAGGAAGTGTTGGAGCTGAAGCGGGATCCAGCGTCGGCTGCTGGGGAGGGTTCGCCGGCCGCGCCCGTCCTGTCCTTTCCCCGCCATGAGCAACATCTACATCCAGGAGCCGCCCACCAACGGGAAGGTGAGGCTGCCAGGGTGAAATCCTGGAGAAGTTATATGTTGTAGGGTTATAGGAGGACAGGCGAGAGGAACACGAACGTGGGTGCTGGTGATGATGATGATGATGGTGGTGGTGGTGGTGGTGGTGGTGGTGGTGGTGGTGGTGGTGGTGATGGTTGTGATTGGGGGTGGGGAGGTAGTTGTTTCTGTGGTGGAATGGTTTGGTTAAAGTTATTTCTTTGACGCTGCCAGAGTCAAAGCACTGGAGACATAACACAGAGCAGTCCTCGGAGCATTTAATTTAATTTCATCTGTACCCGATTATGTTTTACGTCCTTAATTTTGTTTGATCTCACTGAGTGTAATGATGCGCCTTCTAAGGTATTCATGGCTTTTTTTTCCCCCATGTTGTTTCATTACGGAAACGATAAAAGATATCTTCTACAAAGTATCCACAGCGTTATATTATATTATGTTATTACAGTTGTATTGTACATCTTTATTATACATATTGATTCAGAGCTGAATCTCAAGTTATCAAAATGCTGGTTAGAACTAACAGCAGCTACAGACACACTTAAATGTATAACAAATATAGCAAATTCAGATTTATTTTTTCAGGCAGTTATATTCCCTGATCAGTGACTGAGTTACAGTAAAACTGAGACTGCATTTATCTGTATGTTTACAGGTTTTGCTGAGAACTACAGCAGGAGAGATAGATATAGAATTATGGTCAAAAGAAGCACCAAGAGCCTGCAGAAATTTCATCCAGCTGTGTATGGAAGGTAATGACTGAACGGGATGGGAGTTGTTAAAAGTAATTCATATGTGATCTTTGTGGCCTTTCTGTAAATTAGAGGTCATAATTGTGTTTTGACTTTAGTATGTCAATAAATTCATTTCTGTTTAGAAATTATTAGTTAACTTTCAGACAATGTTTTTCAATGTTACGAATGGAACTGGTGGAGAAAAAAAAGTACAAATTTTGGATGGTTTTCACAAATTAAGCAGATGACATAGTATTGAAACATTGTCTTTCAGAATCTTGAGAAGGTCTACTTTCAGCAAATGTCTACAAAGTATAACTTCAGTGTGTGTAGGAAATGACAGTGATGCAATATTGGATATTCCCAGATATTTCTGCATCACAATTTACACTACCATTTCTTTGTTGGTTTTCTTTTTCTGTGAGTGCTCCTAATATTTCAGTTGCTGTATTTTTTTGATGATGAAAGCTCTGTAAAACTTTCCACTGAAGTAGTGGGTGCCAGTATGAGAAGCTTCCTACTGAGAAAACTGTAACAACAATCTGTAAAAGACTTGATGCCTTTATATGTTTTCTAACGGGTACTATTTTCCCATTTAAGCATTTATAGAATTGTTACAAGTTCTTTTAGCCTTTATCTGTTAAGCAAAAATAGCAGTCTAGACTTTGTGCTTCTGTCACAGATCCAGTCTGTTTTATGTTCTTTTCCGTAACATTAAGACTTTTTGCAGTGGTAAAGGAATTTCTTAGCCCTTGATAAGGTTCGTGTATACTCAGTGGGCTTTATTTCCTTTCTGATTTTTTTTAACTGCTGTGTAGCATCTTGTGCTTTATATAATACATTTAAGTATTTCTCATTAATATCCCAGCATATAACCATCCATGACTGTGTCCTGTTATACTGCAACATTTGCACACTCTACTTTGTCTTGCAGTATGCTGCAGATGTATTTTAGTTTATTACTACTATTATTATTATTATTATTATTATTATTATTATTATTATTATTATTATTTTATTCTTATCAGCTAGGGGTTTGGTTCAGGTAAAGTTATGTTTTCATTCCTTTTGTTTTCTTATGATCTTGTAACCTCTATCAGATAGATAAATAAAAGAAGATAGCTTAGTGAGCAAAAGGTACCACATATTTCATTCTGCAAAAATTATGGGTTTAGGTACAGTATAGGTGATGAAAGGTTTTTTATGCTGGTGAGTGAAAGTGCAAATTATCTATATATAGATACTGCTAATATTTTATGTGAGATCTCATCCAGGATAGCGCACAGTATTTCTAGTTCTCCTATTAAATTGGTGTATTTTAATAGTATTATTCTAGTAATAAACTAGAACCACAGGGTGTGATTTCATAAGACTGTGGAGAACAGAACCAACAGTGGAACCTAGTTACAGTACTTGCTTTCTGAAACTTCAGCTTCAGTCTCTGGACATTACTGCATGATCTGTATGAAAGTTTGGGTTTGAGCCCACTTACATATATTTAATATCTTACTTTCACTCTTTTTTTTTTTTTTTTTTAGAATATTACAATAACACAATATTTCACAGAGTAGTGCCTGGCTTTATTGTGCAAGGGGGTGACCCCACTGGTACCGGATCAGGAGGAGAGTCAGTCTATGGAGCTCCTTTCAAAGTGTGTATTTATATTTTACACGTTAATTTGTTTGTTATTCTCATTTCTCATTCTCATTGTTCTTCCTACCAAGTTCTGAAAAATCAAATCTTACATGAAATGCATACGCATGCAGTAGTTGCCTTCATGTGCCTCTTCAGTGTGTTTGAATATGCCCGCCTAAATTGAGAGTTCTTAGCTCTAGCTGCTCTGGTGTAATGATAAACCTGGGGGTGCAGGTCCTGAGTGAAGCTACACACAGGCTCAGTGGCTGTGTTCTGTTCTGCCTGACTGTTTTATTTCAGGTGGGGCAGGCACCTTCAATTTGTGACTGAAGCTGCAAAGCCTGTTTCTGGGCCTTCCATCTTCTTGCTGCTAGACTTTGACATCTAGCACAAACCTGAAGTTTGTGTGAGGAAATGGTACCTGAGCAGAGAACAAAGCAAAAATTACCAATATTGTAGTAGCGTTGCTGCTTCAAAATAGTGGTATCTCAGTATTGTGGTGTTTAGCATCATGGTGGTACTACAGTGGTATTCATCACCTTCTCCCTGCGTTGAAAGGAGTCCTGTTTTGTCTTCCTAATTCCTGAAAATGTTCTTCCTATGGATCTTTGCATTACTCTACTGTTACAACCTGTTACTGTGCTTTCAATTACTTTACATGAATTAGGATTTGAATGAAATTTTCACATAAATACAGTGATTGTCAAGAACAGTATTTTTGCAAGAAGTGTATGAAATGCAGTTACTTTTAAAAATGTTTTTTATTTTCTTAATATTGTGGGGATAACATGCAAATAAAAATACTGAGTAGCAATTGTTTTTTAGGCAATGACTGGAAAAAGATAAAATTAAGGAGTCAGAACTTAGAATTTTTTTAATTAGTAATGTGTCTGTCTGTTATTGGTATTTTAGTTTCTAATTTTTTGTTCATTTTGTGTTTATGGTTTCTTTTGAAGATTGTTCATTTGTTTGCATCATTATAGGCATTAGGGATTAGAAATACTGACTAAAAATAATTTTTGCTGCTCGAAGTAGGGACTTTTAAATATAATTCTGGCATCGAATTTCAAAATACTTGGGATTTATTACTGTCTGAATTGAAAAGAAAATTAGCAGCATTTTTGTCTGTGTGTGCATGTTGATGTAAATAATATCACTCTTACCTTCTATCTGGCTGCAGCTAAAGGAGTGAAAAAAAGTTTTATACTGAAGTAATTCTGTTTTCTGTCCTGCTTTTACCAGGATGAGTTCCACTCACGATTGCGATTTAATCGTAGAGGACTTGTTGCTATGGCAAATGCTGGGCCCCATGATAATGGGAGTCAATTTTTCTTTACTTTGGGTCGTGCAGATGAACTTAACAACAAGCACACAATCTTCGGAAAGGTCTGTTACAAGAATTGGAGTCCCAGTTTAAGTCTGACAAAAGCTACTAGAAGTTTCTCTGAAGGCCGATTTAGTATTGTTTGCTGCTATGTGCAGTTGACATTTATGTCAGTGCTTTCTAGGCTCTCTCCATTCTCTTAGTTTCTTATATCTGGTAGAAATGTTTCTGTGGGTTGTTCGTGTTATTACCTATTTTGCTGTTGTTATTCTTCTAAATTGTATTTTCATGTTGTGCTGCCTTTAAATAATCTTACTTATATTATTGTGGCTTCGTTATTAATCAATCCATGTAATACTAATGACATGTTAGAAAATTCTGTTTAGATTTAATTAGATTCTGATTACCTAAGAAGGATCAGGAAGCCGAAAAACTTGAGATGAATTTACCACTCTCATGATAAACTTCAAAGAAAATAAAGCCAAGTTTTTTTCAATTTCAATGTTTTTTTGTCTTCCTGCTTCATAGTTCTCAGTAAGACTTCAACATCTTCCTCTTTCAGAATGCATACATTCTAAAAACTACCTGTATTCCTTCAACTTTTGCCATTAAATTTAAAAACCCAAACATCTGTACATTGTACTTGATGTCTTTTAGAAGTGTTATGTGCTTACAATATTTCCTATATCACTTTTACTTTGAAAATTTTTTACATAACAATTGCCATGTATTTTCCAGAATAAATAAAACAAATTACAAACCTTTATTTGTAAATCTGCCAGGTTACAGGGGATACAATATACAACATGTTGCGCCTGGCTGAAGTCGAAGTTGACAAGGAAGAGAGACCTCTCAGTCCACACAAAATAAGAAGTAGTGAGGTGAGTACTTTCTGCTTTGAAATGTGACATTTTAAGATTCTTTCATGTATAATGTTCAGAAAATCTGGCTTGTCCTTTTGCATATTGTTTTAAAATACTGAATCACTTAATTACGAAATATTTACTAAAGATGTGTCTAAAATACTGTCTTTTTAAACAGGTTTTGTTTAATCCTTTTGATGACATTGTCCCAAGACCAAACAGAAAACTGAAGAAGGACAAACCAGAAGAAGAAACTAAAAAGGCCAAAGTAAAAGGCACAAAGTAAATATATGCAACATGAATGGTGGTTAATTTTCTTTCACCTTTAATTTGTAGCTTGGCAGTTTTTTATTCTCATTTCTGTCTTTGAAGCATTTCTTTGTTTCCAGGATCATGCAGCTGGTTTCTCTGACTGAAATGTTAATGTGCATTCCCTGAGCCGTAACTGTTTCATGCATGGTGATAGTTTGTTGAACATAGTAAAAGGTAGTTTATCTTTCCATGTGCTACAATGTGCAATCATCTGACTGAGATTACACTGCAGGTTGCCGCTCAGTTGTTTGGGATTTTTGAATTTATTTTATCTGATACTGTTTCTCCCCGCTTGAAGTACTTAGCAAGAGGCAGGCATTTTGTAGTTGGAAATTTTAGTTTCTGTGAATGAAAACTTGTAATTGCAAACATGCAGTGAAAAATAATAGGAACTCTAAAGTGGGAATGCTGTCAGTTCTGCTGCATAAAAATAGAACATGTTGCAACCAACTGGTTATAACACTGTGAACAATTAACACTTGAAAAAGAAATTGTAGATCATAATTTCTTTTAATTGCATTCTGTGACTGTGTACACATTTGATACCTTTCTGAGCCATCATATCTTGAAAATCTCATGTCTTGACTGCTGCTCTGTTGAGAAAAAAATGCAACACAGCCATCAGCATTCAAGAATCTGGGAAAGCTAGTCAAGACAGGATTTCTTAAATTGTGTCTTAACTGATGCTTTGCTGTCCTTGTTTTGTCTCAGGAATATAATACAACATGCTTTTCTAAATATTTATGATTTATTGCAAAGCAAAATGCAGTAATTGTTTGGATTTGGTACATTTAGCAGGACAAAAAGTTTTTTTAAAAAAACATGTACTACATGAATGTAATATATTCAAAGTTAATGGAATTTTACTAAGATAGTATTTAAAATTTTACTAGAAATTTTCTTTTTTCTCTTAAAGAAACTTTAACCTGCTTTCTTTTGGGGAAGAAGCTGAAGAAGAAGAGGAAGAAGTCAGTAGAGTTAGTCAGGTATTGTACCAAATTAGTCTTATTTTTCTTTTCAACCTAATTTAAGTTTTCTGCATATTTGAGGAAGGCTTTAAAGTTTTTAGTCTTCCTCTTACGTTTGCATTTGGAACAATAGTACTAGCATTTGCTTCACTTTTTAGTACTCTGCTGTAACAGTACTTTGCAAAAACAGAAGTTTTTAGCTTTCTTAATTTTGAAGGTGCCTTCCACTGGAATTTTTACGTTTTCATGAACATAAAGTTTCATAGCATGAATCTGCAGCTGCTGTTTAAAAGTCACCGAAGCAATAGAAACTTTAATCTTTTTCAAGTCCTTTTTTTATGGGTGTGATTATATGGTCAGATACTTGAATTCTGAAGATCATCTTTTGCATTTGCAGTGCATGCTTAGCTCCATTTTCTTACATGTATCCATCCATCTGTTAGCAAAACAAAGTAGTTATTGTGGAGAAAATAGTCCATTATCTATGGTCAGATACTTGAATTCTGAAGATCATCTTATGCATTTGCAGTGCATGCTTAGCTCCATTTTCTTACATGCATCCATCCATCTGTTAGCAAAACAAAGTAGTTATTGTGGAGAAAATAGTCCATTATCATAACTAAACAGTGCACCGTAGTGAAATTGTCACATTCACATAACCAGGATTGCACAAGTAATCTTTGGTCTAACATTTCCATCCTGGACTTTGCATTGAAATAAGGTTGGTTAAAAATTTTCTTAAATAAATTGCTGATTTCTGTTCTGCTGCTGAAGTTGTTTCACTAGACTCCTAGGCTTTCTACAGTACATCGCTACATCAGTTAGTGAACAGACTACGTGGTCTTGCATCCTGTACCACAAAAGTGAAAAAATGGTTGTTAGTCCTCAGAAATTAGCTAAAATACAAAATGAAAACAGTGAATAATAATGGACAATATTATAGTGAGATGATATCAGTCAGAATGATAGCAGAGATCTATTCCAACAGCAGATTTAATTATTTTTCTTTCTTTTTTTCAACTTATCAGTCAGACAAACTTTACTTGTTTACTTTAATATGCTCATCTGCTGTTTCACTCTTGCTATATATCTGGCTTGTAATACTGCATTTAAGTCAGCTGCTTGGACTTCCTTTTTTTCATGCCAAATACTTGATTTCAGTTGAAAATTATCTAAATAGTATGCCTCTTTCTTGATAAGCCTAGTTTCAGTGTTTTCATGCTCTTTTTCAATTCAGCCTCAAAATCTCATCTGCCTATTTGTCCTGACTAAATTCTGGACTGGCTGTAGCTAGATGAGTAACCACACCAACTCTTTATGAAGAATTTATCTTCATTCTTTGTAACAAAAAATTTATCTTCATTTGTCTTCATTCTTTGTAACAAAATAAAACCTTCTTTTTGAAGCCTCATTGTTTGTTTATAAGAGGTCTGGATCCAGTGTCTCTGTAATTCAGGACATTATCTTAATCTGATTAAGTTGAAGTACATGAATATCAGTACTAACTTGCATTCCCTGTTTTTGATAAGAAAAATGGAAGGTCAAAGTTATTATTGAGGTCCTTTGACACCTACAAACTTAGAATCCCCTGAGCTTTTTTTGGTTGCTAGGTGCAGTAAGTCTTGCCTAATAAGGGCAGAGAAGCTCTGGGTAAAATCCCTCAAGGCCATGAAGGCTATCAGTGCAGTCAGGGATCTGGCTGTAGGGCCCCCACTGGTTGTTGATCAGTGTTTTTAAACTGTAGCTTTCCATATCCAAACTGCTTACTCTCTGTGCTTGTTTGAAGCACTTTGCGATACACGGCCCCACCACCACTCCAAACACACCACTCCTTTGATGATCCTTTAATGAAGGAATTATCTCTTCATGTGCTGAATGTGTTAGGTTTGTTTTCTACATAATAAAAAATTGTAGTTGCTTTTATATGAATGAGATTTTGTCCACATGTCTACTGTCTTCCCAAAAGAAAAGATGCAGTGGAGACATTCACACTACAGGTCACAATACAGTCTGTTCCTGTAGCAGAGATTTTCAGTCTAATTTATTTCTGAAAGTTAAGTATACTTTTTTTCATATTAGCATGTAGAATGCTTTCTAACTGCAGTCTTTCTGCCTGAAGATCTTATGTGTTGTTAGATCTATTTGTCTCCTTGTGTCTGTAGATGATTTCTGAATGATGTATTCCAGATGGATGCATTACAGTTTGTTAATTTCTTTTTTCTTTCCCTAGGGATCTAATTAATGTTCTTCTAATTAAGAAGTACTGTTTTGTACATGGTGGTTCTTTCAGTTGTCTTGTGTCATTATTGGAAAGTCAAGTTCTTACTCTTCATTCACTCAAGTGTAAATATGCTAGACTTACCATCTTTATTATGTGTAATGGTTATACATGACTAAACAGTTTTGCCTTTTTCCTCTCTCTCTGTCCTGTAAGACTAAGTGCATTGCTATTGCAAAAATAAATCTGTGGAGTTGCTTTGATGTTTTTCTTCCTGGAACACTTTCTTTGTCCTTCTGTTCTTAAAAGTGTTTATGCTTACTGGGTAGGCTAAAGCTAAAAAGAAACAAGTTATGTTTTTCTCACCATAATCCTTTTTTGCTATCTAGCTTCTTAAACACTGAAATTAATAATAACTTTTTTCTTTTAACAGAGCATGAAGGGAAAAAGTAAAAGTAGTCATGATCTCCTGAAGGATGATCCACATTTAAGCTCAGTTCCTGCTGTCAAAAGGTTAGAATGTGATTTCTAGTTTCTAGAACAGATGTACTTTCAATATGTTATATCCAATTATCAGTATGTATACGCATTTAAGAAATGTTAATTCATGTTACTCTTTAAAAAATTAAGAGTGCCAGTGCTAGATCAGACCAAATATTTCTCTTACCACTAAGCTGCCACCACCACTGGCCATCAGTGGATGCCCAGTAAAGAATAAAAGCAGTGCAAATGTAAATTTTATGAGTAGTCTCCCAGCCTCCACCAACTTCCACTTCAGAGGACTGTCAAGAGTTTGATGTGATTCATCTATTTAGTAACCTTTAATAGAGGTCTCCTCAAAGTGTTTATTAAGTCTCCTGTAATATTATTTCCATTTACACTGTCCTGTCCAATACAGGAAGAAGTATATCCCCTTTTGGTTCTGAACCTGGTTGCAACTAGTGGCATTTCATAAATTCTGTTGCTCATTCTGAAAGAGACCGTGAGCAGACAATCCCTGTTATACCTCTCTTTACCACAACTCTTTCCTAGACTGTCTCTTTCGTAGCCTAAACTTGTAAAGTTACTTAAATTTTCTTCATGATGAAGATGTTCTTTGCTGTAGTTTCTCTAGAAGGTTGCTTTTGCCAACCTTCTAATTGAGCTTTTGCTTGGAAAATACCTTTTTTTTTCCAAATCTAAAGAAGACACAAAAAATTAGGTTAATCATAAATCTGTATGCTTGAGTAAGGTTGGTTTTCTTCTCTTTTTCTTTTTAGTACTTTATAAATTCTGATTTCAACCACAGTTGAGTTTTAAGATGAGAAAATTCCCTGAAAATAAGCATAACTACAAGAACTTGCTTCTCTTAGAATCGTAGACTAGTTGTTTTGAAAGGAACCATTAAAATTTATCACATCCAACCCCCATTCAATGAGAAGGGACATCTTCAACTAGGTCAGGTTGTGCAGAGCCCCATTCAACCTGGCCTTGGATGTTTCTGGGGTGGAGCATTTATTACCTCTCTGTTCAAGGCCCCTTATTATCCATTTGTGATAATTGACAGTGGGTGTGTTAGCCTTAAGTATATTCAAATAGATTTCTTTCTTAATTCAACATACTGTTGCTGTAAAACAAATTAAAACCTTGATGTTAAGCTTAAGTATCAGTAAAATGCAAATCTTCCAAAATATAAACTAGTTGCACTGAAATGCTACTAATTATTTGATAAATGAGATCAGAAACATCTCACCTGAATTTTGGTGGTTTTAACTGTATACATTAGTTTTTGCTTGAATAGTTCAAGATATGGTTGGGATTTCTCCATTGTATGAAAGCCCTCTTTTTAAGTGTTTCTAATTAGAAAAGATGTGATAGTCAAATAGAAAATAATATTGATACTTTCAGGATAAATATGAGGATGATATAAAGTAGTAAGTGTATTAAAATTTAATGTGACTAACTTTTTTTTATGTAAGGAATGTTGGGTTTTAAATGTTATTTTGAATCTCGTCTAGCATTTCAAAGTAGTTACTTTTTTTTTTTTTTTTTTTTTTTTAGTGAAGTGGCAAGTGAAGAAAAGGATTTGAGTGAGGCGAGTATTTTTTTACGAATAATTCCTTGTTTTTTACTGTGTGCAGATTAGATTTTCTTTGGGGAAAAAATGTTACTTTAGAGACATTTAAGAACTAGCTCATATCAGATTTCTGGCAAAAGTGTGAAGGTTCTCCCTAAGGTCTAAGGTTTAGCTATTCACAGCAGGGTAGAACTAGCATACTACCTGCTACCTTTTAGGGAAACTGTTTTATTGTATTGTAATCAATAGATTAGTTATATAGGAGTATGGGATATGGGTTGTGAACCACAGGGTGACAAAGCACCAGAGTGATAAAAACCTTGAAACTGCTTCTAAAGAAATAGTTTAAATCAAGTTTGTCATGAATAATTATAAAATTGCAATGTTTGAGGGTAAATCTGCATGTGAGTCAGAGTCCTGTTTGAAAGATTTCTTCAAGAGAACAAATACTCAGTCAATCATTAAATTGTAGCAGTGAAATTGTGTTGATGAAGACTGTCATCTCTGAAAGACATGGAATTTGAATAGTCAAGCAGTAACTAAAGGAGAATGTAACTAAAACTCAACTAAACATAGATGCAATTTAAGTGTAAAAAACTGTCCTACATGGTTCAGGGAAGCATAAACTTGTTAGCTGAGGTATGTCTCTATCTCCAGCCATAGGTCATGGGAGTACCCTTTTGAATTGCTGTTGACTAGGATTGTAATTTCCTATTCACCTAATTGAATCCTGGAAAGTATTGTTTTCTATATTTGTCCATCATGCACAGCTATTAACTACACAGTGTGTTGACCCAGTGGAAGTAAAAGAGGAATAGTCTGCCCCATTCATGTGCCTAAAAAAAAAGCATCTGCTTGCACCCTGCTCCTTTTTTCACAGGCATAGTATAAATTCAGTCTTTTTCACTCTTGTCCATTGTAATTCCTGCTCTGCAGGTGCATTTTAGTATTAGAAGGGTTTGTAGAATGCTGTTTAATTAATAATTCTTCAGATATTCAAATATCCCTTTCTTAAGCAAACTGGATTTGGGGAGTATAGATCATGGATGTATTAGGTGGAAGAATAAAAATTTAAATAAATGTACCTAATTAAGCTAAAGTTGGAAATATGAATGCTTCTTCCCTTTTTTTTTTTTTTTTTCCCTGGAGATGTTTTCTTTAGATTTCATTACATTTAAGATTTAGCTAAGAGCTAGCACTTCAGGCAGTTACCTGGGTCTTGTAAAGTGGTACTAGTATTTTATCATCTCTCTTGGAGTTATTTTCATTAACACATCACAGGATCACTTTTGCATTTACACAGCTGCAACATAGTGATAATTTTATAGCCAAACCTAGTAGCAAAAAATTCTTCCAGATCACTCTACTTTCCCCTGCCTACAAGCCCATAGCATGTAAAGAAACTTGTTAGTATTCCCTAAGCACCTGGCCTTGCTGTCATGCTATTAAGTGCCGTCCTATTTCTCTTACTACAGTCTTCAAATTTGTTCATTTAGTTCTTTGAGAGAGCCTTTGTATTAGCAATACCTCATAACTATTTGTTAAAATTGTTTTTGTGCCCAAGTCATTAGTGAAAACATTATATGAAATGTATTAACAAATCTTTTTTCCACCAGTGACATTTCTTTTCTGCACAATTTCTTTTCCTCTGCCTATTTGTCAATCAATTGTTGAACAGTAAGCTTCCTGCAGTACTGTGTATAGATAAAATTATCCACCCTTCAGTTCAATAAGCTTCTTAAATGGGAGAATCATATTACATAGAGTAGCCACTAGTCATTCACAAAATGTCTCATTACATTTTTATTTCCATATTAAAGAGAAGAATAGGGCAACTTCACCCTGCTAATAACAGCAGCAAGAAGTAATATAGTTTTCAGGCAGGCAGTTTTGCATTTCTGTGTCACATCGGGAGCAACCATGAGCCAACAGAACAGCCACTTCCCTATTGAGGTGCCATGCAGTTAGTCTGGGTTGTTGAATCTATTGTTGAGATTAGATGACTTAATGAGGGAGAGAGGAGACTGGGCAGGAGAAAAGAGTAGAGCTGCAGGAGCGAAAGCAGTTGAGGAGGAAGGGTGTATCCTATTTTCTCAGTGTTTTTCTAGAAAAAAAATGGTGAAATACTGTGCAAACTGAGGCTAATGGATGGTTTGGGAACTAGAAGATTTAGCTAAGTGGAACAGGTTGAACCATTTTGTCCCTCCAATTTTTACCCCCCTCTTGTTACTCAGATATCTGTATTTTTAATTAGCTTACTACTTAGCATTGCTATTTATCTAGAGTTGTCCATTTTTATTCCAGAAGTTCTCCTGCCTAATTAGTTGTGTTAGAGTGAAATGCTCTTACCTAAGCCATAGTCAAATCTCCACAAGGAGTCTGTCTTTATCATTGACTATTAAAGACTTTGAACACAGTCCTGTCACTTATTCTGGACCTCTCCCTGGTATTGAGGTTTGTAGTCACCCAATCACCTCTGACAATTTATCATGTGAGCAAATCTTCTAGAAAGTTTCATTATCTCCTCTGTCAAACAATACCTTTCTGGTAAATTAAGGGAAGTGCTGGTCCTAGAAGAGTTTTCTCTTCCTCTGTTAAAAAAGGAACAGACAAAATTCCCCCAACAACCTTTCAGTCTATTCATTGGCAACATATTCAGCTGTTTTACTGTGCTGAATATTCTTTCTTACTTCTGACTGGTCTTATCTTGTCTAAATCTCAAATCTAAGCATAATACTCTAAGTGTTCCTAAGCAGTGAGTCCAGTACAACTTCTGAAATCCAGCTCTTGATTTTTCTCTTCTATTCCCAAATTTTGCCTCTTGATGCTTTTACTTTTTTTATCCTTTCCTCCTCCATATTGATGGACATGGTCTTCACACTACTCTTCCTCCTACCTGTGCATCACACCCAGGACATGTACATGTTCCTCTTTCCCAAGAGCTTACTTTCTTGCAGTCTCCTGGATACAGTAGTCTTCTGGATTACTATTTCTAAGTGTACTTTCTTTCTTTGGCTAAAATTAGAATCATGTGGCATTTTATACTTTCCTTTTGCTGATGAGCATTACACCAGAGTAAATGTAAAAAGATGTACCATGTCATCTTCAAGCTGTAATTCTTCAGTTAAGATTCATACAGATTTCGTTCTTCAACAAAAGAAGTAGTCGAACTTAGATCCCTTGGTCTAAGGCTAGTCAGGACACTTGTTGATTCTCCAATGATTTCTTCCTTCAAATGTATTTGATCCAAGGTGGTTTATCCCCTTTTGCCTACCTGTGCTAGGCATAGAGGCCTGAGGCCTCTCCTTGGACCCCTGTAGCAAGCTGCAGTGATTCCACAGTTTTTCACAGGCTGTTAATGATCAATTTAGTATTTGTAAATTCCATAACAGGAGCTGATGGGCTAATCTCTTTCATCCCATCATGACTGTGGTACAGCCATGTGGTAGGAAGTTAAGTTTTTCTTTCAGTGGGAATTGAGGGAAACGTTTAGTGTGTTATCTCAATCAAATTTTAGATTCATGAACAACGGTGCTGGTAATATCACCCAGTTGTGATGTCATTACAGACCTGTAAGAGTTAATAGTCTAGAATAGACTTTTAGTTTTTTTAACCCTACAGATACGAAGGAATTTGTGTACAAAAAAGAAACTAACATACTTGTATGTTTTTACCTCTGAAGCAAATAAGTATATATTTGTTTGAAAAGTTTGCTTTTTTTCTTGGAGGAGATTATATTTATAAGAAGATGTCCATATTTATCATTTTGTACTGAAAAAATTTAAAGTAGTTCTATAATTTTAAATCAATAAAGGATGAAGAGGAACATGATGAAGATGCTGATAGTGTAGAAGATGAAGCTGCTATTAATGAGAGATTTCAAATAAAGGAACGCATTGCCAAGAAATTGAAAATTGATACAAGTGAAAATACTAAACAGCAACTTCAAGAGGAAGATACCAGGACAGAAAGGAAAACAACTAGTCGCAGGTAAGGATTGTGTTGTTTGGTAGGTGTTTTTCTTTAGATTGTTTACAGTTTTAAGATTTTCAGTATATATTGATATCTTATATGGGAGTTTTATTTTTTCCTGTGTCTTAGAAATGAACTGTATTTACATGTATCTGTCAGTCTTTACTTTGTCTTTCTTCTCAGTTGTAAAATTTGAGTTTTGCAGCTTCTTTATCTGTGTTAACACAGAGTAGTTGTCCACCACTGGGACACACAGAAAGGAAAGTCATCCAGTGAAGTCTGGTTTAACACAGTACTCATCCGTGCAGTGTACCAGCTTTCCAACACTGTGGCGGACACATCAATTTTTCTTTACAGACCTTTAGAAAGCATGGATTCCTGTCATGTAATTTAGCTGTGTCTGTGTTTGTGAACATCCCTTCCAACTCAGAATATTCTAGGATTCTGTGTTGTGTACTGATTAGCACCCTATTTTCAGTGAGTTAATTTGTTTTCTTGGAACCTTGTGTTTTGACAGTTCTTGCAGCGTGAGTTGGAGGATAATATTCATATTGCATAAAAACATTCATCATGTGTGCAAGTGATGAGTAGTGGGTCTGATGTCAAATGTACTAGGAATTATTATCTAGTATTTCAGTAAATACTAGAATTTACTGAAGAATTAAGACTTTGTAGCCGAGAGGTTAAATGTGTAAGTTGACTTATTCAGTGAAATTTGCTGAGGGCCTGGTGGAGGCAACATCAGAAAGCTAATTCAGATTTTGTGCTCCTAACTCTACACAATTGTTATAGATAACTGCCTGATTAAATTTGTCAGGCTTTTCCCCTACTGAATTCTGTGTATGTAGTGGCTGCTTTGGACTCTCTCCCATGGCAGTTTGCTTTGAAGGGAACCACTCCAGTTTCTTTCCTTATTCCGGTTTCTTTCCTTGTTAATTTTCCTTGTTTTCCTGTTTCTTTTAATTGTTTGCAGGTTTTTTTTCAGTTTACTGTCATTGCAGTTAAGATATTGTAGGTGATGGCCAAGGCATAATGCTGACATGTAAGAATCTAGAACAGTCTAGATTTTGTCTTTGTGACAAAAGAATGCCTGGTTCACCACTTCCATAGCAATTACCATCGTTATTATATCCCTGGGGTACATCTGTGGGAGGTAAAGATACTGGATCAAACGTGAATATAAATTTGTTATAATAATAGACTTTGATATAAAACATTGAAACTTCAGTTAGAAAACAGAAGGAATAACTGAAACAGAATCAGTTGTTGTTTTACAGTCCTCAGAAATTCAGGTATCTGACATCCACCTCTTGCAGATTTTTATGATTTTATATGACTGTATATGACTGCTAAAAATAAAACCAGCCATATGTTGTACTGAAAAAAGGGGTTTATCAGTTATGGCAAGTGTTTAGTCATTATTTTAATTGTCGAACAAAACTTGTGATTATGAAGAGAAAAGAAAACTTACACCCTGATGTTTGCAACTTGATATCAATATGTTTTTACTAGAAGAATTTGATATGATTTTTTAAAAAAGATTAGTAAAAAAAAGTTTCTTCCATTCCATGTTAGGTAGTATTTTAACTCTGTGTGGCCTTTATGTTTAAAATCAAGCCACAATTTTAGGGGGATAGGAACACTTCCATTACTTCAAATAATCTTCTAATACTGGAACATTAAAATATACCAGCTGTAAATATTGCTGTTTGACTGCCTTTTAGGAGCAGTGAAAAGCCCAGTGACAACTTTGCCAAGAAAGCAATTTGTGTTAACTACTTTAATAGGTTTGAAGAGCTCTATAAACTAAAATATTCAAGGGATTTAAGAGGGAATTCAGCATCCTTTTCTACATTTTCTTCACTATTGATTTGAATCTAAGAATCACACCAGGTACAGTACAGAAGCCTTTGCAATTTGAGCAGATCTGCTCAACTGACTTGTTCCAGTCAGTTCTTTCTCAGGCCTGGATGGTGTTACTTCTAAAGTTCCTCATAATTTTGTGTAATAGAGATATATAAGAAGAGCATTTGACATCAAAGACCCAGCATAATAACAAAAATAAAGGAACTGTAAACAAAATCTGTAACGTAAGTGAGCATTAATTTTTCCTGTGATGATGATTTATTTCTGGTTAGGGGCTAGGTAACTAACTTCCACAATTTGTCAGATTTCATATAGTCAACAAGATCTGTGTGGTCAGATCTGTAAACTGATGTTATTCTGTTTACTTCAGAACCATACATGACTTTTTGGAGTCATGTGTTGTGGTTTAACCCCAGCCAGCTACCAAAACCCCAAGCAGCTACTCACTGACTGACCCACCAGCAGGATCTGGGTAAAAGATAGAGAACTCATATAAGGCTAAAGGCCGTTTATTGGGGAAAGCAAAAGCTGCACATGCAGGTAAAGCAAAACAAGGAATGAATTCACTGCTTCTCAGGGCAGGCAGGTGTTCAGCAATCTCCAGGAGAGCAGGGCCCAATCACACATAATGGTGACTTGGGAAGACAAACTCTCTCGCTCAAAATGTCCCTCCCTTCTTCCCCTGTTTTTATACTGAGCATGATGTCACATGGCCTGAAATCTCTCTTTTGTCTGTCCTGGCTGTGTTTCCTCCCAGCCTCCTAGGGACTCCATTTCTCCTGCTTGCTTGGCAAAACAAAGAGCAGAAAAAGCTTTGGCTCTCTATATTAATAACTCTGTGTTCAGCTGAAGTCCAAAACACATCTCCATGCTAGGTACTGCAAAGAAAGTTAACTCTACCTCAGCTGAAACCAGCATGAAATTCTGGGGCACTGGTTTTCTATTTTTCGTTGTTCCCTTCTCTCAGTAAGAGCATGTAAATTGCAGTACATGAAATACAGTATCATGATTTTATGACTTTGTTGGACATGACTAGATATTATTTTAAAGAACATGTATAGGACATCTTGTAAAATCGATCCCCTGACTTTGCCCTGGGGATTGGCAGCTGTACTATCACTGCTGTAGACAGATGGTCTACAGGAAGTATACTGAGATCAGGGAGTATGAAGGATAACTTCAATCCCAGAAGCTGGTTACTAGTCCTGTGGTTGAGATGGACACAAATTTAAGCTTCTCAGAGTCAATAAATTGTTCTTGACTGGGGAGACTGAACAATTACAGTTTAGCATTAAATAGCCATATCCAGAGGCAAGGATTCAGAAATTTGGAAATTTGGAAGAAAAGCTCTCTCTGAAAAAGAACCTTGAAGTATATGGCAGCCAAATAACATCATTACAACAGCAAAGGGCTTTGAAATGGCTATATATTCACTACCTACCTATCTGTCCAACAACCTGTCCACTAATCTGGGGTTTTACTAGAATGACTGCTGGAAACAAAATTGTCTAAAGTGTAAAAGCAAGTTTGTAGCATGAAGAGAACACAAAGCTAGAGGATACCCATAGGAATGAAGTCCTCTGTGCCCAAGCTTGCGTCATGTTATAGCTTACTTTAAGACATTTGTATAGTCGGTCTGTAAGCTGCTGGGTCTGCATGTGGTCAGTCAGTGTGCTGTTTGTGGTTATTCTGCTCTTTTAGGGTGGCAGTAGTAATAGTATTAGAGCCAAATGGGTTATCTTAACTCATAAGAGCGTTTTATTGGATGCATTTTTAGCAGTTGGGAGCATAGCCTTGGGAGATACTGCTTAGTATCACAAGTAACATAAATTTTTAGACTTACTGTTTTCCAAATAGTTGTCTGCCTCCTCTGGCATGAAAATCAAAGGCATGATATTGTTTGTTATAAATAATGTGTTTTTACATTTGAAGTCTGTTTAGATAAAGTAAGATAAACAATATCAAGTTTCATTTTGTGAAATGGTGACTATTTTCTCAGTGTACTGGAGATGTTTAATAGTACACTCACGGGTGTTCACCACCTACTGTAGTTGAAGCCTGTGTTGACCAGAGGCAGAGATGTGGGAGGTGTAAATATCAAACAAAAAGTTGGATGGACCATCCATAGCTTGAGGGTAATGTCTACTAACATATCAGAGGGTGAAGAAACTTACTTCTGAAACTCAATTTCTATCAAAATTTCTTCTCATCAGATACTTAAATGTGCTAGTAGAGTAATTGAACTTTTAACAGTATTTGTTTCAGAGTACTCTCTTCAACATGCATGACTTTTTCTGCAAAATTGTATTCATTTGTATCAGTCCAGTTTCTTTTAATCCAAATCCATTTGTGAGGTCTGAAGGTTGCATATCTATTTTAGAGAAACAGTATGGAAACAATAGACACCCTCTCAAATTCATGGTACTGAGATCCAATACCACTTCTAAATGCAACCATAAGTAAAGTGCTCAAATGGTGAAGTTAGTTTTAGTCATTTCAGTATGCATTTTAACCTCTTGTACATATTTTAAAAATACCTTTATACACTTGACAACTTTGTATTAGATGAGCAAACTTGAGAAAAAGAGTTTCCTAGTCATTCTGTCAAGTTGTTAAAGAAATTCTATGGCTCTGGGGATTTTTAATAGAAAGCTTAAACCTAAACTTCACACTGTAAAACAGCTGTTTGCATATAGGAATGCTTAGAGATACAAGTTTTTCCATCATTGCATAAGTAATAGAAATCCTCAACTTCACATTTAGTCTGTAAAATGACACTGGCTTGAGACAACCATCTGAAGGCTTCAGAGTAAATAGTCCTCTTCTAGTCTGGTAATTTAAAATATTTCTTACACATTTCTTTTCATCCTGTAGGTGGAGCTCGGATGCTACACATTTCTGCTTACTAGCTTTAAAAATTTTTGGTATTTGCTTGCAAGACATGCCATGTGGAGTGAAATACAGTAGACTGAACAGTTTTGCACTGTTTAATCAAGTTCTGTTGCATACTTGTAATGGATATGGTACTAAATAGCAATATTAAGTAAGGGCTTAAAGTAGCTAAACTATTGAGGAAGAGAAGCTGGCTTTTTGAGTAGTTAACATCACTTGACTTTAGTTTGGTGTCTCCTCCTGTATATTTTCTCTTAATGATCCTATAATTTGCAGCTGAACTAAGTAATTACATTTATTTGATTTACAAACCATTACTGTCCTCAGAAGATGAGTATTAGTAGTAGAAGAGAACTACTACTATTAACTGCCTGTAAATTAATAGTAGCTTTATTGCCATTCCTTTGCATTCCTGTTTTTTCTTATATCCATTTACTTGTCATGGATAAAATAAAGTATATGTGAAGCTTTACATACTTTCTGTGCATATATAAGTAGTTACTTCCTTTATCCTCAAAGCAGAAACGTGTGACAGTTTGTAAGATCTAATTTGTAAGACTTTGTTTCTTGTTGAAAGATAACGTGAACTTGGACAAATAACTTACATTGCCATGGTCCTTCTATCATCTAGGCACAATTGTAATAAAAGTAGTTTAATATTTAAAATAAATAATTGTAGGCAGGGTTTCAACTTCATGCTAAGTCCAATTCAGACCAGACAGTAAAAACTGAATATCATCAAGACACCTCAACATTTTCTTGGCATCAGCATGAATAAACATTGCCACACTGAGCACGCAAGTTTGCTTTTCTAAAGTGCTCATATAGTACTGTAGTGTGTAATAGCCAAAGGTTATTTTATGTGATCACATGGAAATCTTTCTAAAAGATCTTTAAATCCAAACTTTTTTTAATCAAATCTTTTGTCTTTTTATAGATCTGCAGTTGCTATAAACAGTGAGTTGGATATTTTGTGTTTGTAAATTAATAATTTATGTTAAAATATGTTGTTTTAAATACATTTAGTGTGCACTTGTTACCTTGTACTTACAAGGCAAGCATTACAGTGAAAAGTAGAAAAAATGTGTATTTATATGTTTCTACTTATTTAAACTTAATCTAGTGTCTTTGTTTTGTGTTCAACAAGCTGCTTTCGTGTTAATGTTGGCTGTTTATAAGTACAGCAATGTGATGACAAATCCATATATTTAGAGCTACTGTTTACTTTGGAATGTTAAGTTTTATCTGTTTCTATATAAACAGATATATTACTTCACAAAACTACAGCTTTAAATTTAATAGCTTTACTTTTAATCCTACTAGCATTTTCTTAATCTTTGTGTAACTTACTATCTGGCTTTGTCCAACAATAGAGTTTGTCTCCTGGTTTTTCAGTTTAGCACCAGAAAATATACATGGTATGTTAATAAGACTGGCTTTTGAGGTTCTGAATAGAAACTCCTTTTGCAACTGACTTCAAATTTCACTGTACCTAGAAAACTGCTGCTGTTTTCATACAGCAAATTCAGGTGTTCTCTTAATAGTGTCTGAAGCCAAAGGAGACAATTAGATAAACTGTGTATCTCATGCCATAATTTACTACCAGTTACCCTGGTATTGAACTCACTGTTTGGCTACAGCTGAACAGGAATGGCATTCAAACATAATTTTTGTAGATATCAAGAGAGTGTAGTTTGCTCCATATTTAGTCAATGAGTATATTCTATTCCAGTACTTAGATGCATGACTCCTAACAGTACCTCTTCCAGTTTTACATTTTAACTTGTCTGGGTTCAGCTTGTAGCCACTGATTTATTTTTTACTGTGCCTTTTTCTGAAGTTCACTTCAGCAGGCTGTGTTTTCTTTTACTTCAACTACTTAAATTCTAATTGAGTCCTTTCAATAAGCTGTACACATTAAGGTCTTTCTGGCCTTCACAATAAGAAATTTTTCTAGTCTTCAAATTACTTTATGGTTTGGATTCTTTTCCATCTCGAATTTTTCAACATTCTTTAAAGCTCTTTCATCATTAATCTCTTATTAGCCTTAACAATACTGTATACAGAGAGCAGCAACTTTTTTTCTTATTTCCACCTCCCTGTTCATTCACAGATTGACCATATCAGCCCTTCTTACAGGTATCCAGCTGGTATCAGTTACATGGCTTGGGCTTTCCAGTTTCTTTTCAGTCATCACTCTCTGAGAATGTTTGTCATTTTCTCTGGTTTTTAGTTCCTAGATTTTGGCAATTAGATCTTCATCTTGTGTTTTATTCAGCAAGCCCAGGTTGCTTAGCAGTTTTGATATGAGAGTTTGCCACTATGACAGTGTGCAATTCACTGCTAGTGGATTTAGTAGAGCTCCCTGGAGTGAATAGATATATTTCGGCGCAGTACTTACGTGCCTTTGACAACTACTTTAAGCAATAACTTTGTAACTTAATTCTTGAACATGGTCTTTTGTCCTGTTTTGTGTTGCTATTTTTTTTAAGACTTCCTTACATGTATGTACTGGAAAGCTCATTTTCAGGTTTTTCCGGATTGACTCTAAAATTAGCGAAGTTAGCAACCAGTCAGGAACTTATTCTTAGTTCTACTAAGAAACTCCCCAATAGCATTTTGTCAAAATTTATATGCTACTTTGAAACCTAAATTTCACCTCTTTCAATTTTTTCTCAAAGTGAAACTCATTGTACTCTGAAGTTTAACAATGCCAAGTGCAAGGTGCTGCACCTGGGTCAGAGCGATCCTAAGCACAAATAGAGGGTGAGCATGAAATGGATTGAGGGCAGCCCGGAGGAGAAAACTTGGGGGTGTTGGTTCACAAAAAACTTTACATGAGCTGGAAAAATGCATTTGCAGCCCAGGAAACCAGCTGGGCTGCTTCAAAGAAAGTATGGCCAGCCAGGCAAGGGAGGTAAAACCTGTATGAAAGATGGAGATAAACTTTTTAGCAGGGTCTTTTGCGATAAGGATAATAGGCAATGGTTTTAACCAAAGAGGAAAGGGTTGAATTAGATTAGCTAAAACAAACTATTTCATGGTTTTGTATCTCTTGTTGAGGGTAATGCTTGTGTTGCATGGGGAAATTGTAAATACTTTTATTTTATTAAAAATCATTAATTTTATATTTCAAAAAAGACTTGTTCACTCTGTGTTTATGCTCCATTTATATGCACCTTCTTTTAAATCTAGGAGCCATCATTAGTAATAACCTGGCAAAATAGCTTGTCTTGTTTTAATTTTAACTTAACTTGCAGCAGGCCATTTTGAACACTAAAATAAGTGTCCAAAGCTTTAAACAATTTATATATTAAATGGATAAATTTCAACTTTATGCAAAAGGAGCTCTTTAATCACATACTGAAATAATTTGCATAAATAATAAATAAATAATTTGAATAAAATTCTAACCAATATTTCTGTAAAAGTGCAAAGGCTTCTATAATGCTGAATTTCAAGAGAGCAAGTAAGCAAATCTTTGCTACTTGTCCTATTTCCTACTATGTCCTATTATTGAACTGTGGGTTTGGTTTTTTTTTAAATCCTAACTTTCAGTGGCCTTTATTACACTAAATATATTTAGGACTGTTCTAAATGTGCTACTTGTTCTTTGGTGGTTAATAGTTTTTTTATTTCTGTTCTCTCACTCTTGGTTTGAATTGTTGTTTGAAAAGCTCCTTGGAGAAGCACTAGGTGTATGAAATGTCCTGATATATATACAGAACAGTATGGCAGTATTTTAGTCTTTCTGTTTTTCTGTGTCTTGATTGAACTGTTTCCAAGCAGAATTTCATAAGCTTAGTCTTTTGTCTTAGGTACAAGATCAAGAACATGAGCTGAATTAGACAGTTTTTCTAGTTCATCATGTAAATTTTTGAGAAGGTATTCATCCAAGCATGTGAACTTGGCTGTGAAGACCTGACAAGGTTGTAGGAGATAATGCAGCTAGTATCTACCTAAGTATTTTTAGTGTATATCAGGACAGTGCTCTTTCACTAGGTAAGCATGTGAGATGCTTTATGGAGATCTGCATCTCTCTACCAAGAGATAGAGTCTGGATTATTACCTGTGAGGATGTACTGAAGTTATTCCATTATTTATGAATTGACTTGACAGCATAAGAATACGGAAAGCACCTGCCAGTTGTCAAGACCAACATGTTTTCCAAGTTTTACACCGTTGTTACAGGTGTAATACAATCCTTGCCTTACGTGCCAAACTCTGCTTGTACTCAGAGCACAAGTGGGGCACTAGCTTTGAAGAATTTTGGAGTGTATGTCAGAAATAAAGTAGATGAAATGATCATCAGTTGATTAAATGAAACACTGCTTCCAGTGGTTTGCATTTGGGACTCTCCTGAGTCATTTAAATACATTTAAAATAGTTTTATCCAAGAAAATATGTCTTGTGTTTTATTGCCACAGTGAAGAGGTGCAGATATGCAGAAGCTGAAACTACCTGAAAACTTTATTTTTTCTCCTGTGGTGTTAAGAAGAAGGACAGACTCTAGCTGGTGCTAATTCATTGGCTAGGTATCAAAAACAGTGGGAATGGAAGTAACCTGAAAAAGAAACTTACTTCTATGTATTCTTTTAAAACATAGTTTGGTTGAGTGTGTTAATGTAGTAGCTGTTCTAAGGTTTTGCCTTTCTGAAAGTATAAACATTTAAACTTCCACATATTTGTATTTCATAAACTGAACTTTCTATTTGTTTCTGTTCTCTAGCTTCTCTGAATATGTCTTTATACATTAGATCCCCAGAAAAAGAATGTTTGACACTTTGATGGTGCCTTGTTTGATCTTGACTATGGCAAATGTTAAACTAGAAAATCACACACATACACAGATTCACTATAGATGTAAAGAGAAAAAAGGAAGAGACTTAGTTTTAGGTATTTCAAGTGTGTGAAAGAAGGGAAATTTTTTCAGAGTATTTTGGTTCAGTATTGATACCCTGATTTTGTAATTATACCACACACAGTCGCCCACAGGTCATATATTCTTGCAGTCATATTTACCTACATGTCAGATGTTTATTTTGATAGGATTCTACATTAATTCATTTGTATTTTGTATGCTTTGAGTGATTTGTCATAGCATATAAATTTTGTAAGGATTTGAAATTAAATTGCTAATTTGTAAATTGCCAAATGTTTACATGACTGAATGATTGCAGTGAAACTATTAATGTAAACAAAAATTCATAAATACGCCTGACAACCAGTGAAGTTCCTTTGGACTGGAATTTGATAATCGTTTTATGGTATGATGATAAAGGAGAGAAAGGAATATTTTGGCAAAAGTGACAGAAAAAATCCTTACCCATGGGATTGAGTGACTTTTTTTAAAAGAGATTTTCTCAAGAGATTGTCATCTTCTGCTCCTGTTCACTTGGCCTGGGTTTTTTGCCAGATTTTATACAACTAGAGCATTATATAGTTCTCTATAAAATTGATTGCTTACACAACCTCAGTAAATCAAGTTTTAAAAAGTCAGCTACAAAATCAAAGCCAGAAGTAAGCTGTCATAGACAAGAATCTTCTAAGCAAGTTTTAGTGCCATAGAAGGTGGGAATGACCTTCTGTCCAAAGAATACTGTATAAAAGATAAGAGTCTTACAGTAAAATTAGAACAGCCTTTTGCTGGGACTAGGAACTTGAATGACATTTACTCATTTTAATCTTTATATGTTTTGTCAAGTAATTTTGTTATTAGTTTTTTTCTCATCTTCTTCACTAATGTCATAGCATTAATGCTTTAAAGGTACATTTAATTGATATTCTCTTTTGCCTTACATACTTCTTTTCCTCAGTGTATGAGGGATCACTCACTTCAGTCTATTTTTTGTAAGGATAGCCAATAATATTTGGTTTATCTGATAGTGATGTTTCATATTTCAACAATTTTTCTTTAATATATTCCTAAGTTATTTTCGACTGATGATAGTCTCTCTGTAATTGTTTAAGAAACTGAAAACAATTGCCAACTTTTCCTTTGGTAAAAATGAATTCTTAAGTTATCCGCAAGTTTAAGAATCTAGTGTGTTTCTTTCAATTTACATTTTTATATTTTGTTCAAGGAACTCAATGTTTTGGACACGTATTACTGACACACAGAAAACAAAGATTACTCCAGAACTGTTTTTAGAAACACATTTTAGAAACACATGAGACTGTTTTCTTAGTGCTAAGGATTGCACTATCCACTTATTCTTTTCAAAATAATGTAAATTTTTCTGCCTTCTTTACCTTAATAACATTCATTGTAAAGACAAAATAATCCCAGACATACTCTTTGTAGAGTTAATGATTGGCAGTAACTTAAAAGCAGACTATACTATATTAAACACAAGCCCAGATTGTTTGGGCACAAAACCCAGAATCCCAGCACTGAGATTTTTCTTGGCTAAGCATCAAAGCGTGTTAATAGGTAGAGTGTTAGGCTGGGACAAAGACGAGATTGTTACTGTGGTATATTTCATCCTGCTGCTACTTGGCAAGACTCAGTGTATTTTTAGGTGAAGTTTGTGTGTGCATTTGTCTAGTCACCTGGAAAAAAGGATGCGTATATGACCCGTGAAAATGCAGTTAGCGTAATGGAAGGTGAGAACGGTGTAATCCTTATTATACAGTGAATTGTTAGCACTATATAGTGGGTAAGATACCATTTCAAAGAGTTGGAGCGTTCTCAGTTGTTTGGCTGCACATGTGATTTTTTTTTTCTTGTAACATAACAAGATGGATTTACCAGTGGTATAGCCATGTACTTTTTAATTGCTAAATGTTCATGCTCCATTTCCTTTCTTTGTTTCAACAGAGTTGAGTAGCATGGGACGAGACATTTTGAGGATTTTCTTTCTATTATAGATTATATTTTCTGTAAATATGAGCAGTGTTTCTTGAAGTGGTACTGCAGTGAAGGATGACTCAACTGTATTCAAACATTTTCTTTAAACATTGTATCTGCTGTTTAACTCTAGACAGTCAATCCATATTACAATTCAATATTTTGATTATTTTTACATGTCTTTCTACAGAGCCAAGCAGGTTATAAGTATTTTTAATATAGTGGAGAACAAGTGACATTGGTTACCAGATTCTGGTTGTGGAATGCTTATAATGAATATTGGTTTGTAAATAAAAAGAAGGGAATTCAATTATTGCCTAAAAAGTGTTGTGTTACATTTCTGATAATTAGCAGTTAATAGTAGTTCATAAGCTGATAGTAGGGAAACAAAATTAGTTACAAAACTTTCAGAGCTTAATCACAGATTGGGTAAGGTTGGAGGGGTTCAATAAAATCTGTGTAAACATGAATAAAGGAAACCCAAATTGAATCCTTATAAGGGTATATCTTCTAATGAGAAGAAGCTGTTTATCTAATGACAGTGGAAAACATCCAAAAAGCCTGAACCTTGAGAGGATAAGGCAGAAAAGGCTGCTAGGATCATTTCATCCAGTGATTTACCTAATAGAGCACACAAGACTCCTAAATTCTTTTATCTCATTCTTATATTCTGGTGGAAAAAAATCCCATTTTAGTGTAGAGAATATGCCCCACAAAAATTTTCCTTGGTAATTGCTTTTCTTATTAAGTAAATAAAATGCTACCACTTCTCAGTCTGCCTTTGGCTCCTCTGGGACCCTTTTTCACTCTAGCTAGCCTTCTGTTAGCGTGTCTTCATTTGTCAATTGTACCAAATCTCTCTTGGACTTTGGTGCATGAAGTAAATTGAGCATTAGCCTTCTTTTATCGCATTTTACAGTTTTCCCCAGCTTTTATTATGTGTCAGCTTCATCAAATATTATGTTGTGTTTTCTTCCTTCACACAAAATAGTTTTTGATAGTCTATCTTTTCTTTATGTCCACAAGTAATAGAAATAATTTTTTCATTACTTTAACTTACGGTTCTATTATTTTTGTTTAAGACGATTTTATCAATCTCAGGGATATAATTATCTAGTTATATTTTCTCATTGTAAAGAATGATATAACACTACTGTTTTCCCCATCTTTCACCCCTGGTCCTCCAGATTTTTCCTCCCATTTTATTCACAACCAGTGTTCCTCATGGCTCAAAAAAAAAAAAATCTTTTTGAACACTTCTAAAAAGCACTTGGAAGGAAATTGCATGACCATGTTGCTATTTTTTTTTTTTCTCTGATGCTTTTTTTAAGTTGGTTTTCTTTCTGTTTTTGGATAACTCAAGAAGACAGAAGAATATGTTATCCTCAGATATCATATCTGTCTTTCTCTGGTATATGAACAGAAAGAACTGTTAATATTTTTTTTCCTTCTCTACATTGTAAGTCCTTTTCCTTTTCCTGAGGGTTTTACTCCCTAGCATAAAACAATAATAATGTAGAGGGGTTTCTGTCTGCGCTCAGAGGTGAATATCTGTATCTTCAGCTGCGTCTGTTGTCTTAAGTAAATAGACAATGGTTGTTTAATAATCAGTTTTCTGTGTAAAAATATTTTTACTTTGTGAAATAGCATCTGGGACTAAGTTAAAACTTTTTTTTTGCTGTATGGTACCATTTTTTGATTCAGGCTTTTGGCAGCAAATTACAAATACGCAGCTTTACCCTTTATTCTGTGCAGTTGGTTGTTCTTTGTATTTTCCTGGACCTTGAGTATAAAATTCAGGATGCTGGTAAAATCAAATTATCAGCCAACTATTGCGTGTTCATGGCATCTTTTTAAGTAAAACTTTAATTAGAAGGTAATGTAGGGGTTTTTTTTTAATTTTAGTGTGTTTAAAGTTGTAAATATGTGTGTCCGTGAATGAACACCCAACAGAAAACTGATTTGGTGAATTCATGTAGTTTCTCCTTATTCTGCTGGAGATAGCTGTTGTCTTAAACCCAAAGTACCTTTACTAATAATTGGACCAGGTATTGCTAGTTTCTGTAGAATATGGCATTTTTGCCTTTTTTGCCAAGAAGGTGTAAAATGTTTGGACTAACACTACAGAATGGCTGTTACTCTGAGGGGTTATTAAGATATTACAGCATCTGGCAAGAGAAAAATAACTCTAGTAATACAAGTAGCATTATTAATGGCAATGGCACCAGCAGTTCAAAATACACAATTTCATGGAGCTGGCTCTAGCATGTGAATTTTCATTTTAACAGTTTGCTGCTTTCACCATGACATGTCTTCTAGTGCTGGGTCTCAGAGCTCTGAGATAAGTGGCACTGCCCCTTTACTTTCCAGTAAATTAGGGAACACTTAGAGGCATCAGACAGATAGTGGACCATAAAAGTGAGCAGGAAAGAATAATGTAGAATGCTGTCATGCTGTATTATTCTTGTTCACTCATTTCTAGCTAAAGGATATTACAAAAGAAAGACATATTGCTGTAAAAGTTAGTGAAGTCAATCTTTTTGTGGATTTTGTGCATTGCTAAAGAAGCGGGGCTTAACTTTCTGCAAAGAGAACTCAGTTTTAAAAGTATAAAAGTAACATAACTATATTACTTTAATGCAGAATGAAAGTCTTAAAATCATGCCCAGCCTATCAGGTAACATGTGGAGACACCTTGTGTGTTCTTGCACATGTTCTTAGAGCAGCAGAGTTGACTCTTTGGGACCACATGGTGGTGTGTGGAGTCAGTGAGGCTTATTGAGTGCTGCAAAATCTAGGCTGCACCCAGCGATATCTCCATAGGGTCTATAAATCCCCAGAATGTGGAATGTACTGAGACATACTCACCTGGAAGAAGTGGGGTGGGTAGGTAATTGACAAAACAAACCAACCAACTAAATGAACTCATTATTAAAAACTGAACAACCAAGCAAAAACCCACAATAAACACAACAATTAAATTCTTACCACCATTTCCATTAGTTCTCATTTTGGCTCATTGTGCACCTAAAAATCTGTGATCCTCTCAGTAAAAAGGTTAATGCACATTGTTTGACAACTTCCCAAGTCAGAGAACAGTAAAGCATACCATAGTCACAGTTGGATAGTTTCATAATAAAATCACTTTTTAATGAGAAGTGTATCAGCAGTACAGGCCTTTTGAAGTTCTTCTTAAGTTTGGCTGATAAGCAGCCATACTGAGCTCATTGATGGAAAAGCATTATTTGCTGAACAAGCCTCATGCTTAAGACTGGAAGTCATTGTTACGTCATTTCTTGGTTAATTGGCTGCACCTGTGATTTGTTAACAGCTCTAATCCAGTGGTCTCTGAACCACGTGTGGAAAGGTCAGCAGGAGAGAGTCTGGTGCACTGTGAAGCATTGTTAGAGGTAATCTTAGTTTGGCAACTTGTCATGCCTGTTAAATCCAGATTGTCAGTTCTCAGCTCATGACGTGAGCTTCTCAAAATGAGAATGGTGCAGGTAGATGGAAAATGAAGTCTGTGGTTCTTTTCCTGCAAGACAATACTTAGTTAGGAGCACAGGTATTTTTTTAAGAATGTATTAATTTGTATGTTTCTCTTCTGTAATGAAAAATTCTTCTTGATGTTGTTCTTCTGAAAGTTGGAATATGTACACATGCATGCAAATGTATTTTCTACTTCACTCTCCCTTTCATGTCACAGAATTTGGGTCCTCAGCAGTCTCAGGTGTTTGTCACTGTGCTGCCTTTTATAATGTAATCGTATCTGGTGAGACTGAATTTTAAGTATAGTTACTATATATGAGTAATTATGTTGGTGCTATTTATATACATCAATTATCTTTTAACTCCAGTGTGCTTTTCAGCTAGTTAAGTAGTTTGAGCCTTGCAATAAATAGGAAAATACTTTCAACATATGTTGATACTGTATCTGAATTTTGAAAATACATCTAAGTGTCTCAGGTGGTAGAATTTGCCTTTGTCCTTTTTGTACATTGTATAAGTGGCAAGTTGCTAATTTTTAAAAAATAATTTGAGTAAGTTTACTTGTCTGAAACATCTCTTGTAACATTCCTTATTAAATAGGCATAGTCTTGCTAAAAGTTATGACACCAGAGAATCCTAAAATTATAGAGTAGGTTGGAAAGGACTTACAAAGGTCACCTAATCTAACACTCCTGCAGTGGATGGGGATATCTTCCACCGTATTATTTTGCTCAGAGCCCTGACCAGCTTGACCTTGAATGAACCCCAGGGATGGAATAGCCACCACTTTTCTGGGCAATCTGTTTCAGTGTTTCACCACATATTGTAAAAATGCCTTCCTTATGTCTAGTTTGAAGCTGCACTCTTTGAGTTTAAATCCATTACCCCTATCCCAACAGGTCCTGCTGTAAAAAGACTATCTCTGTCTTTCTTATAGAACCCTTTAGGTACTGAAAGGCCGCAATAAGGTAACCCCAGAGCCTTCTCTTCTCTAGGCTGAATAACCTCAACTCTTTTTTCACTGGATAGATGTTCTAGTCCTCTCTGATCATTTTTATGGGTCTCTTCAGGACCTGCTGCAGCCCGTCCCTGTCCTTCCTGTGCTGTGCCCCCAGAGCTGATGGGTGGGGTCTCAGCAGAGCAGAGCAGAGGGACAGAATCCCCTCCCTGGCCCTGCTGCCCACGCTGCTCTGGGTGCAGCCCAGGATATGGTGGATTATTTGGGCTGCAATCACACATTGCTGGGTCATGCACAGCATTTTATCCAGGGGATCTCCAAGCTGTTCTCACTGGGGCTATTCTCATGACACCGTGCAGCTCAGGAATCATGGTTTTTCAGAGCAGGTTTAAGTTGGTAGTATTTTCATGATTGAATTAACATTTGAATATTGACTGTGAGATTGCAACATCTGCTTTGGAAGTTGTTGGTTGGTTGTGTATGGGATGGAGAGTATTTCTGAATGCATGAGGATAAAATACTAACCTAGTAGAGTGTTCATGTCTCATTATTCCCTAAATAATGCCTCAAGAAATAGTAGTGACTTCATGTATAGCATGTCATTGTCACAGAAATTGCCATTAGTATAATATTGTAGTATTACCAGTATTATGGTAGTATTCTCATTTTAAGTTCATGTATACTGTAATTCACTGTAGATGAAGTATTTATGCCACTTTTGCTATGGTAGAAGATAGGGTCCAAGCTAATTTTATGAATGCATTTTCTCTCTATAAGATGGCATTCTCAAACAAGTAGGTTGTGTGGCTGTTTCAGTGACTAGAACACAAAATGGGAAAAAACAACTGTTGGTGTGGATTGAGGTCAGCAGTTGCATAATCTGCTACAGAAAAAGAGGATGGACTTAATGTGTTCAGCTCATTCTGAACTGTAATTTCATATTTTTACTTTTTAAATTTTAATTTTTAATGCCTGTTGTCTGTGAAACACTTAAACTCATAGCTTCTTTAAAGCTTACTGTGATATTAATTACAATGTACTTTGAATGTACTTTGGAGTATTCTGATGAAATATGTTATTTTCATAATGAAAATATGATGGAGGTTTCAGATTATTTCATAGATATTTATGTGCTTATTTTTTTCGTACAATTCAACAGTGAGCAATTTAGTGTTCATTCACAGTAGCCTAAGACAAGAAGTTACCACACTATTTCTTAGGTATGTTCATGTTGGCTAGCTATTTCAATTACAAAATAAGGTATGTGAAACTAGCCATTTTGTTAAAATGTCCAAAGAAGAACACGTAATTTCCGCCATCTAAAATATGAAATCGTTTATCAGCATTATAAGTTAAAGTTACTTGTCATCAACGAAGTATATTTTTCTCATTAAAAAAATAAGTGCTTAAATGAAAAATAAGCCTTCATCTTCATCATCTTCATAAAATAGCTGTATTTTTTTACAATGGTAAAATTCATGTCATGTATCATGGTATCCTATGATTTTCATAGTATCCCATGGTATTTCATAGTGAGAATAGTATCTTCACAATAATTTTTTTAAGTGGAAAAAGTAATTAAATTTCACAATAATCTTCAATTTGTTTAAAAGAGTAAAAATTGATTTAAAAATATTTTTTCTTTTTAAAAAACAGAGCTTGATCCAGTGAAATCAATCCTTTTAATTGAAGCTGTTGGATTTTTTTTTTAATAACTCTGCCCAGAAAAAAGAGCTGCAGCTGGTGGAATATTAACAGATTTTAGGGCATTATTAAGGCACTGTCATATATCCTTCCTGTATAACTGAACGTAAACCTCTTTGAAAAAAACCCAAAACTTATTCCTACCGAGAAAACAGTATTTATATTGCTTTTTGTATTAATCAAAATTCAGTGATACTTTTAAAAACTTACTATCTGTCAAACTAATTTTTGTTTGGCAAGGCTTTAACAAAAATTATCCAAATAATACGACTGTACTTCATCAGAGAGCATATTTTTAATCACGTAATCTGTATTCCTTTTGGGGTCAGTTTTAGGGGCTGTCCCTCAAATCCTGTCTCTAGTTTGTATGGTTAAAAGTTTCTCCTGTGAAACAGTGGGCAGACAACAAAAAATAGCTTAACTTGTTCAAAGGCATAAAAATACTTCCATTTTACATCTGCAAAATTTTATCTGCAGTCTGTCCATGGAAGATGTACTATTATAGTAAAGTTATGGCAAGGCTTTAGAGTTGTAGTTGTAGTCATTTTCTGATGGTAAGTTTAACGGATTAAGCAGATCTTTTCAAAACTGTGTCATCAGTAAGGTGGTAGAATATTGGTGAGGGAAAAATGCATTCATGGATGTCTGTTTTCATTCAAGCATTTCCTCCACAAATTTACTGCCCAGTAACCTTTAGGCTCATTGTTGGTTTTTTTTTCATTGACTGATGAAATGATAGTTGCAGGCTGTTGGCAGAAAAGGTTGGTTTTGAATGGTGGCTATTGTTCTATTAACATTAGACCCTCTGGCTAGAGGATCAGCAAGAATGCCTGCTAAGATTAAGTGACAATGTTGTCTCCTGTTCATGGAAATAACTTGCTGATAAACTATGACAGTACAAAAAGCCCTAAGGACTCAGGGTGGGGATAAGCTGTATTAACTTCATGTATTGCTGAGCAGAATTCTCACTTGCTAGCCAATTTGACCACTAGTATCTGTTGGGAAGTAGGAATAAACCTTACTTGTTTGTACTTTTCTAATAATTCTTGAAACAATTACAAATCATGAGGTTCTATATATCTCTCTCCCTACTTTCATGTTACTTTTTTGATGCTAGAACATTACAAGGAGTTATGTAATGTCTATTAAATTAATGTATTTCCTGTGCTCTTATTGAAATTATTATTTCTTATTGAAATTTGTATCCTAAAAGGCTAAATAGTGTGTTCATATTTCATACCTTCCTGTCTTTGAGTATTTCTTATATTCGGGCTAACTGTAGATAAGCATTTGTGCCATAATTGTTTGATTAGGCTCTGCTAGCCTACTCCTAAGGATATTCAGTTTTATTTAAATGCATTTGTGACAAGTATTATTTGTGATTCATGTAATGTTATACAAGTGCATGCTCCAAAATACCTTGAATTTCAAATGTTCTGTCATTCTTGAAATATTTTAATGTGTACAGAAGTTTGGAATTCTCAAAGAGAATTCATCTTTACATTGGTTCATCTTTACAGCAATGTGTACTTTTAGAAATTTATTACAAATGTTGAAACTGTTAATTTAGAATTACAGAATTACTGAGGTTGGAAAGACCATTAAGATCAGCAAGTCGAGACATAAGCCTCATACTCCCAAGTGCACCACTAAACCATGTCCCTGAGTGCCAGTTCTACATGTCTTGTCCGTAAATACAGTGATACACAACAGCACGGTGTGAAAAGTGAAATTCTTAGGAAGATTTTAATGTGGTTTTTACAGAGATATTTCCATGATTCATATATATTTGAAGAAGATATTATGGGAAATATAATTTTATTTCTTTTTTTTTCTGTCTCCAGTTATGATTTTTATGTTTATCTAGTTTGTGAGGCTATCCCTTACTCTCAGATCCAAACAATGCAAATTGTTACCTGTGTAAGTGGAATTAAATCTGGTTTAGAGCACTTGCAGATGAATGTATTTTAGAGCTTCTATTCAAATATTTTGAATAACTTAAAGTATTACCAGAATATCAGGACCCAGTCTTAAAGTGGGGTTGCATACATTTATTTTATTAAATAATAAGAATTGTTCAGACTTGTACCTGAATGTTCAAGTAATTTTTTTACTCTTACTCTAGTAAAATTATTTTTTCTGGCTTAAGTTTAGGTCCTTGAAACTTATTTGAGCCTTATCAATTTTTTTCTTATTATTTCATTTACTGAAAAATTAGTGCATCCTCATGGGGAATATCTTTTGTTGTAATATTGGTCGACTGTAGGCTAAGTCTCTGTTCTGTGCATAATCGTTCAATTCCCTTTAGCTGTGCAGAAGGAAGCTCTTGATACAGTCTTGTTTTGACTTTTAAGACTAATTTGAATGCAGCACTGAATAAAATACTATTTTCTCATTTATGCTACTAAAATAACATCATTTGTTCCTTCTTTGCCCAAAGAGGGAATAAGTTCTGTCCTGTGGGCCAAAGCTGAACACAGGATTTGAGGTGTGGCCTCACCTGTACCCAGGGGGACAATCCCTGCCCTGGCCCTGCTGCCCACACCAGTGCTGAGCCAGCCCAGGATGCCATTGGCCTTCTTGGCCACCTGGGCACAGCCTGGCTCCTGTTCAGCTGCTCTCACCAGCACCCACAGGTCCTTTCCAGACACTCTGCCCCAGCCTGTGGCACTGCCTGGGGCTGTTTGGACCCCAGGGCAGGACCCAGCACTGGGCCTTGTTGAACCTCACACCATTGGCCTCAGCCCATGATCCAGCCTGTGCAGGTCCCTCTGCAGAGCCTTCCTGCACTCCAGATCAACACTCCCACACAGCTTGGTCTTGTCTGCAAGTTTACTGAGGGTGCACTTGATAGAATCATAGAGTTGTTTTCATTGGGAAAGACCTTTAAGATCCTTGGATCAAACTCAAAAGTTAACATTGCCACATCCACTGCTAAGCCATCTCCCTAAATGTTGGACATGCATCTGCTCCCAGTGTGAAGGAGCACAAGTCCTAATGAGGAGCAGCTGGGAAAATGAGGTTTTTTAGGCTGGAGAAAAGGAGGCTCAGGGGAGTCTTTATTGCTCTCTACAGCCACCTGAAAGGAGATTGTAGTGAGGTAGGTATCACTCTTTTCTCCCACATAACCAGAATAGAACAAGAGCAAATGACCTCAAGTTGCACCAGAAGTGGTTTAGATGGGTTATTAGAAAAAATTCCTTCTCCAATACAGTTGTCAAGTACTGAATCAGGATGCCCACAGAAGTGGTAGAGTCATTGTCCCTGAAGATATTTTTAAGATACATGTAGATGTGGTCTACATGAGACATGGTTTAGGGCTGAGCTAGGAATTTGCTGGGTTAACAGTTGAACTCAGTGATCTTAAAGGACTACTGCAACCTAAACAATTCTAGAATTTTATTATCAGCCCAGGGAATCTCTCAAAAACTGCAATTATGAATATTCTAACTTTTTTCCACAAATCTGTAGCTTCTAACATTGACACATGACAAGACAGAATTATGAAAACCTCTGTGTATCAGCTGAGATTCTTCATATCATCTGCAAGGGCAGGGTCATTGTAAACTTTTCTACATTATGCATGCTGTCCACACCAATCAAAATTTTTGTCGTAGACAGTCTCCATTCCTCTGTAGGACAAAAGATCTGGTGTCATACCATTCTATACCAGACAGGAGATTTCGTCCTATTGTTTCCAAGTCCTTTTCTCCCTTTTCTGAATATGCTCCTTTGCTTTCTTTTCATGCTTATTTTCAGTCATGGTGATGTTAGTTTACTGTTTGAAGCCTTATATTTGCCAGGGAAAGAAAAAGCTTATATTTAAAATGGGTACTTACACGGAGTTACGAAGAACGGTTGTTCCAAGTCTATATTAAGGAACTCTCCTTAGTAAAAGTTTTAGCTTCTGTACTTCATATTTCACAGTACAACAATGTATTTCATATCTTAAAGTCTTTTTCTAAGGTCTTTCCCATAGATTAGCCAAGAAATACGTATTTTTTGGTAGCATTGATGTAAAGAGTGAACAAATCTTATTCTTGCATTCTTAGTAATCTGCAGTTAAAAGAAATAGGTGTTTTGTTGTTCAGGAAGTGCTTGGACATTCTTGAGCACATTCTGTAGTTTTTTGGAGTCATCCCATGCAAGGCCAGGAATGGAGACTTTGATAATCCTTGTGGATTCCTTCAAACTCAGGGTATTCTATGATTCTGTGATCCTATATTGACAGGAATGGTTGCCTACATTTAATGGAAAAGAAATCAGGGGAGTTTTTTTAAAAGAAACCTTTTTCATCATTAAAATGAAGATGTAAAAGATACCAAATTACAGGGACTTCCTAGTAGCACAAAGTCATTACATTAAGTAATAATCACATGTTTTTCTTTTTCTCTGAGTCTTGTGGCTGTATGCTAAATGGTTTGTTCTTTCAGTGTGGATAGACAGAAGCAGAACAGGTAACAAACCCAGGAAATGCCATAAACTAGCTTAACAATTATGAGTACTAAAAGTACTAAAAACCTGAAAAAGAGAGAGCTGAGCAGATTACTTAGCAAAAATTAAAATTTATTTGGTAATTCCAAATAATCATCAGCCGGTCTGCAGGATTAACTTACCAGTATCTTTTCTATTATTCTCTTCCCTTTACAAACCCAGCTCCTGCTTTTGCATTTTTACTACTTACCATGCACACCTGTTCTAGCCCTCATCAGAGTAGCACTTACTTACTTCACTTTCCTGTAAGAAAGTTAACTGAGCAAAGAACCATTAGAAGTATGGCTGCCTAAACTAGATGTCATGGTAGATGAAGGAAGAGCAATTTAGGAGGGAACAGTAGTGTAATACTTTTTGTTTTTAACGTCAGCCAACTACTAAAACAGCTGGGCTGCTAATTAGAGCTTCATCTATGCATGCTGCTAAATCTCAAATAGTTTCTGTAGCATATCAGTGTTAGTTTCTAGCTGTCCAAATGTATTATAACACATTCAGTATTTTCTTATATTTTTTATCTTTTCCTTTCCATTAAATCATTCCATTTCTCAATTACAGGTATACTTATTATTTAATTGTGAATGAGAAATGTGGACTCTTGTGATGTTATGGTAGAAAATATTCTTTGAAAAAATGTGAAATCATATGATTTATGTAGAATTGGTACTGTTGCAGCACTCTGGAAAAGAAAATCCAAGTGTACAGGAACCCCAAACTTAAGATCATATGTACAGTTTTCTCTTCCTGTATGTCTGCCAATCTTGTAATAGTAAGATACAGCAATGTGTCCTGGGAAAGGCAAGAGACCTCGGTGTCTCAATGGAAGGGAAGTGTATGTGTGAATAATATATCTCAATTATTTTAAAAATTTTGTCCTTATTGCCTTTAAAATTTGAGGTGCATACTTGTAAGAATTTGGCTCCTTGTATTCTTTTCCAGCATGTTGCCAGTAACAGTTTTCTATCTCAGTGTGAATGAAAGAGTGCATCAGTCACACTTTACAGTCAATGTTTTATCACTTCTTCCACTAGAACCATTGTCTTTTTAGTGAGAATAGCTTAATGTACAACAGCAGATTTATTCCTACTATTTCCTTGGAACCTTACATGATGAATTCAAATACCTGATCAGATTCTTTCTCTTCTTCAAATGTGTTTTCAAGGACTTAGATAGTATTATTTCTGCTTATATTGTTAGATTCAGATAGATTTAATATAAATTAAAAAAGAGCAACTTTTCTTAAGTTGATTTTCCTCTTTCCCTGAAAATTTTTGAAAGAAAGCTAGAGAAATTACTGATTAATTAAAGTTGTCTTCTTTTCTGTGGCATATGTACTGCTGTAGCAATTTGCCACTGTAAGATCTTATCATTCTGCTTTTCAAATCTGCATGGTTTATTCCTCTCCAAGTTTCTTCTCTTTCTTATTTAATTTTTGTGTCTGATCTGCTTTGATGTCACTTGAGCATTGTCCCAAATTAGGTTGGTTTGTTTTTTCTATGTTGTGTCCTCTACAGTTGGTGGTAAGTTATTATCCATTGCTTGGACTGATTTGAGATTTTAAATGTATGCTACCACAACTTCTGAATATTTCCAGTGTTTTGATTTCCAAGCTCTATTTTTTTTTATAGCAGGAATTTTGAAACCTGATTTGTTTCATACTGATTCTTTGCAAAATACGCCATAATGGAATTCATGTGCACCCAATGCTCTTTTCGGGCTTTAAGTGCTTCTGACTATATAAAACAGGAAGAAAATTTCCAGTGTGAAATGAACCATACAATGCCCTCTAACTCACTCTCCATGGAAGAGTCTAGGGTTACATAAACTTTTTGCCAACCCATCACTAAAACTGCATTTTTGTCATGGCTGTCATAAGAGTGATGGATTCCATGATTTTCGTGTTTTTTAAAAAATATCTATGACTTTTGACATTGTGGTTTTTCACATGTGTGTGGGAGGATGTGATGGTAAACAGTTTGAACCATTTACAGTGAGAACTTTCAGAGCTGCCAAGTTAAGCTTTGAGCTCCATGGGAAGCAAGTGGAGAACAGGAGCTCAGCAGCAGTTCTGCAGTGACACACAAGATTAGGCATGCGAACCCTCAGTGAGAACTTCTGCTTCTTCCAGAGGTAGTTAGGCATCCACTTCCTCAGGAGGGTGTTTTTTTTTTTTTTAATACTGTTACTTAAAATGGTCAATAACTATAGTTATACCGTGATTGCTGCTTGAGATCATGCTGTGGTTCTAAGTACAGACTCCACTCTGCTTTTTGAGGGGTTTTGCCTTTTTTGGTGGAGTACAGTACAATTTGCACTTCATTGCTATAGTCTTTAACTTCATCTTGTGCTCTTAGCTTTTAAAAAATACCCAAGGAAGAGCTCCATGCATTGTTGATTAGAGACAGTTGAATCAATTTCAGTAAATGCTGTTTCATGTTTTGCCTTTAAAATACAATAAATTAGAACAGCAAAATCATTCAGTTCATGGATTTAGTGGTTCCTGAATTTGGCTGAGACTAGGGTTTGCAAATAACTTCAGGGGCATAAATTAAAACTGCATTGGATTAAATAACAGTTTAGAAATTTGATCTATTTTTACCTTAAATGCCTTCATATTTTCCACTTGTTGTGTACATGTTTCAGTGCTTCCTAGCATTTGATATCTAGCAGACTTTTGGATGACAGATTGGCTTTCAAAAGGAAGCAAAAAATATCAGGCAACTAAGCTTTGTACTACAGATTGGTTTTGTATCAAGAGAAGTACTTGACATTCATGTATGATATGCTCGTGTTAAATGCTGTTTGCTTATGATAACTTGTGGTACTTTGTGATCTGTCCCATTTGATCTAAACTTACAATTGAAAAGAGGTGCAAAGCCAGTTATGCTTAATCAAGAAATATTCCACTCCACGCATACTTTCTCTTAATCAGAGAGTTCATTTTGGGGGTTTTGTCCATTTGTCTAGGTAAGCTGAGTTTTGCAGCTGTGTGGTACAGCAGAGTACAGGGACCTTATCTCAGGCCATTTCCTACCGAATAGATCCAAAGTATTGAGGCATCATGTACTTTCAGGGATGTCCAGCAGTCTACACATGGGAATATTTCTTCCACCAAAAGTGTGACAGATTTGTGCAGAAGAGTACAGAAGGAGTTTTATCTGTTTATGGAAAAGATTGTATGGGCTTTCTAAAAAAAAAAGTTTACTATGCATTTATAAAATGTGTAGGTCAGGAATAAGATGTCAGGATTTGATCCTTCATAGATTACGCAGAGCCTGGAAGAGACTGGGAAGTGAGTATCTCCTTGTAGGTCTGCATGTTTCTGACATTAACTCAAGTAACCATGGTGTTTTTTTGAGTACTTGAGCTTAAATAGTCTAACAGTATTCAAACTCTGGAAAGTACAGCATATTCAAAGAATTTTCACCATTATCTTCCTTTGATAAATATTCAAAATTACAAAGTTAGAGCAAACCATGCTCTCCCTATGAAAATTAGTAAGTCCTTCATGATTCTGAGACTTTCATACTAATGATTGTCCAAAGAGATAGTATGTGATGGAAACTTTGATTAGATATCTATGATCTGCTCATTTCTTTTTATATAAAAGTCTGTGTTCTATTTTATAAATCTTAGCTAACTTTGGGCGCTATAGATTTTTGAATGCTTGGCAAGGAGGTATGTTTATTTTGGCTAAAGATATGGAAAGTGAGTATTTCCTTTTTCCCATCATGTAAACCAGTAATGGAAAAAAGCATGGATTTTTGGACCTATTAGATCATCCAGTCTGACCTTCATTATACCATGGTTTGTCCCACTTACCCTTTTCATAAGCCCAGTAATCCATGTTTTTTGAAGGCAGAAGTTGTGTTCAATGCCAGAATATGTTTTGAAGAAGTGGGTATCATGACATGAAGACAAGAAAATGTGGAGAATATACTTCTTTTGGCACAGAGTGGGGACACCTTCTGTGAAAATTTGTGCCCGGTTTGCTACCAGCAAATACATCTTTTTGCTTTTCTCTGCTAATGTTGGTCCTCGTGTCTCAGGAACCATGAAGTTGATGAGAGGACTGACACACCTCCCCACACAGGCTGAGAAAGTTGTGATTGTTGAGCTTGGAGAAGAGAATTTTGTTTGAGGACCTCGTAACAACCTTCCAGTATCTGAAAGGGCCTGCAGGGAAGCCTGAGGGACTGTTCATCAGGAACTGTGAATGACAAGGAGTCATGGGTACAAACTGCAAGAGGGGAAATTTAGGTTAAGTATTAGGAGGCGGTGAGGTTGGTGAGACAGTGGAACAGGTTGCCAAGGGAGGCTGTGAATGCCCCAACACTGGCAGTGTTCCAGGCCAGGATGGCCGAGGTCTTGAGCAGCCTGGTCTAGTGGGATCTGTCCCTTTCCACGACAGGAGTGGTTGGGACTAGATGATTAAGGTTCATTTCAATCCCTTAGCATTCCATGGCTCTGTGATTCTTTTACACAAAGTATTTTCTTTACTAGCTGAGCAAATTTTTGGCTCTCTTCTGTGCTGCCTATGAATTTGCGCTTGTTAAGTAACTCTTTTCCATATACATCTTTAATAATTGGAAATTTATCACTTACTTTTTACAGAATACGCTTTTTTCCAACTTCTCATTTTCTTTTTCTTGTATTTAGTAATTTGATACCAAGGCAATTGGCCAATAGAACTACTGGGTAATCCTAAATCTCTTTGCAAAGACTGGTATATTTTCAGTCTTCTAATTTTTATGTGATAAATCAAAGATGAGGAGACAGAGAGTCACTCAACTAATCCTTTTGGAAATTTAAATAGATGTTGACAGATTAAAATGTATTTATTATCCCATTAGATGAATTCTAACAACTTCCTTTAGAACTGATGGTCTGAAAAATTGTGCACTATTTTTGTGTAGCATGATTCTGGGTTTTGCCAAACACAGAGAGTTACTCTTTGATGTGTGCATTCATATCCCTTGTTGTACGTAGTGTTTTTCAATTCGAGTTGCTGTGTTCAGTTTCCCAGGGAGCCAGTCTGGGGTTCCTACAAATGTTGTTCTTTTTATGTGTCACAGAATTGTGATATGGGGTCGATTAACTTGCATCTTTAAGGATTTTCAAATGCAATCACAATTCTTTGAATTTTAGTATTCTCAATTTTGTAATAATTTACAATCCTTCTATAATTTTTATCAGTGTTGGAGCTCAAATGTCTCACTGTTTTCATGTGCTTGTGATCCAGTCTGCTCTTATTTTTCTTTTATTTTAGTTTGTAATCAGTGGCCTCTGGGCAGTCATACTCAACTCAAAAATTGACTAACCTTCATCTCATAGTGAAGTCCAAAATACTTTGTGTTAGATGCAATATCAATGAGTAAAAATTCATATAATACTCCTTAAGCCATTTTCATCAGAACTCCTGCTATAATCTCTGATTTTTCTCTCAGTACCTTATTAACAGATAATTTCAGAGTATTGTACTTTTTGTTGTTTGTGGTTTTGTTTTGTAGACAACACCTCTAAATATTGTGGGCTTAGAATGTTCAGGGTTTTTTTGTTATCAAGCTGGTCTGCTGGCCTGGAGAGCTCTTCACCTTAAAAAGTATTTTAAAATAATTTTACTTTCCTGACTTTCTTTTACTCTACACTGTCTTTTTTAGAATTCTAGTCACTGATTTCTTTCTAGAGTTTTCAATACTCCATGTGTATTGTTCCTGTAGGTTTCAGTAATGTCAATTATATCAGTTAGCCAATTATACCAATTAGTGCCATATCACTTAACACTTGGAATATGGGACCATTCCTACTAGAAATGAAGATGTTGCAGTAAATTCATGAAACCTAAATGCAGAAGGGATATATTAGGTCATCTAGTCTGTCATCTCATCAGTGAGGGATTATACTCTTTGATATTCTCTAAAATCATGTTGAGAACAAAATGTTCCAAGTAATAATATATAGTATATAATATACTTTTAATATAATAAAATATAGTAATAAAAATTACTATAAATATAAAATATATATTTAATATACAATAAAAAACCATGTCTCTTATTTACTCCACATACAAATATGTTCTCCAGCAGCAAAATACCTTTGTGTGTTTCAGCAATATATTTGTGGTTTTGCTAGTTTTGTGCCCTGTTCTTTCAGATGGCAGTGCCCTTTCCTAAAATTCAACCTCTATGGATGCTTCTAAAAAGGGATCTTTTGTGCAATTCTGATACCTTTTTCTATTTTTATGAGGACTGCTTCAGTAAGTGATTTCACATGTCTTAGCCCTCTGTATTTTCTCTGTATTTTCCACATCCATGTTGAATGTTGTTCATTGTCTCATTCACTGTTGATCCACCATTCTTCATAGTGTATTGACTTTTTACATTAGTATGTAATCATGATCTTGGAAAAGTGAAAGAGGGTCATATGAGATACCATTTCATTAAAAAGTTGGGATCTTAATGTGTTATGCCTCTGATTCACATTTACTTTAATCCCTCTATGTTTGTGGATAAAAGTTGTTTGATACAACCGTCTTTGTAATGTTTTTTTCCTCACCCTTCTCCCTGAAATCAAGTAACAATTACTTAATTTAGTTGTTGATCCAAATGTTTTTATATACTTAAAATACTTTAACAATTATTGCTTTTGTTGTTATTAAAAATTACTGTGGATTAATCAGGAATGGTTCAGTGCAAATCCTTGACATCACATAATGAGAAGTTACTGAGAAGAAGGCCAGTGTCTGTTTCTCTCTTTTGGTGCTAGCCATTGACTGATGAACAGTGGCAGTTTCTGTGAACGGTTTATCACTAACTTATACACTGTCAGCAAATAAAACAATTCCAACAATACAGCTGTAGTAGCGTGAGTTCTAAAGTTTAGAACAAGATTCACAAAATTGCTTTAAATATTTAGTGAGTTTAAATGGAAGTAGGTAATGACTGTTTGCCGGTTTTTTGTAAATTTGGATAGTTGTTTCAACTTGCAGTGCATATAGCTCACCTTTTGGTGGAGACATAGCATGTTTTGCAGAGGTTTCAGAGGAAGGTAAAAGCCGCTGACTCATTGAATTCAAAAGGCTAGGCTCTGGGTTGTGTGGTAAGAGGAGAGACTTACTAAGACTGAAACTGGAGACAGACAAAACACTGTCCAGGTTTTAGAACTTCTTATGAAATACATAAACATATAGCACAGAACGGAGGTGAGGGAAGGAGTTTGGAGGTATCTTGAGGAAATGAAGTTAGAGGAAAAGGATGCATTTTAATGAAAAGTCACTATGTGTGCTGGAAATGTCTTTTATATGCCCCCCCAGGCAGATGAAAGGGTGCTTTTTTCTTTTGAATGAATTGAGACTAAAACATAACATCACTACTCCGCTGGAGACTCCTGTGGGACAGGTGTGGTCAGAAAAAGACTGCTAACACTGTCTGAAGAGAGAGAGTCTGAGTGAGCAATGTCTTGAGGCACTGTTTTGTCACATGTTTTTGAACTCATTTCCAGACCAGCATTTTTATAAAGCTTAGCTTGCTATGTTTGAGTTATTGACTTGAAGTTCTTTGCATATAACTTCAGCTGATCTATATTGAAAATTAGCATGAAAAAGTCGCATGATACTAAGTTAATCTAACAGTCATGAAGAGGAACATGGAAAAGCCAGAAGTTTCCAATTACAGGAACAACAGAAGAGCAAGTTACTTCTTTCATTTTCTCTGTACTTGAAAATATTAAATATGTAATACCAGTTTCACTCAGTCTAAAACAAAGTTTTAGTTTTTGAGTTCAAAACAGATCAGATGCCAAGTAGCAAAACTCACCTTCAAGTATCATGAATTAAGAATTTTTCAAAACCAAGTGTGTGATACCTATACCCACCCACAATTAAAACGATACAAAACCCACCCACACAAAGGCCTGTAATGGGAGTAAAAATGAATGTGTAGCAATAATCTCAAAATACTTTATGGAATTTGTGCCTCTTCAATATTAAAAACTATGTAGTTAAGAAGTACTGTTTAATGAATTATTACTTTTGTCCTTTATTTCTCTTGGCCTATCACTTAATATGTACATCTTTGCAGGTTTTGGGTATGTCTGAGAGAACATATATGCTGTTTTAATTCTCCTGGCTACTAGCCTGTCAAGCTGTTAGCTAACTATTTCAACTGATAGTTTCACAAACAAAATTATTACTGTATTTCCCAACATAGCAAGTGGGTCTCTACTCCTACTGCAACTTAGACATACTCTGTATGTATTTACCAATCTCAAAAAAGCAGTGTCTTCATTCTTAAAAATAATGTTTAGTAATCTGCTGTGCAGATTTTTTCAAAATGACATTTTTTTCCCCCTCAACCAGATAATTTTTTTTTCCTAAAGAGCTCCTAAAGCCATCCCTTGCCTGCATAAACCATTTTGCTTTCCACTGGCATGGAATGCAAGATGGCCAGTACTACCAGAAGTACCTTCATTTAGACTCACACCTTGAGCTGTATTGATTCATTGTTCCAACATTAACTTTTCAAAATATGATGTAGACACTGCTCTGCATTTGGTCCCTGAAATACTCTTTCACGCTGTGCATTTGAACTGCAGGGTTGGTTTTTTTTCTATTAACATAATCTACTCTGTATAAATAAGTGTTTTCATTAATTTAGTTATTGTATTCACATTTGAAGGCATTTGGCAATTAAAACTGGAGAGAAAAAGAAGTTACTTTTTGTATATGTGTGTAAATAAATCCAGCCTGGTGGTAGATTATGCTTATTTTTAACAAAATAAGTGTGTAAAAATTTTAAATGGCTGTTCTTTCTCTGTTGCCACTTGATGGTGTTGCACGTTTGGAAGATGGTTTCTTGATAGTGATTTTTAAAATTATGCTTAATATTCCTGCTCATCTTGAAGCACTCAGCCAAGTTGTTTTTTACAAAGAAAAGTAATTAATTCTTTATCACTCTTGATAATCTTGAGGATTATTGACAGTGAGGATACCAATACCACTATATGTAACTGTATTTATGCCATTTCAAGCTGGACAACATGGAAAAGAAACAGTCTTTGCTAGTGTATTTCCAAGCTATAAGCAATCAAAAAAAGGGTTGGGATATAGATGCAACATGCAAATACACAGAGCACAAAATCACAAGGTTGTCTTTAGAAGGTAATGTAGTTCTGCTCATCTTGTTAATTGTTTTGGTAAGTGGGAGTAGGGAAAGACAGTGGGAAAAATAAGAGGACAGAAGGGACTATAGGCTGACATCTGCTTACTCATGATATCAGTTGAGGGTTTGTGGATATTAGGATGGAGGATGAGTAATACAGGAGGCTTTTGTACAGGACTCTTTTGTAACAAAAGAGTGTATTGGGGAGGAGCTGAGAAGTCTTTATGTGCAAAGCTGGACTATTATGGGAATATACCCTTTCACGCCATAGCAGATGCATGAAAGGCAGTTTCCTGAAGTCTTTTTACTTGTCTGTAGTAAACCCAAATTTTTGTCTTCCTTGTGTTCATAGAGTCAAAACAGTCTTACACAGTGCTGTAAGATTGATCTCCTGTTGGACAAACATAACCAACAGTAAACATGTGGTGTTGCCATATTTGATTTATTCAATTACTGAATGCCCGGGTAGCATTTTGAGCTCATAGTTTCTATTACCTATACCAAACTCAGACTCTCTATGTTTCTGTAATACCAATTAGCACACTCTTGTGAAGAAAAAAAGCAAGAACTGACATTACTTTCTTCTTTCTTATGTTGCTCTTTCTAATGCAAAGGAAAACAAGACTTGAATCATCACTTAGGGTCAAATTAATTTTGTATTTCTTTTTCGTCTCTCACATCTAATAGATTTCTGTTACAGAAATTTCAAGGCATCAGTCCTCTCCAGAAGCAGCAAATTCCATTTGCTTAAAAAGACAATTGTAATTTTTTGTTTTAAGGAGGCATCTTTAAAACTTGGATTTAAAACCTACGTATTTACTTGTCTCTTCTTTCATAAATGCTCTAGAATGTATTTCTGGAGAGTTGTGAACTGCTGTATTTCTGCAGTCTACGTAGTCTGAAGGTAACACCTTATATTATACTGCCAGGGGTGTGGATACAGTTACTACTTATGCCTCTCCCCAAATGAATTAATTTTCTAGATTATTGGGGCTTTTGATAGATCTGATGCTGTATTTTACTGGTATTTATACGATATCTGTTACTGGCTAAGCCCTCACTACCTTGCCTTTGCTTTCTAGAGAAACTCAAAACCATGATTTTTAAGGCAGTGTTTGTTCTCTGTTAGTATGAAATCCTCTGTGTAGAAAATGCTGACTATTGTGAGGTACAGGAACATGAAGTAATTAGAAGACTATTTCTTTTTCTAATGCTGTACTTTGTGAAATGTAGCTAAGTTAAATATTCCTCTATAAGAAGTATTTATTAATTTTACCCTACCTGCTTGAGCAATTTTACTGCTTTCTTACAAATGTTACAGAAATTAGTTTCATTTTTCATAAGGTTCTGACATATCTGCTTATTTTCACGGGTGGGTAGGAGGGGCAGACGTGAACCCTGGAAAGTGAAAGATGTGGCTGTTCTTTAGTAGGATTCAATTCTGATGCTGCTGGTTTCAATCTTTTGCATACTTTAAACTAGTTATGGAAAAACTTGCTCTTAATGAATTAACCCTTTTTTTTTTACTTTTAAAGTAGGTTTAATAAAGGTATTGCTAGAAGTATACATAGTATGGCTTTTCAGTATCTCATATACCAGTCAGAAATATTAAATTAATCCTTTCTCTTTCTTTTCTTATGTTTTATACCAGATCAAAAATTGTGCAATAATGTGTAATTTGAAAGTTGCTGCATTCTTTGTAACAAGTGCTTAATCTTTTGCAAGAATGATAACGCAAATGTACAAAAGACATTATTTGGCAATAGTTTACATAAGAGTGAATTGTTAAAAGGAAAAAGAAGACAGTAGAATAGTCTGAAAAGAAAAATAACTGGTAGAAAGGCAGGAAAAACTGTTGCAAGAGTACCTACCGGAAAACTCATGAGCCATGAGCCAAAACTGATGTCAAACACATTAATGTCTCATTATGATGTACAACCAAGTATCAACGACATTTGTACGTAAAATAAATGCTAGCACTGGATTTACTAGATATTTATTTTTTCATGTATTCTTTAGTTTCAAGTTTTAATGTCAGAAATCATCTATTTGGTGTTTTTCTTATTTGGTAAGACAGTGAAACAGAAGAGTTTGGTGGATTCTTGCAGTTGCACTGACACAGAAGAGAAACTGTTAAGGACAAGATGAATCAATGTTATTCTTGTGAGGGGAAAAGGGTAGTGCTTTCCGTGCATGCAGACTACACAAAGTTATGTTAAGTACCTATAGAAAGAGTGCATGAAAGAGCTGACTAGCTGCCAGCCTAGTGCAGGTTTCATTATCAGGAAAAAAATAGATTTTTGAGGAAAGAAAGCCTGCAAAAGAAACTGTGAACAAGCTTCAAAAAAAAAAAAAATCTGAGAGCAGGTGGAGGTAACCTGCATGAGTGATATACTTATGTGGCTGTGAGACATAAACCAATGAGCACAGCAGCTTCCATATAAATGTGGAGTTCAATTTTTCTCTATTTGCAACGTGCAATTTTTAAATGGAATGTGTTTCAAAAATGTTTTGAACATATAATTAATAGTTTCATGTTTTCATGGTTTAGGGAACATTTTGATCATGTTATGCCTACCAAAATCCTATAAACTGGTTGCTGGTTTTTAAGGGCTTGTGTTATATACACATTAAAAAAAAACAAAAAAACAACTACTTGCCAGGTTTTAACTTGATAATTTTCTATTAATCCTTACTTTATAGTCATTGTTTCAGTGGATCACTTAAAAAAGGTATTGTCTGTTATTGAAATCCAGTGTTGAGAAAGATTCTGAAGAAGAAAAATTCTCTGGAAAGTAATGAGTTACAAGAAAATTTCTTCATGTATTACTTGCTTTGCTATTAAAGCTTTGTTTAACTAAGTTTGGTTTTACTGCTTGTGAAATGTTCTGCAATATATGTCAGTAGTAGAAATCGTTATTTATCTTTTCTTTCTATGTTTTGTTCTTGTAAGACTTGTTTTAAACAAAATGTGCAATGGTTCATGACTGCTTGATCATTTCTGAGAATAGATATGCAAGGGAGATTATTTGATATAGGGCACTTAAAAATTATTTCTAATATTTTGCTGGAGAAACATTTATAGGCCTGTAGTCTATTTATTAATAAGTTATTACTTCATAATACAATGAACACTAACTGTTTTCCTCACCTAAATTATCTGAAATATGAACAGCAGCTTTGTCTTGGAAGTCAGAATTTTAAGGATATGATGGTGTAAATAGTAAACTCATTTTGGAGTATATTTTGGAAGACATTTATATAAAATATTAATCAGCTACTCACAGAGCGCCAGACGTAAAGATACATAATTCTGCTTTGGTGCTGGATTTGTCTTTCAATGGCCACATTGGAATGGCCACAATGGCCACAACTCCCCAAAACTGTAGAATTGTGGATTATGAAATTTCTGGTTTTGTTCACTAGAAATATTAATTGATTTGTAAGTTCATGAAAATAGCTGTCTAACTTTTTCTTTATAAATTACTTTTTTCACTTTACCTACTAAAGGATAAGAAAACTTTAAAAGAAGCGAGTTACCCATTTTAATTTTTTAATACATTTTGAGTACTAAACAAAACGGAAAATCTGTTTCTAAAGTATTCACGCTACTTTCATTATTTCTTGAATTCCATTCAGTTTAGAAATACAACTGAATATAGTCTTAACCAAGTGCCTTCTGGCTTGGCATCCCAAAAATCTTGAAGTTGAATTGGCATGGTGCTACAAGATCAATCATCTTGATAAGCTTTAGTTGACATTTAATGTTAAGCTAATATGGTTTGTTTTGTATTCATGATTGCCTGGGTGTATATACAGTTATAACTGGTCAGTAGACACAAGGTCATTTCTAAAGCTCTGGTGTCTACTCATGTCTGAGGATGGGAATTTTCAAAGAACAAAACCAGAAAAGTTCCAAGATGCTGAAAGGAAGGGAGAATCAGAATATTTGAACTGGATATCAGAAATATTTTCCAAATTATGAAACATAAGGAAATGATTGTTTCAGATATTTATACTAAGAGTACCAAAAAGTGGTACATGTCTCATAGAAAAGAGGAAGCAGATAAAGTAAGTAATGTAGTAGATCTGCATTTTCTTCATCCAGCTTTAAAAATCGTTTGCTACAAATTTTGAGCTATCCCTTTCTAGCTGTTCCAAAAATCAGTTTAACATTTGTCATGTCATTTTTGCAATGGAACTTCAGCCAGGATTGGTATGACCAGAATATTAATTCCACAAAATTTTTTTAAGACAACTGTGAAAATAGCCACAATGCTGTCTTTAATTAGTTTTGTTTGCATTGTCTTTGGGTTTCATGCTACTGCATGGTTCTTCATATTGACTAATTGTACTTTCAACTACCTTCCCTAGATTTTTTCTTGCACTTTTCAAGACAGAGTTCATTTCTACCCATATTTTAATTTTTATAAGTCTCTTAATGCCTTTCTGTTTTCTTACTGCAGATAACAATTATTTAGTGTCTGCAGATTTTTATTAACATACTGTTTACTGTCTGATTTGTAATTTAGCCAAGTCAGTTCACCCATAATAGCGAGTGAAGAAACACAGAGTTATGAGAAATACCGATAAATTAACAACACAAATGATCACTGAAAGGTAAGATTTATGGCACCAAATGAATGATGACTGTGTAAAAATCAAAAGAGCAAGAGCAAATATTTCTGAATAATCTGGTTACATATAACATGCTTATCTTGTGTATATTGCGTCAATATAACTGCAGCTCAATCATTATGTGAAATGAAACACTCTTTACATGAATAGTATTTAGTCTGAGCTTAAATGTAATTCCACTTTTGTGGAAGTGCAGTGCATCTGTATTAGCAGACACACAATGATTAAAAAAAAAAATCTGCTAGCAGATGGTGTTCAACAAAGACTACTATTGTTTCAGTATGAGATGCTTCAAATGTTCTGGGCATTTAGCCCAGACAGGGCCATTTTTCCTATAGTATGTGATCAGGCAATAACAAAAAGAATGAAAATAGAGGTGTCAGTCCATATAAAAATATTTTTATAACTTAATATATCTAACAAGTCAGTGGCAATTATTAAACCAAGTTAAATTAACAAAACTGATCAGATCATTCTTTTTACATTTTCATGTCTCTCCAAGCAGTTATTTGGCATTCTACCTTCTAGGAAAAATGAGTTTGGAAAGTTAAGCTACCTGCTTGTACTGTTTAAATGCCCACAGATAACATAACTCAAGCTGCCTGGTGCCTGAAAGTGAGTGTTGGGGCAATCAACAGGAACAATAAAAATCATTTCAAACAGAAAATCCACAAATCCCAAGGATTTGGAACCTCCCTGTGGATTTTCCACAAATTTTGCTTTTTCAGCAGAATCTAAGCTTTTATTTTAAAGGTGAACTGCAAAACTGAAAAGAAAATTGAGTTAATAAAGTACGTGTGGAATCCCCTGCTCTCCTTTTGCAGCCTTCTAACTGAGGCTGTGTGCCACATGTTTCAAGTTTTTCTTTTTATAAAAAAAAGCAACAAACTCTGTGTTTAAATATCATCTAATACTTGTTGACCTCAAGAATAAACCTCAGTAATCTATCAACACTGAAGAATTTCTTAAATCCATTATTTTTTCTTCAAGTAACATTTCTACCATCCCTCAACTTAGTCTTACTTTCTTTTTCCTGCATTTAACCCTTTATAATATGAGCTTCTGAGCACACAGCTATAACCTTCTATTTGCAAGGATATTACAGATATAAAATGCTTTTAGAACAAAATGTAGTACCGCTGGCTTGAATGAGGATCAGCTACTGACTTTAGTTTGCAAGCACGTGTCCAAGTATTTTTAGATTTAAATTGGAAATATCAGATGGACTCTCACAAAAAAAAAAAAAAAAAAAAAAAAAAAAAATTGATTTATGGTAACTTAAGTGGCATGAGAGTGTTTTATATGAAATTTTTCCATTCCTTATTTGAGAATATTTTAGTAATAATCTTTAATAGTTCAGTAAAAACAGGATTTTACTGACGAATCAACAAATGAAAACCAGATCCCAAAATGCTGATAATGATAAAAGAGAAGTGATTAATACTCTATTGTAATACTGTATAGTATACTGTACTAGATATACTCTATTTATTATAGTACTATAAATTTTGAAGTAAAACCCCTTAAATTACTGTATGTGTATTATTTTTTGTTGTTATGCATAAACTTCATAATAGAAAGGAATTTTTTTATTATGAGGAAAAAGTGACATTGATGGTCATGAGACCCATTATCTGTGTCCAGTGATCTTTATTGTTTTAGCACTGATTAACAGGTGCAGTGAAAAAATTAAACATAAGATGAAAAGTAAAAAGAATATTGGCAACTTTTTTACTTTAAGTTATTGTAGAAAGACTATTTCATGGTGTCATCTTTTTATCTTTTTCTTTATTGATTGTCAATTAATGTTCTTTGCCAGTAATCTTAGTAAGAAAATTCAAAAGAAAGGGGCGTCCTTTGATTTCTAAATGCAGATATCATTATTATTTTAACTGTTTACCTGACTTCTTAAGCATTGAGTGTTACTGGTTTATTGGTAGACTTCAGTGTTTTTAGCTGCACTCTATGATTTTCAGTTCCATGCAGCTTAGAGATAACACTCTGTTTAGTGCTGAAAGGTTGGGACAAATGGATTCCTGTAATAAATTCTAAGACTTTTTCGCAAAAAAGAGTTCACCCTTAATGTTTCTGTACTTAATTAAAACCCATGTTGTAGGCTTAGTTATGGTGCCACATGCCTGTTTTGACTCTGAAGTAGATGAACCAGGTTACTAACTTAAAAGTTACTATCCTTTTGTTCCTTAACCCAAATGAACACTGTCCTCAGCATCTCATAGAAATACTTCTGTGTGTTACAGCTGGTTTTCTTGTTTGTCTAATGGAACTTGTCTGTACCAAGAATAGTTCACATTACTACAGAGCGTAATACACTGTATGATTATAGTATGTGAGTTTTACTATGTAGTATATTATTTAAGCAATAGTAGAGCAGTTGCATGTTTATTAAATCAAGTACTATCTTTACATGTTAAAAATATTACTTACATGACAACATGTTTAAATGTGACAGATAAATGCCCTCTGTAGCCCTCTACTGAGCAAATTAATGTCAGTGGTGGTACTATTATGAGAATCAAACTGCTCTTGTGTTATGAACTGCAAAAATGTTACCTATATCAGCTTAAATACAAAATTTAGTCAACTGTTCTATAATAAATTCAACTAATAAGGACAAAAACCTGAAGCCTAAGAAGATGAAACATGCAGGATATTTCCTTATTGAAGCAGTTATATATGGGAAAAAAGCATGCTAAGTAGCACCTGTCTTACAAAAACTGAAGTATAAGGTTAATTTTCCTATTATACTTACAGCCAGGTGTTTGGAAATGTTTCAGCCTCAACATTTTAAACTTGTGTAATTAATAGATACGTCTATTTGCTTCTTTTGAGTTTTTGTTTGGGTTTTTTTATTCGGTTTTTCTTGTTGCATTTATTTTTTGTTTGTTTTGGGTTTTTTTCATTTTATTTCATTTTGAGGCAATATAATAACTTTTATTTATAAAGCAGTGTATAAAACCGGAGGATTGGAGACTGCATTTACAATACAAGTAATTAACATGGTTGTGTATGCCAATCTGTTTTCTCTAATTTGCTATGGCTACTAGAATAAAACATCCTGTTGAACATCCTTAGGTTTGATGCAAATAATGTTCGTTATTAGTCAATTACAAGTCTTTTCAATCACACCTGAGGGTGAGATGATCATCTGAAGTAGACTTTCATTGTAACATAATGATTCAGGTCCAGCTTCAGATCGACTGAAAAAATAAAACATCTTTGCTACTTGATTTCTTTTTTGAGATATACTTTAGCTTAATTTAGAAATTCTTTTCATTCAGCCTAAAGAGGTATCAAAATGTTTTTTCTGGCTCACATATAGTGCATGCTTAATTGATGTACAGATGTGGGATAAAAATTTAAGAGCCATTCTTCTTTCACATGTGCAGGGAATGGGTAATGGGAAGAGATTAGAGATGAAGCTACTTCATAAGAATATGAAATACATCTGGAGTATGAAGCAGATCAGCTCAAATATTCCTCTGTGAAATAACCTAGAGCTGAGATGGTGCTTGTACGACTCGGAGATAATGGATCTTACTTTTGGTTAATCACACATTTCAAAGATTATAATAATTTTTATAGAAACTATCACTTCAATTTTATTGATTCTTTTGCGGTAGTGTTACTGTGATGCTACTTTTTTGCTGGGTTTTGTGACTCATATAGTTGAAATTAAAAAACTAATGTACAGAATATACTAAGCACTGAAATTCATGCTTTGATAGCACTGTGGGAAGCTGGGGGAGATTTTCTGATTGTGTATACATTGGTGTAATTAATTCTATAGTCTTTAGGCATTCTTCAGGTAACTCTTATATCAGATTTGGCATCATGGTTATGCATTAAGTGTTCAATATGGAGGAAGCTCACACAGGTCATAAATACTGATTCAGGCTTTGATTGTATTTCAAAATCAATCTATTGGTTATTAATCTACTTCCTTATTTTACCATTGATGCATTACATAAAATTAGAATGCTTTTCCTTTTTGTTTTACCATTCCATATCTCACAGTTTTGCTTTCAAAGGTATATCAGGTTTTCCAATTACATACAATAAGAGGCTGATCTTTCTTGGAGCTGCAAAAAAACTTAGTTTTCCTCCATTCAGAAACAGAAAATGACAAATCATTTTCTGTGAGGAATATTTTCACATGTGCTATATTTAATTCCTAAAACCAGTTTTAAAAATAAATATATTTACGCACCTTCAGACATGTAGCTCTCAATATAGCAGATATCACTCCACACTTGTGTGCTACTAAGTCAAGATAATAAATGTCAGGTTTTAGAAATCATAACTGATTTAAGAATAAATTATGCCTAATTAGACCAGTGATCTGTTTAGCCAAATGTCCTGTCTCTGACTGTGGACAGAAGCAGCATAGTGCTAAAATACTACTGTGCAACTTTTCCTTTTTCCAACAATGCAAATTTCAAGGCTTATTTAGTCAGGAAGTTCATTTGGCTTTTCTGTTTCTATTCTGTGGTATACTTTTCTTCTGTGATTGATTAGACTTAGCTGCTTTAAACCTGTTCATGCTTTTGATATGTTTGGTGTCATGTGGTAATATGTTCCTCAATTTAACTGTAAGCAGTGTGGACATATTTTCTTTTATTTCTTTTACATCTGCTGTTCTGCAGTTTCATTTTGTACCTTCTAGTCCTTGTCATATGAAAAACAGAAAGTAACACCAGTAGCTTACATTCCGCTGAAGATATTTCTGTCCTGAGTTCATTTGGATGTATTTTTTAGACTCATTCAGATCTCCATTTATTTTGTAATTCACCTGCCATACAAAACATCTGTAGCCAGTATTTCTAATCACATCCTCTCTCTGATGTCTGGAATCTGGTTTATGAACAGACTTTGACATGAGGATCTATTCTTTTAGTGGAGAGCCAGAAGGACTTGATGGCCCATTCTCGCCAAAATCCTCATTGATACTGATCTGCTCCTTCTGTCAGCTTATTTAGATAGAGGAGATAATAAAATTACAGCAAGGCATTTTTAAAAGGTCCTCTTAACCATCTTGTATTTTGACACAGAAGCAGGTGTAGAGCTAACAGTGCTTGACTGATGAGTGAGCTACATAATTTTTCCAGAGACAGATAATTCACAAGATATTACTTGGCTTATTTTGATTGTGTTCTGGTGTGCAGCTCTGGAGGGTAATTCTCTGAAGTGCTGTGTTTACTGTGTATGTCTCTGTTTTCTGCCTTAAACAGGCAAAGGGAAACAAGGAGCAGGGTGCTGCTACCAGAGCATCTCATCCAGCCTTTACCTACCAATCTATGTCTTCAGGAGTTCCTCAGAAGAAGTATGATGTAAATTGTTCTGACAGTGGAAATCCTGGCTTCTGACTTTCCCATAGTGTCCTACATCTCTACCCTGTCACATCATGTATATGTGGTTCCTTTATGTGACAAAAGAGGGCTTGGGAAAAGCAGTTGGTGCTGCTAGGATTCTTTTCTTGCTGCCAGAAAAATTCTTTCCAGTCTGCTCTCTCTTGTCTGGATCAGAGGAACCCCTAGAAGAGGGGGCAGCCAGGGAGGATCCTCAGGCTGGATGAATCACCCTCTTGGATCCTTTGAGGATGAAATAGTACTATTGGAAGAAGGAGGGGCTTTTTCTTTTGAGTGAGGTTCAGTGCTTGTTTCTGGACTTGAAACATTCTGCAGACTGTCTTTAAACTGGCATTAAGTTGATGACATTTTTATGTACAAAAAAGCAATTTTATGTAAAGTTGACATTTGGGAAAAATTGAATTATTTTCTCTTCAGAGATCTACTCACTTCAAGTCTTAGTAAAAAAAAGAAAATCTGTAGTTGCATGTGGAGGAATACAGTAGGTAGATTCTGTAGAATGTTTAGCTGATCTTTCAGACATTTCAGCATTGATCCTGAGGGCACTTCAAGACATACTTCATTTCAAGCCTTTTTTTACATTGTTAGAGCTACTAGCTACTGTGTACTCAGTGTTCCCAGTTGTAGTCTGCAGAAGCAAATCATTTTTACACGATTTGTTTTTTTAAAATACCTGCTATGTAGAGCCTGCAGAACAGACTCACTCAGGAATAATGTTGCCATTTTGTAATAGGGAAGAATGTTAAAATCTATAAATGTCTAGGCCAGCAAACTCTATAAAAGATTTTTGGCAAAAGTCTTTTTTTATTATTATTCTTCAATGTAATTACAAATAAAATTTGTTTATTTAACATTGTTTCTATTATAAAATTTACTATTTTGTATTGACAGGTGATATGGCAAATCAGAAAATAACTCTGTGTCTGTGGTGACTATATTTTACAGTGTCTGATAGGTTTTTATGGGAGCCATTTGATGATCTCATCAGCAACAAGTCTATTGTTTCATTACTATCAGATTCAGTGGGTTTGTGATTAAATCAGCAGAATGGAGAACATGAAGGGAGTGCTGTTCAATTTGCAATCATTTCCATCTGTTAAAAATTTTTATCAGATGTTGGGAAACAGCAGGCAAAACTCAGAGCAAGTGTTTTATCCAACTTCCAAGAAATGGTGATATATAATTGGCATATATTATGTTCTTAGTTTAATCTGTCCAGTTAGATGTTTTAAATAACCTATGGTATACCACTATTAGTAGAATATACAGAAAGCTATTTCCATCATTCCTCGTATTATGTTCTTTGGAAGACTCTGGCACTAATACAAATATCTTGGTACTTAGTAATCACGAGCACTGATGACACTTTTCATGAAATGGAGAGTCAGAGAGAGACTTGTAGAGAAAGATTTCCATTTGGCATATGCTGTGGTCTGAAGTGTCTTTGCCTCCATTGATGATGTAGGAATCTGCAAGTGGAATTGTCTGGCCAGTGGCCAGTACCACTGGCCTCAGACAATTGGGAAAAGAATCCATCAGCAATTCCCATAAGCTGATTTGTAATCCATCCCAAGGTATAGAGTATTCTATTTCTTCGGAAATTAATTCTTAGCAGTAACTGTTATAAATAGATGTTCCTGGGTTTCGTGTAAATGTCAGACATACTTTTAATAATGTGAAGGTTTTTTAGCCCAAAGACACTATATGGTCTCATCTGAAAAGTGAAAAATACTTTATCTTTTCTAAATTACTGAGATATTACTGGGTGCATCCTTGCCTAGATATTAAAAGTTTGCAGTAGTTGTGGTTTTGCTACACTTTTTCTTGTTTCCTCTGTCTCCTTTTCTTCTGAAATGAATAATTCCTTTTTTTTTTTTTTTTTTCATCTTCAAATCAGAGGTGATTTTTCATGATGGGAATAATCTTTTTCATATTTTCTGGAGTTTCCTATAATACTGTGTTGGCTATTTTGGCATGGGACACTCAGTTTCATTTATAATATTCTAAATGGAGTAATATTGGCTGTTTCTGGAAGAGACACTATGATAATTCTTGGTTTATTCTCTGTAATAAATGTGCGGTTTCTGTTATTGTTTTCCACAACTACAAATTGGTAGAGATATTCATTGTGCTGTTACTAGTAAATGCATGCTTTTTTCATGAACTTGTTTTGTTACATCTGAGTTAACAATCTTTGTAAAGAGTGAAGGACTTCGCAGGATATTCTTCAGTTTTGTAAAATAATTTAGTTAGAGTTTTTGAGAACCTGTTTGTTTCCATTCCTGAGTTAAAATCATGAGAAATCACCATATTTTGTCTGGGGTTGGCTGAGTTCCTGATTTTGGATCTTCTGGAAATGTATCTCACTCCATTTATTCAGGGTATTTAACTTGGAATATTAATTTAGTTATACTGAAATGTAATTGCTTGTTCTTGTCTTAGCCTGGCTAATTTTTTTCACTCCGTGCTTTGTTTTCAGTCCACTTTTCATGCTTTTCTCTCCTTTTAAAAGGCTCATTTAGTAAACTTTTTGAATATCTTAAGATGTTCAGCTTGTTGTCCATGACTTTGTTCATCTACGCCTTCACCAGTACGTTAGAATGAAACTACTGGATTAGTAAGAAAACTTAGACTCAGTGTTCAAGATGATCTTTACTTAATTACTTGATTAGTTACTTAAAACAAGCTGTCATGATGTTCACTGTGCTGTCCTTGGTCATCGTTCTTGTTCTGGAGATACAGTGTTTGTTACTACCTGGTCATCTGGTAGAATATTGATTTTAAGGTGAGTTAGTGAAACAGTAATTTCTCAGTTCCTTCCTGAGAATGTACTCTGGAGCTTTATCAGATTTAAAGTTGACTGAAACTTACCCTTCTGACACCTTTCCCTCTGGTGTTGTTTGATCTTTATGTCCAAATCAGATCAGGTTCTTGGAGACTTATCTCCCTAGAATCTTTTTTTGAGAAAGCTGACACAAATCAATCATTTATCCAGTCAGCAGTGATTTTATTTTACTTTATTATTCCCTTTAATCCCATGTGACCTGGTGTCCTCTTGACTCTTTTACGTTTGTTTTTTTAATTAATTCAATCATTTTAGCATTAAACTTTCAGCTGTTTCCTCTTTAAAACTCATCATAGCCCCTTTAATACACCTTCTAACATAAGACCTCTTACAATCTATTCTGAAAGCTCTAGCTGTAGGTTTACAGATGCAAAAATTCTTAAAATTGTTTTACTACTTGCTAGTCACTTTAATTTTTTGTCTTTCTGGACCTTTTTTTTTTGTGTGCTTTGCATTGCAAGTTACAGGATTTTTTTTGTTTGCACCCTTGCTACTTCAAAAGCATTTATTACTTTTATCTAATCTATTAGAACTTATTGTTTGACTTATTCTGGTGAAATCACATTTCTAATCTTTCGTATCAAGTTACAGATTTGGTTTCCTTCCCCTAAGATAGTAGAATATAAAACTATGATCTAGATATGAAAATAAGAATATTAAAAATGCTTATTGGTGGCTAATAGAAAAAAACATGTTATTGGTTTACTAAAAAAGATTCTGATTAATTAACTTGCCTGTAGGTTTTTCCTGAGCCACAGTAAGCTTTTTTCTAGGCTAAATATTCATGATAAAGTTTATTTGAAGGAGATAGTTAAAATTAAAGCGAGGGAAATACAGAACCAGAACTGCAAGTAGGAAGTTGGACAAAAAAAAATATGAAGTATGTTGAAAGCTAGTTTTGAGTTAAATTTATAGACTACTTGTAATTCCAGGTTTTCAATAATACTTTAAATACTGAAGAGAAAAATAACACCACTATTTTTAACAGAAGTTTGTAAGTACTATAAATTTGGGAAGTAATGTTAATGAGATAGGAATATCCTAGCACAAAACTGTATGATCTCAAAGGCTTGAATCATAGAAATAGGCTGAAATTTAAGAGTCATAGAATAATACAGTAAGGAGCAAAACCAAAAATTCCTCCTGCAGACCATCATTCAGAAGTGACAAAGAGGAAAACCTCTTAACTGCAACAGTTCTGTTGGTCTGCAGTGCTAGGAATTTGGAGTCCAGATACAGCATTGGTCTGGATGAGAGATGCTATCCGTCTCCACTTTCTCTTGTTTTGTTTAACAGTTGTTAACTATTTTGCGGTAAGCAAAGTTAGGGTTTTGTCCTAAACTGAGAAAATTCAGGGTCTCCTATCTATTCCGGATCTGCTGTGAACATAGAAGGTCCAGATAATGCATAAAATCAGCCTTAATATATGATATGTGATACACGATATATGCTTCTATACATGCCCTAATGCATACATCTGCGTTTTCTGGCAATGTAACTGGTGGCTGAACAATGTAAGCAAAGAAAGTTTATAGTGAAAACTAATACCTTTTATTAAGCAAACTGTGGAAGAAAAATAAACTAGCTGAAGAAGAGCTCGTGTGCCCTGAAACCTGTGGAGTTTTTTCCTTCTACATCTGTGTTAGTAAACATAATAAAGTATATTGCCTCTCCTTTAGTATCTTTCTTGTGCAAGTTTGTACTTCCTGTTCAGCTTATGGGCCCTGCTGTTTGCTGAGTTTCTCCCAGTAGAGTAAAATGGTAACATTCTTCATCATTTTCAGCCTGTGAGAGTTCACTGCATAATACTGGGATTGCTGACATACCATGTAGCTTACAGTCCAGTATGTATAATTAAAACAAGAGTGCCAGTTCTCTGCAGTGTTAGTGATGTAGGTGCTCAGGTTTATGGTTATGAAAAGACAGTAACAGTTGCCCATGTAGTCTTTAATAAACATGCCAGTCCTTTTAGATTTCATCACTGAAATCTTTCCTAGGTAAATACATATGAATACTGGTGATTAATCCATAAATTCATTCAGTGCAGAAATTTTTATCATTTTATTTTTAAAACACTGAGTTACAGTACTAAGTGCAAACTATTGTAGTATACCAGCTACTGCTAAAGTCAAACACAGCATTAACTGACAGCCACTCTTTTAATGCAGGTGGCCATACAGGACCCAGCAGCTATATTAAAATATTTCATCTACAGTTTTCCAGTGTCAGGAGTGCTGAATATGTCTGCCTCCATTTTTATATCATCATTTTATTGGAGATACAGCTGCAATACACCATTTGCAGAAAACAGACAGATGTATGTCTGACTTCTACAGGCTGGCAGAAAGACAAAGTGCATTCTGAATCCATAATTTTTATTCTCATATTTACAGTTGTAAAATTCTCGCAGTACTAGAGATGAACAGTAATGCAATCCAGACAAAAATAAGGTCTTGAACCCTAGAAAGGTCTTAGATGAACATTCCAAATGGGGAATTTGCTATCCATTCCAAGAATTGCATGTTCACAGATACCCCAAGGAGCAGAAGGAGGGAATATCAGAAAAGGTTTCAAAACTGACAGCATAGAGCAGACATTTATCTTGTCATAGAGCAGACATTCTGCAAATCAGTTAGTTGTGCAAACATGACATTTTATATTGCTTTGCTTTATCATTGGAGTTCTTTATTTAGAAATACTGTTTGTATTTTAACTTAGAATTGGGACTCTCAAACAGAATATTATGCCTTTTTCTAGAGTGTCTAGTAAAAAACAAAGCTATTATCTGAAAGAGATTCTTTCTCATTGCCTCTGTTATTACTAAGGTGCCTGCTTGTCAGTTCTAGAATGACCTTTCCAAATAAATCATGTGTGTTGAAAATTATCATTAGTAAATACAAGAAAGAGAACATGAAATGTGCTTCTAATGGAATTAATACTTTTGGGGAAAGATGTGACTGCCTGTAACAGGAGGGGATTGAATCCAGGACTTCCTTCCACGCTATTAGCTTACATGATGAAAGGATAATATTATACTATAGCTTGATTTTTATTTGGTTTATCTAAACTGAATTAAAATCACCTCCTCTGCTATGAAATTAACGTGAGCAGTGTTGAAGTACTTCAGTATTCATTTTATTTTATTAAGATGTTGTAGGATTCTGCTCATGTAAAAATGAAACTGTGTAACCATCTTGACACACTTTTATTATTTAAAACATTTTAAAATTGCTTTTAAATTAGATAAGAGTATTTTGTGTTGTTTTCCTTGTTCTGATATACTTATTTGGAATAACACTTTCTGAATAATGTTACCGTTTAAGGATAAATGGTAATTTTCTTTTGATGTTATTGAATGAGAAGACAGCAAAAGCAAACGGAAGGAAATTGTCTTTTAAAATATATAAGCAATATAATTACAATATTAAAAAAGGAGAAGAGAAAATAACATCCTATGCCATCAAAAATAATAATTTAAACATTACTGCAGTACTTCCTTGAATTAATTCTTGTTTCAACCATGACTTGCATTTTGGAAAAACTCCAGCCCAGTGATGAAGATGTTATGAATCAGTTGTTCAGTCTCTGAATAGTTCCTCCATTATAAAGTTACTTTTATCTCAGTAAATGCTCTAATTGTGAAGCTATCTGTATTGTTTTGCCACCACCTAAATACTTCAGTGTTGGAAGAATGTGGTCTTGTTTAATATTGGTTGTATCGGCATCAGTGAATGACTGTGTGCTAGGGTAACCTCAAGGAGTTTGAGTTTCCCTAGGGTCTTACGTGGAGTTTAGAGAGGGAGTAGTGAATACTCCAAGTTGTAGTGAAGTTTAGACTGGAGTTGGGGTAAATTTGGAAATGCATAAAATGCAAAGTTTTCTGGCACTTTGTGATTGGAATATGGCATTAAATGAATTTTAGCGTCTTTTGAGATTTGTCATCACTGAATGGGAATAGCTGAATTACTTTTGAATATATGCAGCAATTTTTCCCCTAGATCACAGTTGAATAACATACTGTGCCCCTCTAGGTATTATTTGTGTCTGGATATAATATATATTTAATTTGTTAGAGACTTGGTATGCTTAAATAAATACAGTTAGTTTTGGTTTATATATGTGCATGCTGAAGCCTACAAGTACAAAGAGCCTTATATATGTATGTAGAGAAGGAGGAGTGGTTATGGGGCTTGTGCATAGCAAGTGTGATCATATGGACACTTACACCAAAGTCACAATTACTGTTTATTTCTATAATCAGTTCTCTTTTCTTTTGCCAAAGTGAAGTCAGATTCTCTTTTGAATAAAGTTACTTTGTAAATTCAGAAGACCCTTAATTGCTTTCATAAAAACACCTTCAGTACATGGCACTTAGAAACAGTTTTATCCATTTAACCTAAAATATTTGGCTAAATTTCCAACTGATATTATTTTTTATTACCTGAGTATTATTCTGATCTAAAATAGAAGAGGAAATTTTTTTTTATATATATATATATATATATATATATATATATATATATATATATATATACACACACACAATAGAAAGTTGAAGCATGGAATATATGCTGTTAAGAAGATATCTGCATTTTTATTAGAAAATAACCTCTATCTCTGGTGGCCACACTGCTTTTGATGCACCCCAGGACACAGTTGCCATTCTGGGCTGCGAGTGCACAGTGATGGGTCACGTCCATGTTCTCATCCATGACCACCTCCCAGTCCTTCTCAGTAGGGCTGTTCTCAAACCACTTCTCCCCCATCTTTTAAGATTAAACGTTTTCAGATAACAGAGTTAGTTCATTTAAGATAAGAACTTTGGTGAAAATGTCATGTCTTCTGCTTTACTAGTGTTTATTTTAATAAAAGTTAGAAAACTACAAGAATTCATAGAACAAGCTACTATTTCCATAGTCCAGTCTTGGCGATAGGTATGATACAGAGAAATGAAGGCAAGTTAGCCTTCCTTCATTCCTGATCAGCTATAATAGAACAGTTTGGTAAGCTCTTCAGAAAAAAAGACACTAGCAAAGTTGAAATTAATGCTAGTTAGTGTGATTTTGTAAGTAGTAGATAACTGTATTCCCTTTTGGGAAAACTGGAGGCATGGAATCATATGATACGGGTTCAGAAAGTGTTGACTTTTTGATTTAGAGAAATAACTGATAATAGTTCTACAGTGTTTATAGTACACGCAGATTTGTATCAAACATTTTTTTGAAAGCCAGTGACATTTGTATTTTTCAGAAGTCCTTATAAGAAATTAATAGAGTGCACGTGAGCCGAATATTACAAATAATTGGATTTAATGCCTAGGCTGGCACAATACAATAAAAAATATCCTTGTAATATAACTAAATGCCATGTTTTACAGCTGGAAATCAAAAATGCAGATTGTACCTTCAGTACCACTTTGCAAAGAAGTGACCAAGAGATGAATTGAGAGTCATTGTGGAAAATGAATGCTTGGTGCAGTGACCTTATGTTACTTTTTGAGTTAGGAACCAAGTACACAAGACCTGCAGGAAAGTGGAAACCCATCCATGTATCTGATTCTGAATTCTATCTTCAGAAGGACTGAGGAGATACTGCAGGGAGCTCTAGATTACACAGAAGTGATTAAAGTGAATATTAGGAGAACATGCTTTCTTTTAAAAAGAGGTCTTTAAAAAGAATATGAATTAATGTGCTAAAGAGAAGCCAGAGTGGTGACCATAATAACAATGCAGAGTTGTTGTTTCTTGATCATTCATTTAGTTTACTAGGAAAGCTGATGCCTTCACCATACATGGTGTCTTTAGGGTGTAAGTAGATTTCAGCACAAAGTTATCCAACTACTCATAGTTCTGAACTTATGTAGTTTCTATCAGTTCACTGTTCACAGTCCTGTCAAACCAAGGCACAGCTGAAACAGAAATTCAAATGGAATCTCAGACTTAATTCACTGTTATTTTTCTAGATAAAATCATTTTATTGTTCTGAGTAAAATCTGAAAATTCTGTATTTATGAACTATTTTGGCTAGATCCTGTTCAGTCTTCTGCAGAGGAATATCTGCTGTGGCAGTATCTCTGCATGTAGAGAGCACAAGAACAGTTTCCAGGCTGCAGAAACTTCTAAAAATAGGACGAAGCAAGAGGAAGAAGAGAGCCTGCAGTGTAGCTGTGGAATCAAGGGAGCAATGGGACAAGGATGGAGCAGAGAGCTGTGCTTTTATAGCAACAGAAACTTTCCAGGGATTGCAGGCACTTATATAATTGATTACAATCAGCTATGTTATATGAAACCTGAATAGAAATTTACTGCATGCAAAGGCCTAGGCTTCAGAGGTGAAAGGGACAGGTACTGTAGTCCCTTCGATTCTGCTCTGCCTTATCAGTTCGACATTTTCCAGTTTACAAAGTCAGGAGGCATTTTTAGTTTTGTTCCAGTGAATGTGGTTTGTGAATGTAGTCTGGTTTTCCTATCAGCCAGCTTCCTTTTTAGCATGAAACGTTTTTGGGTAGCCTTTCTCACCAACTTGATTTGGCAAAGTGAACCTAGAAAAAAAAAAAATACACAAAATGTGGAGTCTGTAAAGGGTCAAGTATCAAAGTTGTTTATTGTCCTAGTACTGATCATAGAATGGGCTTGAAAAAACATTTTGGAGTTAGACTTTCTAATAATTAGATTTTTCTTTGTTCTGTACGAAACCCTCTTGACTGGGGAAAAGAAGAGGGTCGGGGAGATGAATAGTTTTCACTAGTTCATTGTTCATGCTGCAATAGTGTTCAGCTAAGGGAAAGAGTAAGTGGGTCCCCCTTACAGGAAACTTCTGATGTGCTAGACTCTGTTATTTCCAAGTGCCATTTGTAACCCATTCTTTCTGTGTTGCTGTCACTGTCTGGCACTCTAAATATTTAAAACATACAACGTTTTATTGATGTGTGTTGTTCCTGCTGTGCAACTTCAATAAGAAAATGTTTCAGTATGCTACAATAGTACAGTAATGCAGCTTTTTACAGTCTCCAATATATAGAAAAGCAATGGAGATACTTGGATTAAAAATGTCTCTTAATATCTTTTTCCCCTATGATTTTCTTTTCAGGTAGAAAAGTAGAACTGTAGTTTTTTGTAAAAAACTGTTAATCTTGCTTAGTGGAAATGCAGAAATAAAGACCTCCTGATGTGGTTGGCGTAATAACTACAGCGATACTCTTCTTTGCTAGCGCTTTTTGCAAGCTCTGTGTTTGTGCTTACATGCAAATCACAATGAAAATCAAAAGTAGTTTTAGAACACCCAACAGTTCTAAGTCTTTTGCTTAGAAAAGGGTGTAGTCAGTAGTGGTATTACAGGTGAAAATTAAGTTAAAATTAATTAAGGTAAAACAACATGCAATTTGCATGTCATGTTCCTACATTATAATAATTTCTGTAGTTCATTGATCATGATAAAATTTAAATCAATCAGAACCTAATCTAAAACTTAAAAAACTTTCCACAGGTAGCCATTAGATGGAAACAAACAGACATGAGCTGAAATAAAATTTAAATTCAATTTACAGAAGAGCTTTCTTTACATTGAGGGAGCTAAGACGTAGTTGCCCAGAGGCTTTTTGGACATTCCAAACCTGACTGGACAGTGTTCTTGGCATCCTCCTGTATTTGGCCTTCATTTGGACAAGGAACCTGGACTGTTAATCTTCAAAGTTCCCTTACAAACTGTGATTCTGTGAAGACAAATATTTCATTTGATATTGGCACAATGATTTGAAATTTTAGTTTCTTCTTTCTAGTGTTACTGTTCCACGTGAGGTATTTGTAGAACAAAATTAATTTTCATATTTAATAATGTATGTTTACATAAGTTTCATGTCTTTATCACTGAAAACTGCATTGCTTGGCCAACAGAAAAATCCAGGAAAAATACTAAGATTTATTGAGTAAACTGAATTTTATAACACATGCAATATTTATTTGGCAGTACTTCTTTGTGTTGTTCTCAAGGCTGATTAGAATGTTAAAATTTAAATGGGGATTCCTTGTTTTACTGTTCATTTCCTTAGCATTTTTCTAATGGGGTCTTAAAGTCAGACATGTGCTAATGTTCTTTTGTTATCCCTGCTAATGAAAATACGGACTTTCTGAGGTCCTAAGTGATTTTTAAAACATGTTCTTAGCATCAGTGAGTCTGATCCCTTTGTACTGCCCCTTAACTTTGATTCTTCTTCATGAGTGGTGGTACATCTCAGAAGATTATATTCTTGTAAATATTTCTCTTTGCAGTGAGGAGCTCCGGAAGGAAGCCCGACAGCTGAAACGAGAGCTGTTGGAAGCAAAGAACAAAAAAGAAGAAAGAGCTTTAAGACCCAAAGAGAAAGAAGGTAAGAGGTTTTGTTTCCAGTTAACATTGTGGTTTTAAAGAGTTTTTTGGTTTTGTGTTTTATGTACATAAATGTAGACTATTGTTGAAATGTAGGGTTTTTTCCTTTCCCTAGGGATGGTAGTAATGGAATGATGCCAGTATGTAAGGAAATTGTATAGATGGCAGTTGTTCTCAAATCAGGTAGTATTTCTCTTTCTAAGTGTTCTTTATTTACATCCATGCTGTGAACTCTTGACTTGCAAGATCTTTTTGACTTTCTGAATTGGAAAAGTTCTTAAATGCAGATGATTAACCTTGAACTCAAAACTACTGACTTCAAACTTTTCTTTATCGTAACATACCAATGGAACTCAAATTCAGAAAGTCACTAACATATTTATTTTCCTTAAACCTTAGCAAAATGGGATCTTCAGCTGCTCACCTCTTTGTCAGTATCACTTTTTAAATGCATATAAATTGCTAAGTTTATAACAGCATGTAAGGTGTACATTTTAGTCTAGAAAGATGAAACACCCTTTATTAGCCAAACTGAAGGGGGAAAAAAGGTATCTTTAAACACTCTGGGGTTGCAAGACGCGCTTTTAGAGTGGATTCTTAGTTCAGTTCTCAATACCAAAGAAATACGAAAGAAAATGCAAAACTATTTTTTTTAATAATTCAGATAACAAAAAATTTACAAGAGTGGTAGAAAATATAATTTTTAGAAAAATCGTGGACTCTCTTGAATAACAGGTGAGCTTGGTCAGCTGCATTTTGACAAAACAAAAAATACAGTATCATGAATTAATATATGAAATCTGGCACCAAATGTTAAAAATTGCTGATTCTGCAAATGTTCTAGTAATCACTGAATGAAAATAAGCTCTCACTGGCAAAATAATGATTGCTGTCAATAGCCATGTAAAAAAAAAATTGTGAGTAGAGGTATGGCAAAGGTAAAGTGTAGTCCTTATGATATATGGTATATAAATATATATAAATATAAATATATGATAAATTACATTGAATAGTGCCATGTATGGCAGTTCTTACACTATTGCTTAAACTTTTCCCTGTTCTAGTGCCAGTCAGTGGATTTCATAATTTAAGGAAATTCACCTTTCAAGGGACAGACTAGAGTAATATTTGGGCAATAGTTACTACTGTGGTACAGTTTGGAAGGATACCTTTTATTCAAGCAAAGGGAGGTTATATACCAGGGTTGGTGGGGGACTTGTATTTTCTTTGAAATAAGTATCAGGCAGGCCATAAATCAGTTGAAGATCTGCAGGTTACAACTAATAGTAAAAATAATCTTGAATAATCTTGGATTTCCTTCTTGTGATAGGAAGGGTTCTGTTCCAGTACCTGTTGAGAAAGATGGATCGCGGGAAAGAGCCTATTGAACTAGTCAGTGGAGTACCTAACTAAAAATCTTAAAAATAAATATGTTCTAAAATTTAAGGCAAAATTAAAAGGATGTTAAATGAGATATAAGTAGTGAAGGATAAAATTATTAATGAAAGTATAGTGAAAGATTTCAGGTTTGTTCTAGAAAACAAAAAATGAACATGAATTTACACTCTGATGTGGCTGTCACTGTGTGTTTGTTGCTACAAATGCAGTATCTGTAAAAGTGTAGTTGTATTATTGTACTCAGTTCCAAGTGCTGTACCACCAAAAAATTAAAATGACCAGTTCGATAAAAATGGACAAAATCAACCAAAACTAGGAGAGCACTATTTGGACAAGTTTATTAGGAGATAATTGAAGGTATGTGTAATTTATGTAGGGAGGGGGATGGAAGGGTGAAATCTCAAGTCAAACCATAACTTTATTGTGAAACAGAATTTATAACTGAGGAATTATAGAATATACTTTAGAAAGACTTCATGTTGAATATAATGAACTCTAAAAGAAGTAGAAGTGTTGCACTGAACGAGTTAGTTTTGCCCCAAAGTTAAAATCACTTAGTTGGTTTTTATTTATTGGCCTGAATTTTCATCAGTACAGTAGAGCTATCCACAAGGAAGACAGTCAGCTAAATGTATAATAGTTTACCTGTGCTACGTTAGTTTACATATAAGAAATTGTACATATTTAAAAAGTACTTCTATCAGGAAGTTGCTGTGCAGTCAATTTTTCCATTGTTCTCTGCCTATGCTCTTGGGGAGTGTGGGATGGGGAGTGAGTTGTGTCATGCTGTATCAGGTGTGCGTCTGCGCAGATGGTGCAGGCATTTGCATTGTGTCTGCCTGTGCTTTGAGCTGGCTGCACTAGGAAAAAACGTTAGTTCACAGGCTGTGTGACCATATTAATGTGATTCTGTGCTTCATAAACAATACATCTCAGCCAAAACTTGCAGCCACAGTGGGAAAAATTCACTAAAGATCACAGAATAATGAGAATAAGGTTTAGGGCATACTTGTCAGGATTGGTCTTATTCTGAGAGGATGGTAAGGAAGGGTCAGCAGCATGACACATCTATGTTAAGTCTACTGCACAGATCTTTATTAGTATTATTAGTATTGATATCACATTTAGTATCACTTCTTCAAATTGCTCATATGATGTTGACCTAGTATTTTTCTGTATTTGGAGATTGGATGAATTAAGAAGGACTGGAGGGTGAAAATGTGTTTACATTGTTTCGAGAGGTCAGAGTAAAGAAATAATTCCCTCCGTACATGTTTGATTATAAGCAGTCTTCCAATTTGTGAATAGTATTATTGACTATGCCAGACTGCTGTCAAGACCTTACTTTAAATAAGATGTTTTTCTTTTATGTGACTTTTGTTGCAGTGATGCCAGAAATTACATCAAACACTATCATTTGAGTGGTGAATTAGTTCAGTATTTTGAAGTACTTGCTCAAATATTCAAAAAAGATAATTTTCAAAGTTCTATAGAGTAAACCTGGGAATGTACTTGGAATCTGCTTCAGACATACAGCATCTACCCAGTTAAATATATGTCAGTTTTAAATAGTAGTAGTATTTTGAAAGTAATATTTTGGTTTTTCTTGTTAGAACATTTTTGTAAACTGCCGAATAATCTGTGGACAGTGAAATTTAATTGTCACACGTGAGAAAACAGAAAAGCTGTAAAATACTGTCTGAGCAGGGAAACTACCAACTAAAGTAAAAACAAATATTCAAGGGTAAGAATTCTACCAAGGCACATAATACTGGGGCATTTTCTGCTTTGTTTTTAATTGTGATATGGTAATTGGGATTGAAATGTGGGGATTCCAGTGTAACATTATGTTTTATTTCTGTTTTATTATAAAGTTTGGGTAATGTTGGGGGCACTCAAAGAATTATGCCCGGTGTTACATATAAGGATACTTTCTTGAAGTCTGGGACTTTAAGAGGGTTTTGCGCCCTTCAGAACGCTCTTGAAAATAACAAAATCTAAATTTTGATAGTTTGGGAACTTCACAGTATAAATGCATTAAATATGAGGAATTTTTTCAGTATATACAGTATAGCTGCATTGTATCAAAGTGTCCACCTGGAGTGTATCATCTTTGCAAAACTTAGTTTTCTCCCGCTGTTTACCCTTTTTTTTTGATATTTCATCTCCTAATGCCCAGCACCCCTATGCAGTCCTGAAGGAGACCCCTTTCCCCTTCCTGTTTAAGTGAATACTTCTTTTTCTTTGGTCTCTATGTCTGCAGAAGAAAAGAGGACAAAATGTAACTGGAAACCATCTTTGATTTTAGTAGTAATCTTAAGCATTACTCAAAATCCACCAAAATTTGAGAATTAACTGTTTTTTAGACTAGGACCATAGGTTTAGGTGCTGAAAAGCTACCAAAGTTCAGAAAGTATTTACTAGAAAATTGCAGTTCATACTGTTTTGCAAATCTGCTCTGGTCTTTCAAAATAAGTATTTATAAGTTCTAGGAATTACTTTTAAGATTTTATTATTTGTGTTGGCTAAATGAACTAGTAAGTTTGTTCTAGAACTGTTGCTTTTTCACTGTAGCAAACTGAAAATATAGTAATCAGTCCAATCCTGGAAGCTCATTCTGGAGGAAATCTATTCAAATGTTCGCAGTTGCTAAATATTTCCTGACTGTTACCTAACTTCTTGGCAAACAATGGCTCTTTAGGATTTTAGGCAGCATGAACTGAATAGTTCTTGAAGGTGCAAATAAAACCATAAGTAGAGCTAGTCCTAAGCAAAGATATACAGGAGAGAATGTTGCTAATTCTCTCATGCATAAAATTATTTCATATTGTTTTCTGGTGTATTAATTTTTTCACTACTTTACACTAAACTAGACTTAAAGTTTCAGATACATAATATTTAAAGCTGTAACAATTTTCCGAATCCTGGAAAAAGTGAGTTATTTGTCTTGGTTATTAATTATCCAAAGTGTCTTTAAGTTCTGTATTTGTAACTTCTGATAGGATTTCTATTTTAATTCCTAAAATATTATAGCATATTAGAATTACTTTTATGATTTGTGAGTATTTTATTTGGTTTGGAGCAAAAACAAGTTCTCTTTTTAAAATTTTAGTCTCAGTAAAATTTTTAAAATGAGTACTGCATACCTTTACTTTTCCAAAAGAATTCAATATAAACTGAATATTGATGAGCTGAAAGTGGAATATACTGAACTAATACAGGAATGTGTTTTAGGCCACTTATTTTAATTCATCAAAACATTCAATCATAATTTCTTTCTCTTCAAACAAGAATTTTTTTGAGGTTTTTTTCATCTTTGGTATTTAGACTAGCTATGCCATGCATTTCTTGGAATTTTTCTGTCCACTAGGTCTTTTATCATATGAAATGCGACATCTGAGTTGCTAAAGAGTACGTTTCGGATACTGAAGAAAAATTATCATCCCACCACATTTCAAACATACAGAAACCCTGCTAAATAAACTGGGATGCCTTTTTATATAAGCAACATCTTTTGTAAAGTGTTTGTTATGTTGTCAAATGCACCAGATGCTTTAGGAATGAAGCTTAAAATTATCAAGCTTTCTTTTCTGCTTCACTTCTTTTTAGGAACTGATCCATCCCTAAACCATCAGTTCCATGCCCTTGGATCAAGTTTTGCCTTTCTCATACTTCCTCCATTTTGTAGTTAAAAACTGACATCACTTGAACTGTTCATTATTTAAGTGTGAGCAAATATAAGGTATTCCATATTTTTTTTAAATCAATCTCTTCCTTTCTGATTTAAAGACTGAAGAATTTCCTCCTTAATTTCAGACTATCATTGTAAACCATGTCCCAAACCCAAAGTTTTAGGCTAGATTACACCATCATGTTGGCATGTATTTGCCATAATTTTAGGTTAGAAGAATCTGTCTGAAAGAAAATAAATTGCTTATATTATTTTGCCACAGTAAGATGAAGACTTTCTTCATAGTAACTCAAGCCAGCTTACTTAAATAGCAATGTACTTAAAAATTCTTTTGAAAGGATGAAATGTATTTTCAATAAGGAAGGTTATTTTTTCCCCTCACCTTCCCTACTGACAGAATATACACAACAGCTTGTTCAAACTTAAGAAGAAATTCTTTACTTCATGCTATTTACACTGCGTGGTAAGGTCCTTCTGGGGAAAAAGTCTGCAAGAAAGATTCCTGTAACTTAAATTAACTTCTGCATCTTGTGATACTTAAATTGAATATAATTGTTACTTTGCCTCTGTGTCCATGTCATTTTTCATTAATTTTTGTCTGAATAATTCCTTTTAGATTAAGGAGATTAGTATGAAAGTCACTTGTACTTTCGTTGAATCCTTGTACTTTACCTGAATCAGCAAGCTGGACCTAAATTTGTCAAGCTTGTTATGAAGGCCAAGTCCATCACACAGTGCTGTTATTCCTCTTATTTCCAACTCAGCTAGGAAGACTTACTGGGAATCTGGGTTGCAGACTGGTAGATATGAAGTACTAGGCAGCAATCTGCTTTTACATTTAAAAATGTTTCTTCCCACCAAGTCTCTGTCTTCTGGACCTTTTTCCTTGCTTGCTAATTACCAGTCAGATGCCAGTAATCAAATAATTCCTGCTTATCAAAAACTGAATATATAATTTCATGTATTATATATAATTAATATATATAATATTAAAAAGTACTCTGTGGTTTTGTAATCATTGGAGTTTTCAAGTTTTAATATGTTAACAACCAATTGAATTAGGGGTTCATGAAAATCCTTCCTCTTTTGTTGCTTGCTTTAAATGTTGTGTAATAGGTTGTAAGAATTTATGAAGAAATACAAGCATGTTTTTAAGTAATTTTAAAGAAAGATGCAAAAATATGATGTGTACAAGGGCACAACTCTTTTGATTGACTCACTCTGAAGTTAGTTCAAGTGGATCTGATTATCTTTTGTCTGAGTTATGAAAAGGCTTTCCTAGGAGGCAGAAAGCATGAAGCTGAGGATTAGAAAACTTCTGACAGGCAAAGACCCAAGAAACAGTAATCTCAAAAGAAGGCTTTAATTGAAATTTAAATTATTTGTATTAACAGTAAGTGACACACATAGGAGTGTGATAAAAATATACAAACACGCAACTTCATTTTACCCTTTTTGTATAAGAATTGTATTTGAGCTGCACTACATTAAACTAAATTTTAGTCAGAAGTCCTGTATGACTAAGGATCACATCTTTAAATTCAGCATATGTATATCAAAGGGTAGATTCCAAGATTTAATGTTTGTGGGGTTGGTCTTGAATTAAGAATGGGATTTTTTAATTAGTAGAAGAGATGGACATAATAGGGGGAAATACTGAGCTTTGTCATTATATGTGGTAGTTTTTTCATGAGCTTCTGTTCTCCTCAGTTCATCTGATATTACGCTGCATGAGATTTTATGGCAGATTTGATTTCATTCGTGCAGCTGCTTAATCATGATTAATGTGTATGTGCATGTGTATGCATTTATTTATTTAGGTCATTCTGGAAAATGGATTTTCCTTTCTTTATCTTGGTGGTACCTGTCATACTCTGTTCATGATTATATGCAACATATCAAGTGGAAAGCAGAAAAAAAACCCTTCTCTGAATGGTATTAAGTATATTTAATTATTTTCCCTGGTACCCTTCAAATACAATGTAGACGGGCTTTAAATGTTGTTTAAATGCAATGTAGAAATTAATATAAAAGAAAATAAGATATTTTATCTGTAGAAATATGTAAAGAAATATCTTCTATGTAAATATAACATTTCAAATTTATTTTCTTTTATTACAAAGTGCTGTGTTTATAAACTTCATAGAAAACTTGAGTGGCAAGGGAAATTTACTTTGGAATCAGAAACTTCTTCTATACAGCTGTCAGCAGTCATCTATAAAACCTGATAACAACAAATTCATTTAGATTTACAGTTCACCAGGCAATATATCCTGAAATTTCTTCAGTTTTCTCCAAAAATGTTTTCTGGTCATCATTTGCAATGGTCATCCATAAATTCTTCTGTTTGTTCTTTTGTGTAAATATGTGTACATAAATTATAAGAATACTATATCAATATGTACCATGTTTTAATGCTATTCAAAAAGAAGAAAATAATGTGAAAGTATGGTGTTGATCAGTTTTCCAGTTCAATTTTTGTCCAATTAAATTTTAAATGAACAATTTATTCTTTAATAATTTAATGGAACAGTGAATACTCTGCAGTGAAGACACTGTTGAAAAAAAGACTAAGAAGAGTCACTCTTGACTCATCCATATATCACTTTGTTATGTAAAAAAGAGTTTTTCCTTATTGACAAGATGAACTCTGTTTAAAATTGAAATGTTACTGGGTTTTTTTCCCTATTGCAAAATCAAGGACTTGATTTGTGGCTGCTTCAGCCTACAAAAGAGGAGAACTGAATTTTTCTATGAATTGTATTTGTTTACTTTTGAAGAAATAGTCACAGAATATTAATACACATAACATTTCAACTGCTACAAGAAAGATCTTCAGAAATGAAAGTCATCTGGATAAAAGGAATTTCAACAGTTTTCATCAGAGGTTTTATTTCTGTTATCCTGCTTTCCCTGGCTCCATAGTAAAATATAATTGAAACAAAAATCTTTTGACTCATTCTGTGCCCAGTACAGTGTTGTGTTTTTCATTTCAGCAAGTAGCAAATCATTTTTCTGCTGAGAAAGCAGTACAACTGAAATGTTTTATGGGAGTGTTTTGCTTGGTATTTTATCTCCAAAAAGACACTAAATCATGAAACCAAACTAAATTCGTTTAACCAAATATGTTTCCTTATTCAGAGGAGGAACCTGCTCCAAACAGTGTTGTTGAAGAATACCTTCAGGAGAAGAGAAAATATGAAGACAAGCGAAAGCAACAACCAAAAAAAGGAGTTTCCCGTGAAGATCAGGTAATAGCTTGATAGCCTGGGCAATAAATGTCCAGATGTTCGTTTTTTAATATGTCTATATCTTCATTTGTATAAAATGAATTGTATAAAATAAAAAGTTTTAAGATCTGTTGGTTTATTTTCTATTAAAAGAAAGTTATAATTCATAAAAATAAATATTTTAATTACCTAGGTAGACAGGTAAGTGAATTTTCAATGAGTGTTTGAAAGGGCTCGCAGTTTAGTTACCAAAATCTTCTGAAAGGAAATGCTAATCATGAAGAAGTGTCCTTGATTACATTTGTGAGATTTTGCATTTCTTCACCTTATGGTTTCCTTGCTGTAAGATGTCACTGGGCAGAAGTTTGCATATTTGCCATTTGTTCTAACTGGAGTTTTTAACATTCTAAATTACAGTTTAAAAATACTAAGATCATCAATACTTACTTGTTGTGAAATGAAAGAAATAGTTTATAAGTACTGTAAAAAGAGATGCCATTTTAAATACAATGAAAACTATTACTCAAAATTAGTTAGCATCTCTGTAGACTTCACTAGGCAAATATGAGCTAAGTAAGGGTTGCTTTACAAAAGTATTTGTTTTCCTAAAATAGGAAAGTCTAAAATGGTTAAATATATCAAACTGCCTTTGAGGTGGAAATATCAACTTAATTATCAGCTCAATATCAACTTAAAATCTGTGCTGTACATCAAACACATTGGTTTGTAAGTGCATGTCAGTTCAGCTACGAAGATGTTCCTGTTCACATGTTGAGTCTAGAAGAGATTGGAAATTTGAGGCTTGGTAACTTCAAAGCAACATTTGGCAAACATTTATATATGCAGCAAGCTGATTTAGCCCTAAACTAAGAGGGAAAAAGCCCTAAACAAAGGTTATGGAAACTTTGTACATTCAAAGTCCCATTATCTTTGAATCAAAGAATACTAAACCTCTGTTGGCAGTGTGGATCAAGGGTCTTAAAAGCATGTCTGATGAATTTATATCAGCCCTGTCCTGGACATCACCATAAAATAAGATGATAGGGATATATATTCTAGTAGATCTTAATTTTTATTTATGTAATCCTGATGGTAACTATTCAACAAAAATTAATCAAGTTCTTTGTAATCCATTTCACTTGAGGAGAGCCTCTTGTAGTCTCACACCCCTTGAAAGTGATCCTCAGCACAATACAGCACAATGCCACTTCCCATCTTCAGTGCAGTAGTTAAGGAAGAGGGAGAAGAAGGATGTTCCTCTAAAATACTAAATAATGGAAGTCCTCCTATTCTACAAGGGTCAAATGATAAAGTTATTCGAAGCACAGTGTAGCATCTAGTGACTCACTGCAAAATTGCCTGCTAAGATATTTCATAACTATTTCTGTCATCAGGTCTATTCACAGGAATACTGTCACCAGAGAAAATTAGACAAGACACAAGGAATGTGGCTTTTTTTGGCCACAATTTCATATTAAAAGGGTCAGTTTGTTTCCTTCTAATGACCTAGCAAAGCTTTTCTGTCTCAGGTGTTCCAAGTACTGTGTTTGTTTGCAGTAATATGGAAAGCTATAGAATTAGAATGATTTGCAAGCCCAAATAGCCTCAAAATTTTCCTCTCTCTCATCTTAAACAGAAGATTAGACATAAAATAAAGAAAGTAAATGCAAAAAAAGTCTTCCAAAATCTGCCCTTGGCAGTGCTAAAATGTTTTTGAAAGAATTTAAACGCCAGGAAACTCCTCAAGTTAAGATTGCTCCCAGAAGGAAATTTGATTCTAGTGAACACTTCTGGTATTTCCTATTTCTGTTTTCTATTCTTGTTTAGTTTTTATTCTTTTAAATTTGAAAAACTTGACCAAACAAAACTACACAGCCATACAGAGGTGTTTTACAACATAGGTTGCCAACCTATCACCTACAAATCAAATGTAGCCTGCCACATAAATTCAGTTAGGCACTTACTCCCTGATGCTTTCGTTTTCAGGAATGTCTCAAATATCAGGAAGTAAGTGCCAAAAAAAAAAAAAAAAGCTGTGGTCTGTGCAAATTATTCATATGCTTTTTGCTTTTTTTTTTTTTTTTAAGACCACCCTCCTCTACCATCCCAGGGTTTAGGCATATGATTTTTGTATAATCAAACTCACATTTGAGATGATCAGAAACAAGAGTTACGGTATAATCTTCAGGTGTCATCTGATATTTGGTGACTTCATTGTCCCTGAAAGATCAGGCAATATCCTTTGAGAATAAAATAGCAATTTAAATGAGTATGACCTTTATGTGTTCAGCATAAGAACCTATATCTGAGAATTAGTTAATCTCATTAAAGACAAAAACTTTAAATTTTATCAATGTCCACACATAATTTAAAAGATCATCAATGTAAAGTGTATAAATATCAGTTAAACTAGGTCTTCAAGGCTTGCATGGTTTGTAATTTACACAGTGGATTACTTTAAAAGAGGACAGTAGCAGGTCCAAAAAGAAAAATTAATTGTCAGCAGTGTTATTTAATTAGCTATTTTGTTCTGTAAGTAGCTACAAGTATTTGTTCCTAAAATACTCATTTTTATTTCTCTGTATGGTGAGAGAGGTGCTTTTTTCACCTGACAGACACCTCCCTGCTTGCTCTTGTTGCCTAAGCATTGCCTGCCCACTCACTCCATGGGTTCTCTCCATGCAGTCCCACCATCACCTCTTGCTCTCTAAAATGTTTCTTTCAAATTCACATGGAAGATCACTCTCATTGTACTTTTTCCCAAAATATAAAAATGTCATATATGCCTGTTGTTGCATAGAAATATGCAACTCCTCTAAAACCATGTGTTTAATTTCAGACGCTGGCATTGTTGGACCGATTTAAAACAAAGTTAACCCAGGCAATTGAAGAAACTCCTGAAAATGAGCTTTCTGAACCTGATGTAGATAATGATGAAGGATGGTGAGTTGGTTTTTTTTGTTTGGATTTCTGTGTTCACCAATAGATATCCTGCTGTACTAACATATCTCACTGGTAAGCATAAATTTGAGTAGCAGAAAACACCAAATGTGAAGGCAGCTGCTTTATTACTAGTCAGCTAAAAGGTACTGGTTTAGCATTCTGAAAAACAAGGCGTGAGAGTAGATATTTAGCTTTCTGTAGTTTTAAATCCTTCTAAAACTGTGTGTTGGAGGTGATAAATATTTTTAAAAGATGAAGATAGACTGACTCATCTGAAGTTGATACAGCACTGCGGAAGTTACTGCCTCAAGGCCTCCCAGTCAAGGAAACAGTGTGTATCCTGTTGTCTCACGTTCATTGTTCATGCAAACTACCCGCCTTAGGTAATCAAGGGGATAAAAATCAGTATGATTTGAAGTTTGATCTTGATGCACTAGGCTGCATGCTGTTAAATGCTCATAAAAGTATGCATAATGCAAAAATGCATAAAATGCCTGGAAAAAAAGAAAAGAAATCCTAGCAAAAAAGTTTTGTAAGGGTATGTCATCTCCATTTATAAGGCAAACACTACAGCTGGTCCAACAAAATAAGCTGTCTCCGCCTACAGTTTTTTTTCATAATTGTGTGTATAAGCCATCAGAACTACAGCAAAATTAACAATAAAATAGAAACTATAACAAAGTTCTTGGCAAATGTTTTAAGACAACCTGTATATCAGATGACTTAAAATTATTTTATTGCTTCTTCAAACAGTGTTTTTGTCCTTCATTATGTCTCTTCCTACCTCAGGCTCTTTGAAGATGAGAGATAACATATATTATAAATGTTGAGATCCTTGGATTTCACTGATATTTTGAGATCCTTCTGAGCTACCGAAGTGTTTCTAAGTTCTCCAAGAATTATAGAGCAGCTATTTCAGTTGGAAGGGACCTACAACAATCATCCAGTCCAACTGCCTGACAGCGTCAGGGCTGGCCAAAAGCTATAGCATGTTGTTGAGGTCATGGTCTAAATGCTTCTTGAACATTGGCAGGCTGAGGACATTGATCTCCTCTCTAGGAAGCCTGGTCCAGTGTTTGGCCACCCTCTTGGTAAAGAAATACTTCCACATACCTGTTCTAAACCTCCCATGTCCAGTGTAAGATTCCCTTATCTAGCCTTTTTATGAACTCGATCTTCACGTAAAATATTTTCTTGTCACAGGATTACCAGTCTTTTAAATACTTTTATAGAGTTCAAACTTATCTTTCCTATTTCTTTCTGAGTAACTACTGATAATTAATTGTCAGTAATGCTATCCACTGTAATCCCTACTGAATGAAGTGCTGTAATTTCAGATTATGAAATTGTATTTTTGTATTCATTGAAAACAGTTGCTTTCAGAATTGGACTAAAACAAATACTTAGAATAATATGAAATTACATACTAGACTAATAATTAATATCATATTAATATTGCAGCTCAGTAAATGTTCATGTTAACTTTACACACAGATGAGAGTCCGTTTTCAAATAATTTACTTCGAGGCCAAGTAAATTGTAAAATGTAATTTACACAGATTGGCTATAAACAACAAAGCAATGAAATTTTCTGAAAGCTATTCATTATTGTGTGAAGCACTCAGAAAGTCAAATTGCATATTTTGGATCAAGTTTTTGCATTTTCAGTACCTTTGTTGTATAGGGATATTTGAGATAACTATAGCGACTTTACATTTTAAAATTCTTTCTTAATTTGAATCTACTTCTCAAACGACAGTAATTTTACTTTATTTGGTTTTTATTTAATACAATTAGTGTATGGCACATGCATATATGATACACACAAATGACTTGATTCCTTCAGGCCATGGTTGCTGTTTTTATGGGAAGGGAAAGCCTGCCAGTATACTTTGCTCTACTGTCAGGGTGTGTTATCTGAAGTAAAATGATTGCCTCTAAGACATTTTTATGTGTCCATGAGTGGCCACACATTGAGGTATAATTTTCATTCTCTGTCAAGATAGAAACCATTACCAATTTGTTATGTTTTCTTTTGTTTGGCAAACTTCTCTCTGCATATTTGGCTGAGCTGCTGTATTGGCATGGTGCATAGCAGACGTTTGGGCATTTTTCAGCAGCATTCTACTTTTTATGCAATAAAAAATGAAGAAATATGACTCTATTGTAAACAGTATGTATGGTGTTTGATAATTATTACCAGATTTTACTGTCTAAGAACGCATCTGAGGAAATGTTGTGAAGAGTGCTGAAGAGAAATGCATAAGACTAAGTTTTAATGTGGGATATCAGAATCTTTGCTGAGACATTTTATTGCAACCTCTACTGCTCTGTGAGAATTATTATTTATATTTGTCCACAGCAATCAAAATCCAATTTCCCTTACAGAATTCCAAAATATCATAATTAACATGGTATCTGCTCAAGGAAGGGGTCAAAGAATAGAAATGTCTGACAATGAGTAAGTGGACACAGTTTTATAACATCTGGGTACCTTAGACATTCTTGATCTGAGTTCTTCCAGACATTATTTTCATTGTGGCTTCAAATTGAGATCTAGTGCTTGTGCTTTCCTCTTCATGATTTATTAGATGTCCTCAGTACTGTTTGATCAATAGTTGTTCTTTATTTGCTTACAATCCAAATAAGAACTCAGATGCATTACTAGATTGTTCTCTTTCTTAAAGCTTGTGTAGAGTGCTGCAGAGGTAGGTAGAGTTTGTCTGGCAGAACTTGGTTACGTTTTTGGCTTAAAATCTTAACCAAGAAGGCTTTTCCCAGAAATGTTGGTGAGGTCAATCACAGTGGCAGTGAGGTGTCATTTGCTTAGAGACGAATATTATGAAAACCAAATATGTCACAAGAAGAAGACTCAGCTGGAATAGTTTATCTTCCTGATACTTGCCACTTGGATTACTTGATAGGCCTGAATTTGAAGAAAATAATGCACAGGCTACACTTATTCAGAACACTGCTGCTACTCTTCTTGTTTAGGACTTGCATAACACGTGTAAGTTGCATGCATGTGATACCCATTCAGGTAGTAGTGACCCTTAAGGGTTCTGATGATAATAACAAATAGCTGCAACTGTAGTTAAACACAGATTTCATTCCAGAAGGTGTTACAGCAACTGCAGATAATGAAACTAATGATGCAGATCGTGTGAACATGATTAAATATTTTTAATAGAGAGACAGCAATGGGATAAAAAAATTCTCATGCAGTCAGGTACATTCAAAAATTGTTTCAGATAATCTGTGCAAAATCTTCTTCAAATAGGATGAGTGATCCTTAGTACTGTGAAAAACACCCTTCGATCAAGTAATACTGAGAGTTCCAAGTGCTTCTTTCAAATCTGAGACTAGATGCAGCACTCAACTAAGTCTTTTTCCATGTTGAGTGGGAAGGTTACTTTTTTTATTGCTGTTTTTTTCATGGTTTCCAATCCTTTCTAAGGATCCCAATCCTTTTCTATTGAATGGTTGCCTAACTTAGTTCTGTCTTGTACCCATACTGTTGATCACTCTTATTGGAATTCAGCCATTGCACTTTTTAAATTGTATCCTATTCGGCTACTCCTGTTTGCCAAAATCAGATGAATTCTAAATACTCCAATAAACATTCAAAACTTTGTATTATACATATGTTCTGTAATTATGTTCTTCTCCAGTATAGTCATAAGTGGAAATGAACTAACCAACCATTAAGCTTTCCTCTTTGACATTAAACTATGGTGTCTACTCCTAAAAACAGGGCTCTCCAACTAAATTTTTAGGAACCTTACATGCTTGTGAAATGAAAGAATTAAATCTACAATTTTCTATATGGAATACTGGTTTTGTGGAGAGAACAGATTCTCTGCTATAAAAATAACATGTCATGTCCTTAACCAAAATTCTGGATTTACACTCTTCTCTCTTTGATCTTTAAAACAAGTGGAGGCTTCCTGAAACTGCAAGATTTATTGGCATACTGAAGTATATCTAGTGCTAGACAGCTTTTGAGTTGGTAGAATTTTCTGTAGGAAGGAAGCCATCACATTGCTTTTTGAAAATGCACCTGATTGCAAAGTCAGTTTAGCATGTATCTGTGTAGGGTCTCCATTATTTATACAAAAAGGTTCAGGAATCAACTCCAGTACCACTCTTGAATTTAAAACTTAATTGTCCTTATCAAGTAACTGAAAACTCAAAATGATCATCACTCATACCAGTAAAATGCCACACATTGCCCACAAAACCAGTCAAGTTTACAGAACCTTATAAGACATAGAAGACACATAGGTTAGGAAATCACAATGGGTTATTTTTTGGATTGATTGAAAAGACATGTCCATTCACTCACTTCTTGGAACTGATGCTCTTTTGTGTCTTTATGAGTGACAGAGGCAGTGGCACCAAGTGCTCCCTCAGTACATTTGCAGATGGCAGGAAGTTGAGCTGTGCAGGTGACATTACAGAAAAATGGGATGCCATCCAGGGGCACCAGGACAAACTTGAGAAACAGGTTCATGTGAACCCCATAAAGTTCAACATGGCCAAGGTGATGCATCTGGGCCAGAGCAATCCCAGACAAGATCACAGACTGGGAGCAGCCCTGCCCAGAAGGGCTTGATGGTTCTGGGGGTTGAGAGGCTGGACATGTCCCAGCCATGGCACTCCCAGCACAGAGAGCCAAACGTGTCCTGGGCTGCACCCAGAGCAGCGTGGGCAGCAGGGCCAGGGAGGGGATTCTGCCCCTCTGCTCTGCTCTGCTGAGACCCCACCTGCAGGGCTGCATCAGCTCTGGGGGCACAGCACAGGAAGGACAGGGACTTTTTTGAACTGGTCCAGATAAGGAACATGAAAGTAATTATGGGCTTTATATAAATCTCTCCTGTGAGAAAAGTCTGAGAGAGCTTGGGTTGTTCAGGCTAGGTAAGAGAAGGCTCTGGAAAGACCTTATTGTGGTAGATATTTTAGTAGTTCAAGGGTAATTAAAAGAAGAAAGGGAGAGTGACTTTTTACTTGGCACATAGGGACAGGATGAGGGGTGATGATTTTAAATTAAAAGAGGAGAGATTTAAATTAGATGCTAGGAAGAAATTCTTTACTCAGAGGGGAGGCACTGGAACAGGTTGCCCAGAGGGGTGGCAGATGTTCCTTGGCAGTGGGGTTGGACTGGGTGACATTTAAAGATCCCTTCCAAAACACGTTCTATGATTCTATAATGTGAACATTGCATTAAGGTAATATTCTGTTCCTGCTTGAAAACTTATTTCCACACTGGTAATCTGAGTTCTGATAAATATGGTTTTACATTGTTACTTCTTTAGTTTTGTGGAAGATGCCAAATTTGTCCTGTTGGACCTTCAATATTCAGTGTAGAAGCAGAAATATTAACATGTGAAAGTAGTTCCTTACCAGATGAACATGATTATGTGAAATGCATTAAAATTGCTGCCACCAGGGAATCAGCCAAAACCTGTATCATCCTCAGTAGAAAGATCTGGTCTGTTATTAATCCCATCAGTTCACAAGTAAGAGCTGCAAGAAGACCCCCGGTTGATTTTAGAGTTTGTGTTACAGTGAAGCCTAGTAATTTTTCCTTCCTTCTGCACCTGGCTAGAAGTTTAGGATTTCTTCTTCTGGATTCAGATCTCATCACTGGCCTTTATCTGCTCTCAGTAACGCACTCTGCAGCGTTTCAGAATTTCGCTGACACTGTCAACATGCTACATAGTTTGTTTAATTAATAGCACATGAAGCCAGTGCTGAATAACTGAACCACTGCAGTGTTTCCTGGGTGGAATGTAAGGTGTCACATGTGAAACATAAAGCTTCTAAATCTTTAGAAGAAATCAGCTTTTTCCTTCCCTGTGGAGCGCTGTCACAGCTGTAATTAAGCGACAAATGTAAATAAGTCACTTAAGTTTTTTTGGAAGTATGTCTATACTCTGAAACTTAGTCTTTCTTATTTGGTGAAATAACATAAATCAATTCAGCTTTCAGATATACTGTGGGACAAGAAAGAATGAGTAAAATTGGAATTTGGAATGAAGTGGTAGTTTTCCACATGTTTTTTAAGTCTAAAATTCTTCTGGTTACTTACCTTCGTTGAGTCTAAACTATTCTAAATGTTGGTTAATTTGAGGTATAGGATAAATAGACTTTTTTAAATCAAAGTGAAAAAGTCAATGGCTGAAAAAAACTTCCAATTTACACAAAAGGTTGTCGTGGAAACTATGTGACAGTAAAGGTCTTCTATTTTAAGCAAAAAGGTATTCATGTCTTGCTTAATGGATGGTTTCATGTCCATGTTGTGTAATTACTAGTGTTGCCAAAACTATTGTCCTCTAAGTTATTTATAAAAAACTTCATGTAAGATAATGAGGATTAAAACCCATTCCAGTAAATTTAATGACATGCTTACTTTAATGCACTGTTTAAAATCTCATGTGTCTTAGAAAGCTTTTAAACATATCTTCTTCATGGTCATAAAATATTTTGATTTGCACAGTGATGCTTTACGTAGATCAGATTGCCTGATTTTAGGAGAAATGAACGGGAATAGGTCTGGTTTTATAAATTTATTGGTTCTGTGGGCAGAAAGCTCACAGAAATTCAGTGCTAACTGTTTAAGGTGCAGCCTGGTTCATATAAGTCAGATACTGTAATCTGTTCTCAATTCTGGATTTCTGAAAACTGTCACTGAGGCCACTAAAATATCATGGAAACATTGGGTGCTAATGTTGAGCTCTTCTTGCCAGGACAATAATTGCCATTTGCGTGTACAATTTTTTACCCAGTTTGTAGAGATAGTTTTATTTTATTGCAGAACAAACAAAAAATAAGTCTGTATATTGAAGGAAGGTATTCTCTACCCATCATCAATAGTTGTGCCCTCTATCTTCTATAAGAAATGTTTTTGTTCATAATACAAAGAAGTTTCCTTTCAGAATATTTATTACTGATTTCATGAAAAATGTGCACACAATTAGGAGTTGAAATACACAATATGTTACTTATCTTATTCTCACAATAAAATAAAAGAGAGATTTGGGTCTTAAAACAGTATCAAGGCGTTTTCAGTGTCTGTGGTAGTGTATAGGTAGAATTGGTTTGAGCTTGGGTCTTTTTTAATTGAAATAGCAATTTCAGAATCAGGTAGATGTTGAGTTAGCCAGACTGGTTTTATATTACAATGTTTAATTTCTATTAAGAACTAAATGACAACACACACTGTTAGTATTTAATCCATATACATTTGATAGTTGATAATTTGATGATCCATTTTATTTCCAGGATTTCCTATTTATTGCAGCATATATTATTGAAATTGCAGAGTGAAGTTCTTCAGGATAGACACCTAAAAATATTGGTTATGTTTCTTTTATAAACCTTGTTCTATATACATTTTATAAAACACAGATTTTTCTTTCCTACAAAACCTCAAATTCAGGATTATGAAATATGGCTTCCTCAAGATTAGCACCAGTCTTTGCAGCTTCGGTTGCAGAAGCTTAACTGTGACAAACACAGTAAACCCCTGAAAACTAAGCTGCACTCTGTTTTACAAGCTGATGCTAGCTTGGGGAATGACAGAAAAAGTGCTGCTGTAATTTATGCCAGTGAGGCACAAAGATGGATTAAAGCCATGTTTGCTCCCCTCCTCCCATGCAGACTTGAGCCAGCATTTCTTCACTAGTCTGGAAAACTGGCTCTATATTAAGGTCTCTCCTGCTAAGGCCATTGATTTACTCAACTACATTTTTTAAAAGTTGACAAAATACTTACTTGATTGTTACAAAGGATAAATGAATGCCAGAGGTCTGTATTAGAAACACATTGGAAAGAGAGGTTTCTTTTCTATTTGGCAAAAAAATAACCGTTTGTTTGGGTTTTAGTACTGCCACTAACCTTTAAAGGAAGAAAGAAAAAACCCCTTCTGCTGTAAATCTTTGTCTTTTTTTCCTCCAGTTTTGTCTCCACCTTCACCCCTGTACTGCTAGAATATGGTCAGACCTTGCTTGTTCTGTAAATGCCAACCCTACCCCACTGCTTCAGTCAGTAATTCATATCAACAAATCATTCTTCCGCTGATGTTGTATAGTGATTGCTTCTAGCTGTTCAGCATGTCTGAGAAACTCAGAGCATTTAAAGTGGGGCTTTTTGCTTGTTTATTTTTTGTTAATTCCTCTGTATCTGTGCTTATTTGGATGAGGCATCTGAGTTTTGACTACTGTTTGACTTAAATTCAGAGATGATCCATGTTTCAATCAAGGGATATCTAGTGTTAGATTTACTGTCTGGAAATCTTACTTTTTTTTTATTTCCAGAAAATCTAGTGAAGAATGAAGAAATAATCTTAATTAGCTTGGCTTAAGCTTCTTGTGTATTTACACACATTTTCAAGCACCCCAACTTCATCTCATTGAACGACGTATTTAAGAAGTAAGGATTTGGACATACTCAGAATGACAGAGAGAAGGACAAAAGAGAAGGGAGTGTGTCCAGAAAAATCTGAATGTTTTGAAAATCTGAGTATTTTTGTGCTAGAAATACTCTCCTCTCCTTTGTTTTCACTCCAACTGTGTGCTGTGGTGATACAATAATGGTGATACAATAACTGGGGGAGGTAGTAAGTAGTAATGCTGACTGACTTCAGAGTATCAGATATTGTACAAGCTATTGCCAGAGACAGGATGCTACAGTGGATGGATCACTGGTCTATTCCAGTATGGTGGCTCCCATGTCCTTGTACGAAATGCTATGTAGAGTTTTTCTGACTGGTGTGGTGTCTGGAAAAACATCTGGAATTTGCATTTTAGTCTTCCATACCAATCTACTTTAACAGGAGCAGTTATCTATTTAAAGTATCCATCTTCTTGCATCAAACTATGTAACATTTTTGTGATGGGGTCAAGGATGTAGTGTAAATAGACTGTAAATATTAATTGTTACAGAACAGAAGCAATATCAAGATAGGATAACTGAATTTTATATAGAAAAATATTTATTGAAAACGTAAGTCATCATAGTTTAACATAGTTTGCCTGATACTCTGAGAACTCATCACATTTTCCCAGATTATCACTGAGTAAGGTTACCTTTTCATAGTTAAAGTGATTTCTCCTTGTCTTAGAAGATTGCTTACAATTAAATGTTCTGTCAAGAGAAAAAGATTTTTAATACCATCTTAAACAATCCAGGGATACAATCATTCACCAAGATTAGGTTACTTTGTTGTAGGCTTTGCAAAACCTGTTATCTTTGGGGTTCTTTTTAAGCTGGAGATACCATGGTTAGTGAAACTATTAGTTTCCCTTCGTAATTTTGGTAGTGATTTCTTTTTATATATATAAAACTAAGCATATTACAGACAAATAAACTGTCTCAAAAAGTATTATTTTAGAAATATCTGCAGAAGTTCTGTTTTCATCATTTTATGCTGTAGGTCAACACAAAGAGAAAATATAAACAAATAATTCTTTTGTCTGTGGAGGACACAAAACTTGCTGGTTAATCTGAAGAGGTTAAGCCAATTTCCAATCCTCCAGTAACTGTAATATACAAATTCAAAAGGCTAGTTTAAGTAATAGAAGTGTACTGGCTGACATTGTATAATAATTTTAAAGTGTGTTTTCATCAGTTTTACTTCTTAACACTGGGGACATTTTTGCTTTGTGCAAGAGCATCAGTAATACCTCCATTGTTGTTGTATTTTAACCCATCCATCAGCCAAGTCTCTCACAGCTGCTCACTCACTGCCCCACCAGCAGCGTCCAAGAGAGAATCAGAAGGGTAAAAGCTGAAAAACTCATGTGTTGAGATACACACAGTTTAGTAGAGAAAGCAAAAGCCACACACACAAGCAGAGTGAAACAAGGAATTAATTCACTGTTTCCCTTGGGCAGGCAGGTGTTCAGCCATCTCCAGGACAGCAGGGCCCCATTCTGCATGGCAGGAACTTAGGAAGGCAAACACCATCACTCCAGAGATCTCCTTTTTCTCCTTCTTCCCCCCTGCTTTGTATACTGAGCATGATGTCACATGTTCTGGAATATCCCTTTGGTCAGCTGGGGTCACCTCTCCTGGCTGTGTCTGCTCCCAGCCTCTCAGGCACCCCCAGTCCCTGCACCAGTGTGGCAGTAGGAGAAGCAGAAAAGGCCTTGGCTCTGTGTGAGCCCTGCACAGCAATAACAAAAGCATCATGATATTATCAATCCTGTGTTCAGCATAGATCCAAAACACAGCCCCATGTCAGCCACTGTGAAAAAAGTTAACTCTGCCCCAGCCAAAACCAGCACAAACAGCTGAAAGGTGAAATACTGTAAGCTAATAGACTCTTCTGAGTCTTGCAATTAACCTCAGGAGAGTGCAGGGGGGGATTGCAGTGTTTATAGCAATAGTAAAACCTAAACTTTCTGTGTAAGATCTGTATCATAATCACTAACATGGATTGAAACAACATTATTTTGAAGTAGTAAGTATTTGATGTGAATACTTAACGTTTGAAGTGGACTGCAATATGGCACAAACCTGTATTTTTTTCTCCCTGCTCATCTAAGCATTTTTTTAACATTTAAAATTTCTATGGAATAACTTGGATTTTGCTAGATCTGAATAGCAAACTTTATTTCTCTTTTCAAGTATCAAGTCAATAAGCATGAAAAATGCAGGGTGTTATGAAAGCATTAAAAAAAGGGACAGAATATCCCATCATTAGGAAGGGAGACGAGGAAATAGAAGCAAGGAATGTGGAATGGTGAAAACAAGTACTGAAAAAAATGAGTGAAATCTCTAAGTGGTAACAATAACAGCAGAAACCTCTGACCAGCAGTGATTACTAGGAAGTATTGTGTGAGGCAGTCTCTTCTCCCAGTTAATAAGTGATAGGACAAGAGCATGTGGCCATAAATTGTGCCGGGGGAGGTTTAAATTGGGTATTGGGGAAAATTTTCTTCACCACAAAGGTCAGGCATAGGAACAGGCTGCCCAAGGAACTGGTTGAGTCATCATCCCTGGAGGTATTTAAAAGGCACGTAGGTGTGGCACTTGAGGGCATGGTTTATTGGACTTGGCAGTGCTGGGTCAAAGTTGAATTTATTGATCCAAAAGGTCCTTCCCAACCTCAGTGGGTTCTCTGATTATAAATTCAGTTAAAGTGAAATCATACATGGTTTTGCAAACTAGGTGTGGTGGAAATGTGTATGATACAGTGGAAGGTTTAAATACCAAGTACTACAGAGGGATTCAGGGTTTTGTAGATAATTTAGCACTGCTCCAGTACTGTGAGTTAATGAGACAAACAATACTCAAGGAAATTGTTTCTTGGAAAATCTTTCTTGATACAGAAGTGGCTCTGTGAAACACTGATAATAAGAGATGAAACCATCTTTGAGACTGGGTCTATCATGATAAATAGGATATCAAGCCTCATTGCTGTAAGAATTAAAACCTACTTCAAGTATTTGGTAAAAAATTGTTTTTCTTTTAATGATCTGTAAGGGAAAGACACTTGGATTACAAGACTCCTTTGCATGAAAAGACGTATGATGGATTACGTTACACAAGAAGGAAAACAAATCTGGATGGTTAGACAGGGCAAACAGAAGCTATGAAATTTGCTTACAAGAGTTGTATTATACGGAGCACTTAGTGATAGTTCTAGATTTCATTAGAGTCACAAACATACTTCCTCTCTGCTGCTGCATTGTGTTTACAAAATTATTTGTAAAGCTGTTGGACACACTTATGAGAGGAATAATAACAGCAGCCTGATCAAAGAGGCTTATTTTGCTTTTAGCATCTCAATTAAAAAAAAAAAAAACCAAAACAAAACAAACAAAAAACCAAAACCTGGGAAAAGATTACATGTTACTAATGTATTTCCTCCTTCAAAATTCCCTTTGTTTTATGGCCTTGACATTCTTTTTGCCTTGTTCATACTCTTGTTCTCTTGCCTTGATTCAAAATTTTAATTTTCATTTGATAATTTTCTTCACTTGGTTTAAATTTTGATAAGTCTCTTTCTCTCCTTTTTTGTTTCTAGGTCTTATATCTTTTTTGTCTTTCCTTTCCTCAGTTTTTGTTGTTTTATTTTGCCTCTTAAACTGTCACTCTTTTTTAGTTAAGAGTTTACTCTCTTAACTGTCACTCAGTGTTTCTCAAATGTCTCTCCTCTTCCTGTGCCACCCATGGGAGTGGAGAGGGTGCCAGCGAGTTCATTCTTCCAGAACAGCCTAAATTTTTTTTTTCTTGGGAGAGAGATCTCCTTTGCTTTGATCTGTGGATTCTCATCTGCTTTCTCATCTGTTCACTTGAGTTACTTCTCTGTCCACTGCCGAGGTATCTTGAGGATGATGGAAGGAAAGTGCTAGAATGTTTCCTACATTAATGATTGATGTTTACACTTCAACATTTACTGTATTAGAAGGAACATTAGCATCAAGTAGAATATAATTTACAGAAAACAGTAGTGTTCAAGTACCTGTCATTGTTTTTGTTTTAAATATGGGATGAATTGTGATATTGAGAAAAATAGGAAGCAATCAATACTTGCAAAAATACTTGCAATCAATGTTCAACTCAGAAACAAATACTACTGCTAGTAGTTATGGTCCATATTGGTCCCATTTTTTTAGACAGCTTAGACAATGCAAGAGGCAACACTGAATTTCTTGGCACAGATACTTATTCCTCCTGCGTTCATTTTAAGCAACCTGATGGAAAGGACCAATAACTATCATAAAACATAGCCATAATCTTCAAAATTATGATGTTCTACATTTTACAGCAATATGGTTAACTGCTTTATTCATTTAGTATGCATTTAGTGCAAAAAGAGGGAATATGGCACCAACTGCAATGTTTTATGCAGGCACCTCTGAAGTGCAGGCACCTGCCTAAAACTCCTTAAGAATTTACTGCTGCTCTGCCAGAAGCTACTACCTTACAGCACAGTTGGCAGGATGTAACTTCCGCTCACACTTCTGATGATTAAAATGCTGATGTAGCTGAGTGCAAGACAATGTCCCAGGTTTCCCTGCAGTCACCAGGAGATTTGCTTTGTAGGGCCTTGCAGCTGTGCAAGAAAAGTTGAAGGTTGGTAGCAGACAACAGCTAGATGAGTTTGAAAAACAAGTGTGGTCTTAGGCAATACAAATAGCTTTGCACTTTCATTTCAGTTAGTATAAAAATTACTGATGCGTGTGTGTACCTGGAAGTTTCAGCTTCATCAATAGACCAAAAGCGTAGTGCTTCCTTACTCCTGCCAAGATTCCAAATTACTCAGTTCACTGATTGCCACTTCAGTTTCTCCCAAAAGAGGTTCTGGAAAGGCCAAAGCTGTTGGACTACAGGGCTTCTCTTTATGCTACACTTAACATGACTACCACCTGTCAGCAGCTGGCATATGGTTCAGATCCAGTGCATGGCTCACACATCTCAAAAGCAAAGGGATTACAGTATATCATATCTTTTCTTACAAGTACCGTCTCACTAGAGTAGTTCAAAAGAGCCTGGTCTGTTTGCTGACCTGAGAATATCACTAGTCCATAAGAGTATCCACGTACCTTTGAAATCCTGCACTGTCTCTGAAACTGTCTTAAATTAATTTGTGTATTTCAGTCTAACATTTCAAGACATTCCATTTTTGGAATACAGAAGAGAGCCAACTACTAAGTGTTCTTTAGTAACACAAAAGGAAAGAAATGCATGACAGCTTCTCTCTCATTATATGGGATAGAACCAAGGGGAACCTGAAGGCATCTGGTTAGGGTAGAAATCAACCTCTTCAGCAATAAATCCATTCAAAGATTCATTTCTGTTAAAAAAATAATTTTATGATTTTGTCTAATATTAAAGAAGGACAACAACTTGCACAACTAGGTACTTCAAATCCAGAGTCATCAGTTTTCGCAAGCTATTTTATCTTAAAAAATCTTACCAAAAAACTAAGCTGAAAAACTGAGGTTTTGTTTTCTTTTGAGTTTTGCTTGGTATAACTGACTACCTCTCACCCTTTAAATTTTGATGAAAAGTGGACTTTAAAATTTAATGTCTCTCTTACATAAAATGAGCTGTCAACAATCAGTGTTAAGCACAAGTTAGTGGGTTCCTGAAGATGAGAGATACAGAGATGAAGGTATTGCTTTCAGCATGGTGACTGCAGAAACATGACTGGGCAGCCAGCTCGTCTCCAAACCCAGGAGTATGCAGACGGGAAGAGAGGTATCAATGGAACAAGGAGAAGTCTTATGAAACTTGTATGTGTGGAACTACACCCTAACCCTGCACTTGGAAAATTATGCAAATGCAAACTTCAGTTGGAGAAACTTGAGTAAGATTAGTTTAAATTCAAATGCTTGATATAGAAGTAATTATTAAATGCTTCCTATATTCCTTTTTAAAAAACCCCAATTTTAATTTCTTTTGAAAAGCAGTATTCACTGTGATTCCCAAGTCATATAGATGCAGAACAGGTTTACCTGGGAACATATGTGACTTGCTAAAATAAGCCTAAGTTCACAGAAGGAAAATATTTCTCAAAATCTCCAATGCAGTCTGTGTTTATTTTGCTTTACCTCTGAGATGCTGCATCTAAGATTGATTCTGGGAATATCAAAAAGTTGCTTAATATTGGCTTATTTTTAATCACAGCTGGGAATGTCTTAGTGGAAAATTATGAATAAGAGTCAGAGACTATGACTTCTTTCAGCTCTTGGGGAGAAGTAAATATTACTTAGTCTGAATCTGCTGCATCTAATTTGCAAGCTACTTGGGGCACTGTATGGCCTGACCTAAGAATTAGAGTTGTATTTAATTTTAATTCCTATTATTTATATGTATCCTGCAGGTTATGTCCTTGCTGTAATATTCTTGGAAAACCTGAGTTGATGAAAGGACTGAATGTGACAACACTTCTACTTGCACTCCTATAACGTACTTCAAAACCATGCACCAAGGAATTACTCCATCTCTTAGGCCTGTACTCTATTCAGACTAGGACAGAGGGATTTGATATGTGTACTCATCTTTAATAAGTTGAGAAGAATATGACAAATGCAGAAAGCATGTTAGCTAAAATAAATTACTTCAGTCCCTCCACTGTGAGACAATGTTTTTAGAATTAAACTTCAAATATGCAACCATGAGTCACTCTGATGGTACATTATGTTATTCTGAATTGTAGAGATGACTAAAAAAAAATAAGTTTGGGTGTTAGTAGTGTGGACAGGGTTATAAACTACCTAAGTTTTTTAGACTAGAAACAACTTAAGTATTTATGAAACACATATGTCAAGAATCAGTTGTGATGAAAATTCTCAACTTTTGGTTTTAGGGATTTTCTAAAGCATTCTAGCAGATTACATATGGTCTATAGCTTTGATTTTTTTTTTTCTCTGTTTCTTTAATAGTACTATATTGTAATCTGCAGTAACTTAGCTGGTTCGCCCTCCCTTTCTTTATGTATGGAGATTTGCACTAAAGCTCTTTGAAAACTGTTTAGTTCAGAATGTCTTACATGTTGCGAGAGTCCAATAAAGCAGTACTTCATTGGCCACAAAACTTTCCTTTTGAAACTTGATCATTTTTTCCTGGTTTTCTTTCACAAAGACTGTTGACAATAACATGCTCTAAAGATTGATATGCTTAGATTCAGATCAGTATAGTTCTTAAATTATCCCATCAAAGTCAGACATTTTTGAAATTGATCACACAAAATCCAATGGTTAAGTGTGGGTTCTGCCGAGATATATGAGTTTGCCCTGAAAAAATTATCTGGGCAATCTGTTACCACCCTTGTCTTAAAAAATGTCTTCCTTATCTCGTCTGCATCTGCGCATTCTTGGTTTTGAAAACTTTGTCCTGTAACAATAGGCCCTGCTAAAGGTTCTGTCACCTTCTGTCCTAGTAAGTGCTGTTGTGTACTGAAAGATTGCAATCAAATCTCCTGAGAGCCTTCTCTTGTCCAGGCTGAACAGTCCTAACTCTCAGCCTGTCCTCACAGGATAGGAGCTCCATCCCTCTGATCACCTTTGTGGCCTCCTCTGTATTCCCTCCAGCAGGTCCCTGTCCTCCCTGTGCTGTGCCCCCAGAGCTGATGCAGCCCTGCAGGTGGGGTCTCAGCAGAGCAGAGCAGAGGGGCAGAATCCCCTCCCTGGCCCTGCTGCCCACGCTGCTCTGGGTGCAGCCCAGGACACGTTTGGCTCTCTGTGCTGGGAGTGCCATGGCTGGGACATGTTCAGCCTCTCACCCACCAGTACAATACATTCGTCTTGGCAGAGCTGCTTCAATCCCTTCTTCTTCAGCGTGTGTTGATATCAGCAGTTGCCCAGGTGTAAGACCTAGTCCTTGGCAGTGTTGAACCTCCTGACATTCACACGCACCACTTCTCTGTTATGCAACAGTGATGTTTTCAGATTACTGGAAATTTGCTGAAATCAGGAAATATCTAATAGGGGAGAAACTTTTAATGAAAAGTAGGAAAAACATTGAATTGAACAAGGCATTTGTTTAGTCAGGTATTTAGAGAATTAAAAAGCATGATCTGAACCAAGTTAATGTGGAGCAGCAGGACATGAAGCATTCCTCTTTTGATCTTCTGTGTACCTACTTCAAGCATTTTCCGTGTAAACTCTTCTCCACTTTTGTAAAACCCTCCACCCTGGTGAAAGGTGTCTAAAGTGACTAATAGGAAAACTTGAGAAACACTCCCTGTTCCTGGGGAAAAATTGCTATACATTTTGGAAGATATGCTACACAGAAAAGGACAAGAAATCAGAGTTTAGATGTGAAATAAAATCCAGAGACAACTCTATCTGTATTTAGCTGTATTTCTCAAAAGAAGTCTTTACAAAATTATCACCTTATAATGTAAGGGTCTTCTAAGAACTTTAAAAAAAAAAAAAAAAAAAACACCAACAAAAGGAACCCAGGTCAGTTCCTTTATGCTATGCCCAAAGATAAATCAGAAATCTTGTCATGTGTAGCATAATTACAAGTTGTAGCTTCCATTCTTTCACTGAGTTGGAGTTTGGTTTTTTTTGTAGGATGTCCCATGTACTTCAGTTTGAAGACAGAAGCAGAAAGGTGAAAGATGCAAGCATGCAGGATGAAGACACTTTTGAGATCTATGATCCACGGAATCCTGTAACTAAGAGGAGAAGAGAAGAAAGCAAGAAGATAATGAGAGAAAAAAAGGAAAGGAGATAAAAGGAGTGTAAAGTCAGCCAGAGCTGCCTTGGAAAGTGACTGCAATAAAGCACTGGCTCTTTTGTAAGCTGATCCTAAAAATACAACTGGACAAGTGTGAAAAGGAATCTCTCAAGAACCTGTCGTGCAGTTTTGAAGCAGAGCTATCATTTGTTTCTTAAGTTGTGTGGTCAAGTGCTCTCACTGCATTCATTATCCAGCCTCTCTAAAGGTTTTTAGAATGATGTATTTAATAAAACAGCTGACTTGACTTTTGTCCATGTTTTAATTATGGTAGTCAAAATCTTCATTTCATCAAAACTTGGTAATCAAGAAGTTTTCAACATAATGAATTAGAATTTCTCTAAGTGAGGGTCTGGTTAGAAGATGAAAATCCCATCTGCAGGGTTTTAAGATTTTATGTAATTATTTTCATTGTTCTTTAAAAGACACGTAAACTTCCTGCCTGAACCACTCTGATGCAGTTAGGATGATGCAGTACTTTTTAGAATGGTCACAGCTTTCTTGAAACAAGCTAAGTTTAATTTGAGAATCTGACTATTGCCTCCTTCTTTTGAAAAACACATTCCAGTACAAAATCTCATCTTGAGAAGCTGGGATAGTACATTTTAGATGTGTTATTTCACTAGCCATACTGCATGAATAAAAAAGGAGAATATAAATATGCTGTAATGATTGCTTAAAACACTTGTTGCAGTACCACAAACACCCCTTTGGTAGAATTTTCACTGTAAAGTAGCAGGTAATGAAGATTGGTTTGTTAATTAGTCCAATACAGAAACAAAATGTAATCAGTCTCATTGAAAGCTTAACCCCGCTTTTAGCAATTATTCTATCATCAAAAATTGAGCAGCTCAGGCTTCCAGTTTATAGGGGTTTCCCAATATTTTACAATCCTGTGCGTTAATTTTTTTACAGATAAACAGGAATTTTCATTGCTCCTTCTTTACAGCAGTCCTGGTACCACAGGAACATGCTTTACCCAAATGGCCAATAGCTAAGGAAGAGTGAACAAGGTCATTAAAAAGTGCCACCAGAGCAATGTTTTTGCTGATGTTGTTTTTAGAACAAGTTCAGTAAGGTATGGTGTCGGTGTCCTTATCAAGCTGCCACTGCCAAATTTCTTGATAGTGTTTGAGGTGTGAGATACATAAACCTGCATTGGTGGGTTAATATGGCCCAAATGTCAGAGGTTAGATTAATACAGGCTATTGCTTTAATGCACAGTGCAACCTTTGAGATAAGGAGAAAATTTGGAGGTGTGAAGTGAGATCCTGTATAAAGCTGTCATTATCCTCCTCTTAGGCTGAGTGAATTATACTGTGCCATGGTGTAAAGAAGTTAAGAGGGGTTACATTCATTAACATGGCCATTCACAAACTAGTGAGTCAAAGATTTTTAATCATTTCTGTCAGACTGCTGCTGGCAAAGTGAAGAACATCAAATGTCACATACTGTTACCTCCATTCATTGCTTTCTTTGTGGAGAAAATTTTAAATCAGTCATTACAGGAAATGAGCATATCAAATCCCCATTCTGCTAGAAATGGGAGGAAGGAAAAGGTGGTGAACATGGGGAAAAGTGAGGGCTAGATATGAAAGGAACCTTGAGCATTAATTCCAGGACAGTTACTGGCCCTGTAATAAAAAAAATATTCTAATTGCATATTTTTCCTGCAAGCTAAAGTAGGATGTGTGAGTCAATAAATGGACAAGTTGACTAACGCACTTCTTAGCTGAATATTTTTGCCGACTTGAAGCAGCTCTGAGTAAGCTATATTAGATGATTCCCAGTTTTAAGCATTCAGGAAGTCTAAAGAGGGGGACTTAACTTAGGGGTTAGGACTCTGCCTAGTTGGAGGAGGTGAAAAGTCTGGACCTTGCATACACAGGACTGGTGACCTGACAAGAACAAGAGAGTAACTATGTTGGCGTTTTCTTGGTAAGTGTGCATTGAAAGTCAGATTATCACGACCACTCAACTGAGAGTCACTTAGAAATGGGCTAAGGTGTCTAAATTTTACTCATTTCAATGCAGCATAAGTAGTTCTGTGTTCCATTTAGGAGACATTTGGAGCAAAATTAAGAACAATTATGTCAGAAGTACATTCTCAGGTCAAGTCAATGCCAAAGAGTAAGGACCTCACAGAAGGAAGTTCAAATGATGACACTTGTCTGAAACATGTAGTTTGGAGTGTCACAGGTAACTCCAATTCTGCCAGTAACAATCCTGCCTGTTTCCCATACTGCCAGGCTAGGAGAATCATTTTAACTCAAACCTATTTCATTCATCATCTGGCATTGCTGTAATTACATGAAATGTTGAGTGGTAGAGCATTGCAGTGTTCTTTGTGAAATGTGTGTGCTGAGAGTTACACCTTTTATTTGTCAATACTCAAATTCAAGTGGGGAGTACAATGTGGGCAGGAGTCTCCCTCTCTGTGAAACAGTTATATTGAGCTAGGTTAGTGGCTGAAAATGGAAAGAACAGTTGGTTTTGTGGCTGAAGAAAGAAATTGTTCTATATTAATGAGATATTTGACTGATCATATTTTCTTAAATCTTTATGAAGCATCTCCCATACGGTGGCCCTTATGGCCACCAACCTCACCTGTCTGTATAAACATGAGAATAATCTCTACATAGTTGTAACATACAGCAAAGAAAATTTGTCTATGCACTACTAATACAAAAGCAGTGTCCTAACAGTTGCCTGTGAAGTTTAACTTCCTAAAAATGCTAATTATGAGCATAGATTGCCCAGCTTGAAGATGCAAACCACAATGCTGATATGTAGTAATTTCTGTACAAGTCAGTGTTTAAAATTGCTGGATATGCTCTACTTCCCCACCTGCTTTTTTGATTACTCATTACATCAAGCTAAAAATCATATAAGCCCAGACTATGACTATGACTATGAATTTTGAGTTAGTTCTATCAAATGTCTACCAGTATCCAGTGGCAGCTAACCTGCAACTTCAATTCATCAGCTTTGCCACCAACACAGTGAGCCGCTGTTGACAAATGTGAGCAGTCCTTCCAGTCATCCCTGCTTTTCTTTTAATATAATCATTAATGGAGCCTTTCATTTTGTAAGAGGGAATGTGACTTTCCTAACTGAAAAGAAAGCATAGGAGAAAAGCTTTTCATCCTTGCAGATATCATTATTGTGGTAAAGTCAACATTTTCATTTCCAAACCAGCTGGATTTTGAGTAGATAAGGTCCTTCTAGGCCACATCTGGTAATAGCAAGATCTTCGAGAATAGCTTAAAGGCTTGCCTCAAATGCTGTCAGCTATGCCAGCAGCTAGTATAATGTGCCTTTTCTGCTTTGGAGCTAAAAAAACCCTGAAGTACAACAGACCCTGGCTTATTTCTGTCAAATAACCACTATGCCTAGGCTGCTAGGGGTGTAGTCTGCAATGCCACATTATGTAGCTTTCCCTGAGCTGCCGGCTTCCAGCATGAGCAGGTTTGGAAAGAGGTTTTCCCCATACTGTCTTTCACCAGCAGAAGTGTCTGAACTATAATGGTTAAAGTAACTACACAGCAATGTTGTCTGCTTTTGTCTAGAGGACATCAAGTTCGCAAAAGACACAATTATGTTTTGGCAACATAAAAACTAGCTTCAGACAGAAAGGATAGCTCCAGACTCTGCCTCATTCTGGCAGAGACATGTGCATCTGTCATTACTTAAATGATGACATACTTGGGCTGTTAGAAGATGAGGGACTTCTTACCTGTGTATTCTCAGTAAAAGATGTAGGTATTTGCTTATGTCTTTCACTGTAACAAAGAATGAGCTGATCATATAGTGGCTATATTTATAAAGTTCCTGATGACATACACAGAGCATAGAGAATAAACTGAAAAAATATTGAATGTATCTGATCATCCCTTGATAGCACATTACTGCCTTAGCGGTATAGCAAGTACCAGAAGTTTGCTACTTCCCAGTCGAGTGCCATAAAGTGATTCCCTTCTGTTGTCCTGGGCAGATGTGTTGCATTCCAGTTTGGTAGTCATAAATTCCTCATGCAAACTGACAGATACCTTGTACCCACAGGGTCCAAGGTACTAACCTCTGATGGCTAAGTTCAGGTCTACAAGGCACCCAGGGCAGGTGGCACACAGACTGTCAGAGGGCTGTGTGCCTCAGCTGATGTCACAATAAAATACTCCCCCGAATTAATTTTCACAGTACTTTTTCTTGGCAGGATTTCACTTCCACTTCAGTATCCATCTCAGATGGGGTTTTCCATTTGATTTTTCTCTTCATTTGGTTTTTTAAGAACCTGTTCATACAGTACAAATTTCATTTATAGGACAAATTAGAAGAGTGTGTTTAAAAAGCTACTGCACACTTGTGCGGGTCTTTCTTATGCATCTCACACAGACATGTAAAAATTAGTTTCTGCCTCCACAGGCTTCATCACCACTTCTCTCGTCATCATGTCATCCCTGTCAGCCACTATTACCAAGGGCCAGAGAAAGAATTTATGTCCTCCTCCTCCTCAGTCTTTCAATAGCTTTTGCATTTATAGCTAGCCTCTGCCCCACTGTCCTCTCCAGCTCTCTGTATGTCTCCTGGCTTCCCAGTGCTGAGATGGAGAATCTGTAAACCACCAGACAAGTCACACATAAAAGCTGCATTTTATTTTATTATGTGCCTGTGTAGATTTTGTACATACTATAAATACAAAAAACATGAATCCAAAGCTTCAGAGAGTAGGCTTAAAATTTATGCTTAATTTTTTTTATATATTTTAAACACTTCCTCTGTATATCTTTTCTTTTTAAAGTTATTATTCCTGAAACACATACCAAAATATCATTGTACCCAATCTGGCCATAGCATGAGGATCTGCTGATAATGACCTACAATTGTAATTGGTATCACTCCAAAGCAGAACAAAAGCCTGAAAGCTATTTTTTGAAAAAAAAAAATAAAAAAAATTAAGGCCTTTTTTCAAAAGCCAGATTGGTTGGTACTAATAACCTTCTACTCTAAAAACAGTGTTTTAAAAAAACACAAGGACCCTGCCTTAACAACTCTAAATTTACAGACATGGAAGAAGACCACAGACAAGAAGACTGCACCTTCTGGGAAGAAAAAAAAAGAATCCTAAATCTCAACACATTGGAAAAAAAATTGCATTTTTTAAGAGACTAATTCACCAAACCTAAATGAAAAAAAATTCATCATAGGGAAGGTAGGTGGGAAATCTACACTTCTTTACCCAGACAATCACATGGAAGAGAAAACAAGTCCTGATATGAAGAGCTTTTACTATGGTTCTTATTTCTAATTTATGAAATGCACTGGCTCTGGAACAAAGCACAATATGATGGTCATATTTATACGTCAATGGGTATTACACACTTGAAAGTCCAGTCCAATATTCATAAGGTTATTTAAGCTGCTCACTTGCCCTTTGTAATTTGTTTGTAGTAGTAAAAGGGCACAGTTACAGAATAGCCTTAGGATAGCCTTTAGTTTTGGCAGCTTTATTTGGCAGCAATAAAGCATTGAAAGATGAGCCTCTTTATATTGAACACAGTCTGGAAGATCACATTTTGCAGCCACTATTGAAACTTGGTTCCAAAATTGCATATGTTCTTCTTCAGAAGTAACTTTTGAGTCAAACAGACTTGAATACAACATTGCATTCAAAGGATACTTCCTTCACCTGCCTGAACAGAGACTCTCCATGTCTTGGGAAGCATGGTCTGACCTGTATAATGAGGTATTGCATCCTTCCATATAATGAGTTATTTCACTGGAATGGAAGAATATGTAGTCAGTCATTTAAAAAAAATATTTCCAGCTGCAGTATCCTCTCCCGTACATGTACAGAATATACAAATCAAAGAGTTTACACGTTAAACACATGAATTATTTCAGATGTCAGAGAATGAGTTGGTCCTAAGTGTTTGAGTAGACTTGGCAAGATGGTGTAGTAAATATGGGCATCTGGGTAATGATTCAGGGGCATGAGCTGGTAAATGAGGTCATTAACTATTAATTCTTAATCCCGCCCTACAAATTAGGAGGACAGTTTTTATGATTGACCCTTGAGAGGATACAGAAATATGCATCTTATGCATCTTGTGCAAGATATTTTTATCTAGGGCACCCAAACAACCAAGTTGTCCCAAATGGCAACAAAAAAACCATTTGAAAAAGCTATAAATGAGGGAGGGGAAAAAAATTCTAGCCCAACTACTCCAGATTTACTTGTATTTATAATGTAGTCAAAAGATTTTCCTCACAGTGTTTCATATCATTTTATTTTACAAAGACAAAAAATCATCAGACAGGAAAACCACATTAGGCAGTGTTTGCCTTTGCCAAACAAAGAATTTGAATAAGTTTGCAAATAGATTATTAAAAAAAAAACAAAAAACCAACCCCACCAAAAAAAATCACCTTAGCCCAGCTTTCTTCAGCTTCTAAATCTGATGCACTTTACTGTTTTTTGTTTAATTTCAGGTGGTTTCACTGCTACAAGATGAGACCTCATATACCAGAGAGACCAAAATATACTACCTCACTGTCATATAATTTAGGCTCAGTCATACCTCAGACAATATTTTTACAAGGTCACTTTGCAAAAGTATGTCTAGCCTATCCAAATGACAATATTATTTATGCCAAAGGTTTTGCTTTACAGATGGAAGTATTCCAACCACTGTTTAATAGGCTGTATGGAGAGGCTAAGAAAACATCATTTGTTGCACACACAGCTTAAGTATACAATATAGAACTAAAGTGTACAGACTGATCATTGGCAACATGGGCTAAAACTGGCCTCAGTGAAAAAAGCCACAAAAGCAATGAGCTTCTGAGTTTTCCTCTCTGATATTATTTTTGGAATTCCTGAGCTTAACCAGAAATATGAATGCACAAGTGAGAAATAGATGTGAATTCAGTAGCTACCTGCATATTAAAAATGCAGAAAAGGTATTTTTCAAAAGGGACTTTGTAACACAGACATACGATTTCACAAGTAGACACGACAGCACATTCTCAGCTGCAGTCTCAGAACAGGGAATGGATAGGAGAGTAATGACAGGAACTCCAATAAAAACTTTTTAAAAATACTGAGGTGAAGACAATACAGTCTTCAAAGCCAAAGTAATTAGTACCAGGACCAAGTGTTCCTGAAGGCAATTAGAGTAAAACAAGCATGTTTCTTTTTTTTCAAGTTCTATTCTTAGAAAATTATTTTCATTCATTGACTTTACTTCTAGTCAATTTGTATCACTTTTTCTGGCAAACTCTAATTCTTTAGGGACTGAAACTTGTTGTTGTTGTTGTTGCTAACTAAAATCATTGAAAATTGCTAAGATTAAAAAATTCACACCAGGTGAGCACTACCATATACACCAACACATAGCATGTGAAAATCAGCTGGTACCCAAACGATCTCAGTGCATCAGACCCATTAAAAAAGTGTAATTAAGAATTAGGCAAACAGATGCACAATAGGAGTCCCCATGAGCTGAGGAAAGAGCTGGAAAAGTACTGTATCTGTGTAAGGGTCTTAGCCAGGCAACCACAATATACAGGCAACTGCATAAAGTTCTGCAATAATTCTGCTTTCAATATGAAAATTAATGTCTATTTAACCTACAGAACTGTGGAGTAGCTGCCATTCTTCCTCTGTTAAAGTGCCAATTAAATCCATGCTTTCTGACCACCAAAGCATGCAGAAATCTGTGGCTTTTTACCGTATGGTAAAAACTACAGCAGGGTAAGCAACCTATTTTGCTGTTTAATTTTGAGAGTACTTCTTGTAGACTGTTGATCAAAGCAGTAACATTAGTGAGACTGGCAGCAGACCGTGGAGTGTTGCTCTTTCTGTTCTGGCCATTCTGATGTTTTGGTCTGATCTGTATTTCACAAATATAAGTCAGTCTTTCAGTTGTCAGACCACAGGTTTAGTTCAGATTCCAGACAGGAGGGGGAGAAGCAAGTAAAGAACTTCCATAGTGACAAAGTGTTTGCTATTTCCACAGTGTAGCTTTTGGAGTAGTCCCTTGTGACCACAGAAAGCCACAAGCATTCAGAGCCATTTGAGTAAGCCAATACAGTATCACAAAGCTATGGACAGACAGCATTTGGCTTCTGGACACCCTATGTGGAATGTAGTTTTAGAGGAAAAGTATCTTAAACTCTTGGTTAGAGGGCAAGTCCAAAGATGTCTCACACAAAGAAGGACTCAGTGCCTCAATTTATCTATTCATTTCTACCTTGAATACCTAAAGCGCACATTTATAATAGTATGAATTCACCTAAAAAGAGCATTTGGAGGCTGAAGTGCTATTTATTCACGAACTAATGAACTGATTATTGTGCACTACTGTGCACTAATTATTGCATTTCAGAAATACAGGCAACATTAGGAAGGAAGAATACAATGCCAATAAGGGAAAAACCAGATGCAGTTCTACAAAGGACCAAACAAAAATCTAGATACTTTAACAGTAGTGAATTAAGCAAGAATGTTTAGTACCAAAGCTATACTAACACCTAATGGAGCTACATATAAAAGAAATATTCCTGAAACTTCTCTTTTCTTTCTTTTTTGGCTCTCTGCTTACATATAGCATCCTATTTCTACTGAGTTTCCAAATAATAATAACAACATAGCCACTAAACATGACTTCAAGTCAGGACAGCACATAATCAGATATACTTAAATAATTTAAGAAAGAGGTTTGTCTAACCTCCTTCCTTCAATACTCCACATGTTGGGCTTTTTCCAGTGCATGACAATTCTTGTCTTCAGAAATATTTTCCTAAAATCTTACCTAAATCTCTCTTGCTGTAGCACAATCTTTAACTTCTTGTACCAGTCTGAATGAATAACCTTTTCTGCTCTGCAGCAATATTTTATGTATTGAAAGATTTATCATGTCCTTTTTCTCCTCTAGGATTAACAATACCAAAATTTTAGTTCTCTCCCTAACAGTCATGTTTTGTATCTCTCTAAATCATTCCTACTAATCTTCTCTGTCTTTTCTCCCAGCTACCTGTGTTATCTAAGGAAAGCTGGAAACAGCAATCTCACCAAAGTCTGATTCATGCTAAGAACAGAGGAATGTATCTTAACACACAACACCCCTGTCTGCACATCCAAGCATGGGCTTTCCTTTCTCCTCCCTTTGCACAGATTTTTTTAATGATGTTCAGCTTTGAACCTTTATAATTCTCAAATTCTTTGCTATTAACTGGGATTAGCAGATTGGTTGGGTTTTTTTCATTGTAGCAATTGATTATTCCCAGGAGTGGTGTTTGGTATCCGTCAATATTGAACTGCACTCTGTTGCTTTGGTGTGTTTTATCAAATAGTTGCAATAGTTATGAATTTGTCTTGTTCTCAAACATGCTTGGAAGACCTTCTAGCTGTAGTTTCACCAACTCAATACTACACAGATTGCTTATCAGAATGCTATATGAGACAGGGCAAACCATGACATGATCAAACTTCATTACTCCCCTACTACGTGCAAGTCCTATCATCCTACACTGGACTTCAGTTTGGCAAGAAAAGTAAATTTATTCTCTCACAACTAAGGTAAATTTCATCATGTTCTGAAGATCTATATGAGGGAAGAAAAAGAATCTACTCCTTGGAAGGAAAATATATTCTGAGATGCAATTTATCCTTAATATTATATAGACTGTGTGAGATAAGAAATGCTTTTCATACTTGACTAAATCCAGCAGCAACGAACCAAGCTAACACAGAGTTGAGGCTTAAAGCCTGATTATCCAGTCACTTACAGGCATTTCTCTTCCCCAGGTGTGTCATGAACAATAGTAATATAACGCCTGGCTGCAAACAGCAGGAATTAGTATGCCTCAGACTTCAAGTCCTTTAAACTGTCTAGATAAAAGTGTGAAAATGAATAAAAAGGCAGCTCTGGGTCTGAACAGAATTATATGAAGGAGGTGAGCACTCCTGATCTTTCTTAATTTTTGCATGTTAGCAAGGGTATGGAGCTCCTTCTGAAAAAAGGGAATCCATAGAGGTTTCTTCCTTGTGTTGACATGGTAAATTGTGTCATGTACACCAAGTAACTAAAACAACTTCATTTCCTGTAAGTCCTCATATGAATAGTTATAATTCCTCTTACCAAGGCAGAATATGAAATGGAAAAGAATTGAAGTGTCAGAATAACCTTTCTCATCTGTCATTTGATAACTGATCTGCCATATCAGCACAGAGGAAGTGAAATGCCTCCAGCTATTGTTCTTAAACAGATTTCACATGGGTTTTTTACACTTTAGTCAAGTGTAGTGCCCCTGAAAGGAAGCCCACAGGCTACAGAGAAGGAAGATAAGGGAGATGCTAAGTGTGTGAAATACTTAGTGGTGACTGTGAACGTAAAACAGTATTTCACATTTATGAAAGCCAACTGTACATAGGGTGAGATAATGGGGTGTTTTCTAAAAAGACCCCCAACTTTTCACATGAAAACAGAATCTATTCAGTCACTGGCCAGGCTGATGGTGAATCTCTCCTCTTTTATCTTTTGAAATATTAGACATGTAATCAGAACACATCTTCTATCTTAATTGTTGTAAGTATTCAGGTCCAAATATACTTGTCCTGTGTAGCACAGACTTTGCTGTAATCACCCTTGATTCTGGGAGCTTTCTCTTCACATTAGTGACACTTTAGATAGCTTGACTTGGCCATCTTCTCTGAATCAAATGGCATACTTTTGTGAATGGGACCTGCTAGTTCATGAAACAAAATTTGAAGAAAAAAATACCTATTGTCTTACAAAGTCTGTAGAACTGGGAAACAACTGCCTTTCCGTGTTCCTGTTGATATATCAGTACAGTTTAGGGGAATAGTGTTTCCATTCAATGCTTTAATCCTATCAATTAGAAGAGCAACCTGTTACAAGTGAAAAATAGTGACAGTTGTCCTGAGAGACATTGGATATATAATGTGATTACTCCCTGGTGTCAGCATAGTCTTTATGCTCTGCTGTTGATGCCTTCTGTAGAACTATCCCTTCCCATCCTCAAAATTTTGACCCTTCTAAAATGAGACACTTCTTGAACAGAGCCACTGCTTTCCTCAGACCCAAATATGATATCATCTGAATAAATGAATACTTCTGCATTTCTTCAACAAGTCTTTTTCAGTGGGCATTACCTAATCAGAACAGATGTGGCTATTGTAAGAGTAGTTTGTGCCTTAGGACTCCAAATTTTTGTTCCCTGGACAATAAGAAACAGCTGGCCAAACAACAGTCAGAGATACATCTCCTGAAAAAGACACACAAGTCTCATTTTTTTGAAATGAGAAGATTTTTAGCATGACAAACAAGACTGATACTTTTTACTGTAGGATTCACAGAAAAAAAATCCTTTCAGGTCAAAAGAGAAAGATTAAATATTCATCTTTTCATAACTGAATGAAAGCAGTCCTACATCAAGGTTGAACTGGATTCATAGTGTATTGCCTGCCTCTCCCCTCCCAAGCAGAAATTACAACCTGTCAGGAAAAACACAGCCATCTCCATGTGCTGCTGTCTGTACAGTCTGGGCTGTACTTCTGAGAAGCACATTGCAGAAGCTCAGTCTGTCTTAGCCAGAAACATCTGCATGCTGCTTCAGACATAGGGCTAACTTATCTCCTCTGTCTGCTTGTATTCATTTATGCTATAATGCTGTCCATTGAAAACCAATTGTTTTCCTTTTAGAGCAAAACACAAGGTGTCAGAGGTAAAGAGCATTACTTCTTTACACACTGGTTGCACCAAAACAGTTGCTTCTCTTTTACCTAACATGTTTTTACTGACTTGATATTAGAAGTTACTGTTACCAAGAAGCTGCGTTTGTTTTGGGGTTTCATTTTTGGCCAAAATCTGTCTTGGAAGAAGACCAAACAGAAAAGCATGTATTAAACCTTCCATCTTATTGCATGGGTTTTACTAATATGACATTTTTCTCTTTGCAAGTATTTTTCCATAGCACCCATGCCAAATTTCTCTTAGGCTGTAGGGAGGCAGAAGACAGACAGGGACAATGCTATTTGAAAGCAGTGTAACTCACCTCCAAAATAATGCAGCTGCAGTCTCTTGTATACTGGCCCAGGCTCACTAACAAAATTTAAATTAAGTGCTTGGAGACAGCATTTCATTCTATTAAAATCCAACAGAACATATCCCTGCTTAGTACTTGGACCTGATTGCATTTTACATTCAGGTAGAAGTAGGGGAAGTTTTAGGTATTGAGTACTGACCTGGTATTTCAAGAGCAGCTCTCAAATTCAGGATTTGGGGGTTAGACTAGCTAGAGACCTAAAAGCCATTCTGAAGTACTTGAGAGTTTAGAAACTGACATAATCTTGGAGGCTATAAACACTAGACTACAGTTCTAATATGAAAAAAAAAAAAAAAAGGTCATGCATTTTGAGATGTTTAGAGGTAGTTTTCTGAATTCTTTTTCACAAGAATTCTAGGAATGTTTTCCCGGCGCAAATGAAGTTGTTGTGACCCAAGCACAAGACTTGGCCCTACTGAACCCCATACCAATTTTTCTCCATCTCTTGGGGAACCCAGAGTAGGAAGGGCATGTACTTGTAGAAAAGAGTCTGGAGAAGAGCCACTAAGTTAATCACAGGACTATGAGGATACACTGTTGAGGTTGTTGTTCAGCCTGGAGAAGAGAAGGATGCGTGGAGCGCCTGCATCACCTTCTAATACCTGAAGGGAACCTACAAGGAAGAAGGAGAGGGACTTCTTGCAAGGGCATGTAGTTACAGGACAAACTAAGTTACAGGAGTGCAGATTGGATGTTAGGGAGAAATTCTTTACTGTGAGTGTGGTGAGGCACTGGAGCAGGTTGCCCAGAGAAGTGGTTGGAATCCCCATCTGTTGAGGTGTTCAAGGCCAGGCTGGATGAGGATCTGAGCATCTCCATCTGGCCTAGGAGAAGGTGTCCCTGCCCATGGCAGGTAGGTTGGAAAAAGATGATTTTAAGGTCCCTTTCCAAACCATTCTGTGATTCTATGATTCTAAATCCATTTGATGCACAGAATAGATTGAATGCAAATGTCATTAAAATAGATTCAGATGGATTTTCTTCATCCATGAACAATCTGAAGGGTATCATCATCTATCTTTGGAGGTTGCTGAAAGAAAATTCTCAGGGCTGATTACAACTTTTTCTCCTTCACCACGAACAACATTTATAAATAATAAACATTTAATAAACAATATTATGGCAAGATCACAGAGTTAATACTCAGTGTTGCACAAAAATTAATTATGAACTGAAAGGTAAGGCATACGAATGTTTTCTCTCTGAAGTGAAAAAAAAACTTGTTTCATAAAATAAAAAGAGGTTTAAAAGCTAATGGGACAGAAAAATCCAACTAAGGTCTCAATCAATCTGTTCTTATGTAAATCACCCTTACAGTTAAAAAATTATATTGCGGCTGTAGAAAAGTTATTCTCGTTCTCCATCTTCTTAGAAACTGTTGAATGGAAAGTTAGCTCCCTTCCAAGGAGTCACCAAGGAAATAATTTCATTCTTAGCCTGTTAAACTGAGTTACTTGATGAAGTTTAAAAAAAAATAAATTACTGTGTGAAATAAGTTGTAGTCATTCTTTCAAAATAATTGTCATCATATTATTCTGGAATTATGACCGCACTTCTTTATAGCATAAAAGGTTTCTTTAGAATTATGTGTAGCACAAAAAAATTGAATATTATGAGGGGTTTGAACTCAAATACATTACCCAGCTCAATTTCTCTCTCATTTTCTCTCTCTCCTTGTATCTTTTTAGGATTTCTCTAAAAGTTTCTTTCTCCTTGGTCTCCCTTATTTTCAAATAGGTCTTTTTTATTTCTTCTTTCGGCCACCTTCAATCATTTACTGTTAATCCTGGAGGACCATGGAGTGTCAGGTGACTGGAAATTAGCAAGTATGATACCAATCTAGAAGAGTGGCTGGAAGGCAGGTGTGGGGATCTATAGGCCAATCAGCCTGACCTCAGTGCCAGGGAAGGTTATGGAGTAACTATAATCTTGAATCTTGAGTGTGACCACACTGCTCATCCCAGACAGCCATGGGATCAGGCCTAGCCAGCACAGATTTGTGAAATGCAGGTCCTGCTTGACAGAGCTGATTTCTTTCTGTGGCAGTGTGACACACTTAGTGGATGAGAAAAGCCTGTGGATGTTGTCTGCTTGGACTTCACTGAAGCCTTTGACACTGCTTCCCACTGCATTCCCCTGGAGAAACTGTCTGCTCATGGCTTGGACAGGTGAACAGTTCATGGGTTAAAAACTGTCTGGATGGCTGGGCCCCAGGAGTGGTGGCGAATGCAGTTACCTCCAGCTGGTGGCGACTCACAGGTGGTGTTACCCAGTGCTGGAACCAGTGCTGTGTAATACCTTTATTGATGATCATGTGCACCCTCAGTTAAATTCATGCATGACACCAAAGCTGTGTGGGTTATTGATCTGCTGGAGTGCAGGAAGGCTCTGCAGAGGGATCTGGACAGGCTGGATCATGGGCTGAGGCCAATGGTGTGAGGTTCAACAAGGCCCAGTGCTGGGTCCTGCCCTTTGGTCCCAACAGCCCCAGGCAGTGGCACAGGCTGGGGCAGAGTGTCTGGAAAGGACCTGGGGGTGCTGGTGAGAGCAGCTGAACAGGAGCCAGGCTGTGCCAAGAAGGATCCTGAAGAGCAGCTGAGGGAACTGGGGATGTCTAGTCTGGAGTAAAGGAGGCTCAGGGGAGATCTAGTTGCTGTCTACAGCCTTCTGGAAGGAGAGTGTAGAAAGGTGGGGTCTGTCCTTTTTCCCAAGTGGTAAGACAAGGAACACCTTGTTTTATGGGCTCAGATCAGATACAGTTTAGTCACAAACACTGAGAGAAATGGGATCATCATTTGGATGGTATCATCTAAAATCCTTCATCATCCATCCAAAATAAAGGGTCTCTACAGATTCCCTAGTGGATTTGGGCAATGGGAGATGACTCAAAAAAGGCATAGAACATAAACAAGGGCCATTAGCAATATATAAGAAGTAAAAGATGCTACTTTAACACAAAACTTATTATGGAAGTACAACAAATCTGTCAGAACCTAAAGTTCTTTTTGTTTTTAAACTAGGATTCTCAAAGCAGGATAATGGGATTTGTCTCTAGATCAGTGAAACCCATTCATTATCACAGTCTTCAGAGTGATATAAATAAGACATCATGCCTTTGGAGAAGGGAGAAGTTCTTCTGAACAATACAAAACAACAATAACAAGCAACAACAACAGCAAAGAAGACATTACTTTGGTGCCTCTGCAGGTCCTTTCAACCAGCAGCTACTCCTTCCCTCCATGTGCAGGAACCATTTGCAGTAACTTCACCCTGTCTTTCCTGGACTAGTATATAATCTCCTGTACTATATAACTTTTCCCCAAAAAAAGTAGCAATAGAGGGCAGGAATACCAATAAATAAATATAATGATAAAATCAATTTAATAAAATTAAAAAGCAATAAATAAATATAGGTGCTAAGCAGTCATGGAAGGGACTGTGTTACAGAAAGTATCTGGAAAGCAAATTTCATCTGCAAAAGGCAGATTATCATTTGATAGATCTCAAAGGGAAAGAACAAGTATAACTAAACCTTTACAATTTATACTTTCATATTACTTTGCATACATTTTCATTACATTACATTACTTTCACTTTTTTGATTTTCATACGCCAAAATAGGACCTGATTGTTTAGATTGATTTTACATTTCCCAGTCTCCTGTGAAATTCCTTTGGATTCAGTCATTTACACTCAGCCAATATTCATTCCATTCCCCCTCCTACACTGAGTAAGGTGTTAGCACACACATACAAAAAAACCTGCAAACAACCAAAACCAAACACACCACATGCTAACTTTAGAACTTTCAGTGAGAGCTTTGAAAACTGCAAGCAATGTGACTTTCTGTTTGTTTGGATAGTGATAGGACCAATAGACATTTTGATTTTTAGTTCTGGGCAATCAGTAAAAAAGATTTGAAACACTTGGCAAATACATATTTAGAGTTATTGAAATAGCTATAGGTAAAATTGTATAGATCTACATTTAGTTACATGAGCAGTGCTTTTTGTGTGCCATTTTGCCAAAAACATGCATCACAAACATAAAATAACATAAAATTCAGGGAAAAAAAGTCAGAATCAACATGGGAGAAAGGGAGTAGGTTGTCAGTAGGTTGAATTTGTATTTCCCAGAGAAGAATTGAATAAGACATATGGGATGAAACCAAATTAATTATAACATATAATTAATTAAGACAGTTCCTAAATGGAAAAACAACTAAGAAAGGACAGCCAAAAAAAAAAAAAAATTAAACACAAAAAAAAAAATAAATCCCAATCAAGAAAGCAAACAAGCAAAACAAAAAACAAAACAAAACCAAGTTCCAAAATCAAACCAAACCAAACCAGAAAAAAAAAATAAAACAAAAACCAAAACAAAAGCCCCCCAAAAATTACAAAAACAAAAAGGAAAAGCATGCCATTAAAGCAAAAAGAAATTATACAGGAGGAACACTAGCTGATCAAAGTAGGAAACTAGTGATAGATGGTCAATATGTTGCAGGTGTACTTTTTGTTTCCTTGACAGTGCACACAAAAAGAAAGAAGAAAGCATCCTAGGGACTGAGGTATGTTTTCTTAGGCTTGGGGGAGTGAATTGTTGAGAAGTTTTACCCTCATCATAAAACAGATAAGAAGGCAATTAGAACTCCTGAAAGCCAACAAAGCACTAGGCCCAGATGACTTAAATTCCCAGCGGAAGAGAGGAGAACTTTAAACCTTAGAGAAAAGATTTATGACAGGTTACTGAGAACAGGGTACTACAAAAGGGCTGGAGAAAGAATTGATGCAATTACCACATTCAATAGAGGAAGGAAGGAAGGAGCTAGGGAACAAATGCATTGAGCTGTAGACACAGATATAGGAAAGGCTTACTAGAAAAGATAAATATTTGTGTGACACTGATACAAGACATGGAAATAATAAGGAGAAACTCACATTTGCAGGGAACTCACATTTGCAAAACTTGTTTTTTGTTTCTTTGGATATCTGTTCACCTCTAATATTGATCACCTAACAGTAGAAAAGGTGACATGCAGTAAAGGGCATTTATCTGTGTTTAAGGCAAGAAGATATCCCTTATCTGTATTTATGTTGATTGTCACAGGGCATTTTTAGTTGAAGAGAGCAGCTCGTCCTGATAAAGCACCTATCACAGACAGCTGCATCAGTCAGTACAGCATGAATGTGTTGATTCCAGTGGCAGGCTCCAACCTCACAGAAGCAGAAGTTAATTGAATAACCCAGCAAGTACATCTGACCACTTAAGAGAAATTTCAAAAGTGCTGCAAGCCATGAAGACATGCAAATAGTGCTCAGAGATTACAGAGCAGCAGCAGAACACCACTGAAAGACATGTGAGTCACAACTCAGCGTTGAAGGGACACTTTCAGAAGTGTCTTTAATAAGTAAGCACTTTTATAAATGCAGACACCACAATTTTCATGGTCAAAGGCAGATAAAAGGGGGAAAAATTAAAGATATTAATTTTTTTAAGATCAAAAGACTAAAAACAGTAAGTGAAGGTATGCAATCCCTTCCCTTTCTCTCCTAAAGCACTCCATCAAATTAATTCCTCTAAATTACACTGTTAGTTTACTATGGCGAACATTAGTTTGTATTTTTGACTTGTACTTTCTATTTATAACTTTTTACTAGCCTCAGTAATTGAAGAATACCTATGATCAGAAGGTCAGAAATATGTACTTACAGTTCTCTATTTATGCACTTAGACTCTTGAGTACAAAATTTGAGCTGCCAAATTTAAAAAATCTCCAAACCTCTATTTTCTTGCCCTAATGTGATTTGGCACATGGAGCTGAGATCCAGGTAGTAAATTAGACCACTAGTTCTTTAAAGGTCTTCTCTTGTACCACTTCACATTACTGGTGAAGAAAAATACTATACAACCATGGAAGATATTTGTTCAAAATGGAAGTATGAATATTTGTAACAAGATGAAGCTTAGAAAAGCATAGCCATAATCAAAGGAAGAGGCAGAGCCACAAGGCAGCCTTTATACTTAAATAAAGGCCTTCACTCTTCTTATCAGCAAGCCTGTGCACACTCTTGTCCAGAGTTTATCTTTTCCAGAGGGGGAAAGAGTTTCTGTGAGAAGTGGTGTTAAAAGACTGGCACACTTCATCAGTATGCAACAATTAAAGAAATACCACTATTTTTAGTTTCAGTGAGATGTTTCATTCATTAAGTGGCACTTCTAACTGCCCTAATCACCATGTCAGCTCCTTGTTATGGACAATGTTTCTGATCATTAGAAAACTAACATGAGCTTAAAATATGTACATCACAGAATCATAGAGTCGTTTGGGTTGGAAGAGACCTTAAAAGTCAGGAGGGTTCTATGGTTCTAGGGCAGGGATGCCACCCACTAGACCAGATTAATCAGAGCACCATGCATCTTCGCCTTTGATAACAGCAGAGATGTGAAAGAACTGGATTCACTGAGGAAAAAAAACCAAAACCAAAAGATTTACCATGCAACAAAAAAATGCCTGTACAAGAACCAACAATTGGAACCCGTAGCCACTTTTTTTTTTCTAAAAATGCGTAAGGTATTTGTGTACAAAATCTGTGTAACAAGGTCACAGCAAGAATTTCATACAAGGTCATACACCAATTAACACACAAATTCAGCAGAACTGTATTTACTATAGGATAGCAAAAGCACATTTGGAAAAAAAGATGAAGTGCACTGAATTAGGAAAGTCAGGGCAGATGGACAAGAGCAGTGCTGGGAGTTCAATACAACTGTTTTTTAAATCTAAAAATTGTGAGAAGAGAAACAATAAAAATAGCCATATTAGCATCTCAAATGTTTTATTAGGCCAACTCTATGTAGCACCATTCTGAATTGCCATCATCTGTCATTTAATATCTGTGTATTCTAAACTACACAGTGAACCTATCTGGAAGCTAAGAATCTATGGACTGTCTTTCCACTTGTTATTCCTACCACTTTCTTACAGCCTTTGAAAACATTGATTGAATAAAGAAATTAACGCAGGTGATGTTACAAATGGCTACAAAGCCAAATGGACCATTTGCTAGTTATATATATCAAATCCAAAAAGGGTTGTGATATTTTCTGACTCAACACAAAATAGCTTCTAACTCAACTTTTCACACACTTTCTCTGCCTAGACTACTTACTGGTTTTAGTTTTGTTTTGATTTTGGTTGGTGGGTGTATTTGGGGGTTTTTGTTTTGTTTTGTTTTTATCTTATATTTTTATTCTTCATTTTAGCAGGTCAGACCATATCATCTTGGAAAGCCTCAGGCACCTCTGAGCAATCAATTGCACAAAGGCTGAAAAACCAACTGCAGGTGCAAGCTGTGCTATCTCTGATCACATATGATGCACTGTAATCATCAATTTTTTAAGGCTTCAAAAAGCCTAACTACTCCAAGGTGACCTTGTGCTTTATAAATCATGTCACTTTTACAGAACTATCCCCTTCAGCTATTAACTGAATTGTTTTGCATAAACATACATCAAACGTTATTGTTCCTTTCCAAGTTTCCAAAGGGCATAGCTTACCCTAGAGGGAAAAGAAGCTAGGAGAAACTTGGAAAATAGTTAATAAAACCCCCAAACACCTAGTTACTATGTTCTAGCTAGTCAAAACCCACAAAAATCAATACTTATCCTCAGGACTCATCCATCTTAAAAAAGTTTCTGATATTATTTAAATGCAGCATAAATTTTGCAAGAACATTCATCTCACAAATACATTAAAAAGGATTTTTTAAAATTCATAATCTTATTTAATTAGCATAAGCACAAAAAAACAGGAAAACAGTTTAAGGCTGACCTTCAAGCAAACAAAGAGAAGTATTTTTTGGTTACTGTCAGGGCAGGGGAAGTTAATTATTAAACTAATAAGGAGGCTCAAGTCTTGCACCCATTTAGATGCCCATGAAAACCTTTTTCCTTAAGCCTCCCTACCTATGTCTGTAAATAGTCAAAGAGACTAACTTAGATTTAGGTATGTGCCTAAATGCATCACTTTAGCTGCATTAAGCAGGGGTGGACTAGGTTAATCCTTAATTGTAGAATAGAGATGTTGACTTTTTCTCACTTGTGGGTATATGCACTCAGAACACATACATTTCCAGCCAAAGGAAATATCGACTTTACCTTCTACCCTGTGATTATGACCTGGTGGCAGAACAACGCACGGACTCTGCAGTGCTAATGCAAAGACCTTTATAGGTTTCAATATATTTGTACTTTCCAAAGCTGTGATAAGATGCTCCATTAACACTTGGTGTTTATAGGTCACATGTTAGTGTGTTTGCCTGGTGAACAGAGCAGGCTGTGGTTACACTGCATACATGAACAGGATGTGATGTTTCATCTTCTTGGATGTGTTTCATGCCATGTAATCAGCTTCAAGGTTGTTGCTGCACAGGTTTTAACAAATCAGCCGTGCTGCTCAAGTCATTCTGCTTCACAACAAGCAGCATCCAGGACATGGAGACAGGGGTGCATGTACTTACGTCTGTCCTGTGGCTTAGAATCTGTACCTCACCTATGCTTTTTCTCATCTTTTTTTCCAAACACCAAGCTATAGGATACCATAAACGAGGGGTGAAGGCATGTGCCACTAAGGGAGATATCCCATTACTCTGACACAACATGCTCTTGTGCATCTAGCCATTACATATTCTTGGAAATTCCTCCCATAGTATTTGTTTACATGGCATTTTGCAGTCAGGCACATGAAAATTCCACACAAACAGAGCCAGCAGGACGTGTGCCAGCTTTGAATGAAAAGCCATACTGTGCATTTAGCACATTACTGAGCTTCAAACGATAAACTCCACTCAGAAGTAAGCAACTTTAAATTCTGTAATTTCTTAACTTTTTACTGTTTAACTACAAAAAAACCTAAGGATATCTGCTTGCAATACATTAAATAACAAGATTAAGAATTTTCCTCTAAAGTTCTTCCCCAGAACTTATGCTAATGCTAGTAATAAAAGACTAGCTTTTATTTTGTGTCCCTATTTGTAAGAGGTAAAGACACACACCTTGACAATTTGTCACTTTTTGTAAGACAGTAATGCACTCTCAGATCTTGGGAGGAGCAGCCTCTGCAGGCAAGCAGGCCATACTTAATGTGCCAGTCAAAATGATCTAGATGTTTCTGAAGAAAAAAAAAAAAAAAAGGTTAGGAAAAAAAAAGTAAGAGCTTAAAAAAACTATAATCTTAGTGACAATACTCATCTTGGACTTCCCTGTTCCATCACCTACTAGATTTATGAAAACCACTGTGAAAACATCCAATATACACCTAGGGGGCAGCAACCTGTTATTGCTGCCAATTACTTGCTTACTTCAAAGCACTTTTTTGACAGACTGAAAATTTCAGTCTACTTTGAATGAAAAAAGCACCTTGGAGAAAGCAGTATGATTTTCAAAATCAATCACTTAAGAGTGACAAAGATATGAAACTAAGACCTGCTTACACAACATTAGTTCAGCTACATGTTTATGTATGCTCAGGTCAGATCTAATAGGGAAGGGAGCTGAAAGGATATCAGTCTTTTACAAAGGTATTTCTTGAAACCAAGGCTGGTAATATTCTCAAAATTATCACCATTCAGAAAGTTACTTAAAACCATCCTGTCTAGTTTCAGATAAGAACTAGTGATGGTTTGTGCATGCTTTTGATATTCTCAGTTTGCCTGTTTGAAAGAGGTTTCAGCTCACAAAGCAGTTACACACACACTTAGAACCAAATTCCAAATCATCATTACTCTCACACCAGTGTAACATTTTGTATATATTTTAGCAGCAGGACAGTCATTAAAATTCTGCTTACTGTTGGGAGGCTGAACTTTGCCCAAGAGTCCTTCTAGTTCAAGGTGGGTAGGGGTTGGGAATAAGCCACAAGCACAAGTGACATTCAATTCTGATTGTGCTTGTATTAGTAAGAGATGAGGCTGAATCTGAGCAAAACCTCAGGGCAAGTTCAGTATTACATGTATCATTTTATATCCAAGGCAGAATTTGGGAGGACTGAGTCGTAGTCTTGATATGAAGTATGAAAGTCTTCACCAAATGAAAGGAAAAAACCCTTCAGGAGTTCATCTAAGTTAATAGTGTAACTATGGAGTTAATCCTGAGGTTGTGTAAATAGCTATTTACTTAGTTGTCTAACATTTTCTTGTGTAAATGTTGATTCCAGTCTAAGAGACTAAACACCACCACATTCCTTTCCTGTGAACATGGCAATTCCTAAAACTGAGGGAAGTAACAGCATTTCAGCTGAAAAATGAGAGTCTAAACCTCAGGACACTCCCTATGAGTCTGCGATCCTCCCTCCCTTCATCCGTCCATGATGTTATGTTGCATACTTTAATGATCACAAAACGATTTTTCATTAATGACCTCTGCCCCATTCTGTATGTTTGAGACTTGGAGGGTGAATCAAGGCTGCACATGAAGCACAAAAGGCTGTCTTCTGAAAGCACTCTGCTTGGCCAAAGTCTGGAAGAAATATTTGAACAAAACAAGAACTGCAGAAAGAAGAGTCTGGTTTCATAGTCAAGGCTGATAAGTAATAATCTGGAGGATTTTTCTCTGGACCTGTGTCTGCATAACACTTTTCATTTTAGTAAATGCTATACAATGCTACATGGGAGCAAAAAAGAAAGGAAGAAACAAGAAAAGCAGAAAACATAATTCCAAGGGTTTGGAAACAGGATACCCTAAGTGGGTTATAGCACTGAATTGTGAGACTAAGTTCTGATCTATTATATTGTTAAATATGGGACCTATTAACCTGTTCGAAGTGTTTTGAAAATATTAGCGATACCTGATTATTATTTGAGAATGCTTAGATATCATTGTGTCAATTTCCTTAAGAAACAATCAGAAAGTTAATAAAACTTTATTAAATGTAGCAAAATTTTTAAAAGCATATGAAATATGGTCAGGTTTAGGTGTTGGTTTGCTTTTCTTTTATCAACAGTTATAGTATCAGAAGTAGCAGAGCAAATAAAGCTGCAGAATTTATTTGGCCCTATGTGCAAAACTCCTATACATTGCATTAAAGACCTGCTTAAAAATGCTGATTTTTTTTTAACAACAAAATCCAGAATTATAAATTTCCTGTTAGCACTGTTATCCTGCTTAGTAATTATTAAATTTCAAAAGCAGAAAAACAACAATTCTGTGGAATTGTTATTATTTTTGATACATTGCTATTTTTATACCTTTTTTTTTTTTTTACTTTATATTTTTATACTGTCATTAGCAAATAAAGTGTTAGAGAAAGATGAGATAGAGGCCATTTTCTTTTCTTTTCTGCAAAGCTTCTGAATCTCTAAAATATCTAATATGGTCTTCTTTGTCTTTAAAACTAAAAATTACATTTACATTTTTACATCTTTAGAACTTCATTAATGAAATAGCTCACACTAAAGAAATAATAATTATAGGCCTGTTTATTTTCTAAGGTTTCACAGGACAAGTCTTTAAAACTTTTTTAAATGTAAAACTGCTTAGAAAATTAATTTCAAATAGAAGGACCTCAGCAGTTTGCCTTAAAGCTCATTTCTCAGGACAGAAAGTACATTCCCTTTTTGTGGTCTGTAAAATGCAGAGAACTTTATTACAAAAGTTGACAATTAATTACAAGGTCAAATAAATATTTTACTCTTTTTTCCTCTTTCTTTGTTGTAAACTGCCTTCAGCTGATACTGGTTTGACCACAAGGCTTCAGGCTACATATAATCCAAAATCATTGCAAAACACTGAACAATTAGATTGTGATTTTTCTCTTCTTCACAGACAAATTGTGAGTTTCCTACATGGATTACTCTTAAAATTACCTGTTTTGTTTCTTCTCCTGCTTATTTTACACTTCATACCTGCCTTGGTTTTTTTATTGCTGGAGTCCCTAGTGAAAAAAGGGAAACATTGCACAAATTCTTTTAGAAAGTTGAATGGGATCCTGGGAACAACCAACCTGTCAGCATCTCCTTGCCACTGTTTTGCTCTCTAAATTGGAGAGAAGTGGATTTGATGGACAGGCTGGATGGTGACCTGCAGAGGGTGTTGGTCAATGGTCCAGATGAAGATCACTGACAGCTGGTGTCCCCCAGGAGTCCGTGCTGGCACCACTACAGTGTGATATCTTCACTAACGACAAAGATGAAGAAACCAAGTGCACCCTCAGCAAGTTTGTAGATGGCACCAAGTGGAGTGGTGTGACTGACACACCTGAGTGATGGGATGTCATCCAGAGGGGCCTGGACAAGCTTGAGAAACCCATGAAACCCCATGAAACTCATGAAGTTCAGCAAGACCAAGAGTAAGGTTTCTCACCTGGGCTGGGGCAACCCCCAGTATCAATACAGGCTGGGGGATGGTCAGATTGATTGTTTACTCAGGCTAAAGTACAGGTTAGCTCTTCTATTTTGTTGGTATATGAAACTAGTACAAAGGATCACTGACTAAGGTATGGTCCTTCATCTCTCAATTTTCCATGCTTTGATAATTGCTTTTAATCACAGGACTGTGCATTTAGATGTCAGTACAAGGCTAATAGGGTTGTAATGAACTCCTTTTTTCTTCCCTCCCCTTCCTCACAAACTACATGTCTTAAGTCTAACAGCAGCCTGTCTCCCTTCCTCAAGGTTTAAGAAGGAAACATTGTAAACAAGTAGATGAAATCTTAGTTCTGAATGTAGAAAGCTGTGTTTCAATAACTTAAAAGGTAGCTCTCTCCATGTTGACAAGGTCAGCAACCCTTCTGATTTGACTTACGAAGAACATTTCTAAAATATTTTATAGACAGATCATTTACGTATGTCCAGTTCCAAAATATGCCTTGTTTGATAATACAATGTAGTATGTTATAGAAGTACTCAGTTCAAGGTAAACAAAAAGTGCAAAATAGTATCTGCATAAATGAGTTGAAAGGTAAAGAGAAATAAAATCAAAATAATATGATCAAATTCTAGTCTCTTGTTTACAATTTGAGTAATAATATTGCTACTTCGTGGTACTTTTCCTTAGCAGATCGGCGCAGCTTTTTCTCCCTAAACTGGAAGCCAAAGATAAAAAGATGCAAGGCTAGCCTAGATTACAGAAATTAAATCCCACCTAAATATTTGTAGTAAATTTCTTACTAGCTCACTACCAAGGCCACAGCAGGTGATCAAAGGCTGTACAGAACCCAGTTACAGGCTCGTAGATGGAACACTGAAGTAGAACTCTTAGCAGGCCTGTAATCATTTAGGTGGAGACCCGATGAATCTGTTTCCAAGATACTCATACAAAGATTTCGTCTTGAAAGGGAGCCACCTCTTTATGAGACTGCAGCTGAAGACACACCTTTGTCTAGTTATCACAGCTCTGAAGTAAAAATTCTATTTCCATTTTAAACTAAAAAAATTAGCAGAAGCTTATTATGAATGCAGCTATTCCCTTCATTAAGAATGTTCCATGAATGTCCTATTTTTCTGTCTGGCATATCTGATCATGGAAAGTTGTATCAAACAACCTATGAGACTACTCCTTACATACAAGGATCACCATACCCTTCCACTTAATTTTTTCCATTTTTTGTGAGGAACCACACAAGGTGGTCATTCCTCAGGAGCTCCTGATTTGGTTTCTTGTGTGCAAATGGGCATTGAGGGAACTGCCAGCTCCTCTGATGGGCTTGGCAGCCTCTCCCTCCTGCCATTGTCTCTTCTGAGCTCCTTTGTGGATGTTTTGTTGCATAGCCTACCACTTAGACTTAGAAATAAAGAAATAGGCAAAGAATCTGGAAGAAAATATTAATTTTTAAGGATTCTATTCAATTGTAGGATATCTAGAAAATCACTACTTAAGCTTTCCATTTATCCTTACAGTCTCAATCTATCTGTAGTGATGCTGATAGTTACAAAAACACAGTTGGAGAACAGAAGTAAAGTGAAAATAAAGTAGTACTTAAAAAAGAAAGTTACCTCTGGTTTTGCACCGTTCTTTCTTTCTTTTCTCTCATGCTAGTGCTTTGCTCAGCTGATCTTAAAAGACTTGTATTTTGAGCACACTCTGGGATTGTCTTAGGCGTAGCTTCATCTTTTCAGAAAGCTTCTGCCTGTTTCAATATCACATAGCAAGTGACAGATATGTGATGATAAGTAGCATTAAATGGGATAAGTATACATTCTGACTGTGGGTTTCAAGTGGTACCACACTTGAATGCAGAGAGTCTGATTAGAGCCAAGTGTTTAGTTTTTTTTCTAGATCTCACAAGTTCTGATGCAAACAGTACGGACCTCAACTTCTACTGCTTTTAGAATAAGAATAAGACAGTGTTCAGTAACACTCTATAAATTCAGTAAATATAACACCAAAGGATTTTTTGCTTCATCTGAATAGAGAAGCCAATGAACACATTATAAATATGCAAGGAGGGGAATCTCACATTACTACCTTTGGTCTAAAATTCCCTGGGATAAGAAAAAGAGAAACTATAATTGTGCTTTTCTAACTAAAATAGCATAAGTTTGACCAATAGCAATGTCTTTTTATTAAGATCACTAAATTTCTCTTTTATAAGTGATCCTGTTCCCCAAGTGATTAGCACCTCAGCAGGACAGCAACTTTAGACATTTCAAAGCTTTTTTACCACCTGGGCTTGCAGCATCTGTAATTCTTTGAACACAGAGAATCCAACTGTGACTAAACCTAGAAATATTTAAGCTACTGCTCTTTCAGTTTATTATCAGCTCTTTTTAAAAAATAGTGACCATGTATTATCTATCTATGAAAGCAGAGTATTAATAGAATTTCTGCTTCTTGGTCTGTCCTAAAAGGGCTTAAAATAACTAATCACACAAATGCAGGATCTAACTCTCCTAGACTTACAGAGTTCAGTGATAACCACTAGAATTGCCTCTTAATGTGCACACATGCCAGAGCACTGCTTGATTTCAAAGCAAAGGCTCAGTCAGAATGACTTTATCTGCTGAAATGATCATCAGGCCTGGTTAGTCAGGCCAAATCTCTACTTACTCCTGCTCTGCTAATGTCTGCATGATCTACAACTTCTGAAAGGTAGATTTTCACCTAATTACTAGATTCCAAATGCTTGCTGCCTCTCAAGTCAGTGATGTGACCTCTTGTCATCCTGCAAGGAATGTCAGTAAAACTGAAACCAAGACTATCTCAGCTCTAAGTCATTGAAGTTCCAAAGGAGTTATTTGCTCTGAGTTTGGCAGCACTGAATTTCTGACTGATGGCAGGCTCAGCTATAAGTTCCCAGTACTATGGGATCAGACCAAGCCTGTTTTACTGCCTGCTTGTTTTTAAGCTGAGATATGAAAAACAATTAACTTGCTAGGGAAAAAAAGTTAGTCTCTATCAATGATGAAGAATTTTTACTTAAAACCTGTAAAAGGGATTGCAAACAGCAGCCATCCTGTATATCTTACCCTCTATTGAATGTCCCACAGGGTAAGAGATTAACTGTTAAAATTATATATAGAATATTAAAATTATTAAATACATAAATAGAAATAGAGAAAGCATAGATTATAGGACTCTGCAACACCATCAGCCTGGGATCTGCCTTTGTATTTTCCTAATTGTTCTCATACAACTTTATTGAGTAAGGCAGAATGTTTAGAATTGACTGAATGAGATAACTTGCTTTACACAAATCCTCATAACCTAAATGGGCTTGCTGCTTTTCACAGCTCCAGATCAGACATCCCCTGCGAAATCCAGGCATCTGTATGGACCACTTTATCACTTCAAGAAATCAGCTCATAATAGCACCACAAAGACCTCTTGAAAAAGTTTTGGGAGGAACTGCCTATTCACTACAACTGTATGCTCAAACCACAACTCACAGGAACATCATCAAGAGTTTTAGCTTTCCTTCAGACAGAATTGCTCCAACAGCAATGCCAGAAACACCCTTCCAAACCTCAAAGGAAACATCAAAGAACACATAAACAACCTTCCATAACCTCCCCCTCAGAAGCCTCCCAACAGGGAGGGACAGGCACCCAAAGGCAGTTTTGACAGGAAATGGAAGAGTGTGAATAAAATCAGTTTACATCCTGACAGCTACTTCTATCATTTTAGAAAGTGCCTGAAGTTACCTAGGACAAATGGTTTCTCAAAACTCTCAGCAAAAGGTTCACAATTGGTTTCCAAATCTTTTCAAACCTATCTATCCAGCAATTCCCAGCTGGAGTATGACTGGTGTTCTGCTTTTGTTCCACAAGAATTTTGGAGTCTCTGATTTGCAAATGTGCAAGTACTTGACTCTGCTTGTATACAGTCCTATCTGTATATGGCCTTTTAGACAGCTTTTAGACAGACAGTAACACACCAGAGAGACGATCAGAGTACAACGTCTGAAGAGTTTGTAAATTAAGTAAATGCGGGACTGCACCTCACATGTATTATCAGTTCATTTTCCATATGCTTTTTGGCTTAGCCATGCAAAATTAGTGTCTCAGAGCTCCATTAAACAGGAACAGCAGTTTTGTTCTGAAACTCCTCCTGTCAATTTCATCCATTCATCTGTTTAACAAGCACATTCCCTCTTTCCTGTGATATCACAGCCTTGTGCCTGTCTCTGCTGCCTTCTATATATAAGTAGTATATAGTACATGGTACAAGAGTAAGAATTATGGCTTGCCTAGAGTAGGTTCTTTATAAATGTAAAAGAGTACTTGCTGTAGGTTACACAGAACAGAAATATGAGCTCAGTATTGACAGAGACATCCTAAAACTTCATCAGGTTGAGATTTGTTTATTCTTAGGGATAAGGTGAGGTGAACATGACAACAGAGAGGGAAAAAACCCTGTCCAGATATAGGAACAGGCAGTCAAGTTTATGACCCAGTCCTAAGCTCATTGATTTGACCTTGAGAAATATCAGGTAGCACAAAGCCCAGGATAGGTAAGCGAGCTTTTAAAATTAGTTCATTCTGAGATGAGTAGTTCTGTTAAAAGGTATTTGTAAAAATATATATTTATTTTACACAAACAGAAAGCAGTGTAAATCCATCTTGTGATACTGCATTGTTTCTTGATAAGCAACAGGACACTTGTAACTAATCTGAAAAGAGGAGGATTTTTAAATAAATGTAGAAACATGCAATGTATATAATTTGGCACTTGGTCCCAGGTACCAATGAAATTAAGTGCTTGTGGCTTTTAAGGCTTCAATACAACTGGTAATGGCCAGTCTCCAAAAAAGAAGTTACAGATAACTTTGTAATAAAATCATTCCCAAGTTGCTTCCCAAAAAATTTAACAAAATTTTAACAGAAAAAATATACCTGTTACAAGGCAGCATACCATGCAGCTGGAAGTTCCCAGAGGTTATGTACAACATGGATGCATAGCTTATGCAGTTATCAGTGAATAAATAACTTCATACTTGGATATGCTTATAAACATATGATCTTGGGAATGTTGGTGAACTTTCTGAAGCATCAACTGATTTCTGTTAAATGCTTCAAGGTACAATAAAGAACAGAGTGAAGCTTAACTGAAATGAGACCCTGACTGTTTTTAATATTTTTGTGTTGTCAATAAACTGCAATTGCAGTTAGCTATGCAGTGTATGGGTCATGATAAAAAATTGTATTTCAGCTTTTAGAGACTGACTAGTAATTTTAGTTTTAAGTCAGAAATGGTGTTTGTGCTTCTTTTTTTAAAAAAAGTGGAACTGAAGTTCCAACATACTCTTCAAATCTCCTCACCCTAGCACTTCTTCAACAGATGCCTATTGGAAAAGTATGTTCAGTCTGGAACCTCATGTAGGTTTCTTCTTAAATAGAAGAAAAAGGAGACAAAATAGTTTGGGAAAGATCTCTGTCAGTTTATAACAAACAACACCAAAGAAAATTCAGTTCTTTATCTAACGTATTTACACATAAGTTTCTAAGATGTATTACCTTGTGTTGAGTTTTCAGATCTCACTGTTTATTAAAAATTTTGGATGAATCACAGGAGTACCCAGATACCATCATGTCAGCACAGTACTTCATCAAATACTGACATATGAAAATGGGTCAGATTATCCACCCAGAAAAATCATTCTTTTCCTTGTATGTTTACTTCAACACTGTTATGTACTTATATGGAATTGTTATTTAATCTATTATTGCCAAACTGGCTATAACATAACTCACCTAGCACTGACCAACTACAGAACAAAAATTAAACAAACATTTTGCTGTTGTTAAATTTTTTTTCTATGGGTCTGAGCTTCTGAAGCCAGCAGGTCACTTGGATTATACATACAATGTTGATAATTGCATTCCTTAAATCTACAAAATGCAGCAAAGCTCACTATTTTCCAAAATAGCTTTAAAAACAATTACAATTACTGCCCAGACATTTTCAAACACAGCAGGCAATTGGCTTAGGCAGTGATGGAAACCCTAAAAAGAAGATAAATATTTTGAAACGCACTGTAAATCAAATTTGTGCGCTGGACTAAGAATGGATTATCTGCCTCTAAACAGCAAAAGATGTTTTAGCTTGAGGGGTTTTTTCCATGCTTATTTACTAGAAATGATTTTAAATTGTGTCTGTGTGATTTATTTCTTTTTTTTCTCAAGATTTTTAACAGTTGCTTTGTAATAAATGCTCTACTATAATTAGTTTTACATACTTTACTCATTACATTTACTGATGCACAGGAATCCACTGTTTCTCAACCTTTTAATAAAAAGTACATTTTTCAGCTAAAAAAATTGATTTGGGACAATGCTATGTCGGCCTCAAGCTGCTCTGCAAGTATTTATAGGAGATGTATCTACAGTCTCAACTGTGCAAATGCTGATGACGCAATTAAGAATTGATTGAGAATGAGACTTTGAGGAAGATCATTGTATTATGATCTACTATCTTTTGATATTGCATTTCCAAGACAGAGTTAGCCACTTTTTCTATCCTTCATTTCAGAAAGTGTTTTGGGGAAGGAAAAAAAAAAAGCCTGAATTGAAGACAAAAGCCAACTGTTTTGTGTATGCCCACTCAAACCTGGTTATGAATGATCAGTTTTCTGACTTTGGGACAGATTCACCTTCTCTGGCACAGCATGACTATTGTAAGATGAAGACAACACTGCCTGTGCACCTTCCAAGGAGACCTTCAGCAGACCACAAGCTCAAGTTCACCGGGCATCTTCTTGAAAGAAGTTATGTGAGTAAGATAGGATGATGATAAATTGATGCTGATGGTCTATGAATTAATGCAGAGCTGGCATTACAGTCTTCTCTTTCCTAGCAGGTCACAAAGAGAACATGGGCAGTTTACCCTGAACTCTGAGAGTTTCCAGCTGGAAGACAATCCCTTGGAATGACCCAGAAGGAAGCAGCATTTTGCTAAGTCAGGTCATTATTTATATAAAATGGGAGTGAAAATTTAGAGTTTTACAAAAGTTGCCTTCACTGAGAAATATACCTATCACTTTCTTAGAAGTGTAATGAGCATTAGTTCTTCATCAGAATGTATTATTATCCTGTTATCCCTTGTAATATTATGTGTTAAAATATTTGTGTTTTCTAATGAAAGACTGTTCAGTTGCATAAATCTAGCTATTGAGTTTCCTACGTTTCTTCTTTCCCTTAGAAAGTGATTTTCTGTCTTTCCTCAGTATACAGAGCAGGAAAATATGAAACAAGCAAACCATAAGACTTAAAAAAGGGCTAATAAGAGAATGGTAACTCAGAAGTTTGATTTTGGTTTGGTGGTTTATTTCTCATGGACAGTTGCAAGATTTTTTTCTAAATCCTGGCTCAAGATTTTTGTGCAGTAGGGCTGATCATTCATCTGTCCATCCCTTTCCAAACTTCTGTACATTATATCCAGGTAAGAATGGGCCATATCTCCAAAAACAGCATGAACTTAATCAAAACAAATATTAACATATATATTTTTAATGACATGTATGGTATAATAAGGAGAACACAAGCAAAATCAAGCTGAGACTTCACAAGACTCCATTGCACAACTCTGGACACCCTATACAAGGTCACTGTTTTTGTAATCAAGTTTCTCAAGTCACAGAGGAATGATCAAAATTTCAATCCAAAGTTACCAAAACATGTTACTTCGTTCTTTTATTTCTAAAGGAGATTCAAGGGTCATTGTTTTGAAGGCTATAAGTGTCATACTCTTAACGAGCAACATACCTCTTGGCAGCCCTTCACTGTCTTGATTACCAGCTGAGAGTCAACACACCCTCTAAGCATTTGTTCATCAGTTCAGCAGAATTACTCAGGACCCAGTGAGCATCTGGCATTCAAGAATGCAGCTGTCTTTGTGGCAGGCAAATTTACAGACACGATTTTTGCAACTGCTGCTTTTTGTGATCATTTGCAGTTCGCTCATTTGCTAAATACAGCATGGGCAATTAAAACAAGTCATAGAATTATGCTCACTGCTGCAACTCACTGAGCGACTCATAGCTTCTTTTGTTAATAATATATATAGCATTTCAGGTGTTCACCAGAGAGGTAAAGTGACCCAAGGTCTTCCTATCTCTGCAGGCTCTGCAAGGACTCTCCACCCTGAAAACTGAGTTTCTGCAAGAGACATCTCTGAACTCAAGGCATTTCTGCAAGTTTCTTGCACTCCATCTACCCACAGAAGCCATGTCCTCTCCTCTGTAAGGGTACCTCTGGCTGGGACCTGTGGTCTTGACCTATTTACCCAACTCTTGCCCCGGGATCCCCTTGCTGAGATTTTCTCAGCTCCTCACACACCCCCTGTTCCATGGCCCTACTCTTTCTTCCTACTCCCTGGCCCCTCCATGATTTTCCCAAACCAGCAGTGCCAGCATATCTCCCACAAAACCAGTGTCACTGGCCTTCCACCTCAGCTCAATCCATCCTGTTTCCGTGCAGAGCCTTCTCCCTTTGGAGCTGTTGCAGCTGCTCGCTGTGGCAGCCCCTCCACCTCTGCAGCTGAGGAGGCAGCAGTGGGGAGCCAGAGGCTGGGCAGAGCCTGCTGCTCAAGCAGCACTCCCCAGACTCAAGGTTCGCTGGAGCAAAGCCCAACAATGCCCAGTTCTCAGCCTCCCCTTGGGCGCCAGCTGCTTGCAGAGGACACCTGCCACAGCTCGCAGAGCTCAGCAGCTCTCTGCTCCAACATGATTGCCCAGGGCTTGACAGCTGCCATGGCAGAATGGCACTTTCCAGCATTCCAGCACCCATCCTGGCTGCAGCTCTGAGCAGCCACAAGCCACAGCTGAGCCCCAGCAAAGGGCTGAGGGACATCTGTTTCTGTAGACCAAGAGGTGGCTGCTGGCCAAATCTGAAAGATGCTCTGAAATCCTGTCCCCAGCATGAAAGCCAGGTGACAGAAAGGCCACATTCCACAGGAAGAAATTTTATGCAGTGCTGGTCCAAGGTACTTGTGATACCTCATCCACTTGTGATACCTCAGCCACATTTATCCACTGAGTCTTTCATGACCATCTACTCACACTGCAGATGTGCAGGCAGCAACATGGTGGTGCCAGAAACCTGCTTTGCTCATACTGGGAGAAAAAAGGCCACATGGCAGTTCTTCAGCTAGAGGAGAAAGGCAGTGAGGGGGACACATCCACAGCCACGAGACTAAGGCCTCAAACTCATCATTCTTAGTCTTTCATTAACATTTTTGATTATCACAACTGCAAGAAAAAAACATAGCAAATCTGCAAATCTGGGGGGGGAAAGCTTTACAGGAAGGTGTTTGTCTTAGTGCTTGAGACCTTTCCTAGATGGATTAGGATAAGAGAATTAAAAAACCCCAAACCAACCATGGAAATAGAATTCAGGTCATTTGTCTTCAGCTTTACAAATATTTTGCAGTGCAGTGAGCAACCAGTGCTGAGCCAGCTTCTTAAACCTCACTGAAAATCAAAATGGAATATACCTTCCTTGAGTTTTCTTTCTGAAGCTACTATAAAATGCAGTTTAATTTCTTTTCCTCTTTTAATTAAATAGGCTGTTCTGAATTTTATTTCACAAGAACTCTGAGCAAGATATAATTAATTGATATGTGTAATTATAGCCATCATAACTTCCCTGCTCTCTAGAAAATCAGTTACAAGTCCTATCCTTGACAAAATGCTTTTGAAGAATAATACATCTGAAGTCAAATGTTATTGCTAATTGACAGGATAGTTTCAACAATGTAACCTTATCTTAGGTAAATAAACTTCTAAGGAAACTCTGAGCCAGAAAGGCCAAATGAGATGGTTTAGATTCCTTTTTTTGCTGCAGAAGGTCTTGTTTTGATAGTGCACTTCAATACAAAAGCTACATGTGAAAGAGAATCTGAGACCAAAAGAGAGGCTCGGTTCCTCCTGTTTGTATTCACTCCTAACTCAGTATTTTTCATAATAAGAAAAAACGTATCTTGAGGGGGCCTCTAATCACTGCAATAGAAAAAAAAATTAAACATTCTTTTTACTTGTTCTACTATTTGAAGAAGAATTAATGCATTTATAGATTTTTTTCTTGAAATTCTTATTTAGATTTTATATTTGTTTTTACACTTCAATTAATAATTCACAAAACCAGCCTAAAATGAGAATTTTTAACAAATACTTTATGTTAAATTAGAGATGTGAAAACTCTCAATAATATTCACATTAAAGTGATCAAAGCAGCAGTACTGTACACCAAATATGAGATACACTGATGTATTAAAGCAGCGAGAAAGAGGAGAAACAGCCACCAGGGGGGAGGAAAAGATGGAGGTAAGAGACCTGTACCAGTGTGTGGATTCTGAGGAGTGGAGTCTGAGAAATGAAAGAGAGTGTCCTGGAAATGGACTGTAAACTTTTCAACCACACATTGTCATTCATGCGCAAGGTCCTGCCCCTATTTCTGGTCAGTGTTCAAAGATGTTAGAAGGCAGTGACCCTGCTTAGCACACTGCACTTCTGTAATTTTAGCTGCTTAATAAAACATAGTTGACCTCAGAACAAATGTGACAATAATAACTTAAAATGCATTTTCAGCTGAAGTTTGTTTTCTGAAATCCCTAGAGTGGGTCTGGGTCTTTTCATAGAGATATAACTGGAAGATATTTCCACATATCCAGAACTGTTACCTCACAGTTATTTAGGAGACGAAATGTTACTCAGAAACATTACTCAGCATTGCTTCTAACGGGAGGTAGATTCTACAGAGAAGACTGATCTTCATTGCAAAATCATTGCAAGATGGGTTTTTCAAACAATGTGAGCGATAATTTTGTTGTTATAAACACAGCAAGAGTGTGCAAATTTGTAGAATTTGATATCAAGGTGGGGTTGGGGAGAAAATACATACTTGTCTTGTTGCAGATGAAGAAATCCAATTTCCAAAGTCCATGGCTTATTCCTTATCAGCCAGGACAAATCTGATCTTTCTGTGTGGTCTAGCAATTGAAGACGGGAGCACTCACTGTCTGAGTCTTCACTTCTAGCTTCCAAAACACTTCCTTTTCTACCCCAAGCTGTTATCTGATAAATTTATTTCAAACAGGATTACTAAAGAAGTGAGATTATTTATTTACTGATCTTGATAGATCTTCTCTGAAAAGGCCTTCCTGTTTGTAGAAATTTAATCTTCCAATCCTTAATGCAGAAATACATATATCCTTTCCAGGACAGACTTCAATAATTTTCTGACTGGCAGCTATATGACCTCTGAATATAAACTGTGTCCTGTAGCTTGTCCAGCTCAATGAAAATGTCAGTCCCATGCAGAAAACAAGAAAATAAATGACATGTGGTGCTTAGTTGGTATGCCAGTTTTAGGGATGCAGTATCCTTCCATGCGACATTTTCCTAAACTGGACATAAATTTCCACTTTAGCTGGTCCAAATACACTTGGGAAATGACCAATTCACTAGTTCTGTAATGAACCTTGTTCTGTGGCTGACCGAGCCCTTATAAATTTGTTTGGGATTTCATCCTGATTACTGCATGGAAGTGCTGTTACACCATTCTGTCTAGGACGAAGATTGGTGGGAGCACACAGAAGCAGTCATACATCCCTTCCACCTAATTGTTGCTTGTGATGAAGGGAAAACAGCCAGATAGGGTGTCACTTCTTGCAGAATGACAGCCTCATCTTAGTAATGACCTTCTACAAGACTCTTGGATTGATGACTGACTGCCTCCAGATGAGGCTCACAGGACTTGTCCAAAGTCCATTGCAGTAAACCTCCACAAAAGAGATTCTAGAAGAGTCCTGAGTCTTAGTTCAAGTAACAAAAAATGATAGTCATGAGAACAACCAAAGCCTTTTCACAGTTCTAGAGAGGATATGTAAAAATGTACATCAGAGACCTCAGATAAAACAGTGAGTGAGTATTCTCCAGAAGGAACAGTTTTGGGATATAGAAAGGGAAGTCAGGGAAAGGAAAAGCCAGTATCTCAGGTAAAAAGTGTTCATTTCCTCAAGAAATAAACTGAAAAAATGCAACAGAGAATTATAATAGTAGGATTGGCCCCAGACTGAATTTCTGGTGAAAAAATGCATTTTAAAAAGACTGGAGGGAATTTTTAGTGTCGTAATCGTGTCAGGTTTAAGGTAGCAGGAGAAAAGGAAGGAGAAACACATCTGTTTCACTGTTCTCAGTCTGTCATTATAATACGAAACACAACCACTCCAGTGGGAAAAAACAACACTACAAACTGAACAATAATGGGAAATCTATCAGATTATAACTTACAGTGTGAATGTATTGGGAGAAAAGTTAACAGCTTTACAATGACAGAGATAACTGTCACTGAACTGTGTTATTTACTAAGACTACTCCATTTTTAACTTCTCATCTGAAGGGCAATATACTTTTGTGATCAAGCACAGATAGAAATACCTGTATTTTTAAAACAAGCAATTGGGTTTTGAATCCTTATTTGTAAATAGAATAACAAATAGTAACCAAAATTAATAAATACCTCATCAATACATTTAAGGTTCTCTGTACTTTCTTAAACATCTTATTCACAAGAGTAGAGTGTTTGTGTTCATTAAACCAGAAACCAGATTTTCAGAAATAAGAAATATTTCATAGGACTTGATCAGAGATTTCCATAGCAAGTTATTTATACTGTGCCAGGTAAGAAAGGAAGCACCTACCAGCAACAGTTACCCAAGCACCAAGTCTACTGAAATTATTTTCTTTAAATTTAAAAACACCATGGCTTCAGATAAACTTCAGATAAAACTTTAAAAGCTCAATGCAAGAAGGACATTTTATTGTTATCATTGACTGGCTGTAAACGAAATAATTCCAAGTAGTACAGAATATTTTTGCTGCCATTAATTTCATTCTTGATCTACAGTACTGCTTAGGCTAAAATATAAGTTAATAATGTACATGACCATATTCTTGATTTTTCCTTTTTGTTATTTCCTTATTTGCTTATATATGACAAATATTGCTGCTGCCCAGGACAGGATTCTAGCATAACATAGATGTTACTTCAAAGAAGTCACTTTATATATATTTTGATGCACTGGATGAAGCAAACATTAAGCATACAGAATTCTAGTAACTGTAAGTCAGGGAAGAGACAACTATACCATGGGTATTAATCTTAAAAGCTGCACTTTTATTTTACTAAATTATCTATGTTAAAAACAAATCTGTGCCTGGTGTGGAATTTCACTGCATCAAGTGTTACAATATTTTTGTTTTTATTACAAGCAGGAGAATGCATGTAGAACAAGTGTTAAGAAACATGACAATAAATTAGAATATAATTTACAAAAGCAAAAATAATAATAATAAAGTAACAGTGTACCACATTAATACTGAGTATAAAATAATAAGCAACTAATCACAATAATACAAAGGTAATTTCAGTCTGTATTATTAAGGATATCTATGTGACATTCACTCCTTTATAAAGTTCCTAATGAAATGGACTATTTTGGATGTATACACCTTGAAGGACTAATCTTAGATTTTTATTTCTGTTTTGATCTTTATCAGCTAATAGTATTGCTCAGCGGAAATACTGGCACCAGGTTTCTGCATCTTGTATTGTACTATTTGATTCTAGGTCTGTCAATATTTATAGCCTGCACAAAGACTCCTTTTGTCACTATTTAGGAATATAACACTATTTAGCTTAGATTATATAGATGGCTACAGTGTAGCAGCAGCAATGAAATGTGCTGTTGAAACCAATTACTTTTCTTTGAACAAGGTTTCATATTTCAGTCTTAGTCTGTAGTGTTCCTTAGTTTGTAAATCCATATACATTCTGTGTTTTGTTCCCTTTAACAATACAATTCAACATTGCTCCAGGCAGTTCTTTAAATTCCAACCTCAGTGCTGTTATATTGCAGAGTAAACATCAGAATCCCCGGTGTTCTAGCACCAGTAAGAGAGCAAAATATGTCTTTGGAAACATTCCTTACAATTTTCATGTTCTAAGTGAGGTAAAAAAAAAAAAAAAAAAAAAAAAGGTTTCTTTTCAATACAGAGAAAACCCTTTTCTCATTAGCTGAAATGACACATTAGCTGATAAACAAAATCATGCCCTGGTGAAAACTGGACCCTGCTATAGAGAGGCCTCTTAACTTAGGGAATGTTGTAACAACCCCTTATCCTTTCATCATACTTCTGATCTAACCAGGGCATGTTAGCACCAAGGTGTTCTGTCAAAAGGATATAGGAAGTCAATTCACTTAAGACAAGGACTACATACTGCCCTTAATCTCTGTGTGCAAATCCCAAAAATTGGGATGTTTTTATCTACTGATGTCAGTTTTAACAGGAGTTGTTTATATGGTGATGAGAGCAACAGATAACAAGCATATGTGAAAACATGCAAGCCAACTGAAAATTAATTCCACTGGTCACAAGTGTACAGAAGTGGAAATACTGGCAAGAGGTAGCAGATGACAGGAATTTGATGGTGGTGAGTACAGACATGGGGCTACATAAAACCCCCTGACAGATTGTCAATATGTTGGGGGGATTTCATAGTATGAGTCCTCTTAACAGTATCTATTGTTTCATGTTAATTCACATTTGTAAGTAGTGTGCAACATATTTGGTTTGTTATTGGTAAAATACATTGGTACACTTCAATCTCATATTTTGAAATTATTTTTCACTGAAAAGATTACTCTTTTTTTAAAAGTGCTATTTGAGTGAGAATTTGTAACTATTGTTCACATAATTTTAACTGCTTTACAACAAAGGAGTCATAGTTGGACAAAAATCACATTCATGAAGTACCTGTTGCAAAAAGCAAATGTTCAAGTACAATATATTATTATAAAGAAATACCTACTTTCCTCATCTCCTCATTGAGTCTGTTATGGAAAAGTGAAGGGGAAGAGGAGCATGCCAAATAAGTTTTTAATGTTATATTCCTGATTGTGACTTGCCTAAGAAGTTTGGTTTTGCTTTTAAAAATGCAGAGTATTTGGTGAATATTAAAAATAGGTTAATATGAATAAGTGGAGCATGGCAGCGAATAGTTAAGGCATCTAGCTTCTAATTTAGAGGCATGACTTTGTTCCAGTCTCATGCTAACAGCTGCCCCTTGCTTTAATATGGTCCAGCTTTACGTAGGTACCTGGCCATTTAGGTGAAGGTGGCCAGAATTCACTACAGCCACCCCTTTTCCAGTGTGCCTTACTCCTGACAAGTCCAACAGGCCTATTGGCTCGAGCACAGTTTTGACTCCCCATTTGAACAGAACCTAGATACCTCCATGAGTCACTTATTCTTTGGTTGCAGTCCTTGCCACTCAGATGCAGTCTCCTGAACAGAACATTCACAAATTCCTTCTCATAAACAACACCTCTGCTATGGTATTACGGAGGGAACATCTGGAACCCCTTTTAATTTTCAGCTTTGCAAAGGATTGTTGCTATTACACAGTAGGCTTATCTTTTGCATTCAAATTCCTCAGTTTTGGAGAATCAAAGCTAACACATAAACCAGATCTAGAAACCCACAAAGCTGTTTCTTCTTTGTGGCTGGTGTTGTAAACAAAAGTGAGCTGGAGTCAAAGTGTAAGTCCTAAACAACTTTTATGGTAGTAGCAAAGGAACTGGCAATCCAGTCTTCACCCCTGCTGGAGTCTGCCTCCCCCATGATACTGAAATATGTTCCTTTCAGTGGAAATCTGTTTCGCTTGTATAATGGTAAGATGGCTATAAACCTGCAATGAAGATTTCATTTTGTTTCATAGCACACTTGTATTTCATGCACCACTGCAATAACTGTTGCACCTCTTAAAACTAAGTCCCTCATGGTTGCTCTATTTAGTATAGCTTTATATATGGCTCACAGCAGTGTTCAGGAAATATGGATTACTCCAAAGGGAAATAGGTGGAATGAAGGAAAAATACTTCTTTTTCTAAACAAAAATTTCTGCTCCTTAAATAACATTTCCAAGCTCATTTTATAATTTAAATTGTGGTGCTGTGTCAAGAGATAAAATAGTTAAGATTTTTAAGATTTTTAAGCTATGACTTAATTTTTTTTGATTCTTCTTTACTTCCATAGTAGACCAACTCATAAGAACTACATTTTAAACAGTTTTAAATAGAAATGGATTCAGTGTCATTGCTAAGTCCATAATAAAAGTTATTTTAATGGTCCAAGGATGTAAACAGACTATTTGATTTAGTCAAAAGAACACAAATGTTCCACAGTAAGCTATTCTATATGTGTTGTGTGAATCTTTCAAATTTGGGATCCCCTCATACTGTGTCCAGCACTTTGGATTAATAAATCCCACTTCACAGAAGTTAAAATAATATTGAAATCCTGTCAGCTGGGGCTGACCAGTGGTTATGTTTTCCACAGGGTAATGCATTTGCAAGGACGTCAATCTCATTCCGCTGTGTGGCTCTCTTTGATGGACACTCTTCCACAATGATAATAACAAGGCACATTCTTCTGCTTCCTGTGGGTCAGTGTCCTTGGCAGGTCTTGCAGCACATCTGTCTGAAGTATGCTCGACTGCAGAACTTGAACTTCAGCACCAGTGGGCAATATGCCACTTTGTTCACATCTTTGCACTCTAATAATTAAGAACATCGAAGACAAAAAAGTCAGAAATATAAATTAAAGTATAAAGAAAATTTGATGTTTAACATGCTTCTCTATCCATCTATATTGCTTTCTTTATAACTGCTCTTTCTAGTATAGCCTAGTGCATATAATATTGCAAATTTAAAAATCCATAAAAATGTTTGCAGGGCTTTCAGACATTTAGAAATGCACAGTCTTTGCCTTGGAAGAATTATCATTTATTGGCATAAGAGATCACTATACACAGTTAGAAAATGCGAGTCTTTTTTTTTTACATTACTTTTAACTTCCTTCTCAGGAGTTATTTTATTAATCTATGAGAGGTTATCATTATCATGAATCACACTATTTGATACCATACCTGTGCATTTGTAAGAATCCTTAAAACAACATGAGCATTGCAGCTAACAGGGATGGAGAAAATTACATAAATGTTATAAATAATGGTGATCACCAACGGGGTGAGTTTAGTGACCAAACTGAGTGGTGGATTATACTTTAGACTTGGTTCCACACATCCACAATTCCGCAACTTATTTTGTGCTAGCAGGAAAGCCATTTTTATGCCTGTAATAGATGTAAGAGCTTTTTTCAAAGTTGTGTTTTCCCTATATGCAGGGTTTACAGCCTCAGTTGCCCTGTTGTGCTGGCAGGTAGCTTTCCCAGGAAAGGAGAACCGAACTCAAGACCATGGTGGAAAGTTTCAGTCTTTAGTATCCCACACAGGTTGCATATAAAGTGACTTTCTGGGTACATTACAGGAACTAGAATATGCTGTAGTTCTCCCCGACTCATTTTTTGCACCTGTAGAAAAAAGGTCGGAATGGAGAATGGGGAGTGGAATAGTTGGGTCCCCACTCAGTTCTTATCCTGCTACAAATGAGAATTCAGGTTCTACAGCTCTTCAGTCTCTATATAAACTCCATATTATCTCATAATTCTTGCTCTGGGAGTGTTACAGATAGTGGATTAACACTTGCAAGCATACTGTAGTAGCAAAATGAGTGCAGATGAGAACTTTTAGTATTTGAACCTAGGAAAAGCATTAATGTGGCTGAACTTGCAGGTCTATACTGATACCAACCAGTGTTTCTGATAATGGCAATAAGAATGTTTTTAGCTAAGCAAGAAGTAGTTAATAGGAAATAAATAGGAAATTATTTAAAACTTTGTTTCACTAACACAAACATATTGCTTTCATTGCAATTCTTTGACTCCACCTATGTGATGTTTTACATAGTGCTTTTCTTATTTTTTAATACTTAACAGAAACAATTGAGTGATAGGAGAAAAGACATTGTGGGTAGCTGGTTGAAACAGATATATTTCTCTACCAGCAACCACATATGGTCACTGTATTTGACTGATTTTCAAAAACTCTTCATAAAAGAGGTCAAGTCTCTTCCAGAAACATTTCAGGTCCTCAAGTTTGTGAAGACTGGGAATATAGGAGAGACAGATGGTGAATTATAAATGAAGTGAAAAATATAAAGGTTCACTTGATCTCAACAAGAACATAAAAGTTCACTCAATCCCCAAAATAACCCTAAAATACCCTGTGTTTAGTTAAATATTAGTAAAGCCACTAACTGCATTTTTGCTAGAAGTAGGATTTCAAATGATCCTTTTCTTTAAAGTTATTCTTCCTCTTGAGTAAAACTGGACCCTGTTCAGCTGATGCCATTTGGACAGCAATGAGAGAATATTCTGGAAGTTTCCCACAACTTCTGTTTTAAAAATCAGTTTTGAAATAGATATGGTGTCTGATGAAGTAGCCTATTCTTCACAGGACTGTGGTTGAATGGAGAAAGTTTAGCAGAGTTCCTTTTGTTTCTAGTAGCAAGCGTTAATAAGTTTCAGTAATCTACATGTACAAGCTCTGCCTTGCTGAACTTAGTGGCTAGATGAGGTGATATTATGATATTAACTACTGTTTTACATTCCAAAAAAAAAATCACAAAATGTCACTGTGATTTCTGTGATGTCACAGCTAAAGAAATTGCAAAGATGTATCATATAAAACATAAGAAAAACTGAAATGACAAAAATAGACAAAACTGTTTTTCATGTAAACTTTTAGGTGGGCTTTAGCAGTCTAGATTCAGCAGATATATATGTATTTAAGAGAATAGAATAATTCCGATTTTATTTTGGAATATACCAGTGGTATGGTTGATGATGCCTGCAGTTCGCTTCCAGTAGAAAATGCAACACTACCCTCATCAGTGGCAGCCCATCAAAACCACATCTACAATATTCTAAATCACCAATGAAAAGTTTGAAAACCCCAGAGCTAAAGCACATGTAAAGTATAACAAGATTCATTGTAACTTTCTTTTAGCATTTCTGTATCCCCAAAATATTGAACAAGCAAACAAACCGGACTTTCCCAAAGAAAAATTTTCCAAGTTTTACCAGAATGATCATTATACTGCAGAGCGGCTCAAGCTTCCTCAAAACCCTGTATGATTTTGTCTTTGGGTAGCAAAATTAAATTGCTAAGAAATCGTTGAACAGGCTCCATAGTCTGCAAACAGAGGCATTTAGCAAACAAAGGGAATCAGGTTTGCTGGGGTTTGAAACGGGAAGAGAGACCCCCAGATAATCTGACCCTGCTGCAAACCAGTGTGCTGCTGGTGAAGTTGTTTTTGCCCTGCAATGGAGCCCAAAGCTCGAAGCAGTGCTCCAAGGTGGCGCACAGACAGAGTCCCCATGCTTGGGCAGATACACTCTGCTACACACACACACTCCCAAGTGGACAAACCCCCTTTCTGGGAGACCTGACTCCTTCCTTGAAACCTGAATACTGATAGCCAGACCACATCCCACTTTACCTGCAGAGTGACAGAAGCAAGCACAGAGGCACAGCATGCCCCACTGATAAATATTCACAATAAAAAGGCAATATCATAGCTCCAAAATTTCTCCCAGAAAATACTGCTTTTCCAAAAACAGTTGTGCTCTTTAGGATTAGTTAGCTCTTGAAATATTTTCATCAGCTCCAGGATGGTGAAAAAGATAAGCCTCTCTGTTTAAATGCTGACACTTTACTGACACTTTACTGAACTCAGATGTCAGCTCCTGCTGTATCTAGGAGGACACTTTTCTTCTTTATTAAAGAAGAAAATGTGTCGAACGTGTGCATTATTCTGCAAATTCTGTTTGTGCTTCTTGTGTTCACTATTTAAGAGCAGCTGTAAAAATTTTTACATTAGAATACACATATATAAGAAATACTTGTACAAGTATTGAAAAAAATACCTTGAAGACAGAATGTTTGCCTAATTTTAGGAAAGGGCAACCTTAGTCATTCACAGATTGCAACAAATTTCTACTGAAAGGATCTAAGCATTTTAAACTGTTAAATGAATTTTGAGATAAATAACTCATGTGGGACATAAACAAAAACAGGGATGCTAAATGGCAATGTGTTGGGAATTGTGTTCTTAAGAAGATACTGCATTTTATCTTTTTCACTTTGATTCTTCCTAACTGTCCTAATGCTACTGGATGGCTGTCAGTTAAGGATCTGGCTTGCTCCTGGCTCTCTCAGAGTGCAGGCCAAAGAACTGGTAACCATGTGGAATACAGTATAGGTGTTTTTCAACATTTTCTATTTGCAGATCCCCAACATTTTCCATTGAAGATGTCAGTCCCTAAAAACACAATTACCAACAGACTCACTGTACACAGCTAGCCTGCACAGTTCTACTGTAGAGAGGTTCAGGCTACCCAGTGTACAAAGAGCACACAGAGAAAACCCCCAATTGCATTCTTCTATAAGAGATTAGCATATTTCCTGAAAATACTGAAGAATTACCAGTGTAATTACTATAAATAACAATATGACCTTGTCATTATGTCATCTGGAAATTTAGAGGAGACTGGGACCATGCCCACTTATAAGTAATTTATTACCTTCCTTACTTTGGACTGAAGTCAACATCTGTATTTGGAAATAAAATCTCATGTAGCCTATGAGATTTAAAAGGCAGTAAGTTTCCTAGATTTTTAAATATCACTTAAAGATTTCTTGATAGCACTAAACAGAAATAATGCAAATAATAAAAAAACCAAGAAAAATTATGGTATGAAGATGTTTTCAAATGACAGCATTAGGTGATAAGCCTCTATTTAAAATTAAAACTTTACTAAAAATAGTGAATCATACGTTGAACCATCAGTGTATTTCTGGGACAATTTTAGTATGCTACAATTTCATCACAGATATCTCTATTTGCCAGACTTTTATAACGATTTTGAATCTATGGCATGGCCATTGATGGATAAAGTAAAGCATTGAACAACCACCAAATCTGGGTAGACTGCAGGACAAATTTGTCTTTAAAAAAATTTAAATCAGAGCAATTATATATAAGCAAATAAATAAGACATTGAATTCCAATGCAGTAAGAGATTCTGTGTAAAAACCACTCAATTATATACTGCACAGAGATTAGCTATGTTAAAAACAGCAGTGCTAGTGACATTGTGGTCAAGTACTCAAAATGTAGGAAATATAAAATTGTAGGGAATATATGTTTTAGAACAATTGATATCACTGCATAATCTCTTGATAGTTTGAAGAATTTTCTGTTTCTATTTCCTTTTCCCCTTCCACACAAAATGAACTGTACTTATCTCATGAACAACTATTCTAAATTTTAAAATACAATGACTATTTTTTACTGCCTAGCACTCCAAGTCTACATTGAAGTCAGCCTTTCCTAATAGTTTGGCCTAGACCATTTATAAGCTCAGATCCAAAATATTTAATATATGTGAATTAACTTATTTCACAATATTATCTCTTACATTCTCTACCAAAAATATGTTAAGAAGAAGTTAGTTAATAGTCTGATTAAATTGGACTGTATAATGCAAAAAATACTATAATTATTTCGAACAGGCATTATAAATAAAAAAGATGTACAAGTTAGTTAGAAGAAGCTGAAAGGATGTCAAAGCGTAAGAATAGACTTGTTCTTACAAGAACTGTGTAGTATGAAATCTATGGTCCCAGTCTTCCAATAAACATGGAATTTACCATTTTTTGCCACTACATTGTTGTGGTTAACACTGATTAGGTAAATAGAAAGTCAGTGGATGAAAAGTGTGTCATACTCCCTCTGATATTATGAACATTTCCACTGAATCAATAAAGAAATTAGAAAATCAATGGCACAAACAATAGCATTTTGTCCACGACTTAGGCTATATATTTTTAAGGGTATTTTTACAAACAAGCACTGTGTATTTAGGTTTACACTGACTTTACCATTGAGATACAATGACTAATCAGAAAATAATTTTTACAAAGTCATTCACAGCCTGAGAGATGATGTCATATAAGACTTTTACCAAGGCAGTAATGCTGACTTATGTCACCTTACTCTTTTCAGAATAAGTTATATTAAGATGGCAGACTTACCCTCTGCGTTGGAAATGGGAGTACTGTCACATTTACTTTCACACTGCTGCATTGATGGAGGTCTGAGAGTTTCTGGGCACTCACTGGATGCTTGTCCAGTATATGAAAGGCACTGTACTGTTCTCATCTGTTGCCCAAGACCACACTGTGCAGAACACTAGAGAAGGAGAAAAAAAAATATTTAAACCCTGCATCCAATTTTTAAATATAAAATAAAGCAGCAAGAAGCAATTAGAAACACTTCACACACACAAATTTTAAAGAAGACAGGCATCTGAAGATATTTGATTAATAGAGAAAAGAATTATCATAGAATACTCCAGAATTTTTTATAATACATGTGAATAATTGTCTTCCCAAGAAAAGAAAATGCAACACAATATTGACTCCCTGAACAGTTCAGATTTGAGATATAAGAATGTAATTTACTCTACTTCAAATATTATACTGACACTTTAGAATAAAGAATCAAAAACCAAACAGAACAAGGACTCAAATCTGCTACAGGACATTTTTAAGTGAAAAGTAAACATCTTTCAAATAAACAGACTCTGCTGTTTCAAAACATTTTTAATTTCGGTAGCTAAATAGCTACAATTTTAGTACAATATTAGTTAAATATAAATGTGGCTTTGAAGAACCACCATGGAAAAAGACAACCAGACTGTAATATCACAAATGATTTTCCATTAGTTGATTAAACTGTTTCAGTTTCATTATAGGAAAATTGCTCAGCAAACAGATAATTACTCATTTATTTAATATTCTAAAAGCAGGCCGTTGGTTACTAATGAGATGCAAATCATAAAGAAAGAAGGAAACTCAGTAAACCATATTTAGAAGCACTGCATAATGGCAGCATTATTCAGTCTGTCCTGGAGTAACTTACCTTCCTGTATGGTAACTCAACATATCTTATGTAAAAAATTATATTGATCTCAAAGTGGATTTTCTTCAGAAATATATATCTATATATATATATCTATATCTATATCTATATATATATATATATACATACACACATATATATATACAGATCTGCTGCTACAATAGGAATTTTCTTTATATTTCCATCATGTTTTTCAAGGAAGTTTGTTTTTAAAATAGTACACCCTGAAACACTATTGTATCTCAAAATTCTCTTTAAAAAGAAAGGATTTTTTTTCTTTAAAGTGCAGACAGAAACTCATCCAGTAGAAACTAGATTGCTCTCAGACAACCACCATAAAAGATCACATTTCAATCTGACACAAAAGGGGAGAATCTTCTTGTTTCCCACAGCCATAGGAACCTGTCTCTTATCTATCTCCAGGGACATCGTAGTATAAGAGGTGCAAAGGTGGGAGATTAGGAATAAAGACTTTTATTAGCAATAAAGACTTGCATGAACTATCTCACCTGTCCCCAGTCTCCAGCAACCCAGCGAGGAGGAGGACATCGGCCTAAACTACAGCGGATGCGCACTGGCGGCTTGTTCTCATCTTGGCATTGTGCAGCTGGAAAGGTTTTTAAAAGATCACTGCTTTTGCACAGAACAATTCGGTGTTTGAATCCTGGGCCACACTTTGGTGTGCACTGAAAAAAAAAAAAAAAAAAAGTTTATGTAAATAAATAATTAAAGTATCAGTAAAATGCCAATAAAATTCTCAGAAATGCTATTTGTAAAGCAGGACAAGACATTTATGATCTTACAATTCAACTATAATCACAACACAGTAATAGTAATTTTTAAAAACTGATTGAAGATGACAAACAAGCTGACTGAAGATTGTTTTATTATGAATAAGCTTTTCTAAGTTTTAGATTTCCTTTGCTGTTTTTATATAGACTACAGTGTTACTATTTATGTCAGGTTTAAGAAAAACACTGCTGCAGAATAGAAAGGTCTGCCACATGTAGCACTATTATGAAACAAATAGTGTTTCAATAATTAAAAATACAACTGTCTGTTTTTAATATCACCTTAGTTGGTCTTTATCCACTTCACTGTATCCACAGACAATGAATACATTTGTCCTCAATACACAAAAGGAGAGATAAAGGCTGTATTTGATTTCATAGAAACCACATCATTCAGATATATCAAAATATGGTACCCTCTCCTACAGTGCATGCTTTCCTCTCCTTTCCTATTTAAATTTTAACTCTGATTTCACAGTTTTTCCTCCTTTTATCACTCTTGTCCTGTTCTCATAGCAAGCAGAAAATAAAACAGCAACTTGAAAAGAAGCAGGCCTAATGTCACTGTTTTTCCTCATCTTCCTTCACCATGGTGTCACTGCTGTTCTCTCTCCTTTTTGCTACTGACCATTAACTGTCATACAGAGTAGCTCAACTGCAGAATGAGGAAGAGACAAGTGCTAACAAAATTAAAACTCAAGACCTTTCCCAAATCAGTCCCTTTTTAACATGAGATACTGTAAGTGCAGTTTTAGAATCCTTTATTGGCAGGTTTACCTTTATCCCATAAGCATGTCTGCAGTATTTGGATCAGAATCAGTTCCTGACAGCATAAACCTTACATGAACCTTAACCTGTTCAAGACTGGAACTACCTTTAATATGCAGAGACAAAACATAATTTGGGGAACAGCATCACGTAGAACTGGAGCAATAGTCAAGAGACCACATACCAAAGGCCTTCCACACGTCCAAAACAACTCACCATATCATTGGGAAAAAAAAGAAACACTCCTAACATTGATTTTTAAAAAAATCACTTGAGTGATGCAAACTTAACTGTTTTATGCCTAATCCTGAAACATCTTTGAGTAAGTTTACAGAAATTTTAAAGCAGTTCCACAGTATTATGTGGAACTACTTATATTATTATATAGGATATAGACTAAGAATATGTAAAACTTTTTATCTACATATAACTCAAAACAAGAAGAAAATCTCCAGAGGGAGGCACCTAAATCTGTCCATATAGAATTGACAGGTTTATTCCAAATGTTATCTCCACTTGGATCTAGAATCTTGAACTGGGCTGCAAAAATATGACTCTTGCATTTGGAGTTTATAATCCAGAATGCAAAATTGATATATAATCACTTTCCTTAAAATGTAAACTTTTCCTTTCTATCCTATTCAATCTATTTTCTACCGAAATACAGCCTCTTTATCTACAGTAGTTCAGAATATCGATACAGAACAAAGAATTTCAGATGTCCTCATACTGAAGGGAGTTCAACACAAATCTTGTGCATACTGCCTACTACAAAACTAGATGAAGGAGGGAAGTAAGAGAAGATCTCTGGTAGAACTACACAAACAATACTAATGATAAATAGAGACCAAAACCCAGTGACAGGTAATATGTGAGGTCGTCGATGTCATGAACATGACTGATCAACTGGGGTCCAAATTCCAAGGAGTACTAAGAGTACTTTTTTCCACATGTATTTCATGCAAAACACATGGCTTTTTAAGTAGGAAGTAGAGGTATGTGCCCCATTCCAGCTGAGTGCTTAAAAATCACATCAGTCTGTCAAAAGAATCATAAAAGTGACAATGCTGAAAGGAGTTTTTCCTAATGTCAAAACCCACTGTGGTGTCATAATCTTTGCAGTATGTTAGCAAACAAGCAAGACTCTGAGGACCAAACTTTGAGTCTAGGAGCATCATCCTTCTAGTACTGCTTGAAAACACAATCTTTAATCCATGTGTAAGACACCATCTGAGAAAGACCTTCTTCCAGCTATTGGTACTAGAAGAAAACAATATTCCTATACTCCCTTTTGTGGAGTTGTAGCAAAAATTCGACTACGATGGACTACACTGGATCCCAGAAATGGAAGTGAAATAAGGAAATAGGTTCAATAATACTGAATCACTAAAAATAAATTTAAAATAAATTTAAAAATCAGTAAAATTTAACTGAAAGATTGTACACGTCCAAAGAAAATGAAAACAAAATATTCAGATAAACCAAATGAGGAAAAATTATCTTTCATTACTAAATGCTTCTAGAATTTCTGACTCCCTCTGTGGAAGTTATGAAGGCAAATTATATGTGCCTGTCTGCTAAGGCTCTTCCCAAGAAATCCTTAGAATATTTTTTTATAATTGTCCTGAAAAATATAAAAGGGGTAATTTAGAGTGGGTAGATTAATTCTGTCAAAGCTCAACTATTGGAAAGTGTGAAAAACCTTATGGCATTACTGAAGAATAACTACATTCCAGTGGGAAAGGCATCCTTAGTTTTCATTTCTATTTGATAAAACCACATTCACAGTCTCCTAAGAACTTCAGCTAACCATTATGTTTACAAAATGGTTTTGTTTCTCTGACCAAAAATATACATAATTTCTTATTAATAATCACTGAAAATTTAAAAAATGTGTTTTAAATAATATTTATTGTCAACAAGTTCACAAGCAGATAAAATGGTTCTGTAATTGTTTTATTTGTATTATGCAGTGTGTTTTGAGTATGAGTATGAAAAGAAAACTCCATAACTTGCATTCCAGAGAAAATTAGCAAGGTTTGTCTCTGGTTTCAATGGGAAGAGCATTCAACTTTTCTTAAGTTCACTCTTGTTTTCCTTTTCATGCTCCTGTCAGAAATTCATATAAACACGCATTTTAAAATGTTTAAATTTATACTATACTATATATATATATACTATACTTTTAAAAATTTGTATTATACTATACTGTATAGTATTTTATATATATATAATATAATATATTTTATATATATATTATAGTATATATATACTGTATACTATAATATATATAGTATATTATACTATACTGTATAGTATATAGATAATTATACTATACTGTACTATAGGGATTTTAATGTATTATATTATATTTCTAGAAACCATGAACAGAAAAAAAAGCAACCCTTCTCATTTTATTAAAATTGTATCATCAGTCATGACAGCCTTCCAAGCTACACAAATAAAATTCATACCAGAAAGAAGCATGGTACTTTTACACAATCCTGATTAATTATCACAACCAGAAGTTTAGTGCAGTTTGAATCTTTAAGTTAGAATGACTTTGCCCAAAATCATTACATGATCTTGCTGCATAAAAGCCTGGACACGATAACAGAGAGCAAAATTACTTTAGGTAACCAGTATGTGATATGTGTGGGAGAGAAGGAGCTACTTTAGGGTATAGTGACACACTGTACATTATGGGCATTTTCATAAGAGGCAGGAAAAAAACAATGAGGCACAGATGAAACTCCTCTGGGAAATTTCCTTATTAATCCTTTACTTAGCAAGTCCTGACAGAAAATGTACTAACACTCAGTGGTCAGAAGTCCTGCCTCCACTATTACCAACGAGCTAACATAGACAAATTTCCTCACCTCTGACCAGTCCAGAGCAACCCACTGTGGGGGGCAGGACTGGTTGTTGCAGGGCTCCTTTTCAATAGGCCGGTGTGTCAAACAGTTGGCAGCGTCCAGTGTCTCCTCCTCAGAAGGCCCAATCTTTCTGATGCAGAGAACTGTGCGTGAACGCATTCCTCCATCGCAGGTCTTACTGCACTCTGACCAATCTCCTATAAACCATCTGGATAGAAAATGTTAGGAGACTCAGTTGATACATTTCAGAAATAAGAGTTGATCATTTAACAAACCAGGAATGTATTTAGTTTAAATCACTAAATCTAAGCAATTTTTAACAATACAAAAACATTCATGGTGAGATAAAGTAGAAATTTATAGGTCTTTTTTTACTAAACATTTTAATTCATGCCTCACTGCAGTCATATCTTCCAATAATAACACTAGTTTGTATTTCTCTAGAGCAGCAATCCCATTCTAGTCTATAGTAGTTAGAAAGGAGTGTTTGAGCCTGACAAAACTGAAGCTATTTATGTAGGTTTGTATTGGACTTCACTGAAATCATTTCTGTAAAAATGGTTTGCAACTGGAAATGTTTGGGAACCTTTGCTGTAAGTTACATCACAAGTCAAAAGCCAAGATGTTTCCCTCTTTAGTATCATTATAATAAAATAATTTGATCTCAAAACCAGGCTTTCTGAGAGTTAATTCTCATCTGATTATAAAACATTTGTAAACCTTTTAATAAAAGGTGATACTGAAATTAAAATATTCTCATTTTCTAAAGTGAAGCAAACACTAGTAAGACATGAATTCACCTCATAAAACAATCATCTCAACAAACTCTTCTAAAATTTAAAAAATTTTAAAAATTTTATGATGGCTGATAGAGGGAACTTCTGAATGTTTCTGCAAACTTAGTGGAAACCAAGTATTGTAAATAACATTAGATTGCTTTGTACTGCAGCAGAGATTAAAGCAGCTATTAATCTGGTTGTAATGTTACCTATTTCTACTTATGAATGGTTAATGCAGCTCAATTAAATAGAAATATTTCATCATATTGACAAGCACATATTGTCTTTAGTATTTAATATGTTATTATCGCCTGAGTCATCCTTGCAAAGGATGAGATTGAAGTCCAGTATGCTATCACATGTTGCCAACATGCCAAAAATGCCAGACATGTCAGTCACTGGGGATGTTGCTGGAGGTATGCCTGGAGCTGCCTCATAAGATTTGTCATTTGCTCAAGCTGCTGTCAAGAAAAAAGTGCTGTTATCCTCTTTTGTGTTACATTATGTGTAATATATCCTAACATGAAACTAGGTTGAAGCAGAGATGGAAACAATTCTGCCATATTCTGTCGTTACTTTCCCAGCAAAAGGAAATGAATTTGTGATTCGTCATAAAAAAGCTTATGCTTTTACCACAACAGGAAGAATCTTAAATTCTTCAGAGCTTTTAAGAGGCTGCAGTGTTGATTTTTAATTGGTACTACGATTTGCTCAAGCGACTTTGCTCTCAGGTGCCTTTAATATTTAAACTGCATGACAAGACAGCAATATTCATAATTCATAGAACATAAGAGCATTTTCTTGAAATCTGAAATGTAAGAGTTACTTATTGTAATAACAAAGTAGTGAAAACATAGTGCTCTGCTGTTCAAAGTTATCAAGTATAATGTAACTGGCATTCAGTTAGAAAGAATATAATTTTCATTGCTATTGGTATACACCATAACAAGAGTAGAACTGTGCTAATTAAAAAGGGGAATGTTTGGCCAGTACATGTAAACACTAAGTCTCCCTGCACAATAAAACTTTTTGTCAAAACAGTCAAACTGTTTTGGATAATCATCTGTTATTTGAACAGCCTTCTACTAGACTACTTAAGGAATCAAGAACTGAGAACCTTTCTTTAGTTTGGCACTTTGTAGTCACTTTGTAGTGACTACATTCTGACTACATCAGAATGGAGGCAGACATGGGTTGAACTGCTCTGACATATTGAAGCAGATGTTAATTAATACGCTCTACCCATTTTCTGAATATTGACGTCTTGACTTTTACCATGTTCATCAATGTCCCTATTGTACAGGATAGGGAATGCAAAAGCTTCCCACTTTGCGGGCTGGGTTTTTGTTGGTTTGTGGGTATTTTTTTAAAGTAGTGTCAGTTAAAAAAAAAGACAAACCCCCCAAAAAACCCCCAAACCAAACCAAAAAACAGAAAGACACCCAAAATTAAACTAGTTTGGAATTACTTTGTTAATATTACTTTTTAAAATCCTAATAGCTAAGCAACACAAAGGAAAGGATTGGCATGTTTTTGGTAAAAAGAAACTGGTCAAATATGACCACTTTTCAAGTCCTGCTCTCAGGTCTCAGGTACATGGTTGGTGCACTTAGAGCCACGCCAATCAGTGTTATCCAAACAGAGGACAAATGCATATCCTTCAAGGATAAATGTGTATTTACGCACAGACTGTGCCAACAATGATTTTGACCTAATTTAGACCTGTCTGTGACACAGCTCATCAACACTCACAGGAAACAGCAGTGCAATGGCTTCACTTGGCTTATGCCAAATGAGTGTGTTACATGACACAGCAGGATGAAGAGACACTGCTCTACCATCCTGCAAACAGGCACCATACCAGGGAAGCAGCTAATACCCCAGGAAGAGATTGACTTCAGTTGGAAGTTCATTGACCAGCTGGGATTTTAGTGCACAATAATCTTGTCTTATTCCTCAGAGTGTCCTTCATGCTACCATTTGGCAGTTTCTGAGACATTTTCAGGTGACCACAATATTATGCAGTATCTGCATTTAATCAGCATTAATGATTTTCATAAGCAGTTGGAATACAGCTACAGATTATCACCACAGTCAAACTAACCAGAGCTTGGTAATCTATCAACTGTTGTACCTGTTCCACCTTTTCCACAAGTTTTATTTGTCTCAAAGCATAAGAAAAGCTGTTGTTCACATGCTAATATTATTTTCTAGTACAAAATATCACAACTGTTTCTAAACAGATTTTGTAGTAAGATTAAAGCTATTGTATATGTTCTTGCAAACTTCATTTTTGATCAAATGAACTGCTGAGTTTTTAAATTATCAATATAAAGCATACAGCTATCTTTAAAAATAAATCTAAACAGAATCCAAGCACCTAATCCTAAAGGCACACAGCACTACTGTACAACACTGAATATGCTGGAGAAAAAGTTCAACAAAACTATTAGCAGGAAATGGTTTGATCTGCTTAGAAGTTTCTTTATTTGCCACTTTTCATGTGAACATTTCAACACAGATGTTAATATAACATACTTCAAAATATGGCAAACGTTTCAGATTCAGTATTAGTAACTGGGGTAGAGTTAAGCTTCACCTCAACATTCTTTTATCATTATTGCCTTAAGAATGGCCCCCAGTTCTATGCTGTGCACTACTCACTGCATATGACATTCAGATCCTAAGAAACTGTTTTGCTAGTTATCTTTTTACTTACAGTGTTCAGTGTAGTTCAAACATCACTATTGCTCCCCAGTCAAATCAGAGCACCTCAATGCATTTTTCAGAGCTGATTTTAGAGGAACAAGAAAGTAAAAACCAAACCCAAATACCCTGTTTGATAGCACAGAACATGAACACTAGATGAGAATTTTATATATATTTGGTTAACAGGATTTATTATAGATTATGCAGGCTTTTCTTTATATGCAAAACAGATGTCCATCTTAAGTTATTAGTGACTTACTCAGGTGGGCAAGGCTCAGTGTTGCAGGCTCTTTGGTTTTCTGGAGGCTTACTGTCAGGGTCACAGTAATTGTTTTGCACAATGGAGCTGTCATCCAGCCTTTTACACACCACTTCTTGTTTCTGGACACCTTGGGATGAAATGAAAGACGATTAATTAATCATTCTTGCTCTTCTACTTTTTTAATGTAATTGTATTTCACCTATTGATTATTAATTCTACCATCCCATTTTATTTGGCCAAAGTCTACAGCAGTGAGATTTTAAATTGACTGAATGTCACAATAATTTTTAAATTTCCCTTCAATTTTAGGCTACCCCACTCAGAGAGAAATTTAAGGTTTTGTTGTCTTCTAAACCAAAGGTAATATATTTAAAGATTTACTACAAGTTCACTTTTATTTATATTATTGCACAAAATCAATTCTCTGTCTGCCATCTCTCTCCTTCTTCTCCATCTTACTCTCCTAGTAAAGACACTTAAATTTCCAAAGAAAACATCACCAAATACAATCTGGTCACACTTCAATGCAGAATTATTGTTTATTTGCTCTGGTTTAAAACAAACCAGCAATGCTGCGAAACAGTGTTGCATTTTCATACATTATCCTACAAATTTTTTCAATAAAATAACAGAACAATTCATTCACAAAGAGGCAGTTTGTCTCTGAATACTCAATTTGCCTGGCACTTCCAGTTCCTTCTTCATTGTCAACCATCAAATGAGTAAGTTAGAATTGATCATCATTCCCCAAACTTGTATGTCACTGCCAAGGCAACATTTTATTGAGCATATTTTATGTTGGTTTTTTGGGGTTTTGTTTGTTTTGTTTTTTTTTTTAAAAAGCTGATATGACAGTGTATTGTTGCTAAGAGTAATACACACTGCCTTCCTCCTCTCTTAAAAAATGCTGTAAGATGTTTCTTAGCATTAAAAAAAGTGTATTTTCAATTCACATGAAGCTTTTATTAAATATGCATAGTTATAAAACTGAAATAATGGCATTATTTGTATTATAAAAGCTTCAAAAAGTCCTGTACCTTTCTTCAAAAGAGAAGCAATTATTTAACTTACTCCAAAATTTGAAATATGTACAATTAAATGGGGATTAAAACCTCCTGGCTTCAAATTTCTGCCAAGTTTACCTTACAGCCATCTCCTTATTTTAAGACATGCACAGATTCATAGAATTATTCGGTTAGAAGGGACCTTAAAAAAAGCACAGAGTTCCAAAACCCCAGCTGTGGGCAAGGACTTTTCCACTAGTCCAGGATTCTCAAAGACCCATCCAGCCTGGCCTTGAACATTACCAGAACTGGGGCATCCACAACTTCTCTGGGCAACTGGTTCCTCTGCCTCACCAACCTCTCAGTAAAGAATTCTTTCCCAATAGCTAATCTAAAACTGCTTTCTTTCAGTTTGAAGCCATTCCCACTTGTCCTGTCACTACATGCTCTTAAAAAAAGAGTCCCTCTCCATCTTTTTTGTGGCTCCCTTTAGATACTGGATGCCTGCAAGTAGGACACACCTAAGACAGGCTTAGCTAGCAAAGAAAGAACAAATTGGCTGAACAAACCCAATTCTCTCAGCTTTCCCTTGTTGGAGGAACTAATATCCTCCTCTGGCTCTTGAAAAATAACTGAAAGATCTAAATATATGAGAAGCTGTGACAAGATTCACTTTGAATTCTAAAATTAATGCAAAAACTGCCAACAGATGACAATAATTCAAATCAGACCTGACAAGCTAAGTAGGGATATTTCTAGCAATTTCTGCTCACATTTCACCACAGTAAGAAATTGTATTTAACAGCTCTAGATAAACAGCAATGCTAATAACATGGCACTGCAAGCTGATATAGAATTCATGTTCAGTTCTGACTAACCATTTATCCTTTCTAACAAAAACTGCCTTAATTCTCTTGATTGAATAGGCTGAATGTGGCCTTCATAATGATACTTTCCTCAAATATGTGATATACTCAAATATATTATACACACTTTAGAATTAAGCATTGTAATAATACATACTATTCTCCCAAATGTACTTATTGGATAGTATTCATATTTATGTTATATTTTTACTGTATTTCCTATGATATCAGACACACTTCCTCCTAGAATTTGGCTAAAAATTTACATTCTTAACAAATTTATTTATGAGGAATTTTGTAATATAAAAATATTGTAAAGTTCTATGATCACAAAGTATCATGGTGCTCAGCTTTAAAAAATTTTTTCAAGTATGTTATTTATTGAATATTTTTCAGGTAGCATATCACCTGTAAGAGAGTACTCACCCTATTCACTTACAATGAAGAAGCTTTAATTGATGCCAGGAGATAAATTAATCCATTTTTTAAAAGTTCTGCAGCATCTTGTAACACAGTATATAAATTTTACATAACTTCTGTCTAATTATAATGTTATTTATTAAAAATCACAGAGAAAAAAATTAGATAATAACTTTTAAGACAAGAAAAAGAAATGGAAAAAGCTAGAAGTGCTGTTTTTATCCAGACAATAGCTACAATTATTATGGTTATACCCTGTATTGAAAAATTATATGTAAACTATTAACTCTTCCCTGAGTATATGGTCTCTTTTAAAAGTAATCTAAAAAACACAGATAAACATGTTTATTTAAGCTCTGGGGGGAATAATTACAAGCTGTTATGCAGAAACAATCTGCTTTCAAACCTACAGATTTTTAGTTGATAATAAAAGACAGAAAATGTCCTCATGACTGGTCAATGCAATCCTAATAGAAAACAAAACTCCAGTGGTTTAGCGACCATAATCTCCAGAGATTTGCAGATTTCAAATCTCTGCAGATTGCAGAGATCTGAAATGCTTTGCAGATTTCAATTCACAAATAGTCTGCATGACTTTCAGCAGCCGAAATTTAAATTACATATTTTATTCTTGAATTAAAATTGCAGGCATGCAAATGCTGTATCTATTTTTAAATCAACCCCAAAAATTGTGGCTTGTGATTGCAACAGTTAGATATAAAGTTGCCAGTACCAATACAAAGTGAATCTTGCATTACCAAAACTAGTGTATGCTGGTTAACCCAGACATACTTTCTCAGCTCACTCATCAGATCACAAGATGTTCATCTCAGAGCCAAACTTATATTTTCTTTGATGAGGAAAAGTATGTTTTATTTTCCTAAAGATAGTTTCATAATTCATCTGAGGGCATGGAAGAAAACATAGTAGGCATCACTCTAGATGGGTTATGAGCAGCAAAGAAAACTGAACAGCAATCAATTTACTTATGATAATAATAGTATGCTGACTATTTTATAAAAACACCATGAATATCTAAGATATATAATCCATCTGGAGATGAACTCTAAAAGAATGAATGAAATCCTAACCAATTCTTAGGACTACTGACAAATTCCAGATAATAAATGTTGTCATTTGTTGCAAATTATACTTGGAAGAAATTAAAAGGGAGTACGCAGTTATTTGCGTTATTTTTAAATGAATAAAATATAAAAAACATGAAGAAGGACCTATTTCCTTTGCTAGATTTTTTTAAACTATACTACCAGAAGTTCACTGCCTTATTAAGAATACTTGTGGATCTGAACAGAGTAATACCTTGCTCTTGGAAAGTTACAAGATATAAGGAAAGACATGCCCAAGAATTAATAAACTATAATTCTGTGATCTATAAATGATATAACTGCTCTTTCCTTTCACTTTCCAGAATTCATTGTATTGTTTCAGTTCCTACTTCTACATAACTTATTTTTAATTTTCTCTATGTTTCTCATTAAATAGTACTTAGGTCCTTAAGAAAATCTTCTGTTGTTGCCATTAGTTTTTTTCTGATTTCTGTGTTCCTTCCCACTCCTCTCTCTATAGACAACTTAGCATTGTACATTCCAGTATTCTCTGGCATTGCTTTCATGTAGTCTTGTCCAAGTTTACCACTGGCTATAAAGAAAACCCTTTCCTCAGAATAGAAGAGTTATTAGTGCACTTTCAGGAAAAAAGGGAGTAAATATGAAGAATACATGTAGATCAGCTTTACATAATATTCCCAGAAAAAAAGAACTAGCTCAGATACTATAAATCTGTATTGTAAAGGAAATTTTTTCAGTACAAAAAATATAGGTTCTAGTGTACAAAAGAAAAAGCTGAAATTCTGGATCCCCAAGCCTAAGAAAAATACTGATATTAAAAATCAATTAAATTATATTCTCGTCCTACATATGAGCATAGGAATCCTAGATAGATAAGAGCTGTCTGTCGTCAGACAAGCCTTTCTAACTATCTGATAAATCTAAATAACCTCTTTTTAGAAAAAAAATTTTGAAAATACCAAAATAGATCTCTGAATTTGAAGATTTGGTTTCTTCTTGATTCTCTGTACAGTGAGCATCAAGGTCAGTGGCAGAAAAACTATGTGTGCTTTTCTCCTTTAACATAAGTGGCACTACAAAATACACAGTTTACAATCTCTCACAGAATGGGTCAGGTTGGAAGCGACCACAGTGGGTCATCTGACCCAAACTTCCTGGTCAAGCAGAGTCATCCTGGAGCACATGGCACAATATTGTGTCCAGACAGTTCTTGATTATCTGCAGCGAGGGAAAATCCACAACCTCTCTGGGCAACCCGTATCAGTTGCAGATATATCAGACCTGCACAGTAAAGAATTTTTTCCTCATGTCCAGGTGGAACTTCCTGGACATCAGTTTATGCCTCTTGCTCCATTGTCTCTTGTTCCATTGGTCAGCATCACTGAGAAGAGCCTGGATCCGAACTTTCTCACTGAGAAGAGCAGCATCCTCCACGAGCTCAATGTCTGTCTTGTCCCGAGGAGTCCAGAACACAGCACTACAGGTGAGGCCTCACCAGGACTGAGTAGAGTGGACAGGATCACCTCCCTCCACTTGCTGGCAATGCTCTTCCCAATGTCCCCCATGATCCCAGTGGCCTTCTTGGCCACCAAGACAAGCTGCTGGTGTGTCCATGGACAGCTGGTTGTCCACCAGGACCCCCAAATCCTTCTCCACAGAGCTGTCCCCCAGCAGGTCAGCTCCAGGCTGTGCTGGTGCCTGGGGTTGTTCCTCCCCAGGAGCAGGACCCTGCATTTGCTGAATATCAGATGCTTCTCTGCCATTTCTCCAACCTGCTGAGCTCCTTCTGAAAGGCACAGCACTCCTGGGGTGTGTGTGACCACTGCTCCCAGCTCTGTCCTCAATTAACTTGCTGAGGATGCATCAGCCCTTCAAGATATTGATGAATAAGTTAAAGAAAACTTACATTTTTTTTATATATTTTTATAGGGCCCAATAAATATTGAACCTTGGGTGACACCACCAATGCCAGGCCTCTACTCTCTGCCACTGACTATGGCCATCTGGGATCTGTATCCACCTCATCAGCTGTTCATCCAGTCCACACCTTATGGCCATCTGGGATTTGCCATCCAACTCATCAGCTGTTCATCCAGTCCACACCTGAGTTTGCCTCTGAGAATGTTGTGAAAAGGTATTGAAAGCCTTGCTGAAGTTGAGACAACACCCACTGCTGTCCCCTCATCCATCCAGTTAGCTCTTTCATTTTTGAAGGCAATTAAACACCTGATTACCTCTAGTGAACCCATGCTGACTATTACTGATCACATTCTTGTCTTCCATATGGACAGAGATGGCCTCCAAAATGAAGTGCTCCATCAACTTCCCAGGGATTCTGGCTGTAGTCCCTGGGTCCTATTGCTCACCCATTTTGAGAATGGGGTGACATTCCTTTCTTCCAGTCTTCAGCACCTCTCCTGATCTTCATGATCTTTCAAAGGTGATCATGAGCAGCCTTGTTATGGTGTGTTCCAGCTCCCTTATCAATAGTGGATCCATCCCATAAGGGCCCATAGACTTGAGTAGCTCTATCTGATTGTTTCAGACTAAATCCTCCTTCACTATGGAAATGTCCCCCTTCCAACATTCCTTCACCATGGTCTCCTCAGTCAGGGATCCCTGAGGCCTGGTCTTGCCAATGAAGACTGATGCAAAGGCATTCAGTAACTCTGCCCTCTCATCTTTCTCTCTTACCAGGGTCCTGTCCCCATTAATGAGCCCACATTATCTTTCCTTTTTTTTTCTTTTGTTTTTGATGTATAGAACATTTTAAAAGACCATTTTTATTATGCTTGGCATCCTTAGCCAAATTTAAGTCTAGCTGGGCACTGGCCTTTATAGTCTCATTTGTATTTACCCTGATCACCTCTCTATATTCACTGCAGGTGGCCTGACCCTGCTTCCATCTTCTGTGTATTTCCAGCTTATACTTGAGTAATGACAGTAGGCTTCATTCATCCATCCACAGAGGTCTCTTGCCCCATTGGGCCCATTGGCCCAATTTCTTTCTCACTGTTCCTTAGCCTGGAGTAGGTGATCCTTGAATCCACCCTTCCAGACCTCTCTTCCCTGCAGGGCCATGGGATTCTTCCAAAAAGATCCCTCATGAAGTTAAATTTATCTCTCCTAAGGTCCATGGTTACAATCTTCCTTGCTATCCCACTACCCCTTACTTCAATACAGAACTCTATAATCTCATGGTCACTTACAGCCAAGGTTGCCTCTCATGTAAGATTTTCTTCTGCCTTTTAGAGGCAATCTAAGCATGTAACTATTTCTTTCATGAATTCATAACTTACCTCCTAGATCATTCTATTAAGAAATACAGAGGAACAGGAGGTATAATGTCAAGGTATAATATAAGCCCGTTGATTTCAGGTGCCTCGATGAGTTTTCTTGTGAGACAATGAAATTTCCTGAATGCTTCAGAGGTCAGAAATTCCAGAGGGCTATGCATACAATAATGAACTCATAATAAGCAAGTAGGAGTGCAATATATGCTTTGAGTTGTTCAATACCATGAGAAAGACACAGAGGAGGCAGGAATAGAATTCACAGCTCTGGCATTGTACTGAACTCTCATAAACAGGAAACCTTTCTTCTCCTTCCTATGATTCCACTTACTGTGGTCTTCCTACTCTTCAAAGTCAAGACAGGCCCTAGAAGAGAGGCCCTGTTTGAAAAGTTAAAGCATTTTTATTGTTCTGATGTGACTTCTCATCACAGCAGAGATGAACATAACATAGAAGACCAGTGGAAAAGACAGAATGTTACTATTCAAAGATTGTGGATTTCTCCCAGCTTGCTCTTAGCTTGTTCCTTGACTCCTGGCTGCTCTAGTCACCCTTCTCCAAGACAGGGCATACTAGCAGGTCTAGGAAGGGCTGAATGCAGTGGATTGCTCTCAAAACACTATGAAGAAGAAACAGCATAAAAAATCAGACACTTCTTCAATATATAATACTCCAAAAATATTTAAACTTCGCACTGCGGCAATGTCTTTATTCTCTGCTTCATGACATTCAACACATATGCTCACGTTCACTTTGATTACTACATCAAGTAATACCCATGTTTTAAGAGTCACTAAGCAATAAAGAGATGCTTAAGTCACTAAATCATAAAGCAATGTAGAAACAGATAAACTGACTTAGAAAGAACTAGATTTAAGCAGTGTTGAGTGGACATAAGTTAGCCTGTTAAAACGGTCCCCGGTCAATTAATTTCTATTTAATAGACTATTTATACTAGCTACATTTTCCAGTTAAACTCTCTGTCTCTTCAATCTTTGACTCCCTTTTCGTTTTTCCTGACTCAGCTCCTCTTTAGAAGAGTCTTTTGTCATACAGTGAAAGGTGTTTCATAAACTGAGGGAAGTAGCAGGTTCTCTCATGGAGAAAGCAAATACATGTTTTAACATGAACTACAGCTACAATGAAATATAAGTTTATGAGTACAGTGCTCAGTGAAAATAAGTAACCACAATATATCCTTTTATTAAGCTGAAAGGAGGAGAGAAAATACCTGGTTTGGCCACCTTAAGCTACTAAAGAAAATATCTCCTCCACCTCCTCTGAGTTTAAATAAATAAATATATGCCACTTTAAGGGATTCACAAATCTTCCCTTGAAATCTAATTAATTACATCCAAATTTTCTAATCTCAACAAGTGCCTACTCCTTCAGAGCAAATTATTTTTCCACTGTATTTTGTCAAATGTGTGAAGTGCCAAATGACAGAATATCCATGGCTAAAATCTTGTCTTTACCTAAATGGGAGTTTTCCTAGGACTTCAGAAATATTATTAGCTCATTACTGCCACAAAAAATAGGATTTGATAATACCTTTAAGGTACTGATCATTGGAACTTACTTTCTCTATGAGCCAGGCACTTCTTTATTCTTCTCCTTTATAATGCTTTTTTCACTGCCACACTTACCGTTAATAGAATTGTACTTAAAAATCAATCTGTTCCTCAGGAATCCAACAAATGAATAATAAAAATACTGGAGAAAGTTGGCATCCTCTATTTTATTTTATTTCAGGACTTTCTCTAGTGGTACAGGAAAGAATTTATGCTATTCTTTGTGTATTATGCATGGGTAGGCTGTATTTAAACTGCATACAGCTAGTAACAGCCAGAGCAGCTTCCAGCAGATAAGTGAGTCACGATGAATACCGCCCATAGACAGAAAAAATGAGAAAGCAACGAGTATTTGGTCCAGGTTCTGCAAATAAATATGATGTCTTCTTGATAAGGGCTGTCTACAGTGCTGTAGGAACTGAAATTCTGAGGTGCATTTAAAGCACTCTTCCATATCTTCTGGAACAGAGGTGTGTTGGGGAGATGATTCATTCAGCCTCCAGAGAGAAGAAAGATGCTGTTCACACAGCACTTCTACTCACCAGTTCTTGCAGCAGCAATGGTGTTGGCTTTGAAGGAAGCCAACTGTCCTGCTCTCCCAGCCAGAGGTAAAGAATTGCATTGGTGACCACTAGAGGGAGGATTAGGAATATAGTAAATTGTTGGCAAAAGCCACCCATGATGAACCACATGGGACAACCTACAAATCCCCCACTGCTGCCCAAGGGCAACAATTCTCAGATACTGCTACAGACTGGCAAGTAAAATCCAACTGTTATCTTCTACAGAGGAGCTGCCAGTGTGCATCCTAAACTTTGGTGGCTGGAGGATAGGAGGGCTGACTAGGATTGTGTGAAGCACACCTACAAACACGCAAAGACACATCTCTTTATTTACAGATGCCTATTTTGCCTTCTCACTTTTAATCTCCTGACTTAAAACTTCTGATGTTCTTTATCAACAAAGTTTCTGTGAAAAACAAACATACCAGCTTCAAGAGAGTCTCAGTAGTATCAGCAGAGAGAGACACTGTGCCAAGATACAGTGTATTTAACAAAAAGATCTGAACATATTGAAGGTACTTGAAAACAACAAAATCCACTGTGATTAAAATAAATGTTCGTTAAGATCTGAGGCATACCTGAAAGAAACATTTTCAATTAGTCACCTAGATAATTATACAGTGAAGTGCATCTTGCAATTCAGTTTACCCTTGACTGTCTGGTGTCTTACCTCCTGCACAAGTGGCAGAACATTCTGACCAAGGCAGATGATTCCATGCAAAGCCAACCTCATTGTCTCCACTGCCAGTGCGAGAGATCGGAACATTGAATTTATATTTTATCCCCAAATTCTGTTCCTGCAGTAGAATCTGTAGTTAAAAACAACTGGTTATACCATTAAAGCAGAAAAGTAGAGGGCAATCACAATGACATTAATTCTAGACATGAGTTATGTTCTTCTGAATGGGAAGGAGATAACAAAGGAAGTCATGGTAGTTTGTTCTTTTTAGATATTCTCCCAAAAAATCTGTACTAACTTTTAAAACATATACAAAGGAAAAATATTACTGTTCAAGATGAGCTTTATCTTTTTTTCTCTCCCTTAACACAACTTTATTATTTGTCAGTTCCTTATTCCTGACAAAATTCCATAATTTTGCTAGGTTCATATATTTTATAAATTTTTCTAGTTTTCATAAAATGTATGTCTTTATGGAAATTAACTTGAGAGATGAATAATTATGGGAGGCCAAAGCTGGAAAAGCATGTTACTGTAGAAACATGCAGCAGTTCTAACTGAAGTCTTGTGAGGAGTACAATCCACATTGTTTTGAACCTATGTCTTCCCTCGTTAGCACTTCTAGTGACTACAGCACAGTACATTACTTCTAGTAATAATAGGAACACCAACAGACTGTTGCTGAGATCATTGTTTTCCCCTAATGCAATAACCAACAGCATAAGCTTGGTGTAATCACACCAGTAGTTCCTTTTAAAGAATAACAAAACTTTCTCTGCAGCCACATCACTGCAGGTAACATAGACAAAAATGCAACAATCATCATGAGTTTTTGTCTATCCTCACTGTTGAACTGCACTTCTACAGATTACCTGTCCATCACTAACCTTTGACTCTCATTCAGACTTTTTTTCCATTGCAAATAGCACAAAATCAAGTTAGATGCAGCAATCTGACTCACCTTAGAGCTACTTTTCATCCATTTCTACTTTCGCTTACATTTTGCAGATGCATATCTGCCTACCTCCACATGGCAAAAGAGCAGAGAACTTTCAGAAAGCAAGTCAGTGACACAGACTGAATGAAACAAGGCACTTTAATGTAACATTCTGTCTAGCTTAGGCACAGGTACAGAAGAAAAGAAGATTATTCAAGTGTTTGAAAATGCTCCCTAAAATGTGGCTAACCATGCAATAAGTATTCTCTACAAAACAATATCCTATCTGGCTCAAGCAATCACTGAACTTCAAATCTGGCAGCTGACAGAATACACTGGGAAAATATCAACTTGTTCTCATACTCCTCCTCAACATAGCAGTGAAACAGCAGGCTCACTATTGCCTGTTGTCAGAGATGGCATCAGGATCCTGGTCATATCTTCTGTTACATTCTTATACTTTATAAAATATTTTGAGAGCAATGCATGTCACAGTAACATACTTTAACATGGGTAATACTATTAAACTCCCTCTGTGGTAAGGCTACATATAAATGTCACACTCAGGCCAGGCTAAAAACTACTGAAATATACAGAACTATCAGGGACTGTCAGGTGTCAGCAGTATGCAGATATAATACATGGCTCATTCACAATTTCTGCTACCATTACTGTGAACCACATTTAAAAGACATGTGGTTCATTTTCTGTGATATTTCCTGGTGCTCTTCTGACTTTATCTCCATTTCATCACAATGTTTGCCAGTCAGTGTTGAAACGTAGGAAATGTGTGTTAAAACCTTTACACAAAGTCTCAGATACACAAGCTGTATAACGTATGTACACCCAACCTATTTTAATTTCATTCATGGCATTGTCTTTTCCCAGAACATAAATACAACATTTCAGATTTCAGAAATACATTTATTATAACTTTACCATGACTATGAGGTTTTCTGAAGTAGGGCCTAGTGCTTCCAAAGACTCTGGTTCATCTGTTGGCCTCTTGTAATGGAAAGCTGTTCCAGCAACATCAAACTTCCTTGGCCAGTCAATAGTCCAGGCACCATTAATATAGTAGTCATCCTCTTCAGATTTTAAAGCTTAAAAAAAAATACAAGCCACCTAAAAATTGGAAGCAGCATTTATAATGGAGAAGCCATCGTGAATTAATCTACTAATCTGTTAGAAGTATGTGAGCTTCAGCTCTATATCACTGCTTTTTCAAGCACTATAATGCCTTTTCTTTAGCCCTGGTGAAGATATTCCTCATGTAAATCAACAGTTCTGCCTCTGCAATAACCTCCAATGTGCAGATTATATTGCAGGTTTCAACATGCAGATGCTGCATGAAATGAACCAGAGTGCCTCCTGCAACTTGCAATATATCTTGACATTTAAAACCAGCTCCATGTGCTAAGTACTCTGAACTACATGAGATACATGCACATCTGAAATGTATAGTCAATTATCAACCTCATTTTGACATTAAGAAGCTGGGGCATGGAATAAGTATCACAGACAATGTGCAGGGGAAAAGAAGTAACATTGAGTCTGACATACGGTACCAGTCAGCTGTTGTTTTGTTGCCTATGTCCACTACTTCTTTTTTGCCTTATTAAACACAAAACCAAGATATTTCTACTACACACCGAAATATTTTTTATCAAACTGCCAAAGAAAAATGCATTTTCATTCTCTAAGTACATTTACCTAATGTCAGTTGTTATGCACAGGTGAAGGCCACAGCTGTGAACGGTGGTCCAATAATTACATGACAATACTTATGCAGTGGCATAATGCTAGTAGTGCATGAGACAGAAAGAACAAGTTCATGTTCATAATCAAATCATTTATGATAACCTGAAATGCAGGAAGCCTACAGAAAATTAGCATAAGAGGAATACAAAGCCAATTGTCACCCTGGATCAAGCCATTTAAGGGAAGACAGCAGCACTACTAAATATGCAGCTTCTTCTGCAGCTCTGAACACAGTTTTGTTGCTGGCTATCTGCACAGGTTATCTGCTGGAGAAATCAGTAAAAATATTGTACTATTTAAATAGCTACAGAAATGGGCTTTTGACCAATTTTGTCACATAACTAGGAGTGATACTGGTGAAAAAGTGATCAGCCAGTACAAGTTGAGAGAGGACAGGTGCTAACTGAGATAATTGAATTGTCTAATCAGACTCCAAACTTGACGTCATGGATTTCTCAAAGGACCTGCATTCTAGTTTAAGTAACTATGGGATGTGTGCTGTGAATTACTTTGAAAGACTTAGTTTTAATAAAGGAGCCAGTGTGATAACTACAGAGGAAGAGGGGGTTATTTTTCAGTATGTTAGAATCATAGAATAGTTTGGGTGGGAAAGGACTTTTAAAGGTCATCTAGTCTGGGACATCTCCAACTAGAACAGGCTGGCCATTACAAAATTGAGAAGGTTTATTATACTTCCAAATGGCAAAAGTGATTTCTTAGACAGTGATCACATATTTGGCAGAACTGCACTTAAGAGAACATATAATATGTGTAAATGGTTATTTTCAGCAGAACCAGTTCTCTAATATCATTCTCAGTGTGGCCACACACCTGCCCTGGAACAACAGCAGGAATTGCATAAAGACAGAGAAGGAGCTGTGAAGTTGACACTGCCTTTAAAGAAACATCCATAAAATAATACCCTTGGGTTATGTATTTTAACATAGTAAAATCATTTTAGCTACCAATTCTGCTTGAGTAGTTCCTTTAAGGGAGCAGACAAATCAAAGCCTTCCTTTCACCAGAAATTGCTTCTCCTAAAACAGAGATCTGGTTCACACTCACTGAATAAAATACCCCATAAGGTATAATGGATATAATGCACTTTTGAAAGCTGGAAACACAAGTAACTGGTAAAGTAAGAAGACTCCTAGTAAATAGTAAAATGGAAGACTCCATTTTTTAGTCAGGGCTCTGTGACATGAAACAAGGTAGTAAAGGAGAGAGCCTGAAAGCCCAGGAATCCCTTGAAATTGTGATAAATACATAAAAAAGTGTTTATGTACCACTTCATATTTTTAGATCTGTGGCCAGATTTAATATCAATGATCTTGTATGTATTTTCTATTTAAAACTAAAAATTTGCATTTTTTTGTTTACTTTATTCAGATGGTGCCAATCAAAATGCTTTTCCAGATCTTTCTCCTCTGCTCTATTCTTAGAGAGGAATAACAATCAATTGTGGCAGCATCTTTGTTCTGTTTTTCAGCTGAGTATTAGAAAGTTCTTGGCAGAAAACAACCATGACAGGCTACATAGCATGACTCCCTCATTCCACCTCTGCTTGAAAGATCAGCACAGGATACAGAAGCAAATTTACACGTGGTATATTTTGACATGGGGGAGTGGCCTTGTGGAGTGTGATCCTGAAAGAATAGTAAGAACTCAATAGCTTGTAGTGTTAATAATCCTGCTCGATAATAATCCTCCTAGAATGGAGGGAGGTTGACTATCTGCTGAATTATAGAAGGATGGGGGCAGGCAAAAACAAAGGTAGGCATTTGGCAGTAAAAGGTGCCATTAGTGTCAATATAATCCACTTAGGAATTAATGTGATGAGGATAATTGCCTTTCTAACTCACACCCACAGATATCACAATCCTTTCCAACATGTAAGTATTATTCACCGCGTACAGAATATAGACTGAGAGAAAGTAGTCTCAGAAGCTGCTTTACAGCTTAAACAGGTTTAAAAACTTTTGCTAGTGTTAATCTCTTAGTAATTATTCAGCTGTCTAATCTATTTCTGACTAAGTAATTGGTGTTCTTGTACCACTGTCAACTGACTGCTATGCAAACCAAGGTATATAAACTTCAACAATGCACGTTGTCTTGAGTTTGACTAAGTCAGATTTGTAAATATCAGTATTAACAAACCAGAAAGCACACCTAACAGACTCTATGGAAATGAGTAAGGATCTGGGAATCCAAATTTAATTCTATGCCTTACGGTAGGTTCCCTGAATGTTTTCAATTATCACATGTTTTTTCTGCACCTAATTTTCTTACCTACAAACCAGGAATGGTATCTAGTATCTGCAACACAGCAACACTGTGTAATTGATACATTAAAATCCCCTGAAGTAAAGAGACAGGATTGTTAGCATTAAGTAACTATTGCTTTTGATGAAATAAAATTGTGTTTTAAAACAATTTGATCCCAAGAGATTGTCCAGATGGAAGACCCTACTTCACAGGAAGGACAGGAGATTATTTGAATTTCATTTCCTTATTACCAAGTATTTTATTTCCTCATCTTGAGCATTATTTCCTCATCCACTTCACTACAAGTCTAACACATTAACTATAGTGAAGTTGGCATGATTTTGCACTGCATGGGCAAGGAGGAAATGGGTGGTGTATTTCAATTATTTCATCTAAGAGAATACACCATAACTAACTGCTAGCTGTCTGATAACAAGTTAGCTGTATTAACACCTAACTATTCCTTCTCCTGCTTCTACTGTGTGTAAGGTTTGTCCAAACCCGAAAATGTACCTTCAAATCACAATATAAACTGACATTTTAATAACTATCTGCTATATAAAGGATGCACTTACCAATGTAGTTTTTTGACATTGCCACTTCCCTTATTACAATGTGCACAGAACCTCTTGGAATTTGAATCACTTCCATATATCCTGTAAGGCAAAGGTAAGTTTTATCTTCTATTTTTTACTTTCATCAGTTTAAGTAATGAAACTAACCATTAATTAATTAATTACAGCTAAAAGTTAATATGAGATATGGAATTCAAATGTACTTGAATGTTTTCTTTCATGTGATACAAAGGAAAACTCTTTAAACTTCGTACAAAAAGTTTTAACTGATAGCAAGAACTTAAGAATTCAGGAAATACTTTTTTAAAGTATTTTCAGCAGTGTATCTTAAATAATTAACATTTAAAATGTCTTTAGGATCATAGGATAACTCAAGTGTTCAGTCAATCATTTAGTCCTAGTTCCTTCTACAAGCAGGTGCAGCTAAGACACCAGATTGAGTTACTCAGAGCTTTATCCTACTGGGTCATGAAAAACTCCAAAGATGGAAATTGTACAACCTTTCTGGGAAATCTGCTAGGCTGTCCTCCTGAGGAAATAGTTTTTTCTTCCATTTGGTTTGTCATCTTTCTTCTATCAGAAGGGCTCATACCAGGTCCCCATAAAACAAGGGATTCTCCATGCTGATCAAGCCCAGTTCTCTCAACCTCGCCTCGCAGAGCGTGAAGTGTCCCAGACCCCTATAATCCCCCACTGGACAGAACTAAATGCAGTACATCACTACTTTTCCTGAATTATGGAGTCCAAAATCTGGTAACACTAAGACAATAAGATGAATATTTTTTGAGCTAAGTTTTAAAATATTAGTCAATATGCATTTCCTGAATTCTTAATATGGCAAACTTCTCAAATTTTTCTGTATTCTTGCTATTCTAAAATTTCATGCATGACTATCAGATTCTACCACATATGGTAAAAATAATACATGACATTAATCTTAGTATACCACCATAACTAAATAATAACAAAAAAACTTCACCAACAGAACTAAGCATTCAGTAATTAAACACATTGTTGTATTTGGGAGAAATTCAAACTAATACACAAAAAAAGGAAACAATAGGCAGACAGAGTTTAAGTGAATGACCAGCAGCAATGCTACGCTGGGAATGAAGGCAGCACTAGTATTTGCTAAAGAGTCATCTAAAAGCATCATACAACAGAATGAACATACATGTACATACCTCCTCTGGGCAATGAATCATTGAAAAAACCTTCAATGGCTTCACATGTACTCCCATCTCCTCCACAAACACGGCATCTATCTTCCTTAGCATCAGACCCCAAAATATTATCACAACCTACATGCTGAGAACAGATAAGAACAAATATTTTAACAGGACGATAGCTGTGCACCATTATTTCTAAAGTTTCTTTGAAGTGGTCCTCTCAATATATCATTTGATATATGCATTTCTTATTTTTCTATCTACTCTGTTGTTGATAACTAGTACAAGTGGGTTTCCACTTGGCCATGAAAGGAGATAAAAAAGGAAAAGGATTTGCAGTTTGGTTTATCAAATACTGATTAATAATAACCTTGCATTTCTACTGTGACTTCTAGGATGGGACTTCACAGTGTTTTGCATATAATATAATTCTTATACTTATCTATAAATGATTATTGGTGTTGTTATTTGATATTACAACAGCTTCATGCCATCTATATTGCTTTATTAAGACTAACAATTGCTTTGTGGTTCCTTAAACATTTAGACAGCATAAGTAGTATTCTTAAGGCATTACAGCTTCACAGACCATATTTCCACATGCTGCAGGCAAAACTTGCAATTTTTATAAGTATGAATGTAGAATGTAAATGACTTCACAGTAAGAATAAATGCAGAATGAAACAGTGAAAAGCTGAATTGCATGCTTATTATGAAAAAAAAAATTAAAATAATTTAAAATAAAGACAGAACCTTTGGGAAAAGAAAAAAAATTAGGAAGAAACAATTAGCTTGTAAATGGAATAAAGATTGCATTTTACCAATATTTTTCCAGGACTCATACAAAGAAGAAGGTAGCTACGTAAGTGTCTATGTCTTTGTTTCCTGTCTAGCACTATTAGTTGCCACCTTGTAAACAGCACATTATAAGGGAAAACTTTCTATCTTATAAAAACTTACTTATGAAAAAGTTTCAATAACTGACAAAATATTATTTTAACTATTTACATTTCAACTTACTGATTCCATAAGAAGACAGACACCCAATTTTCTTCACAGTTCATTGTCAACTTGAGATTCTTTTAATTAGTTTACTAAAACATGGCAAAAGCTTTTGATCTCAATATGTCATTAAATAAACATACATCTTCAGCCCTTCATTTAGAAAACCCTTCAGCATTATGTTAAGCTTTAGTTATGTCAGTGGTTTTGTTGAAATCAAATAATTTTGAGAGTCACCAGTACTTTTCAAATATCTAGACTTAAGTGCATAATTAAATGCTTTGCTAAACTGAGGAAGCAGTGGAATTTCAATAACCTAAAAATATGGCACAGAACACTGATTCCATTGAAATGTTTGCAATATAGTTCTATAAGAATCTTACAAGATAATCAGATTTTTAGTAAATGACAAATACTTACATCATTATACATTTTACCCCAGGGCAATAGTGACAACTTTCTGTTTCAGTTACATTAACAGCATGATTTTTTGCAACAGGATGAATTAGTTAAGCAGATTAATATGTTCACATATAGTGTTTTTTCAGCCAGAGTGAAAAATCCATCTAACTGAAATGATGGAACAGGCCTTGGAAGAGTGTAAGGAACCTGTTCATCTCCTGTTGCCATTTCCATCAATTCTTCAACAGAAACCATAAAGAAAAAAGATAAAATGGCAGATTCTACTAACATCTCTGAGAAGTTACTGAAATTCAAATTATTTGTCTATTTTATGTAATATCTTTCTTAACTTTTTGTCTCAATCTTACACTTTTATTAACAACTTGACCTGTCAACCCTCCCTTTCATGTAATATACAAGTACCATAACTAAATACAGGTGACAGCAGACACAACAAAGTAATCCATAAGTTTATAAAACATTTTTAACCTTGCATTCTCCATTGATACAGATATCCAGTGAATCAGCATTGCACTGAGTCCCATCTATTACTGCAGGAGCACGTTCAGTGTAAAAATTATATCCTTCAGCCAAGCAGTTTAATGCACATGGTTTAACCCCACCTGTACACCAAGATCAAATGAAATGAAAAAAAGAAAGTTAACAGAAATCTTAGAAAGTTAAGGTTTAGTTAAAAAAAAATACATAAACACATCTGCAATTTACAATCTTATCTCATACCTGACATATACAAGGTACAAATGTCCCCTTAATGATTTCTCTACTTGACTCTTCTGTTTTGCAAAAAGCATTATTTCACACAAAAAGAAGTGACAAGGCTGAGACCATAATGATGCCATTATGCTAATACAATCCTAATGGTTATTGAACAATTTAAAACAACTTCACTATTTGAAAAGCAAGAGTAGCAACACAATGTGGTGCTAGTAGTGTACCAAAACCAAGATCAGAAAATTTCAACTGAGAATTCAGCCCTATTGAATTACACTACAATAATACACATTATTATTGTAGCTCACACTACATGATCATGAAGACCTTTATTAGGCTTTGTAAAACCATTTAGGTTGTTAAGCTAAAAAACATTGGTAAACCATTTTATTCAAGTCAATAAAACATAAAAAGCACAAGTTATACCTGCCAGCTTTAGAATAGGGAAAAAATGATTAAATTATGATACTCTAAACAATGCAATTATTGAAGGCAATTGAGTCTTTGGAGACTCCTATAAATGCTTTCCTTCTCATTTTCCTAATATGTTCCTGACTTTAGGAAAGGCAAACTTATTGTGAGATTATTTAATTCTAAACTCATCACTGTAGCATTAGAGGCACTTCCAGATCCCCTCTGGAATATCTAATTCTAGTACAGGTGCAGGTAGAGAACACATCCTTGTTGTTAAAGTAGAGTCCCTACAATGATGCTGACTCCCCTTCACACAAAACCAAAATCTACTAGAACAAAGAAATTTTTCTCTTCAGTTACACTTGCAGCAGCTGACAAAAGTGCAAGCTTAAAAATCTTAGCTCATGCTATTTTACCGAAACACTATATTTACAAACACTACTCCCTGTACAACACTTATATAATTTTGAAATCTTCACATATGATAATGGTTTTGCAATGCTAACTAACCATTACCTCCAGTGTAGGGTTTCCAGTTATAGTACTTTCCCCGGAAAGGCATATTGTCAAAATCCGCACATTGCTTCTCTCTAAAATCACGAGCCCCTGAAGGACATGGCTAAAAAATGACACAAAAGAGTTAATTTATTCCAAATATAAACATGAAAGGAAATGATTAGATGCTTATACTGCAAACACAATCATGCAAGTGATTAAAAGGTTTTGCCTTGTGGCTCTGATTATGAAATTTGCTTTATTAATTTACAGTTGAAGTGTCTATTTGCAATCTTAGGCTGGCATGAAACAGCTGAAGTAATTTAAAGAAAGGTAAGTGTTACATAACAGTTTCCATAAAACTGGAAAATCAGAATCCTGTCAAACTATGCGTCATAATCAATCTTTCAGCTACCTTCTTATAAACACATTAAAAACAGCTGGAAAAAAAATTTGGTGAGAGCTGTAGGTTCAATTATACTGCACTAAGCAGCTGTACTGAGACACGTTATTAAGACATCAAGAAAAAAACCTTTTCTAGAGAACTATATCACTACTGCTTACTTGTAGCTTTGACAAAAGTATTTTTTTAATTTAAAGTGGTTTTTAGTATTTTCTTAAAGAGAATAGATAGCATGTCTGGCACTGATTACCAGTCTCCACATGTCAAGAAATAAAAATTTTCATGTAACTTTTCTTTGCTTTGCATTAACAATTACAAAACCATGAAGTAACTTCTTTACTTGGAATGAAGGTAGATTTAAGTAAAATTAATCTTGGAAAGAACTACAGGAGAAATAGAATTCTTTGCTATTTATAACATTTTACATCAGCAGATTCAAAGTAATCTTCAATATACCATCATCTCATTAAACAGTATTATCAATGTTTAAGTACCTGATGAAATTGCAAGCTTCATCAAAAAGTATTTAAAACACAGATTAAAATCCTGTTTAGAATGAAAGAGAAAAGGATTTTTTTGACATACATCAGAGGTGTTAATAAATATTGCTACTTTAGGAGCAAGAGAAGAGTCCATTTTATGGCATTTTACTTGTCTTCCTGTGTACCTAAGCCAGTTAGCAGTTCCCAGGAATCTGAAATGCATTCAAGTGAAAGGGACTCTATTAACACGGATGCTAAAAAATTATCACATAATGCAAACATAAACATAACAATTATAATTCTCATTATACTTTAAGATCTCATGATATCAAGATATCATGACATTCAGCCCATTGCCATATGACTCAGGACCCTAAATTTTTTTCTGCTACTCTGAAGCAATATTAATTAAAACAGTGGACATTAGACAGTAGTTACATTTTTAATTTTCTCTATTTCTCTTATACCTCCTTCTAATTAAAAATACATTTTTAAATACAGTGCATTAACTGGTAAGAGAGTTGTGCAACTACTTTCATTCAAGAATCCTTCAGATGATAACAATAAGAATTCAAAATAACTACATAATTTATTTTAAAAATTAATTTTAGGGTGTTTTTAATAGTAACCCAAACTAAATTTGCCTCTTTGCATCATGTTGTCCAAGCAGTGGAAGGATCAGTCTTGACATCCCTCAAAGCTAGACCCTGAATCTCTGCGGTACTGGTCAATTCACAGTTCTTCAGTCCCATTTGCTCAGCTCCTAATCTACACAACTGAATTCTCCTTACAAGTTAAATAAATCACCTCCATAACGAAACCCTTTATCTAGATAGTAATGATAGGACAAAATAATAAAATATGAAGACAAGTAAAAAGGGATCTAGATTTTCTTTTTATACTCTAAAAAATATTCTTGCTATCTGGTCTTTGAGATGTAGTTTTGCTGCCTAATTTTCCTATCTTTTTTTAATATCTCGCCTATATCTGACAGGAGGTAAAACTAAAAGCTACTCTCTCAAGAAATGCATTCAAAATTGTGCTTGACAAACCTATAACACAGTAACTGCTTAGCTGATGTTGGGTGAGTGGTGGACATTGCTTGCCTGGATTTCTCCAGGGCTCTCAAAATTGCTTCCCACAGCCTCCTCCTGGAGAAGTTGCTGTATTATGGCCTAGACAAGCAGTCCAGAGGGTGGGTGGGGACCTGGCTGACCCAGGGGAGCACTTCTCTTCAAACCCACAGCTTGGCACAAGGGGTGTCCCCAGGGACTGGTACTGGCCCAGTGCTGTTAATTTTCCAAAGTGATCTAGAAGACGAGATCAAGTGTATCCTAGTGAAATTTTGCAGTGGTAGCAAACTGTGTGAGGAAGTGGACACTTGGGAATGGAGAGCCACCCTGCAGGAAGACCTGGAATAGTGGGCTAATGAGAACTTTGTGAAGTTCAGTGGGAACAAGTGTAAGGTTTTGCACCTGGGAAGGGATAATCCAGGAGCACAGCACAGGCTGGGATCTGCCAGCTTGGAAGCAGCTCTGTGGGAAGGGGCCTGGAGCTCCTGGTGGACTCAGCTCCCCCTGAGTGACCAGCGTGCTCCTGCAGCACAGAAAGGGAGCAGATCCTGGGTGGCTCCAACAAGGGCTTCACCAGCAGAGATGAAGTCCTTATCCCACCCCACACGGCACTCGTCAGGCCACACCTGGGATACTGGGATCAGTTTTGGCCCCTGGTGCACAACACAGGTGAGGACAGGCTGAAGAGGCTCCAGAGGAGGGACACAAAGGCAATCCCAGGGCTGGGAAGCCTGGCAGATGAGGAATAGCTGAGAGAATTGGGTTTGCTCAGCCTTGAGAAAAGAGGGCTTGAGGGAGGCTTCATCCTCATGTTGCAGTAATGGAAGGGTGGCTACAGGGAAGATGGAGATTCTCTCTTTTACAAGGAGTCACATAGAGGAGATGTAATGTGTACAAGTAATTCCTGGACAGATTCTGATTTAACACAGAAGAGAAACTTTTCTCAGTGAGAGCAACTGGCCATTGGAATAATTTCCTCAGAATAGTGGTAATAACCCAAAAGTAGATACTTTTAAGATTTGGTTGGATAGGGTGCTGGGCCATTTTGTCCAGACCATGTCTTTGCAGAGAAATGTTGGACCAGATAGTCCTTGAGGTCCCTTCCAACCTATGACTCTAGAAAAATCCTAGGCACAGAAATGCAAAAAGATTACTACTACAAGGTAAGCCACAAAATGCATTTACAAAATGTCATCTCTTTGACACTATCTCTTTGTGTATGTGTTCTTTTCCTAATGTAAATGTGCAGTAAATGCTTTTCTGTTTTGGGTAAGATAGTCACTTTTTTATGCAATCATAATACATGGATAACTCTTGCCAAGCTAAAGACTGTTTGTCTCTCCAAATGCTCTTTTATTATAGTGCAGATCGTGAGATAGGAACCTATATGAGAATTTAAAATCAGGTCTAAGAAAGTCCTGGGAAGAAGATGTTTTGAGTTTAAAATGTGTTAACAAATTATTGAAGCAACACTGACACAACACCTGTTCATCTTGGAGTTTGGGGTCTGGCAGATTTCAGCAACTGAACTTCTTGTTTTCTATTAACAAAGGTCTATATAACCCCTCAGAGAAGATGAGAAACAAGCTGGAAGAGTGACAGTTAAAACTCAGGTACTATTACAAAATGTGGCTGCTCTGATGAATTAATTTCAGAAAAAAAATTGCTTGAAAATATTAAAATTCGGAAAGCAACAAACTACCTGTGAATGTCTGCACAAGGAAAAGAATACCCCTCCCCAAAAAATACCCAATATTCTGATAAGAGAAAGGACTGAAAAACAATAAATTTTAAAAGTATGTATACACACAAATATACATAAAACATATCCAGAATTTGTAAGCAAACCATGGTTTTCGTCATATATATAAAAAAGGACTCTTTTACAATTTTAGATGTATGTCAAATTGAGATTCACACCCTTATAAATATTTTAAATCGAGTTAATTGTTATTTTAGTTACTATAACTGAGAAATCATGTTTCTTGCAATTCTACTAGAATTTTGTATTTTCTTTTTAATTAAAAACATTTTGGTTGGAAAAATACATATTTTTGTTTAGAGATAATGTGGTTGGTGGTAGAAAACAATTTTCTGATGAGTGTGTTCTTTCTACCATCCTTATATTTCCAGAACTTATTAGCTAATGTTATTTTCTGCTGATCTCAATGTTTCCATTAGCAGATGCCTTTTGAATTAAGAAGTCATATATGGCTTTGGAAGTGCTTGACGAGAAGTAAGTCTAGTAGGAAGGAGTGTGTGCACTGTTTCCAAAGGATTAAAATGGTAAAAAAAAAAAAAAAGACAAGAGAACTAACTCATGTCTGCAAGAAAATTGAAGTCAAAATGGGGGCTTTTTGGTTACATTTGGGTTACAAATGCTAGGCACTTTAGGCAGAGCTGTGTTGAAAGTTACAAATGGGCAATGAATGGTGACACTGCAAAAGAAACTTCAACAGAAAAAATGTACAAGCAGTATATTATTCATAAAAACAGTAACAGATTTGCATGCTCTTAACACTTACATTAATCAACACACTGTTCCATTAAAACTGTCAAGCACTAAGGACTAACATGAATCCTCAATGAAAACTCACTAGTGTCTCTGATTCTTAGTGTCATAGAATCCAAAATATTGCTATGCAATAAATTGACTAGAATTGTCAAAACCATTAAGACTGTAAATTTAGACTTCTGTAAGTACCAAGATTTTCACACACTGGAAAACCACACCAAGAATCATGCTAAAAAAATGGATTACAAACTGTTAAGAATGGTATTTCCAAACTGCCTGGCTTGAGTTTGCAATTGGTTGTTTTTCAGACCTAGGCAATGAAGAGCAAAATTCCCTTTCCAATACCTTGTCAAAATTACTGATTGAAATATAAGGATAGGTAGGAAACCAGTATTTCAGAATAGAGTGCTGTAATTTTTAAATATTTCAATTGATTGTTACAGTGGTTTGAATGGATGCAAATGACAACAAAGGGGTATGATCAATCAGCTGTGAAACCTGAAGAGTGGCCTCCTAAACAGTGCTTTTAAGAAAGAGCTTTGGGCATAATGAAACGACTTGGACTAAATGAACATGGTCACTACCATAAGAAAAGTTTAAAAAATATTAAAATGAAGGAACAGAATCCCATCACTAAGGTGACAAACGAAGTTTAAAATTAGAGTCATCTCTGACAGGTGTCAGCTAGTGCAGTGGTTTGTGCACCATGCTCCAAGGTGTGTGTTACTGGGATCCCAATGGTTACCAACATAGAGATGGCCTGGTGAGAAAAGAAAACTAAGAACAGACATGATAGAGATCTGCAAACATAGGAAAGGTCCCAATCTAGGGAATAATCTCAGTTATCTTCTTATTAGGGAAAGAGTAGGTAGGGATCCTAAAGGATTGAAAAACATACATTATATTTTATGAAAATATTACTGACTGTAAGGATATTGAATAATCCTAAATTTATTTCCTGGACTGGAGGTATTTCAAAACAGGTCAAGTGCCTAACCATCAGTAAGGATGGTTTATGGAGAATTACTTTGTCTTTGCACCAGGGAATAGCTTGATTGGTCTCCTCAGAGACCTTCTGTATGTTTCTCCGCTGACTCTGTAAACATCCTCTCTGTAATAAATAAATAAAGAATAGGGGAAGCAAAAACACTACTAAGTTTTAAGAATAAACTGCCTGAAAAGTGATAATTAGAAATTTAATACAATGAAAATAAAACAAATCATAGCAATATTTCCATGGTATGTCTATGTAGAGATGATGTCATTCTTAATAATAAAAAAGCATTAAAAATTGCGTACTTGTGAAGGAACAGGCTTACATATTATGTAAACATTTTTACATACTAGTTACTGTGGCAGATTGGAGACAAATACGGCATTTGAAATAATAATGCCTGAACAGATACTTCACAAGTGTCCTCAGAGTTAAAGGAGGAGGGCTTCTGCATGCCTGTGTGTGTTTTTTAACAAATCAGACTGTGTACAAACTGAAACAATGCTAACGTAAAAAGATCATTATTTGAAAATGATTAATAGAATAGTCCAAATTACAATTTGCCTCATATCAATCCCAAATAAACAGAAAGTTGGCAGATACTTGACTGATACAGGTTTAAAAGAAAGATAAATAATAATACAAACCAGTATTTTTGTATAAGTTTTATCAACAGAAAGTTATTACAATTCCTGTTTAAATTAAAAGAATAATGAAACATGCTTAGATTTTGGTAAGTCACTTAGCTTAGTAGTAGACAACATCATGGAAATGTTGTAATAGCTCAATATAGCATATGTGAAATTTACTAGATATTAACTGACATATTTCAGTTAGCAGTCATCACGCAGTTGCCAAATTGGAAAGTGGATTTACTATCAGCCGTAAGAATTAGAAAGACAGCTGATGTAACTCAGTATTTTCATTTGTGAACGTCAACTACAAAAATAGTTCTTATTTATTAAATCCTCCAATTACAAAAAGACCATGTGAGTGAAAGTCAAGAGAAAGGTAAATTGCAGACTATCATCTGATAACCCAGATTCATTCATATTAAAATTATACCAAGACAGACAAATGCAAAGATACACACCTACAGGAAAAAAATACACATTCAAGGTTCCAGAATGGTGCACTGGATTTGGAAGGTTGGAAAACTGGAAAAGTTTTACAGCTCCTACTGGACCAGCATCTAAACTTCAGTTTTTCTTAGTACACCACTTAAATGTGGCCACTTATTAGCTGTGTGACCAGAGTAGCTGTGATTAACAGTAAAGAAGTCATTTTTAATTCGGAAATTTTTAATACTGCCTAATAATGAGAATAATCTCCACAGAGAGATTTGCAAGGACAAAAATTATGATACTTAATAATGATCATAAATGCAATTTTTTTCAAAGAATCAGTATATAAACTATTATATTTTCCAGAATATATTGAAAAATAAAGAGGTAAAACAATATCTTTAGGTATACATTCTTCCAGCATTACAAACTTCCTTGATTTAAGATGAGAATTAATATTAATTTAAAGCTAAAATAGCAGGGAAGAATTTTTATGATTGCAGTGCTACTGACCTGTAATTTGACTTGGAAACTTACTAGTGAAATTCTTTACTGATGTGTATTTTTTCCTGATTTGAATTTTAAGTTACTTGAATTTGTAATTTAGGTTCATAATTTGACCTTATATATACGTCCCACCCCTTCAGGGTCCCTGTCCAATGGGCTCAGCTCTAAAATGGAACTGCAGGATCATTCTGGTAATACACTAACTAGCAAATACCTGGTGGCAAAAGAGCATGTTCCAAATACATTTGCACAGAGTATGTAAGAGGATTGTGTAACCACTAGCACTGAATGTTAAAAAGATATAAAAAGTGTAAGAGGGCTTAAAAGTGGAGGATAGATATTTTAACCTGCGGCAGTTGACGTGGTACAGATTCGACAAGAGTTCCTGCAATCTTTAGACACACAGCTTTTGGAAACTCTAAAGGTAAACCAATAGAGAAGTCAAGCCTTGCCTGTCAAAAGTGTGTAATTTATTCCCTAAAAACTGTTATAGGACACTGCTAGAAGATAATACAGTGGGCTAGACAGATTTTTGCTCTGATGTGGAATGATCCTTGTTCACATTTACTGTGGAAGCTCAAGTTGAACTCACTCCAGGCCATAATGCAAAGGCACTAGCTAGACACCACATAAAGATAGGATCCTTACATTTACCAGGACACATAGGGTGCTTGCAATATCGACGTGCCTTATGGGACTGTTTGCCAACTAAACACAGAATCCATACACTTTCTGAAATGGAGAAGAAAATGTATCCATTGCTGCTAAAATGTAAACCAGTCAAATTGATCACAGTGGAACAAAAATTACTTACATCAGTATTACAGGAGCGATAACGTTTTCTTTCTCCAAGACAATATTTTCCTCCACCTGAAGGCCTGGAAAAATATGTTTATATGTTAGGATATGCACTAGAACAAACACAACTGCATGAGATATACTAATGCATTCTTAATATTAATACAAGTCCAAGAGAGTATATATTATATAAATAAAAATAAAAATATGTTCAAGTTTCAGATGAGATTTTGATACTAATTGTATCTTTGATTTGCATTAGAGCAAACACAAAATATTACTTGAAAAATTATCACTCATAGTATTCATGTAGTTTAATGTAGTTTGCCAAGTTCCAAACAGTACATTTTAATTGCATTTTGAACATAAAAAAAAAAAAAAACCCTGTTGGTTTTAATTATTTGCTTGCTTTACAAAATTAAAATGAGAAATGTGTAAACAACCTATGTGATACTTTTTTTTTCAGTCACCTCATCTTAATTGAAAACTAACAAAGACTGGTCTTATCTCAAAGCCAGCAAAGACTGTATATTCTAGTTCAGAAATTTGACTCTGATTTGAATTATTAAATCTGAGGAAACTCCACAGTAAGCAGATTTCTATTTGTGTAGATTATTGGCTGTTAAATTCCCAAACTGCTCAAGAACACTGTCTTCAGAGAGTTCAAATAATGAACTAACTCAGATTTGTATAGAGGATTAATCAGACATTAGTTCTTTGGCTTCCAACTTGAAAGCAGAAAGAAAAAAATACTTTGTGAGGTTTTCATAATAAAAAATTACATATCTACAATCAAAAATTAACTAAAAAAATTAAATCAACACTATTTCTCAATTACAGTATTTAACCAGGGAATGTTATCCTTAATCAACAGGGGATTTTTTTCCCTAATGCAGACATACCCTCTCCCAAATGCATTTGCTTGTTAAACATTTAAAATTTAATCATCTTCATCATATCAACCCAAATACATGGTGATAGAAGTTGGGAAAAAAATCTTAGAATATTATTCGTGCTCCAAACAAACATTTCACTAGGCTTTCTAAATACTACTTTGAACAAAATAATTAATTTATTATTCTCTCATTAACACAGTCTGACATGTTATTGATGCATTCAGATAATTTCTGCTGTGTATCCATTGAGTAAGCAGTGATATTAGCCAGATTAAGTAGTAATTGCTAATAACAGGGGACAAACAGACCACCTTAAGTAGCAATGATATGACATTATGGTATTTGTCTTGCAGAGTGCAGTGGAAAGCTGGCCTGTCTTGGAAAACACAGATACAAGAAACAAATAACCTAAGTGAACAGAGAGCAGAAGACAAGAAAAGGAGTAACAAAAGACACAGAATGAACAAAAGAAACACACATGGCTTTCAGAAAAAGTGGTCTTAAAAACCACTGGTGGTTTTTAGAGATAGTGATTACGAGAAATGACAAGGAGAGAGTATGGAGCAATAAAACTATCCTGTGAAGACCTATAGCTGTGGTGAGGTAATCATAACAGGTAAAAGCCAAAACAGAAAAGAGCAGCAATTCATTCAGCAAATAACAGCAACAGAAATAAGCATTCCTCATTTGAGAAGAGATAGTGACAGAGAGAGGAGCACTCACCTGACAGAACTTCTCTGGAACAGTGCTCAGGACATTGGAAAACAGACAGATTATAAAACAATTACAGATATATACAAAAGATCAAGCTGAGGGCAAACAAACCAATAGAGATTAGTGTCAGGGAAAAAAAAAATTAAAAAGATGCTGAATTGTTTTAAGAGTCAGTGGAAAGTCACAACTGCAGTAGTGGACAAGGCAGCACTATATATATATATATATATATATATATATATATATATATAGTATGTAATACAATATTACTACCTACAGTTTGTATGTAAGCAGTTATATTGAAAACCTTGGAAATACTGTGTTGGGTTTGGGGTTTAATTTTTTAATAAGTAACTGGCAATTGTTATTTTGTATCTGAGTAAAGCATTGAAGTAAATATGCCTTAAGAAAGAAACCTCTCTAAGGCATAACTTAAATATATTTTGATGAACAACAAGAAGAAACAACATAAGAACAACATAAGAAAACATAACAATAAGAACAACATAAAGAAAACCATTTTGGTTACTGCTAAATATAAATCAGCTATCTTTACAGTATATAAGATACATTAAAAATGTCAAAAGTATGTCTAGTGAACTCCCGTTTAAGCATTTCTGTCTGCTATTTTGAAGACAAATGTTGGCAAACTAGCAAAACATTTTTACAGATAACAAGTGAAACCACAGTTTTGAATAAATTCCAAATGTGTCTTTTTGTTGGCTCTGGCTTACTTTAGCTACTTACGCTGGACTGTCACAGTGTCTTATAGATGAGGAGACTCCTCCCCCGCAGGTCCTGCTGCACTCTCCCCATATTGACCACGGACCCCAACCCCCATCTATGCTCTGGGGCCAAGTGCCAAAAGGTACGCACTCTCCCTGATAACACCACTGAAAGATTTCACAAAAGAAACACAAAATTAGCTTGGAGGCTGACAGAGTTATCAGGACAGAAAAATATAAGGGTCAGACAATGACCAATTATAGGCATTAGCATTCCCTGGATAGATAACAAGACTAGTATTTTACTTTTTCTAGCCATGTTTAGACATTGGTGAGGGTGTGTGTGATTTGTTAAATGTCTCCACTCAGTCCTGAATTATAGTTCCCTAACACACCAGAAGTATTTTTTATTTCATCAGCCTCCTTAATGTTTCACAATTAAGGAACTACATGTTGCTTACATTCTTTTAAACACTAAGATTCATTTTCAAGCCCAGTTTGGTAAAGGATCCTCCACTGAAGATTCATGTAGAGGCTTCATTACAGAAAATGAAAAATTCTCTTGATAGTATTTTCAAGAAAGTATTTATTTTTATATAAAAAAAGTCTAGACAACATTACAACGAAGGAAGAATTTGTTGCAGTATTTCATTCACTGCACGCATAATAAAAGCAGTGCGAAGCATTAGACATGGTACAGAAAATAATTTTATAATAGTGACTGATCACTTGTTGAGGGCAGAATGGGCACGTGTATCTCATTCAAGCAAACTCTTAAACTTTGCAATATTACTACTTAAATCAGAAATACAAAATGACAGACAATTTGCCAAATTATTAACTATTAAAACAAGTTTATAATTTAGTTAATCAGAGACCTTTTCTAAACCATTCAAAAATAATCCTGGAGCCCATATTTTGATCAGATTCTGATGTCTACCGTATCACTGAGAATTTGAAGCAACTCAGTTGCTTTCCACTTTCCTACTACTTTCCTACTATTGCAGGCTTAGGTGACTGAGCACAGAATGGACTCAGGTCTATCATGACCTGAATCTCCACATTTCCCTTCCAAAAGATGAGCAAATGCTGTTTTTAAACTCCTCTGAATGTCTGTAGTCTCCAAAGAGAAATACAGACAACTTCTGTGTCCAAAACCAGCCATATGAACTTGACACACTGAGACATGCACTGAAGACATGGACAGACAAACACATCCCCCTCCCTCTGTAAAGCACTATTGGAACACTCAGTCTTTACTTTAGAGTAATATGTACAGCAAAGCCAAGCTTTCTTTTCCTCTTCTTGGAATTCTAAATCTACAGACTTAGTCAGGACTTCATCAAAGGACTACACCCTTCAAAGGGAGCTTCTCTCAAATCTAGACTAGTACTGAATGTCTGCATAATGCAATTCATGCCATAGAGTGAGTGAACTCACATTTTTAGCTAGTATAGATTCAGCATGGTGTTTTGCAATGCCTCTAATGACACAATAAGGATGGAGAATAAAGTATGTATGTCAGCTAGAAGAGTGCCTAAAATAATGTTTTTCTTCTCTTTACAGTAATATATTGATAGAAATTTTATTGACTAAATACCAAAATCTCCTTGTTACAATCTATTAGAGATGCCACAAAAGTACATGAACAGATATTTAATGCTAAAGTCAAAACCTAAAAATGAAAATGCTTTTATGGGTAAAAAATGTAAGCAACTAATTTGATATAAATTGCATTACATACATTACAAACACAGCAAGATCCAAACTAAGAAATGCAAGATTTAAAGTTAAACTCATAAGAGTATTAGAGATATAAAACTGAATATGTGAACCACCCTAATTCCATACTATTAGAACTATAGGGACAATAGACAAGTGCAATTCACCTGCTTTACTTTTCCAAATCTGTATAAAATCCCTATAGTGTGTAATTATCACTGTCATGCAAACATTGTGTTCCACATTCCCACACTGCCCTGTAAAACCTTTTTAAATGCTGGCTATTCTCTTCTACTGAACATATATCTCATGATTTAATGCTCACCTTTGTGTCTCTTCTTAGTTTTCTAGTAAAAATTTATCTTTCACTAGAAGCCAGTGATGCATAGAATCTCTGTCAGAGCAATTAAAAATTACAAAACCCTTCATTATTTCTAATGGGACTGCAGAAACGTGTTTCCTCCACAAATGACAGCAACCTCATATCTGTGATAATGAGGTTAGGACTATTGAGTAATAACCATATGAAGAAAGAAGAAGAGGTGACAGCTATTTTAAAAGAACAATTCTTCATGGAAGGTTTAGATCTGAAATATTAATTCTTCTCTAACATTGAAAGAATAATTTTCCATTATTTCAGCAGAAAGACGACAGTGATGCATTCAAACAGGCATAAAATATGCAAATCCTCAGTGAATAAAAGCACTCCAAAATTTTTCCTAAAGAAGTGACTAATGAAAATAAAACATGATCCAGTCGCACATTTGAGATCACTTTTACAAATATTAGCTGCTTTACAGAATTAACATATATAACAGTATGATTTTGAAAAGTATGAAAAATCACACAGCAAGTACTCTAATATTCAGAAAAATTGATTTCCTATCTTGTATGAGAAAGAAAAACACTAGTGTAAATTTAAATTTTAACTACTAATTTTCAATCATTGCTTCTATAATTATTTTGAAAGAAAGTGTAATGTATAATAATAACTTACATTTATCTTATGCTAATGTCCAATAACTAATTAAATCATCCCACAATATAGCTAGGTAAACTATCCTTTCAGCAGTGTGTTTTCATCTTTTGTATGTTTGCCCCTCTTTTACATCCCAAGCATGGACTCTGTATGATCTACAGAAAGGGACACTTTTTTATTACTTTGAATTAAAATACGATGTAAGCATTCCTATCAGTTTTGTCTTATTGTTTCATATGCACTAATTCTTAATCAGTGTATTTTTTAAAATCTATCAATTTACTTCCACAAACGCATCTCTGGGAATACCTGTTGGGAGTTTGATATCTTTCTTATAGACTTTTTTTCCCAGAAGTTGATAGGAAGTGAATTACTGGATACTTATGGGTACTTGTGGTTACTTAAGAAAGATGACAGAAGTGGCAGAAGTCGGGGAAGAGTGTGGCACCTGGCTACACTTTTTCTCTCGGGGAGTTTCTCTTGGAGGGACAGTGACACGGGGAGAACAGAGGCAGGGAAGGGATGGGGCCGGCCCAGCTGGGCTCCCTCGCTCTTTGCCATCGGAGGGGACGGCCAGGCTGTCACTTACTGCGGGGACAATTCCCCAGCACCGCCGGAGCTCGGCCCTGAGGGCCCTACCCCGCTGTGCTCCTGTGTCCCGGGAATGCTGACCCGCGCCTCTCCCTGCCCTGCTGGGAGCCGGGAGCCGCCGCTGCCCCGTGCCCGCTCTGCCTTCGCTCCTGCTCTGGCTTTCCCCACGCCGTGTCCCGCACCCCCTGCCTGCCGGCACCTTCCCGCAGCTCCAGCTACCGCCGGGAGCCTCTGATACATCTCGTCCTGCACCCCGGGGCTTTGGCTCACTGCTGCCGGCTGTGAGTGCCCCAAAGGGGAGAGTGGCCGGGGAAACTGTGCCTGGGTCCATGGTTCTGTCTGCTGTTAATGCCAGAGTTACTGTGGTTCTGTTTGCTGTTAATGCCAGAGTTACTGTGGTTCTGTTTGCTGTTAATGCCAGAGTTACTGTGGTTCTGTTTGCCTTGTTCATATCTATGCCTAAGAGCCCCTTAATTTCAAATTTACAACAATCAGGAGGGAGAGGGTTTGCATTCTCCATTCCAAGGGAGGCTCCTGCCATCCCTAGCAGACACCTGTCTTTCAAACTAAGACAGTACCAGAGAGAAACTTCATGCATATTTAAAATTCTTATTACAAATCAGGAAAAGTGTAACTTTTTGAACCCAGCTGATACATAAAACCCTTCACCAAACCATGAACATATTAAAGCTGCAAAACAGAACAGATGTAAGAGTTCTATCAGCAGCAAGAAACGATTCTATTCTCTTTCCCTTTATGCAGAAAACAGCTGAATAACTCTTATGGAAAACACGCTAAAAACCTTCAGGTGTCAGCAGATGTCTACCACAGAAAATTTCAACTGAAAGGGTTAAAAAGCTTGTCAGGTTTATAAAAACAGCTGAAAAAAGGTTTTGTTATAGGAGGTTAGGCTGTTTTAATTATAGGAATCCCTACACATTCTGCCAATAAGATATTTATATATAGTGCATCAAATTATGCTTTGGGTTTTTCATTACACATAATACATAGTAAATATCTGGATCTTGTTAGGTATTTAGAGCTCGACATTTCATTTATTATATATTTCGATAGAATCCATCAAAATAGGGCTTAACTTGGTTGGGGCCTTGAGGTATGACTGCAGTACCAATGTAGCAATAATAATAATAGTAATGATAATAACAATAAGAAGGTGTTGCAGCACAGTAACCTATTTATTTCCACATTACTTTTTGGGAAAGAAAATTATATATTTGGAAAGAGCTCATGATTTCCGGTTTATTGCTACCAGGAACTACTAATTCACAGGAAGTTTTTTGGAAACAGTTTATAGACACAATTCTCTGCTGTTAACAGGCATCTTCGGTTAACAGGTTTATCTTTGTAAAATGGCATGGATTCTCTCATTTGCCTCTAAAATCTAAGAATGGAACAAGATACTGGTGACTGGAAAAAGATGTTTGGTAGAGAGCAAACTGATTAAAACCTCTTACAAGTGAATAGATCAACAGTGTCTAAAAGGATCTCAGCTTGTAGTCTCATGGTTTAAAAAACATAAATTGAGGTAAATTACTATTTGTCATTGAAAATGAGGATGGTTCCAAAGTAAACCTAGACTGTTGATCTAAGAGCAGGCCTTCTTATATTTTCTATTACTCTAATATAAGGTAACATTTTTGGTACTATGTGAAGGTCTCTCTATTTTTATTGGCTAACTCTAGTCACTCTGTTTTTAAAAATGACCAGTTCAATAAATTTATTTAATGTGGTTTACCAATATTTTCAAACCCAGCACAGAAAAGCCATCAGAATTGATGGGCCAGGTCATGAGCCCTGAATGAAGCCGTCAACACGCATTAATAAACCATGACAGCTGCCCAAAAGCTTTCATTCTTGTTGTTTAAACATCAGATTGCAAGTCAAAATGCACTATTATCTTTGTTGAAACCAGCTCAGCTAGCATGGCAAAAGTCAAAGTGAAAATAGATGTTCAGAAAAAAATCCAATCTGGATCACTGAATCTCATGAACAGATGCAGGCACTCTCAGAGAGATACTGGAAACAATTTAATAAAACAAGCTCACTTCACTTTGTACAAACCTGCATAAAATACATTATCTTGAACAAAAAAAAAGTAAGTAGAATGCATTTTTTCCTCCCCAGTACATATCTTTTAAATCAATTAAAGTATTCTTCTCTCCTCTTTAAGATTTGTATAGATTTTGCCTTGTAACTGAGAAACAGTCTTCTAATATTCTTGTCAGAAACTATTGATATACAGAGATGGTTTTACAATCAGAATTCTCATATTCAGATAGATATCGTAGTGCTAAATGTATCTATTACAACACTGACTTTTCTCTTTGGTAGAAGAGTTTATCTGACTGTACATCAAAGTCCATAAAGGCAATAGTTATGCAAACATAACTAAATAGTGAAAGAATAATTCAAAGTCAAAATAGAAAGGTCACTGGGACATACAGGCTTTTATAAAACCCTTTTACAGAGTCATCATTTTTTCTATATACTTCTATGATATGGCTTATACCTGAAAAAATAAAATTCTTTTCCCTTCAAACAAAATGACATAGTTCAGGCTCTAGATTTATGTTTCCCATTTTCAAAGTCCATGGAAGACCTAAAGCTGTAACAATCCTTAATGGAAGAGTGGTAAAAACTTAAATAAAGATTAAACTAAAAGAGTTTTTACCAAAAAAAAGTTACTCAAAAAATATACAGAGGAAATAGAACATGTTTTGGGATTGTTTTTTGATCCAGGCTCCAGATTTTTATAGAAGATAAGTATTTTATTAAATTACACATATAATATAATGGTGAAAAAATTCTGTAGGACACGTCATATTGATGCACTTGTATTATGATAAACTAAGGTTTTGTTTGAACTGTTATAATTGCTATAAGATACTTTAATTCTCTAGTTCTTTCTTCTTGTAGTCTTTGAACTATAAATTGCTTCTTTGAACAATGAATTGTTTGTACTCACCCCCTTTTCAATGCTCCCTGTTTGGCAAAGAGTACCTTCTGCTGCTGGAATGCTGTTGGTAACACAGCGGTTACTTTTGCTGAGGCACCAGAGCTCTCTACACACTTCCTAGGAAAGAAGGCAGAAGCAAGTTGATCAGAATAAAAGCCTAAAATGTCTTCCAATCCTCATACACACATGTATACACAAATTTATTTTGAACAGAGACAATTAAGACATGGCCTGGAGAGAGAAATCTACAGATGGCTGTGATTGCAGCAATTTTGACGCCACTATATTTTGCCTAAGAATGCCAAAAAAAAAAACATTCTGCCAAAAAAAGGAAGCATCAAATCAAGACAATAATATGTTTTTCACACCTGCCATTCAAATAGTGTTTAATAATTGCTTCTTTTCTTGATTTGTGCTAAGACTGTGTTCGGCATATTTTAGTGTTGTTATAGAAGTAGTCTTCATATGAGCTATAATGTCTGCATTAGGATTGTTATCTGCCTCAAAATTACCTGTTAAAAAGGATACCAATGATCTTGAGATATGAAACAGCAGCAATTACTTTTCTTTATGTAAAAAGAAAGTTTTTGAGTTCAGACTAGCTGCATTCCTCTTCTGTAACACTTGTTAAAACAGTGCATGTGTAGTTAGAACTAACTAACCTATGTACTAAAATGTTTCTTTTAGGCTTTTTATATTTGCAGCTGCAAATATTTTCTCATTTGGTTTTGCCCATTTATTAATTTAAATTAAGCCAATTGTGCTGATATTGGAAATAAATTGCTAAAACAAGCAAAGGCTTGAATTCATAATTGTGGGCATGATCCAAAATTGGGTGAACACTGGAAATCTTCACAGTTGCTTCAGCTGCCCTTGGATTCAGCTGTCTATGCACGAAAGAATCAGGAAAGGTTTGCCTTTACAGTAAATTACATAATAACTTTTGCTGTATTGATCTGTGCAAGAGTTCACAATTTCCTTATATGTATTCTACATTTTAAAATATATTTTAAAATTTGGAACAGAACAAGATCTTTAAAATGATCTTATGACAACCCTTACTGTTTCATTTAACTGCTGCTTGAATTAATACCCTACAAAAAAAATCCTTGTATGGATTCTATAATTAAACTTGAAAGAAAAAGAAAAAGGAAAAGACTGTGAATTAATTAAAGTTATTGTCCACTCCTCTCCAGGTTCATAGTTTCTATGAGGTAATGAATAAATATCCTGCACCTATACACCCTAGATGATGTGTTCTCTACACATCAACAGAAATAACTGTTATGTTTTACCCCGAGATTCATGTTTCTTGCATTGTACTGCATATAAATATGGATTTATTTATACATTACTCTCTAGTGGCTGCAGCAACAGTTCAACAGTAGAATCTTTTCTTGAAAAATGCAAAATTATCTATGAAATCTAAAATCAGCTAGTGCCATTCTTGCAGGGATGTTAGGACAGTGTTTTTAGTTTCATGACTGGCAGAAGTAAGACATCTTTTCTATAATCCATAAAATAAACAGACCATAGGAATGGTTTGAAATTATATGGAATTATACAGAATGAAAACTGGTGATTGCTGGAGTTTCCATCCAATTTTTGACAATTAGGCCTAAGTTAGTTCATCCTACTTCATGTCTGCCTCTCTGAAAACTTAGAATTATTAAGTCTGTTTTGGGAGATATACTGCCACTTGTAAAAGTCTACCTGCAGCCAATGCAGAACTTTTCAAATTGTTTTTTTTTTTTTTTTTTCGATAAAGAAACACAAGCAGTATAAATATTTGCTTCACTTAAAATTCTGAACAAAATTTTTTTCTCAGCTGGAAAATTTTCAAATTAAGATACACATAAATAAATAGACTAATTAAAGTAGAACAGAGAAGTAAAAAAAGATACATCACAAAGCTTCTTGAAATATATAACTCAATTACAAATTTCACAGCAACTAAGGTGCTAAAATTCACCACTAAATCTATTTCACATCTAAATCAACCATGAATCCAATACAGTACGGATTTTAAAGTGAAAACCTAAAATGGATTCTTTTCAGACACAGTATGAGGTCCTCCTGTCATAATCCCCTCTTATTTACTTTAGCCTTTAATTTACTTCCTCCTTTTTTTGAATGAAATTGGTGTAATTTACTTACTCATGCTTCATATGTGCTTACATTGTCAAATTAAAAAGCGTCAGACTGTGATAATTCTAGTTGTGACCTATTTATTTTAGATCTGACCAAGTTCAAATGTCTAAGTAAACAACTGTTCTGAATTCGTGGAGTTTGTTCCAATGTTCTGAAATGCAAAACATTCAATTGCATTAAGAAACAAAGATTTTGAACATTTCCTATATAGACAAAAGCAAAAAACCCAGGTCTGAAAAAGCAGTCTGGAGTTTTAAAACATCTGTGTTTCTGGACGATTTGAATCAGAATTCTGGTTTTTGCTCCAGAATTTATGTGCAGAATCCCACTTCTGATATGTCTACACAAATATAGCTTCTATGTATTATCACGTAAATGGAAGTAACATGTCTTTGCCATTTGTCTCTACAAATGAGATCATTTACTTCCTTTCAATAGGATTCATTCTGTATATTCAGGCTTCTCTAGTGCATTAGACTTTTCTAATTCACAGATTTAATACCAGCCTGACATTTTAATTCAACAGTGTGAATTAATGAATACAGCACTCCAAAACTATTTTACTCATTTGTCTGTTTGTAGGAAGATTACAAGCAAGTCAACTCACCACCTACTTCACAAAATGAGAAAAATATTTATTCCTAAATTGTTTTGAGAAGTAGTGTATCAAAACTATGGTTTTACTACTGACATAGTCTGAGTCTTTTTCAGACCATAATTTCAGCAGGAATTCACCTCAGTAAATACCTAAAGACAAAATTATAGTAGTGTAAAATTACTATGGGCTTTATCATACTACTAATGTGTGAGCAGAAGCCTCTACTAAAATCAGAAAGGAGTTCTGTTTGAGACAGATATACAATGTCCTAAAATTAAAAGATTATTTCCTCAAAGAAAAGCTATTCAAAGCACCAAAGATTCACAAAAATAATACAGTGTATCAATGTGTAGACCTAATTTATATTAAATCCAAGAAATGAAAGGGGTTTTGTAATATCTTTTAAATAAAGCCATATTTAAGGTATTATTTTTCTCCACTGTACTGCATTTAAAAGAAAACATAGACTCTGAAGCATACTCTCCATCACCCTGTACATGAAATTAAAAATAACATTAATCATCATTTGAGAACAAACGAGATAGCTAAGAAGTAAAAAATCCATCTAAACCATTATTTCATTAAATGAAAATGGAATTATACCAGGTGCTTCTATGGCTTTGTCTTCTTTATTTTCAACTGACCTTGGAAAGCTAAGCAAAGAAGTTCTGACTAAGGTTCATAAAGCTTTCTCTTCAGCTCAACCCCATGAACCCTATACCTGCTACTACATTAGTTACTGACTGGAGCTATTTCCTTGCTACCACCATTATTTGTAAAATCTCTAACCAATAGCTTGCAATAAGCCAGCCTTAAAAACATATGAGAAACTGCCCTGAAAAAGTCAGGCCCAAAATCACTAATAGAAAGTATACTGCTTTTTTTTCACATGCTCACACACACAAGTATGCACACACACCCATCCATGCCCACCCACCAACAGGTGACCCTTTTAGGGTAGTCTTTTCTTCCATGGAAAAGGATGAAGCTAACGTATATTTTGCTAACATTGCATTTGTTTGAATAATTTAATGAAACTAAGAGAAAGAAGCATAATCTGAAAATTAATAAATGACTTCAAAGTCAGTCTCCAAATGTCTGGATTGAGTAACTACTAATTTATAAAGCAAACAAGGGAAAAGTTTTAAAAATCCAGGAAACATAAACTGAAGCTGAGGCCTTTCACAAGATCAAGACAAGATAGATGACAACCTGTAACGGTGTATCTTAGGGTTCCATGACTTCAGTTTGGAATTCGGATGCTTGTATTTGCAGTAAATTAAACAAAGCTGAACCCATCTAGAGAAAAAAACACAGCAAATCAAATTACCTTCTTTTTGCCTAAGTATTGTAAATGATGGAGCCCTCTTTCTGTTGCATCATGCAGAGTTACATATAGGCATTTCAACTTATGTAACATCTAAGCATCCTATATCATAATCATCATTAATTGTTACAATACAGCACAATGAAAACTCAATAATATGAGCAAAGATCAAATTGCTGTGTTCTCATTTTCGAAACTCGTGAAAGCTTCCAGCAAATGTTAGCAGTTCAGCCCATAAAATTAAAATTTTAAAAAAGTATGGGAAATGCATTCACAAGATATATTAAATTATGATAATTTGGGAGGTTCACCTTTTGTTCATAAAATTTTTAAAATCCTAATTAGATTTGTCTGTTACTTCAGCATGTTTAATTTATAATATGCTGCACCTCTTGATGAGCACTTACTAAAAGAGAACCTAAAAATAATTAGTTTGAATTGTATTTCAGACCTGAAATTCATGAACAGAGTATTTTCAGGCTCCTTGCTGAAATGAAGATGACAACTTGCCTAAAACTAGAAGACCCTAATTAGTTAGAGAACTTCAGAGGGTTCAAAGTTTTGTTCAGATAAGCACCCAAAAGTTACCATTTTAGTTCTTCACTACCAAAAGCTCATTAAGTGGTGGTGCAGCATGATATGAAAGAATTCTTTTCGGCACACGCCGAAAGAATGTGAAACAGAATACAAAACTTAAGTCCCATCTTCATATTATGTTACTAACATTCTTTCATAAACATTGGGTGCTTAAGTGAACCTTACGGAACCTAAAGGAATGCTACAAGGTCAATCACCTCCAAGTACCATCCTCCCTTTCAAACCCATGCAACATGTCTGTCTTTATTCAAACAATATTCTGGTATCTGGAATCTCATTCATTATTGCTTCTACAATCATCTAATGCACTCCTCTTGTTCTGATCACCAGCTACTCCTTGCATTTTGCTAACAGCATTCATAAGATGGAGGCACATTGATGTTAACATCTGTGTCTCTAAGAGAGAAAAAAAAAGACAGAAAGGAAAGAAAAGAGAGGGTGGTTTGGAGACAAGATAGTCCTAAGAAAGAAAAAAAGGGGACCGCAGGAACTTGTTTGAAAAAGAATGCAGAACTGCTTTAGGTTCCAGAAAGAAGAAAACTTCTCAGAATTTCTTTGGCTATAAATATCATAAACTTAGAAAAAAGAGGGAACAAAATTAATTTAAAACAACATAATCCTGTAAGTTCTTATACAAGGAAAGCTTGAAACTTTAATAATTTGTAATGGTGAAGGCCTGCGCAATAGTGGCGAGAGTTCTTTCAACAGACTAGGAAGCAAAAAAAGTTGATAAAAATTACAGAGTATGATACCAGCATCTCCAATTCCTCTCTTTGCTTACATATATTTTTAACACCACTTTGTGAGCAATGCAATGTAAATCCATCTGATGAAACTACATATGCTCAGCTAACAAACAAGTATAAAGCACCATAGTTATGGTATGATATATGAAGTTGGGGTCAAAAAACGCACTTTACAGTAAGTTACTATAATGCCCAAATTCAACTAAATGCCTAATCCTAGGCATTGTATCCACAGTGATGGAGCAAAAGGGAAACAGTAGCTGTGGTGCAAAGATACAACAGTGGCTTCTCTGCCTTTCCTTGTGAAAGATCACTAGCTTCCAGAATCTGCTTCTGCTTCTACCTTCCTATAAAACCCCTATATCTAGCTTATATATAATATAATACTACTGCTCTTCATTTAACTGGAGTAAACCAAATTCATATTTCATGAGAAAAGTGACAGTTTAATTCATGAACGTTAAAATTTGTATCACCCAATTACAAGGGTCATTTGCAATTCAGGCTTCTTTCCCTCCTGGAAATATTGTGGAACTATAGATACATAGATACGTGTTTATTCTCCTGGATTTTAAAGTCAGCTGACCAATGCTAGTGGAAAAGCATAAAACGAAAAAAAGAAAAGCTACTATCTCTGAAACCCTGCTGCTAGCAGCCAGCAGCTTCACAGATCGTAAAATGCAACACAGCAATACCAACCATATGCATAAAGTATTAACTGCTTTTAAAATGTCTGAGGTTTTAGCCTCTCTCCTAAAAATGTAGGGACCAGCTCTAAAGCAAAGCATTATTTTGAACCACAAAATCAGTAAGTTACAGTCAGGTATTTTCCAGGTATTATTTAAACTCATAAAGCAGAGAAATTGAAAGTCAAGACTGTAATTCCTTCCTGAGTTAGCACGGAGACAGCCAACAGCAAACAGTTACAAGGCAGATGCTCAAAGGTTAAGGCGATCAGAAGTCAATGAAAAAGTTCCCCTTAAAATCGCCTAAACCAAAAGGAGGTTCTGCACTATCAATGGAACTAAAAAACAAACATAGCAGAGAATTGAGACACATCTGACAATCAGCAGAAGAAAATCCACACTGCATCATCCTAGAAGATGCAGGTTACAGGTTACCCAGCTGTTATGTAACTGAAGAGGAACTAACTAGTACTGTATGTAACCTCAAAATCTTCCACTGCAGTGAATCCACTAGGATACCTTTGGGAAAAAGCTATGCATCAGTATTAAGTGGTGCAATTTCCACCATTAGAATTTGACTCACTGGAAGTCATAAATTTAAAATTTTTCTGAGTATGAAAATATACCCTAAAAATGAAATATTTTTAATAGCTTGAGACACTGCCTTTCACTTTTTAATTTAAAATACCCATTTCTTCACTTAAATTTTGCAAAATTTTCTCTGTATCAGACGGGATACAGCATAGTATATAGACTCATATAGTATAGCATAGTATAATGAACAATGTAAATGTAACACTACATTTACACTGACATTGTGACATTGTGACAATGTAAATGTAACACTACATTACATTGACAGTGAAACATCACTGTCTACTTGCTAAATACAGCTTTATTTTTTCAGATCAAACAGCTAAGGCATCACTTGACTTCTTGTCTCACTTAAATGTGCTAAACAACACAGAGAAATCTGACCAATAGCTGCAATGCTTTTGTTACAAGAGTTCTGTCCAAATATAACTAAACAGTTTAATTAGGAGTAGTCCTCAAAATAGCACCAAAACTACTGGAGAGCTCCTTTTCATGCCAGATTGCCCCCTTGTGAGTAAACAAACACGCAGAAAAGCAGAAACTTGAAGTCCCCTTAGTAATTGAGTTCTGAGTCTTTAATTGGTCAAACACCTCCCCACGTATTTAACTTCACGTGCCTAAGTAAGAACAGCTTCAACTTTAACTGTGAAAAATTCATTGCAGAATTAGGACAGGAACTATTATCTAAAGCAACAGTTTAACTTAACATCCAGAGGGGTCAGATGAGGAAATAAGGGAGAAAAGGCAAAAAACACAGATTAAGATTAAAGCTAGATGGTTGAAAGTTGCTCTATACTTTTTTTTTCACTAGATGCTTCAAATAAAAAGGGCTAAAAGGAATGCTTGGAAGAAGCTAGTATATGAACTACATTCACTGTACTTAGGCAGTTTTTGCCATCTTTTTCCATCACAGTTGCACTTGTCTGTTCGAAAAAGATCCATGAAGTATTTCTGGCATATTCATTGACTAGTACATTGAAGAGAAATACCCAAAGCACTGACTGTTTACTTTTGATAATAAGAGAGTTGAGCAGAGATTTCATTTAGCTTGTCCTGGGATTTAGATCTAGTTTCACTCTTCAGGCCTTAAACCTTTTCATACATGAATATACCTTTTTAAAATAGGTTATTTTCATCTGCACTGCAATCTTCCAAAGGCTGTTTCCCCCTGCTTCAAAATTACCACTTCAAATCTCTAAGATAATAATCATCATAGTGACATTTGCAGAGCATTATGGCCATGGCAAATAATATTTTTAAATATTAACACCATATATATATATATGTATGTATGTATGTATGTATGTATGTATGTATGTATGTATATGTATATATAATATATACATTTTAAAATGTATATATTATTTTAAATGCACATTATATCTCTAGAACGGATATTACCAGACTTCTACAATAACTTGTTTATTAACACATGCAGTTTGAATCCTGTGATCAAAAACAGGGTGGTTATTTTCTAGGACACTTGGAAGTTACGTTCATATTGATGCCACACTGATGGAACACCTCACCCTATATCAATTCAGCAGTGTGGTAATGAAGACACAGCTTCACTTCATGAAGACATTGACTCAAGTAAGTGTCAATGTCTTTTCAGTAACTCAGGGAATCCCAAAAAAACCTTTTAAAAAAAAGAAAGCAGAAGGCACAAAGCAAAGACAACCCACACGTCTTCATGCACGATCTTCACAACAATGGTTACGCAGTTTAGCAGAGTTTTAAAAAGCCTACATATATGTGGAAAAGCCAGGTTTTGCACATTATGAACTTTCTAGTTTAATTTAGAATGCAATATGTCTCCAAAGACTGTGCTATAAATCATAGATTAAATATCTGCAGATTTCCCTAGTCTGCAAATAAAAGATTACGGTGAAAATTTTTAAGAAAAAACAAAAATAAAATTGGTATGACTTAGATGAAGAGACAGGATATAGGGTCATTAAAAAATAGTGAGGGGAAGTGAGAACCTAAAGAGGAACAATAAAAAAGCCGAAAGAGGCTTGATGAGGAATCAGAAGACTCAGAGCTATTTAGTTTGCTACACAGCTCTTAGATCCTTTCCAAAATGCAATCTGCCAAAGAGGCATCCCAAGAATAATACTGTATTTATCACCCCAGAGATATTAAAAATGGAATTTCTTGTTTTATTTCATTATTTTATCTGAATAATCTAAAAACTCAAAATTATTAAAACTTTTTACTTTTTAAACCATAAGATATGTTCTCAATGTTTACTTAGCGTAGTCTCAGCTGATTATTTCATAACAAGCATAGCAGAATGCGTCCTTTAACTGCATACTTTTGGCTGGAAGATATTAAGTAAATATTTGTAACACAATGACCTAGATGTGAAGGTTTTTATTTCTACTGTAAATTTATTTACTTTAATTACTGCACACTGGTACTTGCAGCCAAATCTTTGCTAGTACTTTGTTACTCAGTATTTTATCCAGCTATCTAGCTTCATGTTCATGTGTTCCCAACACCATAATTCATCTTTCAAAATAGATATCTAAATAATGTGAGATGCAATTGACTCAATGTCAGGGGGAAAAACAAACAAACAACCAAAGAAACAAGAAAACAAAATGAGATCGGATAAATCAATACAAGTACAAGAGAAACTTCAAAATGTAGCTTTATACTGAAAGGTTAAAGCCAACAAAACAGATCTTATATTTCAAGATTAATACAACATAAACCTGATCTCATATAACTGAAATCAGGAAAAATTCTCTGTTACACTTTACAAGGATTGGGCTTGAGTGTTCTGGGCTCTTTTTTTTCCTACAATTAAAGAACAGCTTACCCAGCTCATCATTACCCACATTTAGTGTACAGCACATACAAAGGGCTCAAGCAAAAAGATGCAGCATAAGGATTAAAATCACCCCTTTGCTTACAAATGATGGCACAGGACATGCTATTGGAAATTTGTAACCCACTACTACAACTAACTAAAGATTTATGCTATAAAGGAATATATACAAATGACTAAGCAGAACACTCAGCATAAGGATTAAGACTTCTTACCCCATATTTACACTGGCGGGATGTTGCTCCATACTGGAAGCGACACTGTTCATCAGCATCATACACCTGACCTGGGGCCACAGCTGGATAAAGAAAGTCACGCTTGGGAGGCTCATTATCAAGGCAAGTACCACGGCCCGAACTGTTCAACATAAAGGACCAAATCAATTAGGAATTCTACTGACTGTAAAGCACAGTAATGATATTATGTATCTAGTTCTTTTAACTAGTATCTAGTACTTTTAACAGTGCTGGGTGTGAAACAAATATAATTGCAATAAACAGACAGTAAAAAGGTACACCCATATTAACAAGAGAAAATATTTAGAGAGAATTAGGAAATTAAAGTAATTTTTCATTATTATTATTTAAAAAAAGGCTTGTTTCAGATTGTGAAATAATTTTATATATTATCCTTTTTAAAAGTGTATAAATTTCTGAGCCACACAAGACTGATTTTCATTTTTGGTTTAGGATTCCTATTTGTTTTCACTGAAGAAAAGCTACATTTAGTCATAGAATGAAAAATAAACAAATTAAGCAAATGCAAGAAATTCAGTTTACAATTTGAAATTAACTTTCTGATCCTTCAAACAGCTAAGTATAATCTTATAGATAGGAGCAGCTCAACTGGTTTATGTAAACTAAAACATATTCAAGTTTCAACATGACAAAATGTTTATAGGATCAGGACCTTAACATGCAAGCTTTGCTTCCATTCACGTGAAGAAAATGGTTACAGAGGTAAAAATTCTACAGGAACTTCAAATTTACCTATACTAGGGTGAGTGAAAAAAATTTTATGGGTCCAAGATCTTTTTTACTGTATTAATATTTAGTTCTAAAAAATTCATGTTGGAATCAAAAGAATCATCTTCGCAAACTTCAATATTTTCTTCTTTTTACATTCGCTGTTTTGTTCAGTGGTTGATGTTTTTTTCCCAAAATATGCCCATATTCAACCACAATATTTTAATGTAGTGGAATAAATAACAAAGAAAGCCAAAACCAGGCTGAGTTCTGTTTAGAAAACTTTGTACTTCGCTAAATAAAATTATTCAGTTTTATTGGGTCAGTGTGCATAAAAGAGGACAGATGCTTTTTTACTTTCATTTCACATGTGAATAAGTGAGGATTTTCAAAGAATTCTTATGGCAACACTTAAAATTTTTTTCCGACATTCCTACCAATTTTGCCAGCACTTATGTTCTGTTTTTTTCCAAATCTTTTCCATGCACCTTGCCAAAGGAACGTAATTTCAGAAGTGAATGTTCTACACTGTTTTTTGGAGATCTCCAATTTTCTATACTTTTCATCTGCAGATAAAAAAAGAGCAAAAAGCGTCCTTTAACTACATATTTTATGTTCTCATTTTAACTCTATTTTGATCAAGTCTTCAAAATGCTACAAAAGATCCATTGGAAAAATGAAGAAACAAACCTCGGCCAACCACTTCAGAAGGTGGTAATAAGAAGGCAAATAGCAACTAATGCAAGAACCAGGTAAATACTGGAAAAAATACAGTATTTGATGACAAATTCCAAGGAATTTGGTGTGATTCACCTGCATGCATGCATACATACCATGCCCATGCACCCACTCAGCTGAAATCTACTTTTAAAATATCAACTGTGTGGTTGTGGCATTAAAAAAATTGTGTACTTTCCCCTTTATCTCATGCAATTACTGCAAGTATATATATTTTCTAGCAGCAGAAGTTGGGAAAATATCCTTCAGTCTTTTCAAACATTCCAGTGGTGTATTTTGCACGAGGAGTGCATGTTTACAATTCCAGTATTAAAAGAACTGACATACAAGCTGATTTTTCTGCAATGTCTGGGCTAAACTGCAGATAGAATCTTTCCTTAAACAAGCAGTGAGAAGTTTAGCATTTGGCACCAGCTTGAGCTAGTATTGCCGTATGATGGGAACATTTCCATAGATTCCAATATTGCAGAGTTTACAAGATGACTGTAAACTGTGATCTTGTAAACAGACAGCCAAGGGCATAGTATATAAAATCCTCCTTACCTTCAGTGACTTCTCTCCACAGGCATAGGTACCCCTGCCCAAATTAGATTACAGAACCTGCTCTAATCTTTACATTTTCTAAATTAAAGTCTATACCTACTCAACAAGACATACAATGGCAGAAGATCAAGTCAAAAATCCTTGTACTGAATACAAAAATATGAGTCTTCTGCTCTAATTAGCAGATTTGCACCATAATGAAATATTGTTGTAGTAATTGAGAAAATTACAACTCAGAAGTCATTTTCCTACTAGCTTCATTATATCACAACCTCTAGACTGAAAATTTATTTCTGTCTTCCCTTCTGCTTCAGTTCTATTATTTATCTCAAGCAGTTGAGCAAAACTGACCCATGATACTGTATTGTGGGAACTGAAGTATCCTGGAAAAGAAATGGCATGATCTTTATAAACACATAAATAAAACCAGAGACTTTCCATTGGTAATGAAATGGCTGATCAAAGCTGTGCAAAGGATGAATAAAGGCTGAGGACCATTTAACCTTTCCAGAAAACTTTTACAGGACTTGGGAACGGTCCAATACTCTTGTGTGTATGTCCCTGTTCTCTCCTTCTTTGTTCTATCAAAGCAAAACCCAGATACTTGAGAAAAAAATTTATGTTAAATCTAGGGGAATGAACAAAAAAGGTCCAAGAAGATTAATAGTTTTGGAGAACTTTATAAACAGAGATCTAATAGTTATTATCAGACAGGCATATAAAAGTGTAGATGTAAAAAAGAATAAGAAAGAATGCCCCAAATACCTTCATATCCACAATTTTAGAAAACTTCTACTCGCAGTTACTTTTGTGCTCTTTGATTTTATCTTATATAAGAAGCATATACACCAAATCAAAAAATATACAGGATATCCCTGCAGAACATTTGCATTTCTGAACATGGGGTAGATATATCTTTGATGCCTGCAACAGAAATAAGATGATCTCGAACTGACCATTACATTCTATGACTCTACAAGGTACTACTAGTACTCAAAGTTTTTCTCATTTTCCTAACTTTAGGTTAAGTTTGTGAAGTTTTATGGAACATACTGGGACTTATTTCAATTATAAAATAGCTAAGCTTGATGTCATTTCAGCCCAGTACTCCAGTGTAGTGTCTCCAGAGATCCTTTTAAAACACTCTACAATATTATTTAAACCATTTTTTTTTTTATTTTAATACCACAGGACAGCAAATTATTCTTCTGTTTGAAAGCATAACAAGGATACTAGAACATTCTAGGAAAGCTTAAGATTTCAGACTGCTATCACTGCTAATTGCTCAACCAAATTAACACCAGCCAGGGATTAAATGCTTCCAAATATTTACAGACTGAACACAAAACTCAGTATCTCCATCTCAGCACAGATATCACAGCTGATTCTAAGACAAATAAAGAGAAAACCCAAAAACCACAGATGTAGAGCTCTCAGGGTTTGTGTTCCTATTACAGTATCTATTCCCAAATATCCCTACTTACACAGTACAACCCAACTCCTTCAATGGCTGAAGAAAATATCCCAAAATGCTGGCTCTGAAAATTGGTTTTGAACGTCACACAATTGCCTCATTCATAATAATGATGTGGACTATAATGCAAGCTACACTTAATAATCACAAATTAAATGTATTATAAATATTTGTGAGTATCTGTTATAACCAAATAATCACATACATAAATACATTGATAGTATACATAATGTTTTGTTTAATTCTGATATCAAATTACCCATAAAATATGAAAAAAGCAATAGTAAAAAATTATTAATAAAGAACACAGAGCATTTTTACATAACATACCATTAATTATTTACATGCCAATACATCTGGCTCCTAACAAAACCCCTACTTCATATTTATAAGTAAAAACTGATTTTTTAAAAGCACCAGGTTATAGCTCTGTATAGCTTATGAAACTTGCTTTACTTGACATTAATGGGTAAATATTAATGCACATTGTTCAGTAGTCTACAGATTTAAACATAAATATTTGTAGAATCTGAACATAAGTAACAGAACTATGATTTGGATTTGGTGTGCTTAAAATTAAAATGAAAGCCAAATGCAATTACTAAATAAAAGCTTTCTTGTATGTTAGGGAAATTCAGATTTACTACTCACTCCCCCTGATAAAATCTACTTCTTTCCATTCTCTTATGCCAAGGTTGGGTCTGTCTTAGTACCTATTTCATACAAAAGACTTTCGAATTACACACAATCTTTCCATCACCCTCAATTTCCCTTTTGCTTGGAGGTAGCAATTTGCTGTTTCTTTAACTCATATTATCTCCCATACTTTTCTGTGTTCCAAAGCATTATTTTATTCAATGGAATAATTATCCAGGAGCCATATAAGAAAAATCTATTGGTTCATCTATCAAACACAAAATCTGTTTTTAAGAGTTCAGGAGATACTACCATATAAAATACTGGACCAATTATTTATCTCATCAGATATTCAACAAATAATTTAATAACAATCCTCTGCTGGTTCTACCCTTTACAATTTCATTATATTTAAATAAATCAAAATGTAGACAAAGAGTAATACTTGCAGAGTCAACACTCAAAGCCATATTGCCATCCCATAATTACAGAAAGTCTTAGGTCTTTTTTTCAACTAAGTAGCCTTTTTACTAAAACGTAAGATTTTTAAAGTTTCAGAAATATATAGCAAATGAGGGCACATGTTTATTACTTAATTACCTGTTAGCAAAAAATAATTTAAATTTTGGTATAATTTAAAGAAAAGAAGCAAAATATAATCCAAAGTGTAGGCAAACACATAGTACTGAATGCAAATTTTCTCCACTGATTTGTAAAAAAAGACATTAAATTTTTATATGACTGATGTGACCTCATCTTTCAAAACTTAGTTTTGGTGCCAAAGTCTTAGTTTATACTTTTTTCAGAAGTTAATTTACATTTCTGGAGTATGAGGGAGCTGGCCAATGCACCACAGATAATATATGAGTCATATATAGATATATCCTATATTTACCTTGCATATCCACTTGTATATTTAAGATTCTTGGGCAGATGATATCTGGACCAGAACATGGAATGATTTTTAAATTTTTTTTTAATTGTTTTTTTCTGTATTGTCTGCATCGGCTTGCTTGGGCCAATATAGTTTTGGTTCTCTTCTAGAGTTAGAAAGTTGTAGTCTAAGATCTAAATCTTGCTGTATGGCAATCATAGAGTGTCTCCAAGAATTTCCTGACAGATCTTACTGAAATAATTTAAGATTCTTGGTTCTCCTCCATCTTCAAAAGAAAATCCTGCCTTTGAAAGACAGAGTTGCCATCTTGCTTCTTTTAACTCCTCTCCTGTTACTGACAAGAAAAATAAACTATGATTCCAGAAATCACCAAGGTTTTTTTTTTATATCAAAACATAGAAGTTATATATATCACACACATTTTGCATGTAATGAAATTAATGCTACTTGTTTTTCAATCACTGAAATTTTAGGCTTGATTCTTTTCTCCTACGAACAGATATTAAAGGTTTCTACTCATGTCACAGAAATCTGTCCCCTGAGACTGCCCTCCACGCCTCCAATTCTTAGTCAATATTACTGTAATTAGTTCCATATAATGTTAGTTAAATTAAAGCCATTGCAAATCACTTATGAACAATTCAGTTGATAAACTGAATTACGTCAATCTTCCTACCTAAAAGACTGATAAACAGCTATTACATACTTCAAGGAATTTTTGCTTCAAAAAAAAAATTTTCCTCTGGCCACTGCAGTCTTTATGCTGGTTGATCATCCTCACTGAGAGTTTTGGTAGACCTATTAGCATTATACAACTTTGCTTTGTCTTATTGTCATCCTTTGAGCCATATTTATCATCTTTCCATCCTCCTTCCAGCACTCCTGCAAAATAATCTGCTTTCCCAACTACTGCCTGACTGAACTGATAACCCTTCATTATTACTCCTCAGTGCAAAACTGCTGTAGCAAGCAGTGACCTAAGCTGGTAAACTAGTAAATTAATCTTCCTTCCCATAAAATACTGTGAACATGTAATGAAATTCTATCAAAATTCATTCCAGTTGTATTAATGTGATACCATGACAGCCTGGCCCAAAAAACGTGCAAAGGTCCAAAGGTATAAATCTAAAACAGACCAAGTATCTGCTTGGGTATCCGCATTTAATACCTTCATGTCCTACCTGTCTTGTCACACACAGCTAAACGAATTCCCAACCAGCTCAGCCTCTAAAGCTCTAAATTGGCAATTTTCTCACCTGTTGCTAAGTCATGAGGAAATACTAGGAAAAATATGAATCATTTTTCTTGTCAGGATGCAGACTTTTCTGCTCTTCTAAAAGTAGTCACAAATAGGTTGCCACATGAAACTTGCTATTTTTTTGCTTCTTCCTAACTGTTCACTACCTGAAATATACCTGCTCTTACAGCTGTTCTGTCTTAAGGAAAGGTGTGAATGGGTAAAGTTACTTTGGGTTCTGATAGTTTTCCTGCAGATATTGGTGTTACTCTAACAGCTGCCTGTTGCCATTGAGATGGCATAAAAGCTGGTGAGGAAACTAGAAACTGGAGAAACAAAGTAAAGTTTTACAAACTACTCTACCTTATGAAATAATAAATCAAATACTTTAAGGAAAAAAATCTATCAGTTCATTTATAGAATATTACATCCACAGACAATAAGAAGCATAGATTTATAATGAACAGACCACGTTTGAGAAATTTGACATTTTTGAAAACAGATTCCAGGATCAGTAGATGAAAGAAAAGTTATATTTGACTCTTATACAGTATTTAACAGTATTCCATATAACTGGAAAATCTACAAAAATTGTAATGTGTAATATAATGTGTGTCCAAGGTGGCTTTTTAAAAAAAAAAAAAATCTCCATTCCAGGTTACAAAAATACAACTTAAGTAGTACAAAACAAATAATTTATCATTACATCAGCAATGCATAGATTTTTTGTTTTTCTCTGGTTTAAATATCACTTAGTATCTTCCGTAATATTTTTTTTGTGAAATTCAGAGATGGTAATAATTCAAGGAGAGTTGCAAACACTGGCAATGATAGATAAGTCTCTCAAAAAACCCGAGGAGATTAGAACTATGGAAACAGATTCAACAAAGCACTTCTGGCTTTATGTTAATATAACTGCCATTTCACTGCCATCCCACAGACTTCAAAATTGAACTTACACGTAAATCAAACCTATGGAATGGAAAAAAATAATAGAGATGCTAACAGTAAATAATAAACTAAATCAATAAAAAACCCCAGTGTAAAAAGCCACAAGATAAAAATATTTTCAACTGGCAGTAAAAATTTGAAAGGCTACTGCATACATCAGGCTAAAATTTCAAACTGTGCAGGAGCATCATGAACAAACGTCCAGCTCTATTGTATTTGGAGAATAACACAAGCCACAGAATTTTATCATGCTCCGTTCCCTAAATCCACAAAAAAGAAATAATTCCTTCACTTCATGTTGAATTATGTCCACATGAGCAGACAGCTTTTTGTCAGGACAATTATGGAATCAAAATGGAGTTTTTTGGAGAAGAGCAAAAAACAGAAGTAAACAAGACAGAGAACAGCAGGAGTGTAACATGAAGAACAAGTTCCCAAATACTACAAGGAAATACCTGAACCATAAGCTTACAGTCAGAATTACAAAGCTGTGAAATAATCTTAGAAGAGATATGAAAACCATATTCTTTTCCATAGTTAAAACCAGGCTGCTATGACATTGTAGAAAGACTAATATAAACAGCATTGAATTAATGTAAGTAATAGGTAATTATAAAACAAAATAATTATGTATATTTTTAAAAGTAACTCTTTTGTTAAATACATACATACATATATATACATATACACTTTTATATATACATATAAAACCCCTTAGCAAATGAAATTATATTGTGAGAAACCTGGGCCACACATATATGGTAAGAATGATTTACTCATTTACTGCTTTAGTTTAGACATACATCTTAAATACACCAGTACATAAAACTGTGTGGGTGTACAGTTCAGAGGTGTAATACAAAATGCCTTAAACTATTACAGTAACTGATGTGAAGTTTTCTTCCTCTGAATAGCAACAGTATTAAATGCCTGTCTCTGCCCACTGACTCTACAGAACCTCAAGCACCTTGACAGCCCATGTCAGCAACTCTCTACATCATATGCAAAGCTACATTTGAGCCAACCTAAAGGTTTGGGTCTAGATTAGTCCCTTCAGAAAAGTTACAGAAGACAGCCTCTTATTCTGAAGAAAAGGACGTGCTAATTTTGTTCTTAGTAGCATTACAATTAGACAAGTGACTGGATTAAATGTCCCTCTCTTAAAATACTGCAAGTGCCTGAATTACTGAACAACCTGTATTTCTTTAGGAAATGATTGCACAGATGACACTGAACCTGCCAACTAACTGCTATTTGCCTCCAGTAAGCCCATCTTTCAGCATCTAAACAAGTCTGTTAAGAATCTGTTCTCAGTGAGCTCATGGTTATATGAACTTGTCTTCAAAATTTAAAACACATACAAGGCCTCATTATGAATCATCTATAACAATGTATATATTGATATGAATACATTTTGTGAATAGCATATTTTGACTGTTTGAGCTTTTTCATAGTGAAATTTCAGGTAGCAATCTACTTGTGGATTAAAACCACCACAGAGTAGAAGTTATCAGAATTTTAAAGTATTAATATAAAGATCTATCGCCAATGGTACCAAAGACCATTGACAGGTAAAAACCCACAAGACTGCATGAAAAACATCTGAAGAATGAAATGTAAAAGGAACAGGGCTATAATCATCTTCCCTTCATTAGATTCCCTCATATTATGGATGCTTACAAAACATGTGCCATAGACAAATTGTGCCCTCCTTTATTTCCAACTCTCAGATTAATGAAGTAATGAGGTATGATCAGTAATTCAGAATCTTTTGAGTAGATTAAAAACAGTAGAGAACTATTAAGGTGGTGACTGGAGCAAAAGAAGCTTTTGCCATTACATTGAAATAATGCTCTACAGAAAAAAAAAATTTTAATTACTCACTATATTTCTGTCCATTATAAAAAGGTAAGCATCAGAACAGGTATCTCTATATCTATATCTCTACAATTGATCCCCAAAAGTGTCAATTTTTTGAAAACTCATTCTTTTGGAGAGATTACTTACTCTAAAAAACTGGTGATGTAATCCCGACTGCAAGCTGACCAGGAGAAAGGATTGGTGTTTGCTGTAATATGAGCTGCCATTAGCTTTGCTGCTTCATGACCTTTGGTCCCACAGGAATTTCCAATTCCATCATGATTCATACCAAAACTGCTCAAAAAAGTAGGAGAAAAACAGCCCATTACTTTTCTACAGCATCAGATATTGCTTCAAACAAAATGTCATCTTTACACTAATCACGTTGGACTTAAAAGAGCACAGTGCAGGAAAAGCCCTAAGTAGAGAGTCAGTTAAGTTCTGTTTAGTTTATTCAGATCTCATAATACAGCAAAATAACATAACTTTCTTTCCTTCTATGGATTTTTGGAAGCATTTTATTTGTTTTCTAAAGCTTTTAAAAAAAACGTAACAGTTTTCTTCCAAGACAAAGAGCACTCAAGCCTTTATTTGGTATGGTACTCGGATATGGAATATTTATTATAGTGCAGATTCTTGGATTAGTAAAAAAAGTACAAAGAATAGGTGTTGTTGCTGTAACAATACACTATATATAAGCACAGTGCAACCAATGGTAATTCAGTAGAACGTGAGTTTTGCAGTTCCTAGGACCATCCTGTACGCACACTCCCTCTCTGTATCTATTCACAGAGGGACTTGGAGCCCTTCAGTTAGAGTTTTGTCAAAGAATGTCAAAATGAAGACAATTAAAAATCAGCAGAATATATAATAACCCTCTGGATGGAATTGGCCAAAAGAGATTTTCAGAAAAAGAAATTAATTTTCAAGAAAGATTATATGACTCTAGTAAAAAATATCCTAAAGAATCTTCATATCTTAGAAGCCCTTTGAACTATAGATCATCAACATAACTATTAAATTAAAACTAGAAGTAAATTCACCATCTATTTCAACAGACTTTCATCACAGATTGTCTTTGTTTAGGACAATCAACAGTATATACCTTATGGATGTGAATAAACAAGGCACCTGAACAGGATATTTCTCAATAGTATATACGTTTCTAAAACTCCATCCACTCTGTTTTTGATTAACTTTCATTGAATTGCTTGGGGAGAAACGTTTTTCCCCTCATTTCATATTTTTTTAAATATTAAGCTTTGGTCAAATTTACTCCTTCTCAAAGGCTTAAGAAATCCGAGGCGCAGATAGTGAGAGACACAGGAACTTCTCTGATAATGAGACAGAGAAGTAATTAAAACAATGCCAAAGCTGAGATACTGAACTCCCAGAATCATACAGAGAGATCAGTCTTTGGAGTTTTCTGTATGCTGAAAGGACTGACTCTCTGATTTCTTGCACATTATTCATGAACACAAATGTGTTAAGGCACTCAGTTTTGATTTTCTGTAACATTTAGGACTGACTGCAAGAACATACAAAAAGTAGTAAATAAGAAACTGACTTTTTATCAGCTGACAATACCATTTCATACCAGTTCATGACACTTTCTTCACTGAAAGCAGTGGTAGTTGTGTTATATGAATCTGAATATATTGCTTCAGAATGTGGTATAAAACCCCAAGTTATGTAATGTTACCCTGAAGTTTAATACACTAAGTATTATTTCACCTCATCAGATGTCGTAACAACCTACAAGTGGAAGGTGTTGGCAACCACTCCTTCCAAAAAAAAAAAAGAACATCAGTGAATGATGGATGATTTCTACAGGATCAGGAAGGACTTCATCATCAAAAAAGTATGGCTGCTTTGCCTGTGGGATGTGTCCCTATGGAACACATATTCTGCAGCAATGCCTGCATGTGTCTGGCTCAGTTTGTGGTATCTCACTAATGCAGAAGCCATATACTGTATTATTCACTGGAAAGGTCTGACTGACATCTTAGATTGATATATAATCAAATAAAGAATGCATCTTGCTTAAAAAATACAGCTTTATTCAACTCATCTGAGCAATGCAATGCAATGAAACAGTGTTAGTTCTTATGATCTTATCAATATCCATATTAGGAGAGGAAAGAACTTAGATGTCCTGTGCAGCAAACTGAACCAGAATTTTACAATGAAAAATGAGCTTTATTTACCTGTTCTCAGTGGCAATTATTTCCTAGAATTTGGGGTACTTCAAATAGAAACATTCCTTTTTGAAATGTCTCTGTACCATTTCTGAAAACAGAGAACATTATTTTTTAATTATCTCCATAAATTACTCCTTTACAGAAGTAAGTTGGATGATTCTTATATTCAGCTTAGCTGTAGTTAGTGTATTCTATTTGTTAAAAAACTTACAGACTTCAGTTTTCTGGGAAATTAATTTTTTATCTTTTGGGCATATAAGTAAAAAAACAAACTTCATGGTTTAATAACTTTCCTTCTACCTGCTCTCCTTGTGAAAAAGATAATGTTGGTGACAGTGGCAGTCGTATGCCTGATAAAAAGCATGTCTGTGAACGGAAGCCATAAATTCTGATGCACATGGAAACTCAATCAATGCCTTTCCATGAAGCAGTGGTATACTTCATAAATATTCGTTCATCTAAATCATCTATTCCTTTCCAAGAAGGCTTTTCTACGTGTCCTTGCTTCTGAATTTAGGAGGAATGTGATCATGAGGTGCAGGTAACTTTTTTCTGATGTTTGCAGAAGGGTTTTACAACTACTGTCATCATTTCCAAAGATGGTAGTGGCAGCATGCCATTACACTCCAGTAATTTGCCCTCCTGTGGGCAGGATTGCAGATGGAAACACATTTCTGACCAAATTAACAGTTATATTTCCATCAGAACATGCTGGTCATATTTGGCCATCATTACATTAAAACTAGGTCTTTACAAAAGCATGTTTGCAATTGGATTGGCATGGAAAGGTAGGGAAGAAAGTAAGGAACATAAAATATTCTTTGTGGAGCCACTGTTATAATTTGCCTACCTTTTTCAAACTCACTAAATATACACAGACTGTACTCCTTTCCCTGGCTTAAAAAGCCTGTCTAAAACTACCAGTATAATTTTGTCTTTACAAGAACAGCCAGATGGGTGAGCAGAGACTGAAATCTCCTCAGCTGACACAGACATTATCCTTTGAAGTTATCTTTCCACCTACCATCTCAAGGAAGAATGTTTAACCCAGCATGTCTTGGCGTTTTCATGCATTATGGCTCCTCATTTCCCAAGAGAGCACTTACTTTACATTACCATACAAAGAATTGTGCACAGTAGAAACACTTAAAAAATTTAAGATTATAACTGAAACTCTCCTGAAAATTATCACCAGTTTCTATGCTTAAAAAATTCTAAGGCAGCACATCCAAGTAGTGCTCACTGCCTGTTTCACTTACCAACATCTGTAACTGAACAGATTTTTTTTCCTTTGGAAATCTGTTTTTCCTTACATCTGAAAAAATTATCTGAGGGAATTATTTGTAATACACATCCAGCTTACGATCCAACCCCAAAAATCACAGGGGAGATAACTAGTGTCAGCTGCATTGAATAAAAGGGCAATAGATAAGCAGAGACCCTGGAGGATAAGCAGAGGGAAGGATGTGAATATAAGCTTCTTGTCTACCCTTCTTTTATCTTGCAAAAAACCCCAGCATTGCAGATCCCTACAGTTTAATTTGGTTACTGATATATTTGGTAGTTCTAAACAATGATGGTTATGGCTGCCAAAACACTTACTGCTGATATATATGAAATTACAGCAGTCATTTTTATGAGACAGCCAGAACGCTTCTGTTCTTATTTACTACCCAGACACTTCAGACTCAGAGAAGTGACAGATACACACCAATCTGAATGCATCTCCATACTCTTCACTGTGATTTATTTTGTATACCATGTACTTTATTAGCGCTGAAATTACCTTAAAAGTGGTACTCAGGTGAAATGCTATTTCTCAAACAATTATCCCTGCTATCCAGCTGAAATACTAATTATCTGTGTATCAAACAATTTCACAGGGTTTGGAGCATTCAGAAAAGCAAAGATTGATAATGTGTTATTTCTCTAAATACAATGGGGAATGTTAGGGTTTTTTGTTTCTTACCAATTAATTAGTTATATGAATTTGGCACATTTTTTTTAAAGCAGTGTCTTTTGTGTTGCTCTGCCACTTGTTTAACAGCATTAGGAAGAAGTGTGCCAGAGACAGAATTGTGAGTCACGTGAGGAGAATAAGTTACAGGAACACAAGCAAGAGAAATACTGTAAAGTCAAGCACTGGAACTTGTACATTATCTGAGGCTGATTTACAGTTCCAAAAACTACATATCCTTAGGATAAAGAATTAGTACCCTATCCTTCTAAGACAAATACAAGCAATTTACACCTTAAGAGGTTTTAGGTATTAATTATCTGTACTAGGAGATGAACACACATGCTGGGAGTGAAATGGGCTATTTTCAAGTATCTTGACACTAGGTACATTGCAAGTATTTCCACCAGCGTCTCAGCCTGGTAGATACACTCACCTAAAATTTATGGAGAATGAAGTAAAGGGTAGGGAAGGGTAATAAAGTGCATCAATGAAGAATACTTTAAAAGTTTCTAAAGGTAAATCTCTGCCACAGTGCGGGCATGCTTGAACAAGCATTCCTGTATTTGATGGAAGACCTAAATAGAGATTCATAATTTGCTTGGAGAAACTGTTTATCATATTAGATACAAAAATTTTCATAAAATTTGTATTAAGTAATTTTGCCAGTATATTGTACTTATTCTCATAATGGTTTAAAAAGTGTAATTTAAACCTATATACGTACTTCATACAACTTAGAATGTCTGTTTAGGGCCTAATTGAAAAATTAGAACTGTTAGCTTCCCTACATCTGTAAATAGAGTCACAGCTTTAAATAGAGTCAGTACTTTTCTCAGTGTCAACAGAAAATATGCAAGGGAAGAAAGGAAAAACTACACTGTTTCAACATTATTTTGTTCAGTAAAAAGTGGGTGAATCTGAACATAGACTACTATTAAAGAATAGTAATTTTTTTTCCCTATAATATCAGAGCTACATGGAACAAAGCACAATTTCTATGTGGACATACATGGTAGCTTTATAAATTATTATCTTGTCTACTAGTAGACAAGTAGAGAAATATCTGTCAATTGTTATGAGGTTATGGTAAATTTTGGATTTTTCTCAGGAACAAAAGTAAGCACTTCTTCTTTAATTTTGTAAACATTTTCTCCATACTCTCTTAAAAGAGAAATCTCCTCTTTCTATGTAGCCCTCCATATAATTTTAGCCAATGTTATAAAAGTCTTAGTTATAGCTACATAACAGCATGAACATTAAAATTTATCATTAAATGGCATTACAAATGAATGGATAAATAATCAAAAAGTATTGTCTTGAAAAATCAGTTTATTTTAATTTAGGATTCCAAGCATTGATGCATGTATTGAAACCACCTAACACTGCATATTCCTCAAGAGAAGAATCAAGGTTAATTAGTTATTTCACCTTCTATTTCCACATCTTAACATGGATTTTAACCTTGACTACTACTTCCCGCATTTGGACATCATTCTGCGGGTTGGAGTATCCCTAATGCTTTATTTTGAAGTAATGCAGAATTTTATTTGGGTGAAACATATTGCTTCCTTGAAACTTGGGAAACAAACTAATTCAGTAATTGGAGCTTTGTACAATGTATACCTGCCATGAAATTCGACGTAATTTTCACACACTTCCATCCTAATTTTTCCTATTTGCTTCCTAAATGTTCTTCTCTCAGTTATGGATAACAACCAAACACCCCATCAAAAACAATTTTTAAAATTAAACATAATATAGTATTAAATAACATATGAGGCTCTTAAAAGCACAGCCATTTCTAAATTATTAAAAACCAATGCAGTTTATTCAGAAACCTGAACTTTTTATAGGGAAATGACAGACTTCTGCAGGACTATTGCAAAAAAGCAGAACACAAACTTCTCCTGGATTACATTGCCATAGCTATCCAGCCTTCATGGCACAGTAACATCAAGTAAGCCTTGTGTTCTACACAAAGCAAATAGTGCAAATGCATTAGGTCTTTATGCTGTAGGTCAAAGTGGAAAGTATTTGCTTCAATCAGGAACCTTCTAAGCTCAGATATCCTTTGGAAATTCAAGATGCCCTGAAGGTTATGAAAATCTTCCACTTCATCCCCATTTATTCTTAGACTTCAGTTAAGACCTGTGAAGTCTTACTATGTTCAGTTTCCTTGATAAAGGTGCTATGCTGTTAGAAAAATTTAGTACGGCGAATTCTGAAGGTCAAATAATATTTCAGATATGTAAAGACAGACTTTTTTCACATTTTAAATACAAACATGCAATACAATTTTGCCATTTGTTTACAATGTTTCATTTTACGTGCATGTCACTAAAACTGAAGTCTTTTTTAGAAAGAAAACTTTCTAAAATCTGTATTATAAAAGCAGGCATAAAACAGTGTTCCTTTAGCAAAAGAGACCAGGGCGGAGGATGGTGGGTGGGGAGTGAGAGAGTTAGAAATAAGTATGTTTGGTCTTATGTAGCGTGTGGACACATTTTGGTTAAGGTTTTTTGTCAGTTTTGTTTTGTTGGAATTCTCATTTCTTTGGTTGGTTTGGTTTGATTTAATTTTGTTTCATCTCATTTTGTTGGGTATTGGTTTGGGGTTTTTAAACTAAAAAAATATAGTTAAACTGTCCCTAAAAATTCAAGCCATTTGAATTCCATCACTCCTAGACATCTAGTAGGAATAAGCATACTGAGTTCTGTTTGCTGTTGAGGTGTTCATACACTGCAGATTTGAGAGGCACTGCTATAGTTAAAGATGGAAGACATCATCATCAGAGACAAAACAATGACAACTGAATCAATCAGAGAGCTGACAGGAGATGATTGTTAGTACAATCCATCCTAGCTGTTTCAACTAGTTTTGAAAAAGCTATTGTAAAGTTTGGTATATGTGTCTCTATTACCTCAGACTGGAGTCTTTCTAGTTTTACAAAAAAGACATTGCTTGACACGCACTTCTAGAAAGCCTCTCTCTAAAACTCAGATCCAGTAATGCAGCTGAAGTTTGACTGATTGTAGTGAGTTGGCCCTAGCTGAATGCCAGGCACCCACCCTCTCTTCCTCTGCTGGACAGGACAGAGAAAGTATCAGGAAAGGGTTGAAACAGGGAAAGGAAGAGACCACTCACCAATTACCATCATGAGCAAAAGAGATTCAATTTACTGAAATCAGCTTAATTTTACTACCAATCAAATCAGAGTAGGAGTATGAAAAATAAAAACTAAATCTTAAAACAACTTTGTCCCCATCCACCCCTTCTTTCCAGGCCCAAGTTTACTCCTGAATGGACAATGGGGGTTACAGTTGTTATATATCACTGCTGCTCCTTTTACCTCATACTGTTCCCTTCTCCAGCATGGAGTCCCACCCCACCACTGCAGGCAGTTTTACATTAAATTCTTCAACATGAGTCCTTCCAACGGGCTGCAATCCCATGAACTGCTCCAGCATGGGTCCTGTCCTTCCTGTCCTGCTCCTCTTTGGGTCCCCCATGGGGTCACAAGTCCTACCAGCAAACCTGCTCCAGCATGGGCTCCTCTCCCCATAGGGTCACAGGTCCTATGAGGACCCTGCTCCAGCACAGGCCTCCCATGGAGCCACAGCCTCCCTTCAGGCATCCACCTGTTCCAACATAGCATTCTCCAAGGGCTGCAGGTGGATCTCTGCCGCCTTGTGTTCCCCTATGGGCTGCAGGGCACAGCTGCCTCACCATGGTCTGCACCACGGGCTGACCACCTCAGCTCCAGTGCCTTCTCACTGACCTTGGGGTCTGCAGAGTTGTTTACCTCACGTACCCTCACTCATCTTTTCTGACTGTTGTACAGTTATTTTTCTACCCCCTTTCTAAAACGTGTTATCCCAGAAACCCTACCACTGTCACAGATGGGTCCATTGTCCTACCACTGTCACTCCATCCTGGAGCCTCTTGGCATCAGCTCTATGGGACAAGGAGGATGTGTCTGGCAGCTTCCCACAAAAGCCACCCCTGTTGCTTGCCTGCTACTAAAACCTGGCCATGCAAACCCAATGCACTGCTCAAACATGAAGCTCACTGGTCCTTGAAGAATGAGGTAAAGACAAGCATCTCCTGAAAGGACCCCCAGATTACAAACTTTACTCCAGCACTGAAGACCACCCTTCCTATATAGAAGGAGGGGTATTTATACAATTTCTCATTTTGCATACAGGCTGAAACTAGACTTTAAAAAGTGCCAGAATTGCAGACGCACTTTAGCTGTACAAACTAATTTAGAACTAAATGAATAATTGAAACTAGTGCTGTTCTTTATCTGGAAGACAATTTATTCAGTTGGACTATATGTTCTTACTATTCTCATATATTTTTTTATCAAGACTGTCAAACTGTCAAATTTAAATTCATTACATCATCTATAAGTCATGACAATTCTGAATTTTCAGTAACTATTTTAGCCACCAATCTTACCTACCATCTCCTTTCATACAGCCCTCAATGGCTGTCTGACATTAGTAAATTCTTTTCTTACTCCAAGTTCTTTGGGCAGTTTTCTGTCCTAAGCCTAGTCCACTATCCTCATGTTTTGACATTTCTTTTTCCTCCATTTTTCACTTTCCAAATCTCAGCTAACTCCTCCACAAAACTGCAACAATGAATGGTAAAACACCTTTTTTTTTTTTCCCAGACCTCTTCCAGTGGAATATGGACTTACTTAGCAGTTTAACTAAGGATGCTGTATGGGACAAACTAGAAATTTTAGAGCATATCCAAATATAAAAGCATAGAGCAGAAAACCACATAATTCACCTGGCTGGGGAATAGAAAATGGGACTGGGACATCATTCAACTCGTCCGAGATAAAAGGATGATCAGGCCTGCAAAGGGTTCCTCTCTTTGCTAAGGAGAAGAAGTCAAACTTTGCTTGACAATTTAGGGGATAAACACTCAATCACTCAATTCTCACTCCTGGTACAAGAAGTCACTGTTTGTGATTTTTGCTTACCAAAAATCTTAAGCATCTTTGGTGTGAAATATATAATGGTAGGAAAGCAGACATTCATGTATGTCAAACATCAAAATTCAGTTTTCTAGAGAAATTATTCTGAAGTTGAGAGGGCCAACTCTGAAATTCATCTAATTCACAGAAGCACTAAGTGTAATACAAGGCTGTTCTCAGAATCATGGCTAGGGAGAAACAATCATAAAATGCCCTCAAGAAAGAAAGAATCACTGTGTACCACCATCTTCAATAAAAACAGCAAAAACCAAAAGTACCAGAAGTACCAGCAAAGTACCAAAACTGGGTTACCTACATATAAATACTACAAGTGGTAAGGAATCGAAGCCAAAAAAAGTGTCATCAAAAAAACTGTAACTATTTAACAGAAATTATGACAGCCTGTTACAATCAGACTCCCAGTTCCTTTAAGGTTTCAAGAAGTACTTTCCTGGTGTTCTTCAACCAAATGGAACTAATTTGGATCAATACAAGTTAAATGAGTTAAATTTAACACACTATGATATACAGGAATTGAGACTGAAGTAATGACTTCTCATCACTCTAAAATTCAGAAAAGTACTAACAACAAGCTGAGCCACACTTCCATCAGGGAAGCTTATAAATTGAATTTTGGAGAAACTGTGGATAATCCATCAAAAATATGTATTATCATAATTTTTCTCTTTTAATCACTAAAGAATTTTGATCCTCAGTTCAAAACTTTTCAGTATTCCATAGCAACTGTACAATTAGTAAAACAATGATCTTTCAAAGGCAATTCTCCCATTCCAATCTAATTAGAAGGCTATCCAGAAAAGCATTTATTCTTGAAAACTTAAGAGACTGATTAAAAACTTAAGAGTCAGATTGTGGTTATAATGTTCAATCATACCTTAAGTATTTATGGGAGGGGTGTATGTATTTTTTTTGCTTCTGTCCTCACCACTTATACATTTTTTATGTGCATATTCATCAACCACTTGGATGAAGGGGCTCAGCATATTCACTGAGGACAGAGCTGGGAGGAATGTCCAACACTCTGGAGTGCTGCACATTCCTTCAGAAGGACCTCAACAGGTTGGAGAAATGGCAGAGAAGAAGCATCTGATATTCAGCAAATGCAGGGTCCTGCTCCTGGGAAGGAACAACCCCAGGCACCAGCACAGTCTGGAGCTGACCTGCTGGGTCAGCAGCTCTGTGGAGAAGGATCTGGGGGTCCTGGTGGACAACCAGCTGTCCATGGACACACCAGCAGCTTGTCTTGGTGGCCAAGAAAGCCACTGGAATCATGGAAGAGCATTGCCAGGATGTCACGGAAGGTGATCCTTCAGCCCTGGTGAGGCCTCACTTGGAGTGCTGTGTCCAGTTCTGAGCTCCTCAGGACAAGAGGGACATGGAGCTGAAAGAGCAGGTCCAGCAGAGATAATTAGGGGACTGGAGCAGTTCTCAACTCCCAAAGGGAGTTGGGCTCTATCAGCCTTAGGAAGAGATGACTGAGAGGGGACCTCATCAGTGCCTATAACTATATGAAGGGGAGGTACCAAGCAAGACTCTTCTTAGAGATGCTGAGCAATAGGACAGAAATTGATGCATACAAGTTACACCTGGACACGAGGAAGAATTTCTTTACTGTGCAGGTGACTGTACACTGGAGCAGATTGCCCAGAGGGGGTGTGAAGTCTCCCTCACTGCAGATATTCAGGAACAATCTGGATACAACCTGTGCTATATGCTCTAGAGAGATCCTGCTTGAGCAGGGAGGTTGGACCAGATGACCCCCTGTGATCCCTTTCAGCCTGACCCATTCTGTGATTCTGTGTAATTGAGCATTCTTTTGTTGTATGTTACACATTCCTTGTGGACATGTTCTTTAAATGCTTCTATTTTTCATTTAACAATGAAGTCAATTTCCTATTCTAAGTCTGAAAAGAGGTACCGCTGAACTAAAAAGTTTACAAGGCTCTAAGAAACAATTATTTTACTCACATATGCAAATAATGTCTAGTAGGTACTGGAAACTAGGAGACTGAGAGGAAATAATGTCTTTGACATATCTGTAGAGGCATTCAGTCACTGCGTGTGATGTTGTAGCTAGCACAAAACATCTTGAAGATTTTTTGCCTGCATATTCTTTCCAGATTTTACTGATGGTAGTCACATGGCATGTTAATTCTTTAAAACCAAACTTGCAGTGCAAATTTCTTTAGTAATTGTGCAGTCAAAACCAACCCCAACTTGTATAAAAGCCAAAGTAATATTATTTCTGCATCTTATCAAATCAACATTTGACATATCATGCCATCTCAAGAATTAGCTGAAAGCCTCAAAGAGCTGAGATTTCAGAATTTTAAAAGACCTTATGTATAAGAAGCCAAAAGATACCAAACACAAAAAACACTGATGGTAAAAACATTCCTATGACCATGTTCCTGTGTCACCTGCTTGGGGTGACCTTGCTTTGGCAGGGGTTTGAATGAGATGATACCCAGAGGTCCTACCCAAACCTAGTAATTCTGTGATTCCATGAATATGTAGGTGTATGACACAGGAATTAGAATGAAAATACTGTATTGGAAGGTGGGGAGTTTTATTATTTATTTGACAAATTCACAGCAAGGTCATCTATATAATACAAAATGTTACTTACTGGAATTTGAGAACTATTAATATTTAATGATTGGAGGACCTCTTTCCTCTAGAAGGAAGATAGGATGGCAGGGAGGCAGGAAGGGAGGGAGGCAGGGAGGGAGGCAGGCAGGCAGGCAGGAACTCAGGAAGGCAGGAAGGAAGGGAGAGACATCAGGGAAGTTATTATATGTCTTTTAAAATTATTATTATTTTTCAGATCTTATGCAATTGCTTTTGAATTCTAAAATTCATCTACACTAGACATGTAGGGGCTTGTTCATACACAATATAAATGAGAGCACAGTTGCCCAGTGATTATCTGATACAATAGGTGGGCTAAAAACCACTGTTTACTTTCAACTCTTTTTTTGAGTTCATTTCAGTCCATAATGGAATTTTTAGCAGTTCCATCATCTAATGAGTGGAATAGCATGTTGTCCATAACTCTGTATTGGTCAACCCATGTACATAAATAAGGAAACCTCTTGAGAAAAGAAGGTGCCCAGTCTTTTTAGAGTCATCACACTGTACTAACAGTGCTGTCTTTTGATGGAAGGCCTGAAATATTTCCAAACCAAACACTACTCAGATTTTATCAGTGTCATAACAACATAGTCCTTAAAACTATCTGCTGGTACTTTAAATGTAACAAGTGATGCTGACTGCTCTATGTCTTTTTTAGATAGATCATGCTCGATGGAAAGAGGACTTAAAGAATATGAGTACTGACAATAGAATCAATATTTCAATTATAAGAGTATGAATTATATTAAGGACAAAATTAAAACAGGAAAAAAATATTTACCTTTTAACCACTTCTCTTTCATAAAGAAAGGCAGAAAAAAGTAAGGGGGGAGAAAATTTTTCAAAGCCAAATATTTAAAAATATGAAACAGGGTAGGAAGGTTGTGAGTCAAGTCTCAGAAGGACAGATTTAACTGGAATCTGAAATCAAAGGGTATACAATGAGTCTTCAGTTCTAAATTTAAAGCCTCTGGTAATTCATATGAAATAAAATGTAATGCCACTCATGAATACCATATACAGAATTACGGAACATCACAATAGAGATGATGAAGGAAAAAGATTATATTGATTATTCACTAATATTAAAAAGGTGATAAATTAAAACATATTCTTATTTTAAACTCACTCACTTGTGACCAATCTCATGTGCAATGGTAAAAGCTGAACCTAGGCCAATGTCTTCATTAATGCTGCAGCTCCTTTCAGGCTCACACATTCCAGCCACAGAGGCCAAGCCTGAATAAACAGAAGGAGACACAAAGGGTCATGCCAAGGTGTTTCAGTCTTAAAAGCCCTAGTTATAAATGCCTGGATTCTTTTTAATAACTTCTATGCACAGAAGGAGCAGTTGGCAAAAGGTTAACTTTCTAGTCATTTGCAAAATCACTGGGGGGAATTTCACTTTGCCGGCTAGACATTAATATTTTTTGAACTGCAGTCAGTGCTGGAAAATGTCTAGACTAGGGGTTAGATTTATAAATTTTACTTCTGGTAACTTGGGACCACCTAGTAACTTGAGCCAGGAGAGGGAATTCAAGAAAGCATTTCTACTTTAACATTCTTGTGCCTGAAGAAAGCAAAATGTATCCACATTATTTTTCTAAAGAAATCTGTTTAAGTTTAGTGGGTTCATAAAAACATACAAGCAACTTTTTTAGCTATGAAAAACCTCACATGGTAAGCTAAAAAAAAATTAAAAAAACAAAACTGAATGCATCAGTGAAGACAGAGGAGACACGTTAATAACAAGCACGCATTTAACCATGGAAGTCTTTTCCATTTATCACCCATCATCTTCTGGCATTAAAACCTTATTGTGTTACAAGGGCTTTTAAAAACTTTCTTCAGAGAAAAACACCACTGACATTTACTGACTATGGTTGTTCTGTATCTTACACATTTTTCAGCAACATATTATTACAGAACATACCGCAGTTATAATTTAGTGCCATTAGAGAAAGCGTTAAACATCAGATTTATTTAATGTATTTCTCTTCCTAGAATTTCTTATCTCAAAGAAGCAGAAAACCTTTCTTTAAGGAAGTTTACCTGCTCAGTTAACTACATTATAAAAAAGTCCAGAAAAAACAAACAAACAAACAAAGAGACAAACATACAAAAACCAATATAAAAACCAAAACAAACAAAAAATAAATTCAAACAACCCCAAGAACAACAACTACAAAATTGAAAAGGTTTAACTTTGGTTGAGAGATGAGGGGAATGGAACAGGGAGTGGGGAAGAGAGAAAGCAAACTTCAAGTTATTCTATTTGGACTAACAGTAAGAAAGTTGTAATATGACAAGTGCTCCCTGCCATGTCCACATTAGCAAATAATTTGAAGCCATAAGATTGGATCAGCACAGTGAAGCACTGATGCTGAGGCTCTTTGCCTGTCTTTGCCTGCTGGTTTGGCCATTCTGGACTAGTTAAATCCTGTAGGCTTAACATCACTACACATGTGGCTCAAAGCTTCCTGAAGGGGAAAAATATTGCAGGAGTATCATGAGAACACACCCCATGGGTGATCTCAGGTCTCCTGTACACATATAGAACATTTGTGGACTACATGTTCCATGTGTGTCCCAAACAAAATTAATTTGGACACAACAAAACTTCTCCGATAGCCAGATTGACATGGGCAAAAGCTGATTGTATGTGTCTGGAGAGTCTTCAATGTGCCACCTGCAAAAAATGCAGTAATTATAGGTCACCCATGCAGTTCTAATTGAAGAAATTCTGAAGACAACATGGAAATACATATATCTACAACTATCATGTTCCCCTGCAAAGACCACCATATTTGAATAATAAAGTCATCTCCATCTTCAGTTCTTAAAACCGAGGATTTACTTCACCAAGTGACCACACCACGGTCTTCACCTATAAACCAATATAACGCCATACCATGCTTGCAGAGAGTGATAGAGATCAAGTTAAGAACTCAGTCAGTGACTCAGACTTTAAAAGGAGTTGTCCTTCACTGGGGCCACAGACACACAGTGACGTCTGAGGTCTACCTTTTCTAAGAGGTTCCATGAAAGGTTCTCTGCTTCAGGTGTCTGAAATAGGATACAGATGCTTATACCACATGAAATCTTTTACTTCTGTCTCTTCCTAGAATACCAATTATCCAATTATTCAAGCTTCTTTTGACCTTCTGAGACCCATCTGTGACTTTTTTTCACAGATGCCTTTTGATATATATATATATACATGACTAACTTTAGTTACTGGATGTCAGTGTGACTTAAGTATATCAAATGCCTTGCAAAAGAGGACTACAGGGCCTTGTCTCTTCTCCAATACAATGCCTATAAAGCAGAAAAATTGTCATGGTTTTGTTGCCAAGACCCCTATAACAGTTAGTTGGATCTGATACTATATGTGACTCTCATTTTTAATTTTTTTTTTAAGTAAACTTTTTGTTTAATAAAATATTTGCCAAATCTATCCTCTGTTACACTGGATTCAAGTGAAGTAAAATTTGCCTTTATGCCAAAATCTGATAGAGTAGGAGCTAGTACACTAATGCTCTGTGTTAAAAGTATCACATAAAAATATCAAATAGTTCATGCATGAATGTGTTCTCTTTCAACCTTTCTTTTTTTAACACTTGCAAAGCCAGTTCTAAGACATTATCTCTTCAGTTTCATCACCTCGAATGCTAAATAAAAACAATGACATTTAGAAATTCATCAGCATGATTTGCCTTTTACTAGAGCATGCTGTGGAGTTTTTTAATTAAAAAAAGTAGTACACTGCTATTTTTTTATATTCACAGCAGGCAAAATTCTGGTACCTTTCACCATGCAAACTACACCCCTCTGCCAGAAGCATTGTACTGACTTGCAAGAGACTTACAGAAAAAATTAACATGGGCTAAGGCTAAGGCTATCAAGCATATACTAATATAGGGAAAGACAAAGCAACTACAATCATGAACTCTGACTGAGAAAAGTATAAATAATATGAACTAGTTGAATTAGTCTTTAATCACCTGCAAGAAAGAGGCTTATGAAAGGATGCAAACTGAAAAACAAAATCTAAACAAGTGTTATATTAGTCCTTGAATAATGTTCCCTTTATACTTTAAAGCACCATTGGAGAAAACAATTCGTATTTGTAAGTCATCTATAGTTATTTATTGTAGTAAATAACTTCTGGTGACCTATTTAGGTATTGAGGGAACAATAGCTCTCCATCCTTAATTTAAAGTTGCCATGTGCACTTCTCCATTATCAAAAGCACTGTTTCAAGTCGTTTCAATGTTATTGTATTTTCTGTCACTGTGTTATATTTTTCTAAGTCTGTGAAAGGAAAAATATGAAGCTGTACTGCACAAGCAACAGTGTAAACCTCAAAGTCCATTTCTTTTGCAACATTTATGGGGGCACTTTTATAACCTTCTTGAGGATTTTAACTTCTGTTTTTTTCATCTAGATTATGGACATCAGTAAGTGGAAATAAACAGCAAGTTCTCTTCTGTAAGAAGCAATATTGAGTCATCTGCTAGATTTTATCAGAACTACAGCTGTCAGAGATAAAACACATAGCACCAGCACACATAATTCAAACTTCCAGCAATGTATCAAAGCCAAAATCCACTTAAATTATCTTTTATTTTTTGTGTTTATAAAACTGCAAAATTTTGAAAGTACAAACTTAAAAACATCTAATTAGTCAGTAAGCCAACAGCTGAGTATAAAACAAGGGAACAGCAAATATGAGCTGTAATTTCTCTTTATAATCTTACCCAGTGTTCCACAAGGCTTGTTTTTATAAGTGCAGATATCATATCTGTTAAAAAAAAGAAGCAGATAAAGTATGTCAGTGAATCAGGTTTGTAAGAGGCTTTGTATATTTATCAAATATCTGTATCATAGTCCAAGTTGTCAGACCGCAATCAGTTTAATTATGTGCAGCCAGCTGGTGTCGGCATTTTCTACACTCTGGTGTAAACCACAAGCTGCAGTACACTCACAGCCGCTGGCCTCAGGCCAGTGGGACACCTGCCAGCAAGAAAAAAATGGTTAAAGTGGATCTTTGTAATCACCACCTCCATAAAGCAGTCTACCATTCTGTTATGAAGTTACAGCAGCATGGCTATAGACTGCTACTGATTCTTAAACCCTAAGTTTTACTTAGTCAACATAATTAGAAGCCTCCTATGGTCTCACTCTTATCACGTAAACAACATTAAGTGTAAGTAGTAGTACTCAGACTGTGATTCTAATTAAAAAATTGAACTCTTAATTATTGTATCATTTTTTAAAACATTGTATGAACTATCATTATAGTGCCCTTCTCAGTATCCTTCCATAATTCTAGTGTACCTTAAGAATATGTGCTAACAAACTAAAATGAAAAACATTTTTGCAAAAAGCTAAAAAATTTCTTTAAAGGAAAATTTTTGTCATTGTAGATACAATCTTTCAAATACAGAAACTAATGAGGTTTTGTGTAGTTAATATGTAAATATCTGGAGCTAGCAATGAAATTAATTTTTTTTCTGTAGCACAGCTTTTAAAATAGCAGTGGTCATGCAGGATTCAATTCATTAATTACACCTTCATATTCTGAATATGCAATCCTATAATATAGATAGTGATAAAAGGACATTCCCACAATGCTACTGATTTTCAAGGATTTATACTGATTTCCTTGATTCTTTTTTGAAGCATATGACACTTCAGAATGATTTCTACTCTTTATAAAGACAAGTGAGAAAACATATAAAAAGATACCATCTTTATGCTTTAATTTTAAACCCAAATAGTTACTAATTTTGGGCCACCAGACATTTTCTGTTAAAAATACCATAAGGACTGTTATCATATAGGAGTCTGATCACAAGATGTATACCTTTCACTGCTAAGAGTTATGGTCTGTCTGCAAGCCAAATCCATGGACAAAATAACAAAGCTTAAAATTTGGAACAAATCCAGTAAACTCTCCATGCAGACTGCTGTGACCACATGGAATTCCTTTGATTTTTAAAGGGTACTGAGTGTGGAGCAGTTTGTGGGATTAAGCTATAATTTTGAACTTGAATGTTCATGTGCACTAACTTCATCAAGGTGGTTCAAATGTGTACTGATTTTCCCATTTGCTGTCTGGAGGAAGGGAAGGTAACCAAATCAGCATTCTTATAGAAAACATTCTTATGAGAAAGTATTCTTATTTCTCTTGAAATATAATCATTGAAATGTCCCTAAGTTTCAAGATGACACAGATTCAAAGCAAAAAAAGGATTTTTACTAAACATGTTATGCCTTTTACATAATTAAGGAACAAAATTTCTTTTTTCTGTGTTCAGGAAGTATCTGAACCTAATCCTATTGAAGTTCAGGCAAAATTTGTTCCTCAGATAAAGCAGATGGCTCAGTCTTATTTAGTGAGAAAATCCTAACTAAATTCTTTAGAACATAGTTGAAAACTGAATGGAAAAAAGTCTCTGAAATACACAGGTCTTCTGCTTTTTAATAACCAATGGCAATATGGAAAAACAACTAAGAGACATACATCCTTAGATAAAACGGATGTTTGATAATAAAGTCAATTCCAAGCAACTCAAGTAAAATGTTGTTACTGACTCCAGCAGATCTGAAAACTTGCTTTATGGCCTGAATCAACTTACTGTCCTACAGGTATGAATCTGAAGTTACTCCTCGCCTACGGTTCAGTTTCAGAAAGAATTGTGACAGGAGAGAGTTATATGAATTAAGTCCCTTGTTTCTGTTATATTTTTGAAAAACAAAGACACACAGTATTCTTCAGTCTCTGCTGGAAAATCTGTGTTCTTCACTATGCGTAAGCTAGCATTTTTAAGAAAATATGACAATGAAACTTAAATAAGATAAGAAAACTAAGTAAAAGATAACTTTATTTTCCAATACACCATTTTTGCAAGAACATATATGGGTAGTAACATGTTCTAAATATGCCATCACTAAATATTCAAATTTTATAAACAATGATTAATTTCCTGTAAGGATATTCATACACTCTTCCAGGCCTTCAATTATCAGGAATTTGTTTTTTTTACTTTTGAAAAAATTTTCTGTATTGAATTACTTACTTTATCTACATAATCTTCCAGCTTCATCTTTTCATCTTATCACTTTCATATGAATGGTTTCTGCCTGTGATTTGCCTAAAAGCTCACAGGATTTTTATGAACCAAATTGCTTGTTTCCATCATTTGCTTCTTTATATGATTTAAAATCAGATTTGTCTTTCTTTTGGTTTTGACACCACTTCCTCTTAACTTTATTTTGAACCTTCAAGGAGTTCATTTAGTTCTCAGATGTTGGAACTACAGAAGCAATATTTGACAGATAGTAATTTTAAGCCAAGAAACCCCTGAAAATTCAAATCATCCTGACTACCCTTGAGATTATATAGGTCTAATTGCTACGGGGGAAAAAAATAAAAAGCAACCCACAAACAAACAAAACAAAACAACAAGCCCACACCCAAAAAAGCAGCACAAAGGTGAAGTTTGTTCACCAGAAGCCAAGTAAATACTTTAGGAGCTAAAGAGACACAAAAGAGAGATTCTCAAGCCAACAATTATCTCAACTAACCATTAAAGATTATGACAACATTCACAATTATGACAACTGCAAAAATGTTGGTTCCGTTCACTGACAGATGGTATAAGAGGGACACCACACAAAAACTGAATGAAAGAATGCAGTTACATAGGTAAGTAACTTGGGATAAGATGGCAGCCAGATCATCAGCCAAGAAAAATCTGTACAGAAGCCAAAAAAGAAGATCATGTAACTCCTAATAAAGTGGGTGCAATGCCCCTGAAATGTGACCACACTGGGGAAGTAGAATGGAAAAGAGGTAAGAGGGAAGATGGCTGATTACATGGACATGGCTGCCCTGAAGAAATCAGAGATCATTTCATGAGGCAGATGGAGAAGAGGTCTGGGACTGCTGGGCATTCCTGTGGGGCTGCTGAAGAGCTGTAGCAGACAGATGAGAAATGCACGATGAATGTACAAGTGTCACTGACAACTGTGACTGACACATCAGCCAGAAGGAAACTGCATAAACAGACCATTATCTGTTCAACAGGATGGCTAAAGACTGGAGCAGCAATACACTCCTGTCATGTCATGGATCAAACAGCAAGAGTTAGTGCACCATACAGGGACACTTTCAAAAAGAAAATTCTAGTCTTTTTTTGGCAGGATATACAGGCACTGTACTAAAATATATTTGCACATTGTATTAAAAAGTGAAAGGGATCACAATAGTGTGGTTAGCTAGAAAAGCTGTCCGGAAGATCTCGCGCTGTTACGAGGAGTTAGGGTCCTCCTTCTCCATGACGTCCCAAGTTACCAACCCCTGAAGAAGTGACGTGGGCACGCCACGGGTATTTAAGTGGGTGCTCGCTGTTAATAAACGCACTTCACCGTCCACCACATTGGTGTAGCGTGTGATTTGTCCGGTCAGTTTGTAGTTCGCCGTGGTCTCCTCTGAACCAGGTCGCACTTGCCTGAAACCCGGGACCCTTCAGGCAACATAGTGGTGCCGAAACCCGGGATCCCTCAGGCAACATAGTGGTGCCGAAACCCGGGATCCCTCAGGCAACACAATAGACGCTGAAATTCTAATATCTATATCATCAAGCTGTTTTAAAACTCTATCACAATTTTTAAAGAAACGTTCCTTTCACAGATTTGGCCCATGAGAAGAACTGACCTGAAAGAACTCCCACAAAAAGTTGCAGAGATGGCCACGATTATTAACAGGCAAAACACACAAAACGAATTGGTTTTGGAGAAGCCAGACTAGTAGTGTGTACACTAGATCTGTGGCAGTGGTATACAGTGCAGTACAAAAGCCAATGACATGTTTATTCAATGTATTAGTGCAGATGTAAGCTACAGACCATCTCTTCAAGAAGCCTCTCTTATCTGTAACTCTAACCTGAAGAAAAATCCATTTCCTTTGCAAATCTGATGACTGGCATGATCCTGATTATTTGAGTAGGACACTTAAGTCAAACAGATAAGAAAGACAAATTCTCTGTGAATATTGCAAGCACTGCTCAAACTTGTCAGGTAAATTATCTGCAGCTATAGCAAATCCCTTAGGCACCTTAGGGAAATACAGCCATTTGTATCCTGGTACACTGCAGAAAAAAAAAGAGAAGATTCTGCCTGATCCCTTCAAGCTGTCTGTTTTCAAGCCGAATGCAGACGTAGTAGTCATGCAACTACGTAGCTCACACAGAGGTCCATGATAGCAAATGCATTTCCACATTAAAAATAAAATAAAGAGACATACTAATTCATAGATTTGATTATAAGGAAGCATCGCAATGATTCAGTGGTACCTCCACCCACCCTTAGATAAAAACGTAAGTAATTATTCTAGAAGCTAGAAAAGCTTCTTAAAATTTTTTAAAAGCTCACATTAAGAATTGTTTAGAGCATAATTTGAGAACAACTGTCCTAGGTTATCCAGCTATCTGCCTTTCCCTCCACAGCAATCATTTGCGAGTGTTTCCAAAGAAAACAGGACAGCTCTTACAGATACCTTCCCTGATAGAAGTCCCCAGCTCAGTGGCTTAGGTTACTTCAGAGACAGGGATTGCATCTAATCATTTAATTGATTTTTCTTTTATTGTCTTCAGCCCTTCGTTAATTCCTCTTTATTCTGAAAAAAACTGATCAAAAGTTTTAATGTGTGTCTGGGGGATATGTTTATGCCTTTATCAGCAAAGTTGAGTCCTACCATTTCAGTAGAGCTCCTTCCCTTTGAAAACACTTATTAAATATTCTTTTAAATTAGATTTATATATGGGATTTCTCAGCACTGTACCATTACACTGTGGCCCTTCTGTCACCACCATGTGCACTCATGGGCTTTTTAAACTTTCTGAAATGTTACAGTTCCAAAAGTCACTCTAATAGTGACATTAACAGCAGTAGATACAAAGACAAAATTAATTATTTCTCCTGACATGTTAATGTGTATTTATAAATTCAAGGATAACACTGCCCTTTCTACCAGTCTCATTATCCAAGCTGTCCCACTGACTGTCTCTATAAAATACTACTATTACTAGCTGTTTAATACTGGAAATGTCCAGCATGCCAGAAGGGATTATTTGCATTAAACTAACACTGAGATAGAAATATACCTGTTACAAGATTGGAAATGTGCATAAATACTAGTATTAGATGAAAATTTCATTAATCAACAAGAATAACCCACACAGTATCTTTTATTTAAGTACAGTAAGTGAGTAAAGCATGAAAACTCTTATTAGAAGAGCAAACTGTTCAAGATCAGTATGAAACACCAGATGTTTCCTTATACATACATCAAACCACTCCAAAACTACTCTGAAAGCTACCAAAAAGCATGAGTAATATTTAAGATAGATATTGATATAAACTACCAAGGCTTTGAAGGAATATTTCTTAATGGAAAAGAGCTTAGGAGACCAAAATATAGTCATAGTAAATTGCTGAGGGAAAACCTACCAAGATGGATGGAATTTAAATGTTAAAAAAAAAGAAAAAAAGAAAATTCAGGCTAGTCAAAACCAACAAATATGCATAACTGGACACGAAGCTCTTTATAAGTTTCAGATAGGTATACTTCATATACATAATATTAGATGATTTGCCAGTTAATCTGCTTGAAAAGGCTATCAGAAAATAAAAAAAGCCTAAAAACTTATTCTCTTAAAAGAGTAAACAGAGCTAAATACTACAAATTATTAATATTTCATTTTTAGGGAACATGTTCAGACGCTATCTCTGAAACAAGGCTATATTTTTCACTTTTAAATCAAATTATACTTTTTGACACTTTTTACTTTTAACTAAAATTAAATTTTTTAATTTAAAAATTTTAACTCACTTTTTAATTTTTACAGGTTTTAAGAACAAGCTCTTTGAATAAAAACTATCCTTCTCACCTTTGCTCAACAAAAACCCTACCAACTTCCTTAGAGTTACATAATTTTTACTTTTTATTCTTCATGCTAATGTGATTTATCTATGCACCAATCACAGATGTCACATTTTTGAATAAAGGTAAGAGACCAAGCAAAAAGGTACCTGTTTTGAAATATTAAATTAACCTTGTTCCAACACCTATGACTATAAACTGAACTGCTGAGAGATCAGACTGAAATCTCAAATTTCTCTTAAATGGATCAAAACCTTCAAGCTATCTGACAACTCCAACTCCTATTTCTAAAGTATGGAAAATAAAAGAAAAAAGAAAAGAACAGTGACTAGCACCTTTTTTTTTTTTTTTTTTGAATACATATAATTTTCTATATTTCAAAAGTGGTCACTTTGCAAGTGCAGACAATGTTACTAATGCTAGAGAACTGGATTCACTAATACTAGAGAATTGCAATGGAATTAGTAACTCCTAAGATAATTTGGTCATTTATTTGATTTGCACAGGTTACCAACAGTACTCTCTATTACACAGTATTTCTGATGTCTTTCTAAAAGCTTTACTTCATCACATCCTTTGCCTTACAGAAAGTGGTACAACCAGAACAGCATTCTGCCCTAAAATAAAGAAATCATCTTATTTGGTTCCTTCCTCAAAAACCTCAAACCAAAAAGAGCTATTTAAACCAAGGACGGAAAAGAATAACATACATGTTACACATCACTCATCAGAAATAGCTTTTTCTATTATTAGTTTTCCATGTCTTCAATGCTGCCATAGACAACCAAAGTCTGTCTCTATTGGACTTTGTTCTGATACATAGCTTGGGTGGATAAATTCTGAGTTACAGCCAGAAAAACTATTGCTGCTGTAAGTTCTACTTCTCCTGATTTATATAAATCTTTTTAATAATTGCACTGTAAATGAAACATGGCCATACTACCTTTTCTAAACTGAAAATTCAGTCAAAAAAGAAAAAATAAACACAGTTCTGCAAAAAAAGAAAGTAAAGCTGTCATTAGTATTCATCAATTTTGGCAATGGAACAATTGAATACCAGTTGCAAGTTTATCATAATCAGTTGTATTATTAGTGCCCTGAGGACACTCAGGATAACTCCTGACCCACACAAAAAAATATTATTCAAGTGCATCAGAAATGTAGAGCCACCTACCTGTGTGCCAATGTTGACTTCAATAATATTCAGGGATAACTTAGAGATTCAGCATTTGCACTATCACCAGAGCGCAGGAAATACTTGTTTGGTTGTATTTGTTGGATGAACCTCAAAAGTGTTTGAAACATTTATTGCATACTCAGTATTGAGTTAAACTTTCGATGGAGTTACAAAGATGTAGCTAGCTCAAACTGGGTTAGAAAATAAACCAGAAATTTCCACATATCTACTCTAAGTACACTGCTAATAATTTATGCATCAGTACATTCAGGATAAGTTTAGCAACTAACACATAAAGCGTTTTTTCACAGGACATTGACACTGAACAGCTCAAGCTGCATGCAGGGCAATGTTTTTTTAGAGTGTGCTAATGCAACCAAGTCTGGGGAAAAGGAAAGCTAGCAAAACTAATTACATAGGTGTGGTTGGGGGCATCCTGCCACACAGCACAAAATAGGAAGCAACTAGTCTAGACCTCTGGCAGAAGGGAAACACAACTAACAGCTATGATTACTAACTAAGTTTTAGCTCTGTTGTACAGAAATAAATTAGATAAGTCAGAAGAGTAACATATTGCACATATATTTACAAGTTTTTCTATGATTTCTTTCTATGATTTTACTGTGGGTGTGGTTTTTTTTCTAAATTTCTGAATATTGTAAACAATTAGTTAACAATCTCTGAGAAGATCACATATCTTTATACACAAAGTGTCCACTTTATTTACCTTTACTCACACTGCATATGGCATAAAAGGCTAAGCATTGGCTGTAAAGAACAGCAATTCATTAGGCTGATGGACCACACCTGGTACAGAAGAACTAAGAATTGCAACATGGGCCAGACCACAGATTCCACTATCCCAATACCCTGCCTTCACAACAAACTAAGAGAAGGCCCAAGAAAGAATAACACCACTGCAAGCATAAAATGTCAATTATACCAGTACTCTCCCAACTATTTTTGGCTCAGAATTTTTGAGACAGATGTGCTTCTGTGTATTTAGTACTTTCAATGGATTTTTCTTCTGTGAACATGCCTAGCCAACCTTTCAACCTATACATATGTCCAGCTTCCATAAAGTGACTTGCCAAGAAGTTTCAACATTAGCTAAACCTTGTATTAAAAAGGGCTGCCTCCCTTCTTCTGGTTTTAAGTCTTTCTTCTTCTATATTTTCTGGTCAGCCTCAAGGTCTTGTGGTGAAAGATGCTATGAATTATTTTTTCCTCATTTATGCCCTCCATACAATCTTGTAACTGGTTAGACCACTGCAGTGTTGTCCCAGATTTGACTTTTCCAAAAGTTGACTTCTTCAAGTAATAGAGTACTCAACTTAGTCATTCCTTGTAAAGAAAGTCACAGATTTTTCAGTCATCCTTGCTTCTCTTCTACAATTCTCCAAAAATCTTTTGAGATGAAAAGGCCACAGCGACACAAACTATTCAAGATCTAGGCATATCAAGCATAATCAACAGCATAATAAGGTTCTTTATTCTTTTCCCAATAATATTTAATTTACTTAATTTGTTGGATTAACAATGTATACTTTACACGTAGTCCTAATATTCTCAGAAAAATAATAGTATTATTCAATAACAGGAACAGTGGTTGTTTTTTGCTACTTCTGATTGAAATTTGTACAAAAATTCTGAGAAAAAGATTGAAACTCTTACAAATATACTGTCACAACTTCTTTTTCCTGAAAATAATGAGAACAGTACACCCTGTGCTTGGGCGCAATTAAAGAATTACAAAGTTATATTTACAAAAAGAGCTAAATTTCAGTAGCTTAATGCAGTAATTAGAACCTTCTTCAGTCAATGCAATAAAGTTTACTTGCTGACTTCTTCTAAAGGTCAAAAACAAAGACAGTCATTCCACCCAAATGATTTTTAACTCTGACTAGAATCAAAAGAATTTTTGTCCTAAAAGCATATATTTTGAAATATATATTTTGTAAAATATATTTTACAAAATATATAATTGTATATAAAGCAATATATTTTACAAGTTAAGTGCTTTCTTCTATAAGCATGTGTTACAGTAAGTCATAATAAAGGATTTTTCCTCTTCAAAAATGTCAGCAAACAATTTGATCTGATTGCTTAAAGAACAATACAAAGCCAACTGAGTGCTGGACATCTATGGTACTTTTCCAGATGACATGCAAAATACAGCTAACAAAGTCTGAAGCTAGTATATTCTGTGGCCTGCTTGTGAACTGAAAGGAAAAGAAATACGGAGAGTGGCAGAATGAAATGGCAGCAGAAGCAAAGATGGTTCTAACTAAGAGGATCAGTTTAAAAGTCACAAGTTTACAAGAAGAAAAATATGTCGGAGATCTTGTCCGAGTTTGTTAGAGCACATCAACCTGTCATGTTAAGATCAGAAAGAAATTATTTTGATTTCTGTGTTCTTTAAAAGGGGCAGGCAAATGGAATACATGGACTTCACATGGATCTTTGAAGTGTGACTGTACAGAAAGCAGAATCCATAAAATTCTGAATTGCATGCAAATCTTTGTTTTGTCTTCTTTTCCATGTCATACAAGCTAGTAAGAAATATTAGCTCTATCGAAGACAAAAACGTTTGTGTATCTATTACCATTTTCTGTCTAACTTATCTTTAACAAATCATTTTAATGACAACAGCAACTAAGTGTTGTGAATGAATGGCTGAGAACATTAACTGACTTTACAGAAAAGGATCCTCAGAAACCACATTACTCTTACTGTATGTAAGTTAGGATTAGTCAACTGTACCTATCCAGGCTGTCTGCAGGCATTCATCCTTATTTCCTCTTACCTTATAGAATGTAAGAGTGAAGCTAGTGCAATTTATTTTATTACTCCTGACCAAAAAAAAAAAAAAAAAAAAAGAATCACAGAACTAGCTAGGAAGGAAAACGGGCTTCAGAAACCATGATGTATCTTTGAAAGGGATGCACATGTGAGGACTCCTTTCTCTGGATATGAATTCTTCAACCTAAGCTATTAAATCCCTATTAAAATTACGTGATTGTCAAAAGGAATTTCTCAGCGATTCCTTAGGTTTAAGCATTCCATACATTATTCAAGCCTTCAAGCCTTCACATTGTAAACTAGTCTTTCAAAGCTAACCTATCTTGAAGTGGGAAAATAAATTAATAAATTCCCCTTCATTACATTTGTTAAGCCCACCAAGTATTTAGTCACTTTTGTCTTTTCTGAAAACACTTACAGTTATGTAAAAAACTAGTATGTAACACTAACTAGTTATGTAAAACTAGTTTGGTTCCCCCTATAGATGTTATGAAAGAAAAGTTCCATTATTTTTTTTTAAATTGACAATCAATTCCTTCATATTAAAATTGACCTGAACTTCTGGGGTTTTTTTACCACATACTGCATATTACCATGAGACTATTAAAATAATTATTCCCATGAGTTTTATAAAATTTTAAATACTGAACAGAAATTTTGTCTGGCTCTAAGGGGAACCTTTATCCCCATGAGGGCAGTCAAGTAGTAAAGTGGTCTGCCCAAAAAGGTTTCACAAGATTTGACTGGGTAAAGTCTTATGAAACCTAGTTTGATCTGATAGCTTACCCTGCTTGGGGGATAACATTGGACTGAAGACCTCCAGAGGTCCCTTTTAGACAGAATCCAATAGATTCTAAGTAGGTACTACCTAAAAATCTTCACATCATTTAATTAATAATCATAAAAAATAACATTACATTCTAATACAACTCTTCAGAATATTCCTTGGAAAGTAAATTACATGTAAATTATATTACTCAAAATGAAAGCATCATTAGAACTATAGTTATTGTATAGTATTAAATTTTTTATCAGTACAGAAAACTGGGGGAAAAGGCTCCCTCTCCATTCCACGCTGAGCTGGAACAATTCTACATCTTTTTAACAATTACACATGACACCTCTTGAGCTTCATTCCCCAATTAGTTGACTCTGAATTTTTAAACACCTGACATTGTTCTGTAAAGCACATTCTCTCCTGCGATGCCAACACAGCTGCCCAAAACACTAACTGCAAGAAATCCAGGAACTTCAAGCTGAAAGAAAAATAAGCATGCCTTATTTCATTTTGCCTCAGTAAATTTTAGAAGTTAATATAGCTGAACCACTATAAATAATGCCACATAAATACCATAAGATCTACAAACAAGAAAAATTCACATCCAAGAAAATAGTTCTTTCAATATTGGTTGAAAAAAATGGGGAGAATGTCACTGTATTAAGGTCACAAAATTATTCTTTTTAAAATATCAGTTTAATTTATGTAAAGTTATTGAATTAAAATACTTAACTTCTCCCCAGATTTATCCTCCCCAGAAAAGGATCAATTTAGAAGTTTAATAAAATAAGAATGCTTTAAAGAGGTTGGATAACCTGTAGGAACTACCACTATTCAATTTTCTTTTTAATTTATTAACTGTAATTTCCGTTTTATAAAGTAGTGTGGTTCTCATTTGTTCAGTTTAAGTTATTTCAGTGTTTCTACTATTGTCAAGCATGGCTTTATTCACTAAATACACGTCATTTGCAAATGTAAATACTTTAATCAAATTCCCACTCTTGCTTGGAAAGATCTGGAAAAAAACATGTGGTGCTCCTAAGGACTGGGTTGAAGCCAGTCCTGTTTAACAGTTTTATCAATTAGGTGTATAAACCTCTTCAAGTTCACAGGTGACACCAAGCTGTGTAGGTTATTGATCTGCTGGAGTGCAGGAAGGCTCTGCAGAGGGATCTGGACAGGCTGGATCATGGGCTGAGGCCAATGGTGTGAGGTTCAACAAGGCCCAGTGCTGGGTCCTGCCCTTTGGTCCCAACAGCCCCAGGCAGTGGCACAGGCTGGGGCAGAGTGTCTGGAAAGGACCTGTGGGTGCTGGTGAGAGCAGCTGAACAGGAGCCAGGCTGTGCCCAGGGGGCCAAGAAGGCCAATGGCATCCTGGGCTGGCTCAGCACTGGTGTGGGCAGCAGGGCCAGGGCAGGGATTGTCCCCCTGTGCTGGGCACTGGGGAGGCCACAGCTCGAGTGCTGTGTCCAGCTCTGGGCCCCTCACTGCAAGGAAGACACTGAGGGGCTGCAGTGAGTCCAGAGAAGGGAACGGAGCTGGGGCAGGGTCTGGAGCACAAAGGCTGTGAGGAGCAGCTGAGGGAGCTGGGGGTATCTAGCCCAGGAAAAAGGAAGCTCAGGGGAGACATCACTCTCTACAACTGCCTGAAAGGAGGGTGTAGAAAGGTGAGGGTCATCGTCTTCTTCCAGGCAACAAGTGACATGATGAGGGGAAATGGCCTTAAGTTGTGCCAGGGAGGTTTGGATTACATATTAGGAAACATTTTTACACAGAAGGGGTTGTAAAGCATTCGAACAGGCTGCTCAGGAAGAGGTGGAATCACCATCTCTGGAAGTGTTCAGAAAACATGTGAATATGACATTTCCCAAAATATGGGTTATTGGTGGTGATGCTGGGTTGACAGTTGGACTTGATAATCTTAAATGTCTTTTTGAATCTTAATGATTCTGTTACACTATGACTTGTATATAACATATTTTAACTTGTAAAAGCCTGAACAAAAAAAAATCTGAATTAAAATATTATTTTTATTAGTTAAAAGTTTTTATAAAATTAAGATGCATAAATCTGTTTAAGTTCTTGAGCTACATAAGAGAATGTGCAGGAAAAAAGTTTCATTCCAGTAATGCAGGGAGAGATGGCAAATTCAGCACTGTACAGACTATAAAGAAGAGCTACATGTTTCACTGAAGTTACTACCTCTAGCTCAGCACCATACTATTTAGAATGCCATTTTTAGGAAGGGACACATACAGAAACAAAGTTTTTTGGACTGCCAAACAATCTGCTTAATTGACTCAAGACATAACCAAAAATAGAACTGCAAAACATCACAATTCTCCTGACCAAGTGCATCTCATACTATTGCTATTGTTCTATGCTTGGTTTTTTTAACCACTAAATAATTAACAATCATAGCCAAAATGTGACTAAAATGGAAAAGCTTCAAAATCAGTCCTGGTCAAAGACCCATAAACACTTCCATGGCCTAACAGATTGCATTTCACACATCTGAAAAATTCCTTGGTTTTGGTAGCATTTGAAGTACAATTTCTTTTTCTTTACTGATTCCAAACACTGTTCAGAATTTCTTAACATATTTCGCACTGCTTTGGCAGGTGGTTGAAAGAGCTCATAGGGTAGAAATTTCTTCTGAAAGAATCTGGACATTGAACATTTGTCAGCATTACTTATGACCTTGCAATTTCTAAGCAGGACTAACTGTCCTAAAATAACAATATAAGCAAATACCTTTCATTACAGCTAAATTAATGTGCAAGCTAAGGAACTGCCTGTACCTCTTCCTGCCTATTTATCCAATCACTTAGCACTCCCTTTTTCAAGCTGCTGAGAGTAATAAATGAGAGATTTACATGGGTCTGGCTGAAGAAGTGTGAAGGCAATCCAAATGCAACCTCAGTGCTATCCAAAGAGCCATCTTAAAAGATCTGAAAAAGAATCAACATACATTTGGAAGCTGAATGTTATCAGCTCCCAAAAACACAAGTCTACAGTTTTCAGAACACAACCTGAACGAAATGTTCAGAAATAACAAAATATTAGCTTCAATAATTTACACTTGATGTCCTTAACATAATATTACAAATACCTACAGCAGCGATTTGATTTTAACAGCAGTATTGGATAATCATTCCTTCTGCAACTCAGTACAAAGCTAATTTTAAAACAAGGTTTTGTAACTGGCCATATGGAAAAGAAAAAATAAATTTCAGCAGTTTCTACCCTTCCTGCTCTGACCTTAAGGCATCTTGGTCTCCAAGATCATAACTGCATTAACTTTCAGCTTAACTTGACAGTGAAACAGCCAGCTTTGACTAAGCTAACTTCTATTATCTTGTTGGTACTTCCTAGTAAGTTGCTTATATCTCCAACTATTACACAGGCTCTCATGTTTCCCTGGCATAAGCATTACGCTACGTAGATCTTAGGAGTATTCTCAGAAAAGTCATGTTGGTCAACAGGTTCTTAAAAATCCAAAACATGTAAAACTGTAAATTGTTTAGGAACTATGTCTCAACTTCAAAAAAAATCCAAACAAACACATGAAAAATATTTTAGTTAAATGATCTGAATATTATTCCTTCTCTATTAGACTGACCAGGATCTCACATTCCATTTACTCTAATGCTGGATCTAAAGCCATTACTGAGTTCCAAAATTTCATCATTTGTGAGTAAGGTTACACAAATTCCAGACTACCAAAATTAAACCTCACTGCTAAGATATGCTACTGACAACATTTTCAATTTTTTAAAACGACAAAAGATCAGAAATTATCTCACTGTTTTGAATTTTTTTCTTTTTTGGGAGGGGAGGACGGGCAGCAGAATCAAAATTAAAAACACAAAAAAACTAAATAAGTATTTGACTTGAAACAATGCAATATTCCATGATTTTTTGTTCCTAGATACTTATATATTTTTAATAAATTCCTAAGAACTAATAACAACTTGCTTTCACAAGGGGAAAACATCTCTCCATTTATCCACAGCCCTGTTTTAGTACCTGTTATGCTTGAGCAAGTGCTTTCATAGCATCCCTCCAAAACTAATACAAGACTCAAAGATCATTAATAGATTCATGCAGCTGGATTGCTAAAAGCAATGTCAGTCACTGTTGCAACTTCCGTAATATGGACACGTATCTTCTTCTACTTGGAGAAATACTAATTATAATAATTACCTAAACATAGAATTGTCCTGAATTACAACTATGTTCTGAGAGAAAACATGAAAAAGCTTTCAAATTCAAATTACAAAAGTCACAATGATTGCTTGTTTAAAAAGAAAATATAAAGCGCACATGTGTAGAAACATCCTTTTTCTGCAGTACCCAGGACACAAGCGTATCTTGCCCGCAAACTGCAATACCACATGCACAAAAGATTCAGACTGCAGATTAACAGTAAACCATCAAACTATGAAAATTCTTGAAGGTACTGATTCTAAATTATTGTGGACTTCAGTTGTGGGGACATATCCAGGATAATCTGTTTGCCCAAGAAGGGCTTGGGCCGAAAAAACAATTAACTATTTCAAGTCACGTGAAGATTTCTTTGTCAGGGGCAGACTTTGTTTAGGCTTTTACAAGTTAAAATATAAAAGTCTAAACCTAATCTAAAATTCTAGAGAAAGAAAGATGGTCAACCGTCTGGAGAAAAATGAAAGTTGTGCCTGCTAGAGCATTAAAAGAGCATTAAAGCAGGAAAGGGCACAAAATAATGACTCTGCTTTCAAAGTCACCACAGAAAGAAATTTGATTCTGGGAGAATCTACTCCTCAGTGCTCATTCACCATTTAACAACTCACCAACCCCAAGGGCAAACAGCTGATGGCTTTTACTAAACCAGCTTTAGATTGCTGGTTTAGAATATGTTACAGGTATCAGGAACAAAACACCACAAAATATCAGAGGAACAGAGGAACACACCTCAGTTGTAATTTCTGTTTAGGGGGCTGAAGAAGATTTATCTCTTCATTTTGCCAGGTTCCAAATTAAAAGAAAGACTCCAATTGAAGAGTAAAACTAAATCTATGAGGAACAGCAGAAGCAGCATCTTAAGCATAATTATAAAAAACAAGCATATGGCATTCTTTTCTGCTTTATGGAAGCTCTTACTGAATAAACTAAAAAGTTTAAGATTGTCTTTCCTGATGTAACTGCCCTTTCAAAAAAAAAAAAAAACAAAAACCCACAGACCAAAAATCTTTGGATGTCTCCAATAATCCTACTTCAAATCTGTATCATAGAGCAGAATGAGCAGAATGAGCATTATGATATGGGCATATTTCTAAACCCATCTGTAACTTGCTAAATACTCTTACTGTGTAAAGTAGTATGAAGAAGGTGTGGATATTGTTTTTCAATGACCAGGCTGCATAAAACCAGAAGAATCCAGGCTACCCTAACCTACTATATAAAGGGCTAAAAGAAAAAGCACATGGGGTAGAAATGGATGGTGTAAAAGTACAGTGTCTTTGGCATAAGTACTAAGAACAATGATGAGACAGTGAAGCCCAGTTTCTCTTGTTGCCATAGGTTCAGGGGACACAGACATCTCTCGCATGGCATGGACATAGGTACTAACAGTAAAAATTGTAAGACAGTAACTTTATATGACCCAAGCACACTGGAAGTAAAATTCAATTTCCAAGTGAATTTCAATAACATGCATGTGAAAAGCATGTCTTTAAATACTGTACTTAATATTTAAAAGAGTTTACAGGTTATTTGCATTTATGCCTGTTGTGGCACAATCAGACCTTTTAGCAGATAAGAACCCATGGTGAGAGATCCTGTTCAGATACAAGTGCAGAGCACCAACACAACTGAATGTGTAAGTTTCACACAGAGAACTTTCACCTTGGTATGAGCACAACTCTACTAAAATCATAAGGCTTAGGTGACAAAAGATTTGACAATCAGACCCTGTTAGGCACAAGCTGAGGAGTGAAGAGTGGAGGAGTGTATGTAGGGGGGACATAACAAGTATTTTAATTCTAACACACACAGTAGTTCACAGAAAAAGATTTTATCAAGCAGCCAAAGCAAAGACTGAGAGAAGCAAGAATGTTAGTTAAACAGAAGTTTTGTGAATTGATACTCAAATGACAAATTGATACTCATGTTCTAATGAGCAGTGGGGGTCAGGATCAATTCCATACTGTATCTAAAATAAGGGAACCTTAAATACAAATGACCTAGGCACCTTGGTGACTCAGAGGGAAGAGTGCCATCTACTGAGGTAATAACTTAATTATAACATAACCAGCATATCCCATTTTTGTCCTGAAATAGAAAAGGAGCTTTAAAAGCACTATTTAAGTGCCTTCTATCTCCAATTGAAAATCTAAGCTTTTTATTTTGAAATATTACCACAATTTATATGATGGTGGTTCTGTGTTCTTAGTAGGCTAGAATTTTAGCTGAATCAATACTTATACCTAAAATATGTCTGAGTATCTTCTATGGCCTTCATTTCTAAATAACCTAAGAGCTTTAGTCTCCAAGTAAAAGACATCACTTTCTCAATATTCTACCTCTTTAAAAACCCTCATATTTGGATGCAGAAACATGAAGATACTCAGAGGGATACCTAAAACAGCCTTTATGCCTTTTCATTTTCCTTCATATAAGTTTCCGGTATTGAGTATAACTATGTTGGAAGACCAAAAAAAATACAAAATAAAAACATAAAGAACCAATTACAGAAGATACTCTGAATTTATTTGACCTTTGGGTTAATAAACTTGTTGATAATCAACCTGAAGCATACTTTTCAGCAAAATTAACTACTTCTAGAAACATATGCAATAGTCAAACAAAAGTACATAACCTCTTAGTGTGTTCTGTTTCTTACCCTCTGCTCAGTATAGCAGAGTATGATTTACATACCAATTTCAAATTCTTTAATTTAAATTGCATACCACAAATGATAAGTTCTGGATGTCTGTGAACCAAGTCCTACAGTGCTCTATATATTTGTTAAATATACAATACACACCTGAAATCTGGTCAGAAAAAAGTACTAGAAATGAGCACAAACTACACTGTCAATGCCTCTTTTAAGGTCATAGGTATATCTTTAATTTTATTCTCCAATACAGCATAGTAAAACAATAGCAAGCTGTCTTACTGGAACCCTTGCTAAACTTAAAATCTACATGAAGATTATTACCTGTATAATATTGTTAGTACCTGTATAATATTTTATTTCAACTTTTCAACCCCCCTTGTTTCATTTTTCAAACAGTTCGCCTCACTTGTGTTTTACTATCTTAATGGGAAAACATATTCAAATGTATACAGATGGTAGTTTACTCAAGTATAATAAACCACAACTTTATGGTGGTATTTTTTTAAAAATGCAAAAAATTTCATCTGTGGAAAGCAAAACTTCAAAAATCTGAGCATGTTTCTAAAGTTTCTTTAAAAAAAGCTGTATTTGAAATATGAAGCAATCATGAGCTGGCATTCTTGGATTTAACCCCAACAAATGTAACAGGAAATTACTTGGTAACTTCTTGGAAAAAAATAGATGCATGGAGTAGGAGATCATCAAGATTTTGGATTGAGTGCAACTATAACATTATGTCTCATGTACTGTTCAGGGAGTGTGTAGTACTGAAAACCAAGAATTTCTCAGCTTGATTTCAGCATATAAAACTGATGTAATTCTAACAACAAGATATGCTGTGACATATTAAGGGCAAAATGACAGTTGGAAAAGAATAAGATATTTTGGTGGATTACATAAATTATGTTACTTACCAACAAACTGAGTTCTTCAAGATACTTCATCCCAATGCACATTTTCGTAAAAATACTACTGCTCTATGATTACGGACTTCTTTTTTTTGCCCTAATATTGACAGGCAACCATTCTCTTTCTGGTTTGTACTGATTAGGTATGATTTCCCATTCTCCACACACTCCAACAATTTTCCCTGTTTTTCAAAATCAAGGTTGTGAAGACTTAAGAAGTAGAAAGCAGGATGCCAGAACATGGTGCACCAATGTAAATTCTGATGCACAGATACCAGTAGTAAGTTTGCCTCCTTCTCGTAGTGCTGTCAATACACATGATCTTTGCTATAGAGGACTGCAGCACTGAGTTTCTGGGGACAATTTCTGGGATCTACGGCAATAGAAACTGTGTGTCTCTACTCAGAGCTGCACCCATCCCAAGCAATCACCCAGTGTTCATAGTGAACACTTATGTGTTAGAGACCACAGAATGATTTTGGATTAGATTAAAGATCCAGTTTGGATTGATTAAAGATCATCTAGTTCCAACCCCAGCACTCTCAGCAGGGAACCCTTCTACTAGATCAGGTTGTTCAGGGTGCAAGTTGGCCTTGAACATCTCCAGGGATAGGGCATCAGATACTCCTTTGTGCAACCTGTTCCCAGTGCCTCATCACAGTGAGTAAAGAATTTCTTCCATATATCTAATCTAAATCTACTCTCTTTCCTTTTAAAACTATTCTTCCTTGCCCTATCACTACATGCTCTCATAAAAAGTCCCTCTCCAGCTCTCGTTGTCTCCTTCTAGCTACTGTAAGGATTCAATAAACTCTGACTGAGGCATTGTCTTTACAGGATAAATCTCTCAGCCTTTCCACATAGGAGAAGTTTTCCATTCCTCTAGTCAACTTAATAGTCTGTCTCTAGACTAACTCTTGGCCTTCCTGTGTTGAGGACCTCAGAGCTGGACGTAATACTCCCCATGAGATCGTAAAGAACAGAGCAGAGCAGAGCAGCAGAATCACCTCCATAAACCTGCTGCCCACATCTTTTTGATGCAACCCAGGGCACATTTGGCTTTCTTATCCCAGTGAACATTGCTGGGCCATGTTCAGCTTTTCATCCAACCCCAAGTCCCTCTTGGCAAGGCTGCTCTCAATCCCTTCATTCCCCACCCCGTGTTGATACCTGGGTTGCTGCGACTCAGGTGCAGCACCTTATAACTGGCCTTGTTCTGATGTTCACATGGGTCCACTTTTCCAGCTTGTCCAGGACCCTCTGGAGGGCATCCCATCCTTCAGGTGCACCTTTCAGCTTGGCATCAGCTGCAAATCTGCTGAGGGTGCACTTGATCCCTTTGTCTATGTCATTAATGAAGATATTAAATAACTCTGCCCCCAGTACAGACCCCCAAGACACCACTTATCACTGATGTCCAGCCTGAGTCATTGACCCACTGGATGGGATTATCTTAACAATTCCTTATCCACTGAACAGTACATCACTCAAACCCACCTCTCTCCAATTTAGCAAGAAGGATGTTGTAAGGGACCATGTCGAAGGCTTTACAGGGGCCAGATAAAGGACATTTGTAGCTCTTTCCTTATTCACTCATGTAGTCACTCCCTTGTAAAAGGCCACTACATTGGTCAAGGGGACCTTTTTCCACAATCTTCACCTGACTGGCACAACTGGCCAAATCTGTCAGACTCTGAGGTGTGTCTCATTAAGTCCCATAGATTTGTGTATGTTCAGGTTCTTTAGCTGGTCACAAACTTACATTTCTCTTCCAGCTGGAAGCACTTTGCTACCCTAGTCCTTGTTTTGTGGTTCATGACAGATATGGATATACTTTTCAATGGAGCCACCACAGCATACATGGTAGAATGAGTTCTGAAATGCAAGGCAAGGTCTTACTTAGCAGATCACAACCCATTTGGTCATTTCAACTAAATTACTGTTATTACAATCTTTCAGCTATAAAGTTAAGTAGTTTGGTTTTAGTAAGTTTAGTCATACATAAGTGAAACTCCTCACACCAGTTATGTAAAAGACTTTGCAATAAATATATAGCAGGCTAAGAGAAGGAAGGTTTGCCCTCTTGGAAGAAGAAAATGGCCTGTCTCAACCCAGGGCAATTAAAAGGAAAGGAGACAAACTGCTGTTAATGAGTGGGGAGGTCTTAGACATGGATTAGGGCAATGCCAAGCACTAATACGAGCTGGGTGAAGAATGATTTGAGTAGCCCTGAGAGGGACTTGGGGGTGCTCGGGGTTGAGAGGCTGGACATGTCCCAGCCATGGCACTCACAGCCCAGAGAGCCAAATGTGTCCTGGGCTGCACCCAGAGCAGCGTGGGCAGCAGGGCCAGGGAGGGGATTCTGCCCCTCTGCTCTGCTCTGCTGAGACCCCACCTGCAGGGCTGCATCAGCTCTGGGGGCACAGCACAGGAAGGACAGGGACCTGCTGGAGGGAATACAGAGGAGGCCACAAACATGATCAGAGGGATGAAGCACCTCTCCTGTGAGGACAGGCTGAGAGAGTAGGGATTGTTCAGCCTGGAGAAGAAAAGGCTTTGGTAACACTTTATTGCAGCCCTCCAGTACCTTAAAGGAGCTTACAGGAAAGCTGGAGGGAGACTTTTTACAAGAGTTTGTTGTGATAAGTGGTAATGTATGAAATTACCTCAAATGCATGACAGTCATAACTTTTTCTTTGTTGTGTCTTTATAATCCCCTTTATTCAAAATACTACACTAAACTGCTACTTACATATATATATATATATATATATATATATATAGCTTTGATATTGTGCTACCAGACACAAAATCTCTTTTTATTGTACTTTTCTTTAATTCTTATCCAGTTTTTAATCTAGCATCTTACACAGTAGTTCACCTAACAGTTTCTGACACAATGGAAACAGCAATTTCAGAACCAAAGTATTTTACTGTGAGCTAGAAGAAACTACACACACTGAAACAGTAAAGCTAAAAGATAACTTGGGGAATCAGTTCCGCTTCACCTGACTATCCAAGTGTCTTGTCTCTCAAAACACACACTGATAAATTCTATCATATGCTTACCATTTGCAAAAAATCAAATACATTTACCAGTGTGTCTAAAATCCAAAATTCATGCACTCATATAAAGGAGGTTCACACACTAAGGACTGTGCATTGTCTTAGTACAGAAAAATTTTCTCTCTGAGCCTCTGAACAGACTTTACAGACTGCATATTTTTAAATATGTGGAATCAAGGGACACCACTATTTCCAAAGCTGAAGACAATGATCGAACAACAGAAAGGTTGAAATTCCTTAATGAAATACCCTTTGGGAATGGAAAGAGTTTTAAATGAGAAAAATCCATCCCAGCTGAACATGACTTCTCACTGCCAAATCCTCCACAAGACTACAGAGTAGCACAGGAACTAAACTCTTAGCCAAAGGACCCTGATGAACTTTTCAGTTTTGTGAGTTTTTATTATGTACCTATTGTCTCTAGACTTTAAAAAAAAATTCCAAAGTACACGTTTATTTTACCCTGCTATGATTCCAAATAACTGCTTAACAATAGAGCAATTCTATTTCTAAAGATGAGGTGATTTGAGAAACAGGACACTAAAACACATCTGTATCACCAGTCACACAAAACATTGCTCCAGACTACCTCATAGAAAATACTTTTATACAGCTGCACCAGACACTTGGGGAACAAGTGATTTAAGATTTGTATGGGAGAAGACTCTAACACACAATGAGGAAGCAAAGGATACATCCGAATCTCAAGGATGGCAGAAGAGCTTATGGCATACAATATTTGCAAGATACAAGTAGGTGAGTAGCAAGGACCTCTAACAAAAGAAGGCACGGTGAAATATGACTGAAATAGCTGAAATAATTTTGAAGGCTTAAAGAAAATATCATTAACACTTTTATTCTCTTTTCTCGTTCCACAGAAGTCATATAAACTTGAACACAAGTCACAACATCAGCACGGCAGGGGAAAAAACCCCACAAAGTTGGGAGAAATGGCTTTTAAAAATAACACCATGACATTGTAAAAGAAGCCCTAAGTATTACATTTTGTTTAAAGAGTGACACTTTGGTGATTCAGGCTGAGGAATCAGCATGGTTTTGTTGGCTTTAAAGTGTGGAAGGAAAAAGTGGTTTTGGTGTCATTCCCCACTCATGCAAACACACAAAATGTTCTTTTGTTACTCCCCCTCCCTTCCATACACTAAATCTAGTTGTTATCACCTAAAAGCAAGAAGAAAATACTCTGCCCTCTAAATGGCCTAAATCCTTCAATATGATATACTCATGCAGAGTTAGTTTTTAGATATATATAGTTATGCAGAGCCAAGTTAGTATTTAAAGCACTTGGCATAAGTATTAGAGTTTGACTTATAGATCAAAATACAGGACTGCAGCCACAGTAAATACTCCTCCTGATAACTCACTAAACAGAAACACTTAAAGAGAAATTAAATATATAGAGGTCACAAAGGATGATAAAATTATGTATTATAATTATATATTATTCTGATGGCAGAAAGACCTTTTGGATGAGGCTGAGGAAGATTAAAATCTTTTACAGTCAAAGCAGCCACACTGCATCTGTGTGTCTGTAATAGCTGAATGTTTTAATATATTTTTATTCTTCTAATGGTCAAAACAATTGCAATTCATCCATTATACATAAATTGATGTATCCAATTTACTGAAATAAAACTGCTGCATGTAACAAATAATGATTTTTCTCCAACTAGTATGCAGTATATTTCACTGCACTGTGCTACCACAAAAACAACAAAAAAAAAAAAAAAAAAAAACATACTGTGGTATAAAGATTATTAAAGGAAATTTTAATCCTCAGACAGGAAAATACATACTGAAAATAAATACTTCTCCTCTCTCTGAAAGAATGCAAGTTGACCACTACACCCTTCCACACTAAAACACTTCATATATTCAGTGCTTGCCTGAGTAAGTTTCAAGTAAAATCTTCTATAAACTGTTAAGAAAAGTGTATTTCAGTTTGAAGGGATGTGCAGTGATAATTTAGTTCAAAATAGAGAAAAAATGGAGAATCATAAAGAATAAATAGATACAGTATCGAAGGAATTCTAGTCAAAATTAAAGAACACTTTCACCATGCATGATGAAAGTAGATGAGGAGAGAGGCAGAAGTGACAAAAAACTTCATTGGCTTTTATGTTAAGACTGGTCTTTGCAGATTACTTTCTTTGTATACAAAAGTAAGTACAGCATACTTGAAGAATGACTCTGAAGATACAGACCAGATACTTATCATCATTTTTATTCATGGATTAAGTCTTGGGTCCATAAATCAGAGAGAAAGAGAAACAATTGTCACATAAAACCAAAATGAGAAGATTACTATTGCAATATGTGCTGAAAAATTAGTGATTGTTGGGTCAATTTTGCAAGTCAAATAATCAGAAACATTTTCATGGCAGTTTGATTTGACATGGGTTCCTGTCATGTTCCATGGCATTTGTCTAATATTTTCTGTTGTTAATTACCCAAGGGTTCCCTACACTAGGTCTAATATTTTCTACTGTTAATTACCACATTGATAGAATCTACTATCCTAACTATGTATGAAAATAGTGTTAAAATAAAACATGCACAACCCTACACAGTTTACTATTTGTTCCACTTATATAAAACCTCAAGTTTATACTCAATATGCAAAACCTAAATATAAAAAGCTTCATAAAACCACTTTTCATATAAAAAAGTATATTCCTATTTGAGATACCTGAAACTGATTGTGACCAGTGTTCCAAGTCTAGTTCAATAGCATTTATAACTTAAAATTCAGTTCTCTCTTGATATAAAATAATTACAAAATGTAATAGAGCAAAAGTCCATGAAACATTCAGTTTCTACACACAATTCGGTGCCAAACCATCAAATATTAGAATACCCATCGCTATTGAGAAATTAACACTTTGACTCAATAAACCATTTGAAATTTCTTTATATAACTGTTGTCTATTAATGAAATGATCAGTCATTACTCAAAAGAAGATACATGCACATAAACTTCAAAAAAATAAATTCAAATTGTTGATTAAATGTATTAGCTTGAGGTATCACTACTTTATGTGTCAATGGTGGTAAGCCTTGGTAATGCACATACAACAATTTTGGGCTGTCTCCACAGAGTTCACAGAATCTCAGACCTCATTCCAACACACCCACCATCACCAGGGACACCTTCCACTGGACCGGATGCTCAAAGCTCCATCCAACCTAGCCTTCCAGGTATGAGGCATTCACAGCTTTGCTGAGGAACATGTAGCAGTGCCTCACCACCCACACAGTGAAGAATTTCTTTCTAATAACTAATCTAAATCATAAAATCATAAAATATTATGATTTGGATGGGACCTGTAAGAACCACTGAGACCAACTCCAGGCTCTGCACAGGACTTCCCAATATCACGCCATGTGCCCAAGAGCATTGCCCAAACACTTCCTGAACCCCAGCAGACTTGGTGCTGTCACCACTTCCCTGGGAAGACTGTGCCACTGCCCAACCACCCTCTGGGTGAAGAAACTTTTTCTAATATCCAATCTAAACCTCCTCTTTATTGCCATTTTTCAGGTCCTGTCACTAGTCATCGGAGAGAAGAAATCAGTGTCAGCTCCTCTGTTTCCCCCTGTGAGAAAGCTGTAGACCATGATGACCATCCCCTCAGTCTCCCCTTATCCAGACCAATTAACTTCAGCCACTACTCATACAGCTTTTCCTCTGTATCCCTCACCATGTTTGTAGCACTCCTTTAGACTCTCTCTAATTGTTTAATGTCTTTTTAATATCTTTGGCAGCATCAAAACTGCCCCCAGCACTCGAGCTGAGGCTGTCCCAGCTCAGAGCACAGCAGGACAATCCTCTCCCTTGCCTGGCTGGCCATGCTGTCCCTGATGGCCCCAGGACAGGGTTGGCCCTCCTGGCTGGTACGTCACACTGCTCATTCCTGTACCTACTCTCTTTCAATTATAGTCATAGAATAATCAAGGCTGAAAGAGATCTTTAAGATTAGCTGTTCAACCACCAACCCAGCACGACCATTGTCACCTCTAAACCATACCCCCAAGTGTCACACTGAGAACACTTCGAGAAACAATGACTCTACTCCCTCTCTGGGCAACTTACTCTAATGATTATTCCACACTTGCAGTGAAAAAATATTATCTAATATCTAATCTGAACCTCCTCTGGCACAACTTGAGACCATTTCCTCTTGTCCTTTTACTTGAGACTTGGAAGAAGAGATTGGCCCCCACCCCACTACGATCTCCTTACATGTAGTTGTAGAGAGCCGTGCAGCACACCCTCCCCCCCACCCCCTCCCCTCCAAGCCTCCTCTTCTCCAAACTAAACAGCTCCAGATCCATCAGCCTAATGGTGCTCCAGATCCTCTGATTTCCTCTGTGGCCCTCATCTGAACCTAATTCAAATGGGCCACATATTTCTTATGTTGGAGGCCCCAAAGCTGGATGTAGGAATGCAGGTGGGGTCTCATGAGAGTAGAGGGGGAGAATCACCTCCTTGCCCTGCTGGCCATACTCCTTTGGATGCAGTCCAGGAAAAAAACTGGCTTTCTGGGCTGCAAATGCACATTGACAGATCATGTCCAGCTTCTCATCTGCTGATCCCCCAAGATCCCTTCTTCAGGGCTGCTCTCAATCCATTCTCTCCCAGCCTGTATCCATGTTTGGGATTGCCCTGACCTAAGTGCAGGGTCTTTGTTGACCATGCAGTTTGCAGTGGCCCAGCTCTCAAGCCTGTCTAGGTCCCTCTGGATGCCATCCCTGACAAGCCTGTAGCTCTCCAGATATTTTCTTTTCCCTTTTTTAAAAATGGCGGTTATGTTTCCCCTTTTCAGTCACTGGGAACTTCACTGGACTGACATACTTTCAAAAATACAATGACTAATGGCTTAGCCATTTTCTCCACCAGTTCCCTCAGGACAGCTGGCTAGACCCCAGCAGGTCTCATGCTCCTTCAGGTTCCTTAGGTGGTCTCAAACCTGATCTTCTCCTACACCCAGTGATTTCTACATTCTCACGGTTCCTGCCTTTGCCTTCTGCAATTCAGGCAGTGTGGCTGGAGGACTTACCAATGAAGACTGAGCAAAAAAATAGTTGAGTGCTTTGGCCTTCTCCATGTCCCAGGTATCCAAGTCTCCTTCTTCCTTCTGGAAAGCACCCACAATTTCCCTAGTCTTCCTTTTATCACTGACATACTGAGAGAAGTTTCTCTTGTTGCCCTTGATAGCCCTCAGGAAATTTAATTCTATCACAGCTATAGCTTTCTTAGTCTAATCCACCTCTGCTCACACAATACCTCTGTATTCCTACCAGGCTACTCTTCCCTGCTTCCATGCTCTTCAGGCTTATGTTTTTGTGTCTAAATTTGTCCAGAAATTCCTGTTCATTTTTGAAGGCCTCCTGACAGTTCTGCCTGACTTCTTCTTTGTTAGGATGCATTGCTTCTGACCTAGAGGAGATGACTCTTGAATATTAACCAGATTTTTGGGCCCCCCTTCCCTGTGCAAGTCTTTATTCTGCAGTACTATACCACTGTGTTGTCCCTTCAACAGCCCTCTGAGTGGCTGAAGTGTCCATGAGCATGAGTGCTGGGAACATAAGGCTGAGCCTGTCTATCCATTTGGCCTTCCTGTTCAGAGCCCCACTATAATATTACCTGCCCTCCCTTTAATCCTAAACTCTAAAATCACAGCTGGCTCTCCATTGATCATCAGGCACAGCTCTTGAACTTGGTCCTTCGTGCACTTGAACTGGCCACTGGCATAGAAAACAACAGCCTCTGCTTGTCTCTTCTGTCTGTCGTTTTTAAACAGCCTCTATCATTCCATTCCAACACTCAGTCGTAAGAGTCATCCCACATCTTTGTGACACCAATGCCACAGTCCTGCAGGCATGCACAGGTTTCCATTTTGTTTCTTCTTCATGCTACATGCCTTAGCACATGTACATGCCTTAGCACATGCCTTAGTACAGAGGTACTTAAAATTGGTCCTTGATGAAGGATGATGCAAACTTACAAGCTTGAGCAGCTGGAATTCCTTTGTGCTGCTCTTCACGTGTTCTCCTCTTGACCTGTAGGCTCTCTACAAGCTCTGGGCATCTCTTGCTGGCCCTGGGAGCAAACTGGTAGGAGTGGAATGAATTGAGATTTCTTTGCTCCTGGAACTTTTGCCTAAAGCCCTCTTCACCATCTTGGCAAGCCTATGACTGAAGATGCTCTTCTCCCTCTCTGACAGATGGACCCCATCAGCCCACAGGAGACCAGGTGTCACAGACTGCTTCGATATAGATTTGAAAAAATACTATATGTAATGTGTATCAACACTTTAAATTAGAAGTATCTAGAATTTTGAATAAGTGCAAATTTGGATGTTTAATGAGTGACTAGTGATCTAAGAATGACATTTGATTATGCAGTATTAGAAGTTGCATCACAGTATTGATATATCACAGTGTTGGTAATATTGTAATTGTTGGCCTGTATTCAATTGATGAGAAGATGTTCAGCTAGGAAAGGCCAAATTAGAAGTTCAAATATTTACAAGTCTAGAAATAAGTAAAAACTAAAGCATAAAACCCCCAGAAATTGTTCCAATTGTGGAGTATATTCCCACTTAGAATACTTCCACTGCCACAATTTCACCTGCTGAAAGAAAGGAAACAATAAGTGGCAGCAATAAAAGAGAACAGAAAAAAATAATGGTAGGAGGAACTGGCATATAGTGTATGAAAGACCAAATCTACACAAGACTTGCTAGTAATTAAATGTGTTTACAATTGCACATTTAATTCTTTACAGTTTGCCAGACCACTGATCTTTCACAGGCTGTGACAAAATAAATGATTTGACTAGAATTTCAGTTAGTTCTCAATGTTATCTCAGTCTTCGTATTCCAGCAACCATATTTTCCAGAGTTAACTTTATATAACAAAGACTCTATAGCATGTGTCTTATACTTGCTTCATACAGTAATGACTGTAAAATATGTATCTTTAGAAAAATAGAAGTGCCAGTTAAGGAAATAACTGGGAATGCATATTCACAAATAACTGGGAATGCAACACAGGCAGTAATTTAATTCTCAATATACCATATGTAAACAAATGTGGTTTCTTATGTTTTCTAAAAAAATTCACATTTATTAAAATATTTATATTTGAGCTGAAAACAAAAGAGTTTGATTTTATATGAGTTTAAGGAAAAAAATTATCTCCTGTTTAGCAAATTTGATTTCAAAATCAGCTTCAGTACCAATTAGCCCTGCACATGTGGATAGTCCAGCGTGGCAATTACATAATATTCAAGTATGGAATTTTAACTGCAGGTTTTTACTTTACCTCCACCATCCAGGTCTGTCAGAATTTTAATAGCTATTAAAGTTACATTTCATCATACATTATGAAAGTGAAACAGAACAGTTACAACTGCAGACGTGAAATACAATTCATTTCTTTACTTGAGATGATCCTGTAACATCCTCTGCTCCTGCCTATTCACACCTGTACTTTGACTAGAAAATTTCCAGACGCTTCCCTTGAAGTGTCACTTATTTGCTGTAAATTCACTGAGAGCAAGCAAGCAGGGGAAAAAAAAATCACCAAAAAAACACACTGTAAGTAGTGCTAATCACTTTAGAAAGTACATGTAACACACTGAATATACTTAAAAATCAGTTAGGAAGCTTATAAAAAACATTAATTTAATACAGAAATGGGTAGCTCTTCAGAGAAAATACCATATCTAATTAAGGAAGGTTGAGATACTCACGCACATTACTTCATTATTCTACCACAACATTTTTCAGAAAGTTTTAAGTAGCATGGAACAGACAGTGCTCAGTTTAGGTTTTACTTCAATATTTGCATAATTCAAATGAAATAGTCATAAACACAAATTGAAATCTGATCCAGATCCTACTGAAATAATGGGCATGCTTCAACTGACCTCAAAGCATAAAGAATCATGCCCTTCCTTAGAAAGATTGTTGTAAATGATCAGAAACTAGAGAATAATGAATACTAAAATTAAATAGATATGATGTTGCCACTAAAAGAATGAATTTACAACCAGTGTCTTAATTAATACCATATTTTTAACGTACTCTTTTACATAACCAATCTAATAAAAGGTAGCTGAATAGTCCAGACTCATGTTTAAAATCTGAAGAAAACATGAAATTGTAGTACACATATATTCATGTGTGGCAAGAGACAGAGTTTATGCAACAGGTCACAAACAAAATCTGAAATGGGTGAAAATCCAGGGAATAAAGGGGGCTAATATGTTTTTCTGGATTGTTAAGAATGAGAAAAAAAATACCCACTGGCAAATGTACTATTTTGCCAGTCACGGTAGGTTATGAAAATAATATCTCCAAGAGAAAGGAAAAACACAGAAGAAGGTAAGTAGTCTGCTTAGACTACTACGAAAACTTAAAAATGAGAGATTTTTAAACAAGTGTATGTAATTTATTAAAAAACAAACAAACAAACAAACAAACAAAAAAAAAAAAAAAAAACCCAAAACAAAAAAACCCACCAACATTTCAAACTGCTAGAAAGCCCTTTGTCAGATATCTGGCCAAGCAGTAACTGAGTGTTCTAGCAGATATCCCAAACTATTACCACCAAACATTTCCTGGAAAAACTATAATTTGAATAGTTTTATGACCCTTTGTGCAACTCAGAAGGTGAATGCCTGGAGAAAAAAAGAAGGGGGGGAATAGAGCATTAAAATGTATTTTTTGCTGGGTTTTTTTTTTTTTTTTTTTTTTGTTAGTAAGTTTAGTGTACAAATGGAAAAATTTATTTATAAACTACAGAAGACATTAACGTACCATTAGTATCAACAGCATCTGTAGTTTGGCATTTTATAGGTTTATTCTGATACATTTTTAATTGCCAAAAGTTTAATTGCCACATTCAGAGGAGGACTTTAACTGGGGCAGTTATGAGTTGCATTGCTCATCCTGTGTGCTGGTATTATATTGATATTATCAAATTTTCCAGTTCAGAAAATCACCAGGTGTGTAACTAGTTTCCCTCAGTGAGCACATATTAAGATAAATCTGTGTGATTACACACAGAATTTCTTCTATCCTATCTTAGTTGAGATAGGAGAACATTATTTTTATTCAATACTATTTATTTTAATCAATCTAACAACAACAAAAAAAATTACAAAGAAAAGAGCTTTCAGGCTTCAAATCAGAGCATGAAAATCTGAGCTTAACTCCATGATATTGGTCACCCTTCTAGATTTGGTATTAAAAAAAGCACATTTTGAACACATTTTGTCCATCTGGAATGGATTAGGGAAACTCTGGGTATACCTTATACCTTTTCCATCCTTTCACCCCCACAGACTTAAATTTTATAAACTAAATCAGAATATGCACCTTGTAACTAATCAGCTTTATGCTAAGAGTCAACTAATGGCATCAGAAATTAAAAACAATAGCCTTTTTATTAATTAGAAAACATTCCACTCACACATTGTGTTTGTTAATTAGCTGCAAATAACCTGCTGGTTGATATTTGCCATGCAATAAGCAGTTTTTCAGATTAACAGTCTAGCTACTTGATTGTTCCACATGAGTTCCCTCAAATCCCACAGAGTCTATTTGATTCCTTCCAGCTACAAAAGCTGGGAATCAAGTTTAAAGATAAAATTTACCCTAATCTACCCCTCAAAAAAATCCAACCAATCTATCAGCCAAAAAAAAACACTCACAAAAAAAATTCTCAGCCAAGAGAATATTTCCAAACTTATTCTGATAACATGAGCTGGGGGAATAAAAAAACCCACCCAACAACTCTGTAACTGTCACAGAAAAGGGAATTACGTAATATGCCAAGGGATTTTATTCATTTCCAACCACTTTCTATTTTCTTACATTGCCTGTTTTATCTATTGATTTCTATCATGCCACAGATTCTCATCTCACAAAAAGACAGAAAATGGGTAACAGAGAATTCTTCTTCACTGAGATCTTTGAATAGGCTTCCCCCCAGAATGCACAGTGCTTGCAATCTTGAAACATGGCTCTAGACCCAGATTTATCTAAAGTGAATCATCTACACACAGATCGTGTACGACTGTAATGGCTCACAGTTGTTACGCTGCATGTCTCAGTCACAAGTTCTCTTTCATCAATCTTAGTGTCAACATTCCAAAGAAAAAGCCTTAGCAGAGATAGCAAAGACCCCAAACATGTTTTTGACACAGAATATAATATAAGAATACAAAAGCTATTACAGTGGTGACACATCTAGCAACATGACTGCTTCGAGTGGTCTATAGCAGATCTCTAACAAGGAGTGTTAGGAATATATTGTACAGAAACCCTGGAATAAATATTCCTATGTGAAGCGCCACACATAACAAAAAATCCTTCACTTTCCTCAGTCTGCTGAGCAGAGCCGTAGTAGACTTGAATTTTGTTTGGGGCTTTTTTTCCCAAATACAAAATTTTGAATATGCAGATACATTTTTTCCTCTTAGACCCCTTCAATTCCCTGAAAACAAAGATGAGTGGGAATTTAATGCTATTATTTGGAAAACTGGTTCCTTGCATATTATATATCCGCAGAGACAGACCTCTCCACTTTCAAACTTCTCCCTCAGTCTTACACACAGTCACAAGAAAACTAAGTCAATGGGCACTGTTACAATTTTTGCACGAAAGTCAAATAAGGGAACACAGTCTTCTGTCAGGGGCTTAAATTCGTCTCAAGGAACTCCAGCAGAACAAGTTTTTAAAAGGCTACACAAAAAACAAGGGTGAAAACTGCTAATGGACATCAGAGTCAAGGAAGTAAGAAACAAGACACAGAATTACTGCTTGAAATAAGAGCTCTTCTTACTAACAGACAAACTAGCCACAGGATGAGGATTCAAGACAAAGCTTCATGAAAACTGAAATGCCTTGGATCTACAGATTTATGGGACAAAGCTAGGAAATTGTGCTCACAGAGCTGGATAAGAGTGCCTTGTATAAAAGAGGAATTTGCAACAACTTAAAAAGCCCAGAAGAAAAATGGAAAATGCCTCAGAAAAGCAGCATAACAATCTTGGACCTGCAGGACTAAAGGAATGTGCAGAGTCCTGGCTGGTTGGCCTCACCTTGCTAAAAAATGCCTTAACTAGTACAGAACCTGATGGGGGAAGGTTACTTACTATTACAGAATAAAATAGGCATCCAACATGCAAAAGGGAAAAGAGTGTCCATTAAACAAATTTCCTTTTAGGACTGCTATCTAGACAACACTTCTACAAAACCATCCCTGTCTGCCTAAAAACTCTCAGTGCTATTAAAAAAATTAAAGGCGTCATTGTGGTCAGTTCTACACAGGTATGCAAAATGAAACAAGAAATGTTTTGTTCCTCTTGAGTATCTACAGCAATGTCAGAAACATTTCTTTTTGTAGAATATGAACCACAAGAATTACAGGAGTTTAGAATTGCTGCCATTTAAATATACTTTCTCTGCCCTAAGAAAAACTGGCAGCACTGGCCTGCACACTGGGTGCATCTCAGACAAACAGAAGTGCCCTTTACCCAAAAGGGCACTAGAATGAGAAAAAAACTGACTGAAGCATTGTGAAATTAATCTAATATGCATATACAGTGAACATAAACAAGCTGTGTAAAATTCTCTCCCTGAAAGACTCGAAAAATCCACCGTGTAACAACGCTAATGCCTCCCATATGGGCTTCAATAGTGCTGCCAGAGAAACGCTGCATACTAATACTGGTGTTAATGCTAATAGCAGCCATATCACACTGCTTAGCAGTACACCTATTTAATTGCTTACAAGTACAGTGGTACCCAGCAAAAATACAAGTGTCTATTAAGAGACAGATCATTCATTTTCTCACAATATTAACATATACAAAACCTGCTTAAGACCCAGACAAAAAGAAAAAATACACCATCTGTGGTACTGAGCATTTTTAGTCCCATCAGTACTACCTGCAACAAATCAAGGTGTATTTGACTTAATCAATAAAAACAGCTTAGAAGCTCTGAATCTTTAGTCAATCAAATAAGGATCCTTCCAACAGAATATATCAGTTCAATGTGGCTGTGGAATTAATTGTTGCTAAAGCAGTAAACCACTCGTGAACTTAATTCAAGTGGATTTCAATCCAAGTAAAAGATTTTTGTATTTCAAAGTATTTTAAGTCAAGAATTTCAGATGGTGTATCTATATAAAACCACAGATTTACAGTGTTAAAATTAATTCAAGGAAGTTTTCTGCAAGGAATGTTCCCATAAAAGCACCCTAGCTGCAAAGAGATCTTAATGCTTTTGTCAAGCACAGTGAATTTGCTGTCCTTTTAAAACTTAAAACTTGTGGCTTGATGACATTTCATTCAACAAGGAGAAGTACTGTCTCCTTAAGCCAGTAAGGTTTCAAATGTTTCTCTGTTTCAAACAATTGCATCTCACAGACCAGATTCCGTTCCTTTAGAGACACACACCTCAACTTTCACCCTGAAACCTTCCTTTCTATGTCTGGTCTGGTATGCCTTTTTACTTGAACTACCAACACATCAGGAGGCAAAGCTATCTTCTGTCTCAGCAGCAAAACACTCTGTTGCTGCAATGTTTACAGAGTCAGTCACACATCCTTTGGATAAACAATTATTTAGTACCTGGACAAGTCAAACCCTCTTGAGCTACAGAGACATGTAGCTCTAGACAACACTTCCAGTGTAAAGGAAAAATAAAAGGTATTTAAAAATTTTTTTCACCTTCTCAATCCTGATACAAAGTGTAACCTAGAATCAACCTTCTGACCCTTACTATTCTGTGCAGGTAGACAGGAAAAGGAATTGTTCTGCTCACAATGTACAGTTCTTAAGGTGTTCTTATGGAATAACACAATTCCCACTTCATGATCTTTAAGAACAAGAGAAGGAAGCAACTGATTGAAATGGAAGGGGAGCTTAGTTCAGAAATAGAAATAAAAATAAAGTAATATGTACACTACAGCTCTTAAGTTTTGTGGGTTTGCAATCCTTGGAGACTCTACTTCTTAAAGAGTTTCTGAAGAAACAAAAAGAGGAAGCAGCCTACTAAGGAAGGCTAAAAAAGCCAAATCACCAGATTAGAACTAACTTTAAAAAGGCAAATTGATACCTGTACAATGGGGTGGGATGTACAAGCCTCAAAATTTAAACTGACTTTTAAAATTAATTATTTGACAATCTGACATTGTGCTGAAAAGCAAGATTATCATATAATGATGCAGGAATACAGGAACCAAATGCAAGAGCTCTTTCTTTATCAAAAGATTTGCGATTAGACATCCAGACAAAATTTTCTCCTATTTTTATTATTTTGTAATACAAAATAATTACTTAAGGATTCAAGAGGTTTATCCAAAATTTTCACAAAAAAAAGGCAACATGGTCTTAACAGAACTACACCAATAATCAACCTCATAGTTCAAGTCTGTCTGCTTAGTATTTTACTTTCACCTGCCTCCAAGAGCCCAACTTGGACAATTTCATGATAAAACACTGAAGTCTGAGAGTTAAATATATTCTCTTACAGGAAAAAATGTAAGTGATACACCATATAAGGTGTTTCTTAGACCAGTGTCTGGCCTGCGTGCTTTTAATTAGCAAACAAGTTTTCTGCAATTCCCTACCCACTTAGCAGACTGCAGGGTGGCTGCAGGATCACGACCAGATAGACCCATACCCCAGGCACACCAAACACAGGCAGGCTCTTGTCCAAACCCTGGTGGCTTAGTAGGCATGGCAACGCCTCCGTGGGATTTAAGAGATCAGTTTGACATGCCTCCACTCCAGTGAGGCTACCTGGTTTTAGCATACAGCTTGTTTTGGATACAGAAGTCTGTCTGCATTGGTCAAGCAGACGCCTGGAGAATGTGCAGCCTTAAATACTGCTTTTCCCAGATCAGACCACGCCATCTTTGAAAGCAACATGAAGAGAGAGCAAAGAAAAGCTAAAGTGCTGTCTTCATTTACATGGATGAAGATAATGACTTATTTTCTTAAAAGCTTTGCCCCAGATTTCAGATAAAGACTGTTGTAGTTGCAAACTTAAATACTTCTCTAGGACTTGGTAATATTTTCAAATACATCAAATTACTTACCGAAAAATCTGGTTTTAATCAACACAAAACTATTCATAATGTTGAACTGAAACTTTTCTTCTTTCCATAAAATGGAAGTACACACAATGAGTAAAAATTGATTCCAGTGTCAAAGTCAATAAAAACGTAATTACTCCGTACAAAGCAGAGCAGCATCAGTGGGACAGATTCAGGAAACTGCTTTCAAAATACTATTGGAGTGGCTAAAAAGTATCCTAACATTTGGTAGTATAGGCTCAAATATCCCTTTGGATAAACGAGGTTGTTAAAGACCTCTCCAGTAAATTATGAGGTTAAAAAACCATAGCTACATCCTTCTCTTTCATATATAATGTCTTAAATCTGGTCCATCAAGCAAGAGATAGACAACAGAATGAAAGCAAGTATATCAACACTTCAGTAATTCATTTAAAATTATTAAAGTTAGTGGATTTACATGTTTGTATGAATATAAATTCATCTTTACTTATTCCAGCCCAAAAAAGATCTCTTCTTCACATAAGCTGATTCATTTTATTATTTTATTTTAGTAACAGCTGGGATAGCTAGCAGTCTCAGTAAAAGCTTGATTTATCCTCTCAAATTGATTAGAGCAGCCCTTGTGATTATTTTAAGGAATTACAATTATTATATATATAGATGAACAGAAGCATTTTATTGTGAAAGCTTATATAACTGAACCTCATAAAGGTAGGTATTACTAGCCTGCAGACACAACACTGAGGCACTTCGTTGATTTAAAATACAGGTATATTCTTAGAGGTACAAACTTTCTGGAAGAAAACTAGGAAGTTATACAATTCTTATATCGCTTTTCAAAAACAGCATACACATGCTAAATACTTAGATAATTATAAACCCCATAATGAAGAATAAGGAAAAAGTCCTCAGCATTTACTGGTTTTTGATGAAAAAATGTAATTTTGAATAGATATTACTCACTACTCTCAAAACCTGCTCCTTTTACAGTTAGAGGCCTGCAAGTTAACACAGGCTTAAGGTTTTTTCTGGAAACACAGAACTATTCGGAACTACACTGGGAACATCCCACCGCATCAGGGAAGCCAGTACAGAACATACAGTAATAAAACACATTAAAGCACAGCTGTGAAAGAAGACAACTGTGACTTGCAGTACCAGAATAAACCAACAGCATCAGGTTAGTCAGCAGTAGCAGTAAAAATATGGAGTTGCCTATACAACTTGTGCATATGTATACTGAGGAGCTTCAACTGACACAACCACACCACCCATGGAATACACTTTTTCATCTGTCTAAATTATACCAGTAAAAGTTTCATGTGTAGCAAAATTGTGAACACATATTCTGCTTCAAAAGTCCTAGAGGAGGACTGAATTATATGCACAGAACTGATCATAAACAAAAGCCTTTGTGAAAAAATAAGACTTTAGAATGCAACTATTTTATTTTTAATTTAATTAAATTTATTTGTATTAGTGTTTGATTTTTTTTTTACACTGCTTGAAATCTAAAAGCTTTCTGAATCACTCTAGCATTTTATCACTCTGATTTTTGCTATGTGGTATTTAAGATTACACATAACAATTATATCTGAAAAATGAATGAAGCAAGTGATTCACTAGCTTCTATTTCCTCTCAAAAATAAAAAGACTTGTTCATTATGCAAAACAAAACCAAGAAAAAATACCACCTCCCTCAGGACAAAAAAAAATCTTCCACAAATGTTATGCAAAATTATACAAAAGATGCATTATTTTAATCACTATTTCACTTTTTCTGCAGTGACTACAATGATTCCAAAATAGGTTACATACAAAGCAGTATGGAATTTGTCCTGGAAAGCAGAAATGATAATGAAAAAATCCTAATGAAAATTAGAGCTTCTGCATCTACTGCTACTTAAACAAAACAAAAAAAGAATAAATAGTGTCCTTAAACAACAGTGAGACTTATCTCTTATTAAAATACAGTTGCCAACCCCGAACTGCAAAGGGACAGACATGAATGCCTTTATCAGGATTGCAAGATTACAGTGCATATTATATTGAATTTATCACAGTAACAGTGAAATAGAAGCAAACAAATGGGCACATACGCAGGATTTGAAACTACCCATTAAAATTGTCAGTTCTCATCTTAATTAAGCATAATAAATCAAACCAGCTACAAAGCAGTCTCATATTGCTGAAACCTGCAAGAACTTGTTTTCAGAGAAATGCTATTATACTAGTTGAAGTTCTGGATTGAAATTCTTATAAAAACACTGTACATGGTTAACAAAATACTTTTCATTCTGTTTTGTTCTCTGCAATCTTATGAATTATTTTCAATTATTAAAGTATAAAATGTTCAATAGGATCCATCTTTTCTACTGTAATACAAAGGATTGGCAATTATGAAGTGAAAATAATAGCAGAAGCAAATGATTTGCAGATTTTACTTTTCCAAATTCTTAATCTAAACTTTAATAATCTGATAGATTTAAGACAAGCCATCTATTAATTTTCCTCCTTTTAAGATTACCTACCAAATATATTACTTTGCAACTAGCGTCTAGACATATATATGCTAAGAACAAGAAAGCTACAAGAAATAAAATAAACACAATACTTATAATAACCATACCTAGTAATAAGAACCGCATTATCATGGTGGGCAATCCCATTTTCTGGAATGGTGTTTCCATCACTTTGGTGGGAGAGAATGGATTTCTGCCACTTACAGAAGCTATCGAGGGACTTGTCTGCATGGTGGTTTATCTCCAAGTTTGGCTGCAATACAACATGCATACCAGAAATGTTCCAAACAAATTACTAAGGTCAGTTGTTAAGCCTTTTGAAAACTAAAATGGGACTATAATTAGAAGCAGTGGTTTCTAGGAATAAAATCCTCTTGCCAAATTTTATTTCTGTAAAATCTGACCCCAAGTTTCAGTTGTGTATTACTGAACCATCAGTCTTTCTGCTACAACTTTAATAATCATTTTGGCAATACAAAAAAAAAAAAAAAAAAAAAAAAAAAAAAAAAAAAAAAAAATCAATCAAAATACAGATCTAAAAATAAAACTGACATCCCCAAAGGTGTAAAAATAGTCACCTGAAGTAAGAATACATATATTTGAGATGATACGTGACGAATATTCCTTTGAACTGCTTCATCTTGATTAAAGTAGTGAAAAATTACATGATAGGTTTTGTACTCTGAGGCAGCCACTTCAAGCTCTAATTAAATAAACTCTGTATTACACAATAATGTAATTCGTATTTCACAGGTATAAAGGTTAGCACAACAGCTCTTACCTGATCTTCAGTGAGGACAATCAAACGTGTCACTATAATATTCACAACGTTTCCTAGACTGGAATCACGATAAAGTTTGGCAACCTGACCTCCAGAAAATAAGAAAAGGCACAAAGTCAGACAAGAAACACTACTTGCTTCCTAAATTGTTAAAAATTAACCCAATTTCCTCATGTAAATGTAAAGTACCATTGTCACCTAAATACAAGTAATTTTTTGACCAAAGAATGACCATTCAGTTAAAAAAACACCTTTTGAGTCACACTTCTCAACTGAAACTGCTTATACCTTGTTTCATAATTCATCCAGCACAATGAGCATTTAGAGAATCAACATAAGCAGAATAGAATTGTATAATCTGAATATAATTATTTGAATTCAAAATTAAAGACAACAATTTAAAACCGATCACAACATACTTCTTGGCAGAAAAAGTACTGCATTTTCCCCAAAACGCTAAGATTTTCAGTATTTAAACTATTCAGTCCTGCAAGTTAGTACATATATCAAAGCATTATTCATGTCAATAAGCAAACACTTGCCAGGCCCATTATCATTTCAGTACACAAGTATTGATACAAACACAGAGAAGGATGAAACTTACAATATTCATCACACTCAAAATGTAGTGCTCAATGTCTTTTCGACCATGGTATCCCACCATCATTTTGTCTGCCACTACCAGCGTTTCCACAAACCGTTCAAGGCTTACAGATCTCTTCTGTCGACTGTGACTACTTAGCGTGTCATTGACTGGAAGTGAAGCTGGAAAAGCAGAAGCGTCATTCATCCACCAAGGTTTGCCGCTCCTTGTGAGGTCTTCTAGGAACCAAAACAATTAAATACTTGAGAGGGAGTCACTAGTAAAACTCATTCAAATGCAGCTGTTTTATGTTGAGATTGCCATCTTCAAGGATATAACAAAGAAGTCTTTCTTCAGGCAAAGAAAAATAAAATTTATTTACTTTCTAAATTATTTTTAAATAACTTACATAATGGAAAGCCAACTTTGAGCTCCATTAATCTCAAGTCTCCTTAAATTTGAATTAGGATGAGAGATCAACAATCTCCTCTTAATAAATCTGATTTTGCACATTTATATTACCATTAAAGATTAGTTATAATTAACCACAAGAACACATCATATTTTTAAAAATAAGAACAAGACAGCCGTAAATCTGGGGAAAAAAGTCCTAGAAACCAAAAATTCAAAATTAATATAAAAGTTATCAAATTTACTACGGAATTAAACAGACTCCTAAAACACGAAAAAGCTTTCTCCCTCCTTCAAAAGTATGTAATTTTTAGGCAATTACGCTTACATGCCTAAAATGAATCAATTTTCTCTTCAGAAAGCTATCAGATTATATTTTATCTACCTTGTAAATTAACTGTAATAGAAGGTTTTAAATGGTCTGACATGTGATAATTGTGATAGTTATTTCAATACGAATTTCAGTTCAGATATGTTGATTCTTGTTTTTCTTTCAGATAAATATATAGAAAAATATTTCTTGTGTGCAAGAGATAAATTATTAAAAATCCGAAGACCTGCAATTATCAACAAAACAAACATTACAAGATAACTTTGAATTCTAATTCTTGTCCTCAGGCAAAATTGAATCCATCCTTCCCTACAAAGGAAGGGAAAGATGGATTCAATTTTTTTGCTTTTTTTGTGTATCATATATCCCTTTTTCACAAGAGCCAACACAGATCTCAAGCTAAAGTTTAGCAAAGTATATTGTTTTGTTATAGAGTCTGGTTTTATCTTAGTAGGATTTCAAAATATCTAAGTTATTCTTGGTATTTACAGATGGGCACAAAAACATTAATAGATACATTTACAGTTGTCTGAACAGGACTGCTCAAGTGAGCAATTTCTGAGATGCATCATTACTTCTAGTAGAACAAGGTCATCTAAGGATGAGTAGAGATAGAACCAGCACCTCCCATAAAAGAACATTTTATTCAAGTCAGCTAAGCACACTGATTTCAAAGAGAAAAACTACACACCACAAAGAATGTATGTTCAGGTCAAAAGCAGGAATACAAACCTTCAGCATTCCCACTGTTGCAGTGTTTCATAATTTTTGAGGCTACAGTATTGGCTCTAAAGGCGCATATTTTAGAAAAGTCAAAAAATTTAAATAAACCTAGTAGTTATAAAAACACCAGTAACAAAATTGTCCTCATTCTGCAATGGGTATAATCCATTCAAAAAAAACCCTGTACAAAGTATGAAAGCCTGGTTTGGATTCTATAATGACTAGTAAGATTTCTCCTGGTTTTCACTTCTATTGTAGAAAATTCAAAGTTGCTTGAATTGTTCAAAGATTTTAATCTCACTTAAACAGTGCCTTAGGAATGTCCAGAATTTTCTGTGACTGCTACTGTACTAAATTTTTAAAAAACTTGCTCTTTTTCAAATAACAAATGCTGGTAGTTTCAGATGCCCTTGGAGTGCTAGAAGTATTTTAGAAAGGCAGTACTGCTTCCACATTAATTCAAAATTTTCACTCAAAATGCAAATTATTCTAAACACTTTAAAACTTCTGATTTCAAGCATAAAACTTGCAGAGAAAAAAAAAAAAAAAAGATTATTTTGGAATCATCTTCATACTATCTTTCAAACAAAGGTCTCAGAGGACTCCACAAGTACCACCATTTCTCGTTTTCTTATCAAATGAGAAGCTTAGGCTTCAGATGATCTCAAAGTAATGAGAAAGCTTGAAAAAGTCCTTGCACTTCAGGATGTATCAATGCTTATGCTGCTTTTTTCTAAGAAAACACTAAATAGTGGTGACTAAATTATTTAAATGCTAAAATATATCAATAAATATCTACAATTTATTTAATGAAAACAGTTATGTGGCAACTTACATCATTCTTTTACCATATTCATAAGTTTAAAAAAAAAACCTACTCTATTAACATGAACATAGTTATAAGGAAGTTAAAAAAAAAGGTAAAAACAATAAACAGTAAAAATAAAATTTTTTTTAAAACCCACAGAAAAATACTATAATTAACACCAAAATAATTATTGCAGTAGTGTGAAATTAGGTTTTAATTTGCAACTGAAAAGAAATCTAAGCCCATGTAGACACGTAGTTCACAACTACTGTATGCAAGCTTTCCTAAGTCAGTCATCTAAGATATTGGGGGGTGGTGAAGGTAGAGAGAAAGAAGCACAAATAGAAAAATACCTCAAAATGCAATAGCAAACTTCATATGTTAGATGCAACTATGACAATATTTCAAAGCAAAAAACATTATGCTGTTTTTTTCTAAATATTTTAGCACCATTATTTCATGCATCTAGCAAGCTTTTATTCCATTTTAGAATATACCAACTGTAAAGTCTGACATGAGTAAAATCAAAATCACCATATAAATCAAAAAACTGTAGAGCCATCCAGAAATAATATGCCACTCCGCAGCTTTCATACGTCAATTTTTATTGTTTCTCAATCCTATCCAAACACAGCATTTTGCAAAATAATCCATTGGTCTCAAACCCCATTGAAGCAATTGGAATTTGGCAGTGGAAAACTTCTTACCAAGACCTTAGTGATGTCAGCTGTATTTAATAAAACATAATTAATTGGTGACAATACATACACAAAACACAAATTCAACATTTTATATTTAGAACATTTTTATGTTTCAGTGCTTAAAATATAATTTAAATTATGAAACTCTATCCTGTGCTCTCATTTGATTCTCCAATTCCCCTCTTGTATTAGCTACCATAATTCTACCATAGATTATGGTAGAATTACGGTAGCTAATACACGACTTACTCATACCTGTCACTCATTTCAGTCAATTCTGATCGTGCTTTCACCAAATTCTGTACTCCACTTTCTATTCTATTACTGTCGTTTCTCTCAGTTCAGAAACTACACTCCCCTTGTCTCTAGCAACTCTTCATAATCCTGACCATATCCCTGATGAAGAACAGGTACAAAATAAACTAGGTTACAGTAGGGGAAATTTGACAAACAATGAATTGTTTGTCAATTGTGGCACAGTTACTCAAGCAGATTCCTCCCTGCATATAATACCAGGGAAAGTGTTCCGAAGGTGAAGTTAAAATCAGTCCCTAGACAAAATAAATCATAAACTGCCAAAAGGTAGTTACAGCTTTGTTACAATTGCATTTTAAAACACAAAATTGGACTGTTCAAAACTTCCAAACCCAGCCAAATTCCCTAAACATCACTGAATACCTGGCTGTAATCAGTGGGTGCGAAAGCTGCAAAACTGAAAATTAATATTTGACTTTATTTTTTAGCTTTTTTTTTTAGGTATTTCAGGACGATTTGTATGCCATTTCCCTTTAAGATAAAGCTACAACCATGCTCAGAAAATGAGTTTAAAAGGCTTTGGTACTCATGAGGGTAAAACAGAATGTCATCTGGAAAAGCAAGACCTTGCAATCTTGGCAGAGAGTAAATTTTGTTAGACATTTTAATGGAGTGGAAATAGTATACAGAACAATAGGAAAAGGAGAAAACTGAGATGAATGAGCATCATAATAATCTCAGGCTTGTAAAAAGCAATGCTTTAGTACTTCATTAATTAAGGACTTTGGGCTGTGAAAGCTCAGGGAGTGCACAGGAGCTTCCAAGAACAAAGGTACCATCAATTATACAAAGTACTAAATGCTAAATATTTTACCATGTTTTACAAAAAATGCATGCAACATGTATAGCGCTAATCAACCTGTGATCCATGTGCCAGACACCACCAGAATAACTGTACACAACCTGACAAAAGTAGCTGCATCTGCTTCATGGTTTGGAGGAGAATGACTTCTAAGCATTACTCTAAGAAGACAAGATCCAACAGAGGCAAATATCCTTTCTTTTTGTATGGATAATGGTAAAAATTGCATGTTCCTACACTTCAAAAACCTTCCACTTATTTCAAAAGGCTTAAGTGACAACTCTCCCAGCAAAATTAACATATATACATATACATATATATATATATATACTAATACCCTCATTTTACAATCAGTTAGCAGGCTTGTTTTGCAATATTAGAAACACATATATTGGATAATGCTCTCAAATTAAAACAGAAGTTATATACATGAGGTCTGACATCCCATAAACACAATTAACTGAAACACTCAAGAAAAAGTTATCTCCCGAGAATGGGATCTTGCAGACAATCTGTACTTAAGCTTAGACAGCTGGTGCCACTAAACATTATAAACTCCAAAAGAAGCTTAAATAAATTACATCAATGAACAGTGATATTATTTTATGATAAGATTAGTTATTGTCAGTCTGCCCCATTCACTGAATCTCACGGAATACAACTTCCTAGGACCAAACTTTTAAGAATAAGCTATTACTGCAATATAAACAATTGACAAGGTTACAACATTTTTCTAGCATGTTAAAAAACTACTTTCGTGCTCTAAAGAGTTTGTCAGATTTACTCCACACTGTCTTCAAGAAGTTAATTTTCCATTTAATCAAGGGTTATGTCAGAGTACTTGAAATGTGTATCTGTAGAAGTTAAAACTACTTTACAAAGAAAATATCTCTCCATCAAAATTATATAATCCTTCCCATAAGGTTCATGTAAATCATATATTTGACTATAACGGAACAATGTCAACCAACTCAACCAAAAAACAGTACCAGAAGACTATAAACCTCCATAAACAAGAAAGATGTGGACTCAGTTTCAAATGTATTGATAATCATAATGCTGACATATTTACTGCATATCAAGTTTCTTCAAATGAGATGGAACACATATTAAACACTGAGCTGTAATACGAAGTCATTCAAACATGCTTTCCTGTTGGGAAATGAAGTACATTTATACACATTTTGAGGAAACCTGTGCTCATTTCTACAAATGCACATAATATAGGCATAAAACAAGACTTACTCCTGCTTAGTTTTTGAAATACACTATATTCTTAATCTGAATCTGGAAAAAAAGAAAAATCAAGACTACTTTTCAACAAGACATTACATCACCCAGAAGGAGGATTCTCATATCTACGTTCTCCACTATGTCTTAAATGTGAAACAAGTAAGATCTTAAAATACATCTCAAGTTATCATTCTTTAAAAGGCATAACACTCATTCTTGTTTACCTGAGACTCCACAGTGACTGTGATCATAGAGGTGCTGCTGGTGCATGGTAGATTTTTTGTATATAACATGAGGATGACCATTCTCGTAACTATAGTTACTAGAATCTTCTGTTATATTTCTTAAAGGCTCAATAAAATACTCATCATCCTCTGTAGCGATGACTCCATGCTTAAAGAAGCAAATAAGAAAACAAAAGCTTACAATAGACAATATGGAACTATTATCACAAAACTTAACTTTAAAAAACATTCTCTGTGAAGAAATCCACAGTTAGAAGCTAACACAAAACAGTGCATGAACCAGCATTCCTCTGACGACTTTAGAATGAGCAGAGTAGAGAGTACGTGCCTATATACAATACAGTGAGAAAAAAAAACCCCAAACTATCACTGTCCTATTTGTGGAGTACTTTCACTTTTTTTTTTTTTTTTTGGAGATGCAGACAAAAAAGCAAGACATATTCTGAGAATATTACAAACAATATCTTTGCAGAGATGTTCTGAAACTACATAATTCATAGCCATTAAAAATCACAAGCCAAAATGGTCTTGCTCTAATGGCAAGTCAAATGTCCCTCTGTGATGCCACACTGCTAAATTCTTAAAGCCAAATACTTCATTAAGACAAACACCAAGAAGGATTCTTGATAATTTTAGAACACATATTCAAAGAAACTATTTTTATTTTACATCCAGACACATCCCAAAACTGACCTAGTTAATAGAAATCAAATTATTTGTATTAAGTTACACTGTCTACAAGCATTTATTCTATAAAAACTCTTGCCACAAATGTAGCAAATAAGAGTTATTGCAGACTGTACACTAGACCTCATTCTCCATAATAAATGAACATTTTTTTTCCTCATGCTGCAGTGCAGAATAGTAGATATTCTATTCTCATAGCTTTCACATTTGTGAACTCAGCTTCTTCCAAACAGGAAGTGGTTTATGGAAGAAAGGGGAGATTTCAGGCCAACTATGCAATTTCCTGAACCTTCAGCAATTAAAACTGAACTTGAGTGGAAAATCCAGGTTTTGGATACTTTCAGATATAGAAATATTGGGGCATAAACCCTGACAGACTTATACAGCAATGTTTGACAAATAAAAAATTCCGATACTCATATGTAGAAAATTCTGAACGTATAGACTTTCTAAATAGGAAAGAGCTATTCATCAGACAGAAGCCTGGAAGCAGGAACTTATACATGCATATCCTGACTTGATGAATCACAAATTTCGACCACACCTTTTATCAGGAAAACACGTACTATACATGAGTCTTTTTTTAAGACCTCTATGATCAGCCATAAGACCACTTGCTCTGTATCCGCTCAAAAAATCATAAAGCTGTTTTCAAAGATCAGAGCTTATCTTTGTACTCTTGATCAAGGCTCCCATCCTGCTACTGTTTTCTACATAAAATGCCTACTGTTCTTCACTTTTGAAACAACATAAAACTTACAAAATAAAAAAATCCTATGTAATACGTCAGAAACAAGTGTTTTCCAAATACAACTCTATTATAAACTGTGAAAATACATGTATGAAAAGACCGCAGCTTTCAATTACTCATTCCTTACATTGTGAATGTAAAAATAAATGTTCTTCTTCCACGGTATTTTTCGTTACTAACTCAATTATTAACTCAGAATATCAGGGTCTAAAAATTCTCTGGGATGACGCCAGTATCAAACTCCTCTTACAATGCCTTCTTGTGACTTGGAGTCTAAGATTTTACTACAAAATAAATCATTTACTGGTATACTGCTGCTTAAATAGTATTGAAAATATAAACCAAATTGTAACTGGGCTTGCCAGATGTGCAGAAAGAACCTTGACAGTTTGGACTGCATCCAGTCTGGATGTCAGACATCTGGGTTCAAGCGAATCCTGAGCCATTGTAAGCTCTGGTATTATGTTCCCACAGGAAGAGAGACCTGCAGAGTGATTCTGGCCAGCACCATCAGGCTGTCTGCCTCATGCCAAGCCTGAGTAGACAGAGGTACCATCCATCCTGTGGCACTGTCTCCAAGACAGAGTGGGTTCTAACTTAAATTCCTTCAGAGTATATATTCTTCCTGTCTGTACTTAAGTCCAGCCATGTTTGCAAGTCTAAGCATGAATGAGATAATTATATCAGATACTGAAACTGATAATTATAATTATCTGAGGCAAGATTACCTCAGCAGAACTAAGTCAATTCAGATAGCATGAACACTTAATTGTAGCACTAATTCTCTGTACAAATTGCATATTTGCTCCTGCAAATAACTAAAGAATACCTGCAAATGATAGTCACAGTTCCTTCAGGTACCAGCAGTGAAAACGGTAAGGAGAGCATAACTACTTTTTTCCAGTGCCTAGCTGATATCTAATCTCATTTGCCCCAATGCTGTGGTGTTTAAGAAAAGACATTTTAATGACATTTAGTTAAAGAACTACAAATAAATTTTAACACACATCTACAAGCAGGTAGTAAAAACATGTGTGGTCAGTCGCTGCAGTCAGACAAGTGATTCAATAAGCACTGGAAACACACTGACCCTTCATCTGCCCTTCCCATAACCCTGGCGTGGCTATACCATTTTAAGCCTAACAGTATTTCTCCTTGCAAACAAAATTGTTCTCCCAGTGCTAAACTGATGCACGCATTCTTGTGGAATCACAGTGATTCAACAGTGAAATCACTGATTTTTAAGAAGCACTCTCAACTCCACAACTGAAAAGTATTTTGGTGATGGCCAGCATATATTCTAAGTTTCGAAAATTCATGCGGATAGAGATACTTACATTGTTTATGTATTTAGCAATGCCTGATTAATACATAGTATACAGTGGGAAGTATACTGTCATATCCAAACCAACATTCTAAATACCAGCTTTGATTTATAATCCACTATTTGAGGAAAACAAAACTTCAGTTTAAAAAGGAGTCGGAAAAAATGCCCATTTAAAGCATTAAAATGAATTAATTTTCATTTTAAGTGTTGCTATTGTATTTTAAGTTTGTAAATTAAACTTCTGCCCCAAAGCATCAGAAATATCATTAAGACATAAGAATGACCAGACAAGGTTTTGACATAATACCATGGATATAAGAAACAAGCTGAATGCACCGAGTATGTTACTACAAGGAACATTCCCAAGATTATTATCTAAAACAGATTGTTTGAGGTCCTGTGTTATCCAATCCCACTACAGACTGCCAACTCATGCTAACATATACAAGGTCTGGTTCCAGCAGTTTGACATGCTCAGACAAATCTGTGAATCCACATGGAGTTCCCCTGAATTTGTGAAAAAGAATCTTTTTCTGTCAGGCTGTCCAGGCAAGGGCCTTAACCTCCTTCAGATGGGGGACATCCATCAGTTGCAAAAGCAAACTGAATTATGGGGGACAAGTAAGCACATGCCTTTTCCACACAGCACTATAGTTTTACAATTTTTCCACGCCTTGAATCTTTTAAGGCTTTATGCTTTATCCATTTTTTAATATAAAGTACCAGTAATGGAAACTTCTGAAAACGTGTGAGCGTTGTTCAGTATGTCAACAGCTGCCTATACACCACGATTTCATGACTGAGGAAAAAGATTGCATTAACTTACTGTGCTCTCAAAGGTAAAAAAATAGTGATCTGGCCTGAGACAGCACATCATGGAATCTAACAAAAACTTAAAACCTTAAAGCTAGGATAGGGACAGCTTGTAAATAATTTTCTGAGTGCCAACATTATACTGCAAAAAACGTATGACTATCAAATGTTATACTGCAAAAATATATGACTATCAAAGATAGCCCAAAAGACATTGACATAGAATTATTTCAGATACAGTCAAAAAACACCATAGTATATGTAAATTATGATCTATAAAAGTAGATGTATTTTTTAGAGTAAAACTGGCATTCAAATGATTTAACTCTTGAGAAAAATACTAGTAATTTATAAAGATATGTATTTAGGAATACATGAAGCAAACATTAAGTCTTCTAGAAAAATAATACCACTGAAAAAGTAGGCTCATGCTCTTAAGCCACAATCACCTACCTGTGCTTTCTTTATCATTTCTGTTTTGATGGAGATAACTCTGCTGTCCAGCACAAACAATATGCAGTGGAAGAACTTCATACATATATATGCAAATACTGTGCATTTTACATTAACCATTTACTTGGGACCACAGTAGCCTCAAAATACTCCCTGCTACTGACCTTTTCAGCCCAAAATTACAAAAGTTGTTACCGTGCAAAACTTGTTTGAGCACTCAGTTAAGAGCTTTGACACCTGGCAGAGGACAAAGGTGAGTCAGAATGCAAAAAGTTTGGGTTTTGCTTGATTCCATTACTGAAGGCTCCAGAACTTCTGTGATTTGCTCCTCTCAGAGTCAGTCAAACTCCATTCCCCTGAGGTGAAGTTCTCTCTTCAACTAGTCTACCACCATTTCTTTGCTTCTTTCCTTCAGTACGAAATAGTCAGCTTAGAAAATGCCTCAGTCTGGTTGCCTTGTACCCAACATCCAAAGGCCCTAAAATGCTGGTCATTGTAGGCTCTTTCATGATACAGCCAAACCTGAAATCCATCCACAAGTGCAGCATCCACTACAGTAAACATGAGTTTGGAAGCCAGCAAGCCTGCAGATAAGACCTTCAATTTCCTCACATGAATGCTCACTGGATTATAGAGCTTTCCTCACAACTTCAGACAATTTATAGCACAAACAGGGCTCAGCAGATGGTAGCTACTGGACTGAAACTTCAGTAACTAGCAGCCTGTAATTCTAGGGCACTTGGTAATGGAAAATATACAGGGAGAGGCTGAAACAAGAAGCAGTGATAGAAAAATTAACTGACTGCTTGTCTCTTTTATTATAATGAAATCGAGAGAAAACTCTCCTTATATTTATCTCAAATATAAGCGTTCTTCAAAGTCATACAACTTATGTTATTTAAATCATGTTCTCACATAACCACTCTAATAAGAATGATTCAACACATTCAATAAGGGTAAGAAATTTGACCTGTTTGTCAATAGTGAAAACTAACAGGACAACTGGAGTAAATATATTACATACATTTTGTTTGTGAGCAACACTCACCATTAAATATTAATTACTACATGCTTCAGAGGTAAACTTATAATGACTGGCTTTAATACAGATGTTAATCAAGAACCATTAGAATATGACTGGCAGCCACTTACAGACCAGCAATCCAACTGGAAAATACAACAAATGCCTTAGGTACAACGCATTCTGAGCTATTGCTAACTCTAAAACAAGTAATACTGTATTCAATATTCACTGCCAATTGCTATATTAAACATGTTCTAACCAGCAGCTGTATAACAAAACATTCATTAATAGGAATCATCATTTAAAAATAACTTTTTGATGCATTTATGTGAATGGAGTGTAACTCCCATACACTGTGCTCTGGAAGGCACTGCCAAGGTGATGACAGAAGAATTTCTGTACAGTAGAGGATGGTACCAAATCAAGACTACGGCTGCACCCTCTGCAGGATTCATGCCTCTGAGATAGAGCTGTGTGTCACTCTGCTGATGTGTCTGGAGCAACACAGGAGCCTCACATGCTTGTAACCAAATCTTCCTAAGAGATGCAGAGCACACTTGGTAAGTGAGGTCCCAAACAAAGAGGCATGACCATGAAGAACTTGTTTACCCAAAGATTAGATTAAGGTTGCCTTAACACCTGAAAAACACACAAGAACTGACAACAATCACAGCCACTGATGATGATGATTTAACTGGGAAACACATTAAAAACACTGACATTAACTTACAAAGTTAACATAGTGACACCTAGAACTAGGGGCAGCTTCACTCCAGCAAAATGGACAGCCTGAGGGCAAAGGGAAAACATGCTAAGTGTCACCTCAGGGTGACAGGCACACCTCAGGGTGTCAGGCACAGAAGGAAAAAAAAATATTCTGCTTCCTCCTGACATCTTCCATGCTTTTCAGAAGTTCCATAAATAGCAACAGATGGGCAAAGATGATAGGAAAATACAGATGTTTTTGTGCTTCATCCCACCTTTATTTTCCTAACATGAAAGGAAAACAAGAGTCAGCTGGGGCAAGGGTAGGAGTTCTTGGCTGGCTCCTTTAGCCAAGGTCAGAGAGGAGCTCTGAGTAAGTGTGGCACTTACTGCAGAAAAGAAGGGCCTTGGTCTCCACCATATTTTTATCTGAAAAGAACTCAAGCAAAAGTGGAGCATACAAGCTTTGAAGCCTGAATAATTGTGACCAGAAAGAAAAAAAAAAAAGCTATTACATGGAAACTGCAATCAAAGTGAAAATTGTACTAAATTCAGACCTATCTGCTGTAAGTCTACGTGAACCAAATTGTAATACCACACTCAATGGAACATAATTTTAACTCTGTTTCTTTGAAAGTGTTCACAGAAAATCCCCATTAAATATTTTTCCTCAGGAACACTCTGAAATGTCAAACTAAGACTGTATCAGGCACATCACAAGTAGCTGGGTGGCATGCAAGCTATATAGGTCTGAAACAGCTGGCTTTTTTTTGAAAGCAACATTTCAAGAGGCATTATTCAACAGCACTTCCAAGGACAAATGGCGGTGTAAACTTTTTTTTTTTTTTTTTAACATAGCAATTAGTTAGATCTGCCTATTCCTAGCAAGATTGACCAGCATTCTACCATAATAAAAGCCAGAATGAGAAACCATAATAAATATGTATATTTTTTCTAGTGAAAACACTGCCTCTTGATTTAATGTTTCACAGTCATGCCTTTTTATTTTAGTATTTTGTTACTCAATGGTCTGTTTTTTTACTTCTTTGCGTTCATTTTCTAATTTCTTTTTCCATGTACTACTGTCATGTGATCAAAATATCATCAGTAAGCAAAGTCATGAGAATAAATTAGGTAAGAACTTCTAATTCTATTTCTAAATATAAAAGTTTACAATTTGCAAACAAAATCTTTTGGATAAAAGAGTTATATAATTACTTTCTGATGCTGTTACCTTCTAAAGACTTTTCCCTTCATGTTTTGGATTTATAGCAATGATGATGGCTACACCAAGCAGTTCCTCTTCTTTTATTTACTTAAACACAAATACTCAAAGAGAGTGGGTGTTCAGACCAATCAACATCACACTGCAGAGATTCAGTATGCTGGAGGATCTACTGTTTCCTCCTCCCTGCCCCTTGAGCTTGGAAGGCTCTTAGAGCTGTAAAGATCTCAGCACAGACCTAATCCTACAACCCTGTGCAGACACTATAAATACTAAAGAGGCTGCCTGCTAAAAGACTACAGAATTGAGTATCAGTACTTATATTAGGCTTGAAAAACTGACACCTACTTTTCCCCAGGACCTAGATCAGGTTTTAAGGGTTTTCTGCATCGTCCCACAGGGACTCAAAAAACTGAAAGATAAGCCAATTTAAATCTTCTTCTGCAATTTAAGAGCAACAAGCACACTATTATACTTATAACATGTAATATGGACTTACCAGACCATTGCAGTTGCTTAAGGCCACTTTAGTTGTATTGTGTTGGTCTTGCAAATATCCTGTGTAATGACAGTGGTCTAAGAAATCATGCTTCCATTGTGGTCCATCTTTCCCCCAGTACTCTACTGTAAAATGTCTGGACACCAAATCTGTGTTGAGAGTCAGGTTTAAATGAAAGTGCTTGCCATAGGCAGAAAGTTTAAAAAATAATTTAGATGCTGCCAGTTCTTGGTCATAAGGGTCTGTGCTCCTCCTCCTTCTTGAGGGTTTAGGATTTTTCACAGTAAAGCTGAGGAAGGCTCCATTTTGATCAACCCTTATTGGGATTGTTAGTTGGTAGTGTTCAAGGTAAGACAGGAATTCCTCTTTGTAATCAATCACAAGGTAAGACAGTCCAGGGAGTGGGCATAGAAGAGAAGAAAATATAACAGGAAACAACAAGTAGTAGCATAAACATAGACCATTTTTGGGTAAATTTCATCACTCTCATGAGTAAAAGTCACTTTCAGGTAAATGCACGATGCAGCATTTTACAAAATAAAGTAGAACACTATTTTCTTTCTTTGTAAATCAAGAAAATGTATTTGGTTTCCTATTAATTTGCCTATCACTGGAAATATGAAATGCCTATCTTTTCCTATTAACCAAAAACATGTAAATAATTGGGGCTAACTTCAGAAGGGCATATTTTTCCAATGATACCATTCAAAGACAAGAGCTACAAAATTCGCTAGCAAGAATACAAATAGTAGTAATGAAAAGGATTATATTGTAGAAACAAGATCAGATTCTTACTTCCTAGTCTAAAAGCATGTTAATTTTATCATGGCAAGTCTCTCAAATATTATCAAGTACATTTTAGGAGATTCAATTTGCAAGGCTTTCCTACAGTTAAAAGTAGACAGAGAAAAATTAGAACAAGGAAATTTAATCTGTATGACAATTAATCATGATAAAACTAAGAGCAGAGCCCAGATGAGCTCATGAATTATATAAACATGGTTTAGAAAATATTACACAAATACAATGCAAAAATACATGCTTCTTGCCAATTGTAGAGATCAGACCCCTACCTTGAGAACTGTATGAAAGCCTGTTGTTACTGTGAAATTCCGATGAAACCATGACTAGGCTCAAAATCCATGTCCACGTCTTCCAAAAAATTTCCATAATTTAAAAAAAGCCCAGAAAAGTTCTTTTTCTTTCTCCTTGGAGAGCTACCTGTGTGTTACAGAGTTAACTTCACTCCAGAATCGTACCATAACAGGGAATTTATTTTATACTACTTTCAAATTAACTATAGGATGTTTCACTTTCTGGACAGGTACTTTCTTCTATAGCTGTAGTCATTTTCCCAATTCAAATCAAGTATTTGTAAGATTCCTTAAGATATGAGACAGATGTTAGATTGGATAGTTAGTGAACTTGCTCCATTTCTTTTCCTGAAAAACAGAAGAATATGAGTCAAAGCAAATTCTTTCTATTAAAACAGATCTATGCTGCAAAATACTAAGTCATGATAGTGGCTTAGCACTACTACACAGGGCAATATTTTGAAATAATATTCAGTATCAATTTTATGGTCACATCCAAGGTTACAATCTTACAAAAATTTAAAAAAAAAAAAAACCAGAAAAAGATTTATCATTAACCTTGAAAAGCAGAGCCATACAACTTATGATGCACTTATTAACTTATTAACGTTATTTTTATGAATTCTTACACCCATTTAGTGTTTCTTGTAGCTCAAATATTGTGTTCAGAGTGTTCAGACTTGTTTCATCTATAATCAGTGCTATGCACTCATTGATTTCAACTGTTAATAACATGTCCCAATATACTGGTAGATAAAGGAAGAGCCTGGGAAGGAGTCCAGAGTATAGTTATCCGATCTTTCTGAATTATGTATTTTGTTATTACTCAGACCAGGGTTCTGCTTATGCAGGCAGAATTCCCATTCACTTAAATGGGAATGCTGCATGTTAGAATACTAAAGAACAAGTTTCAGTATCTAAAGCTATTCATCATACACATTCTAATATTTCAAATATTTGTTGGTTTTTTTTATTTATTTATTTACAACACTACTGGCACAATAGTAAAAAGCAGCTCTAGGTGCAGCCAGGGATTAAATGGAAGATCCATGCAGTCAACTAACAATCTAGTATCACAGGATAACAAACTATGTGTTGTGTCAGCTGGTACTCATCAGTCCACTTAAACACTCCCAGCACACCTGTGCACAAACTCTGCTGAAGCCCACAATGGAGAAACAAAACACCTAAGAAGTGGAGCTTGTTTAAAAACCAATTTCCACAAGCATACAGAGTCACTTGCACATGCACCAGATAAATCTGCCCTTCTAAAATTCTGGGAACAATTTACAACATCCATTCAGACAAGCAATACAGCTGCAGCTAATGGATTGTTTGTGGAGGTTTTATAAAGAGCTGTAACATAAAATCTCAAGGGAAAAAATCAGCATCACCCAAATCCTATTCACCAACACTACAATGAATATTTAGGTAGAGTCTTAGCAAATTTGAAGCCCATCTAATGACTAACGTGCAAATGAGGTTAATCTGACTTTTTAAAAATCTTTCAAGACAGTGCCCAGGATTGAATCAGGTTTGGAGAGACTAAAAGATATTTTTCAAATATGTTTCGTGCTCAGTAGTATTTTTTCCTAGAGAAGCATAAAGACTTTGTGATGCCATTCACATGTCATCACATGTGGCACATTTATAAAAGAGCTCTCTGCATTGCTATGTAGAACCTTTATTTCCTAGCTAATAGTTACAGTTCTTAGAATTTCGCAAGTTTTGAAAATACATAATTAACCCCATTCTTTTTCAACCATATTAGTACAATAAGTAATACTAATTGTACATATTAGTACAATAAGAATGTATAGTTTCGAATTCTTGTCACTGAATCTTCCTTTATCCCTTTTTGTTAATGAGATTTAACATTTTAAATGTTAGTTTCTTTTCCTTGTGTGCCTAGTTATGATCTGATACAAGCACCTCTGGACATTTCCTGATAAGTAGCTCAACCTATTTGGTTTATCTCATTCTCTATGATCCAGTTTCCAGACGACTGAATACTACTGCAGTTTTTCTCTGAACTGTTTCCAATTCATTAGCATCCCTTTCCATCTGCAGACACCAGAACTGGGCACTGTAGTCCAGTTATCACCATATATAGAGGTAATATTGCCTTACAGCTTCTACTTGGCCAAAATATCCTAACAGGGAGTTCCTGTTCAGCCTGTTAGGCTGACAATAAGTTATCCCAACATTAAGATCTCCTGAAACTGCAGTACCTAAGGAGCTAGATAGCTCCGAATACAGGACATAAATTAACAGTACCCATATTTAGTACCATTATTTATTATTTACCTACCAATAGCCCATATGATGGACCATAGCCATATGTTGGTCAACAGAGTCAAACAGTCACTCATGTCTAGTGTTCTTGCAGAGGTCTCTGAAATGGTTTGCCTCATTTCAAGCTTCACACAAGACCAATCTCCTTTCATATCAAGCTTTTTGAAAGTCTCAGCAGAATTTTTACCTCTTCTTCAAAAGTATTTACTGCCAACTTGATGTCGGATACAAGCTGCCCATATGAAGCTGTATCAATGTTTCCGATTAAAGAGCGGTAATGGATGTGAATGATAAAGCACTCAGGTAAGATACTCTTAAGTATGACATTTGGTAGGAACCTCAAAGTCTGGACTCTATACCCTTTTGGTTTATTTCCACCTTTTCTGGAAGCCTATTTTCACTGTAGATTGTTGTTAAAATGCAAAATTTGCTTAACACTAAGCTTACGTAAGAAACTTCTAGTGTGTCATGTGGTGAACTACACATTCACTCACTGGTAAATGTAGATGTGGCTCCGTGTCCTCAACCACCACCTAAAACCACAGATCCTGCCTAACTGCAAAAGCTCTGCCCCCAAACAGGAAAGGAATAGTACAAGATGCTTTCTGAGGCCAATGACAAAACAGATGCATACTGACATTTCTGTGAAGGCACTGATGATAACTGTGGCAATGCTGTCACTGGTGTCATGAAGGTTCTACTCAGTCACATTCAGTGAGGAGAGAAAAGGCCACAGTTACTGGAGCACAAGTCTTATGAGAGGTGGCTGAGGAAGCTGGGGGTGTTAAGCTCGGAAAAAAAGGCGTCTCAGGGATGATTTTATTGCTCTCTACAACTGCCTGAAAGTGTAGCCAGGTGGGGGTCGGTCTCGTCTCCCAGGATACAAGTGACAGGAGAGGACATAGCCTCAAGCTGCAGCAGGGGTAGGTTGGGTTGGACACGAGAAAGAATTTCTTCACAGAAAGGGTCATTAGGCATTGGAATTGGGTGGTCAGATAAGGAAAGCCTGGATACGGCACTTGGTGCCATGGTCTAGAGTAGTGTTCAGTCACAGGTTGGACTCAATGCCCTTAGAGGTCTTCTTCAACTTACACGATTCCGTGATAAAGTGGACTACAAGGAGGTGATTAGCCAAACTGCTCAGAGCAGTCACCATGGGAGCCTCCATCTAAACAAAGGTGCCTTAACCTGAACCTGAAGGTAGCTCATGTTTTAGGACAGGGAAGCATCTGAGACCGATGTCCCAAGACAACCGCCACACCAGGGGTGTCCTCGGCAGAACCGATGGGCTCCGGGGCGCTGGGCGGCGGCAGCAGCTAGCGGCCGAGGTGGGAGAAAACACACGGCACCGCTCCGCCGGAGCACAGCGCCCAGACCGCAGCTACGCCTCGGGGCGGGGTCGAGGAGAGCGACGACCGGGAAAGGGACCCGCGGCTCCGGCGGGCGGGACGGGGGGTTGTCCTCCACGCCCCCGCCGCGGCGGCTCGGCCCCCGCCGCCTTCCCGCCCTCGGCGGCAGCGCCGTGAGGGCGGCGGGAGCCCGCGGTGAGGCGCGGACGGGGGCGGCCCTGCGCCCGCCCGGCACTACGAGTGGTTGCTAAGGAAATGGGGAGGGCGGCAGGAGGGGACGGGGCGGGGGACGGGCATCAATCACACAAATTCAATTACAGGTACCGCGGCGGGCCGTGAAAAGCTTCGCGGGGCTTCAAAAGCCGGGGGATTAGCCGTGCCCCCGGGAGCTTCCCCAGGCGAGAACTGCGACGCGCAGACCGCGCCGGGAAGAGCTCGGTGAAAAGGAAGCGGGGCCGGGAGTGGCGGGGAGAGGGACACGTACAAAGGGAAAAGATCGAACCCTCTTCCTCGGGAATTAACCAGAAGCCGAGGCGTGAGGAGTAAAAATTACTGCTGTGCGGGCCCCGGCGTACGACGGGGCTGCCACCGTATGAACGCCCCCGCCAGCCCCAAGGCTCCCCGCCGGCCGTGCCGAGGGGGCAGCTGTCACTGCATCTACCAAAAAAGCAACACACACCACCCACCACCCCCAAAAGAAAAAGTCAACGGGCTAGGAAAATACATGGCTACACACACAGTTAAACACGTACACACATGCACATTATCTGTACACGTCTGCACACACAGAGTTAAAAACACTGGTACTGAAGAAAATTGGAAGTCACCAGACACACATCCCTCAAAAAAAAATTCAGAAGGAAAAAAAAAAAAAAAGTCCTCCTCCCCAGAGAGGCTGAAGGGAAGAGTCTGGTTGCTGTGGTGGAGCTGATCCTAAAGTTAACTTTCAGCAGCCCATTTCCAGACAGCAGCGCAGAATCTATTTGGATAAAACGCGTGTGACCCAGACACTTGGCGTTTGGCCCAAACGCGTTGCACCGGCAGCCCAAATAAAAACAAGAGTCTGACTCTTTCCCTCTCTCTCCCTTCTGTCTTGTACAACAATGAAAGAAAGTAGCGAGTACAAAATCCGTACACACATCGCCGGGGAGCGAGAGCCCACTTACCTCCTCCCACCAAACAAAGTCCCTTTGAACCCTGGGCGACTGCGGAGACAGACATACACCGACAAACACGAGTCCGCGGGGTTAAGAGTCTGGCAAATCCCAAGCGGCTCGAAGTAAATCAAAACCACACGCTTCCATCTTCCTGATGAGCCCAGCGAGAGCCCGACATCCCCGCCAGCATCGCTGCAGGACGGCGGCCGCGCCGACCCTCCAAGCCCCGGTACAAAGTGTGCACTTGTCTGACCGCGGCAGCGGACACCGCCGGACACGGCACGGCCGAGAGCGGGGCTTCCTCAACTCAGCAGCAATCCGGAATAGCCCTGGGTTGTCGCTGGGGTTTGGGGACTGCTTTGGTTTTCATCTGTTGTTTGGTTTGGTTTTGTTTTTCCTTTTCTGCTTCTACCAACGACTTAGTAATCAAAGTATTAAAAAAAAATCTTTTTAAAAGTGCACTATTCGAGATGGTACTTCATCAATCACCTCTCTTATCGGTTGAAAAATCCTCGCACCCCCTTCCCCCATCTCAAGGTTTCTCTCTGAAATTACTCCAAATGCACCTCTCCTAATGCAATATAAATCTCCCCCCGCTCCCCAAAGCCCTGCACGCACCATTATTCGGGACACAAGAAAAGCAAAAGTTTCATTGAATAGCGTGAAATCTTCCTTACCGTTTTCATCTTCAATTTCTGATATAAAGTAAGTTTCAAACAATAGAGATTGCACAGGACGACTCCCGTATTCCTCTCTGCTTTTCCCCTCTGTGCAAGCAACCATCAGGATTATATTCTCCAACAGAATAAAATTCTCTAGCCTTCCTAAAGGGGTTTTTAGAAAACGGGTTGGCTTGGCAGGAGGAAGGATGCCATCAATTCACCCAAGCTATCACCCTGCACATTTTGTCTTTCCAACAAAAAAGGGGGGGAGAGGAGGAGGGAGGGAAAAACAGGCTTATATTGGGGTGGGGGTGGGTGCCCTCCTCTTGAGCAGCCTCCTCTGTGCAAAATACCATGTGAATATCATCTGAGTTGGGGGGGAGGGGGGGACGGGGGAACAGAAGGGGGGGAGAGAGAGGGGGAGCAGAGGGGAGGCAGGCAGAGCAGGAAGGACTCAGGAAAGTTTGGTTGAAGTAGCCCCAGACCTACTCCTCTGGCTGCCGGCGCCGGGCCAAGCCGAGCGCGGCGGCAGCGGGGGAGCCTTGGCAGCCTCGCCCGGGGGACGGCGCGGGGCCCGCTGACGTCAGCCTGCAGATGTGCCCCGGGCCGCCGCGCATGCGCGCCCGTCACGTGGCGGCGGGGGGGCAGGGGCGCAGCGTGGGGAGCGGGAGTGAGGGGGGGCGGCGGGACCCTCTGCCGGAGCCGCCTGAGGGGAGAGCCGGGCAAGTGCCAGGCATGGGCACTGCCGGGGCACGGAGAGCTGGGGCGACCAACCCCGCTGCTTTCGCCCTGCTCGTCCCGTTCCCGTACGGGCGTTAATGAGAGGGAACCTCTGAAACCGCATTTCCAGCGGACGGGAGGCGCGGTGTGTGAAGCTCCGCGGCCAGCGGCAGCCGGGCCAGCATCGGCCGGGGGTCCCGGCCCTGCCCGCACAGCGCTTTCCGTTTCATTTGCGGTGTGGAGCCGGTCGGGGCATCGCCTCCCCGTCTGGCAGGGCAGGAGGAGCGGGCAGCTGGCGGCCTGCGAATCGCCCCTGCTCCGGGGAGCCAGCGGTGCCGGCGACAGGGTCACACGGAGGGACGGGGATGGAGCTCCCACTCGCCCTCTAACCATGAAGTTAATTTTCGATTGCCGAAAAAAAAAAAAAGAGAAAAATAAAATAAAATTAAAAAACACAACAAAAAACCTTCTTAAACCTAGGTTCTAACTAAAACCTAAGGTTTCAAAGTTCTGGTAATTGTATTTCCCAAATGGTGCGGGTGAGGGTTTTCCTCCCCAGCCGGAGGTAGTAGGTGTAATTGCACCTTCTGGTGAATCTCTAATATCTGGCTGAGACTCTGAAATAATTGCAGAGAAAGGTCCAAGACACAGCTACTCCGGGACTTGTCCGAGCATCGAAAGAGCAGGATCGGCCTGCAAAGTCAAACAGCAGGACTCTGATGGTCAGCAGGGGCTGGCTTTGTGCCCTGTGAGATGGTGAAACCAGAGCCGGAGCTGGCATTCATCGTTTCAAATCAGCTCTACACAATTACATTTGAATATAAAACACTACTACAGTTAAATTACATTTTATATACAAGTAAGTGAAATTTCTTCAAACTGCAGCTCTAACAAAATAAGCACAATGTCCTGAGTAGTTACTCACCTTTGTCACCATTCATTGTGGAGCAGCACAGTGAACATTGACTTGAGAGATCCTTTTGCCGTCGTCGAGCAAATTAACCTAACAATGGTTAGGGGAGTAGTAGAATGGATCAGTGCGTTGTAAACTGGAGCTGTAAAACCAATGCTCCTTGGGAAGAGGGGCATTCAGAAAGAAACGCTTTACTCTGGAAACGCATCTCCAACCTGCTCCCCCCGGGTTAATTGCTCGTACGGAGGGCGCCATCCTGCGTCGGCGAGCGCGGGGAGCGCCCGGGGCGTGCAGGGATGCTGGCTGCACCGGGACGCCCGGGGACACAGTTCCGCCCTAATTCCTCTTCATCCTGTGCCTGCCTGAGCAGTTGACGCTTTGGTGGGTACGTCTGGGTAAGTCTGCTTCATTAAAACAGATATTTCTAACAGTGAGAAGAGTACTTTCTGTTAATATTCCATAGTTCCTGCTCCTGCAGCAAATCATTACATGCGATGTTCGCATGGAAAAGCCACGAAGCACGACCTGCTCAGGTGCAGACAGGTGTACCTGAGTCACATCACCTATCTCCGTAGACAGGCGCTGACAGGTTCTGCTCAACCTTTTCTGCAAACTCAGTGGTACATACAGAGAACTGGGACAGTCTATCCTATTGAAAGGACAGACTGTGAATAGCCTTCTTTTTTCACACATTCTGTATCAGAACCAAATAAACTTTTGAACAGACAGACACGCACCACAGCCAATTGCCTCATAGCTGTGGTATCCCCGGGGGATTTGGGAGACCTGCCTTCAAATCAGACCCTGCCTGAATCAGACTCAGGAATGTTCACGTTGCTGTCTGCCGGCTGAGCTGGGGACTATTCTGGTGTTAAAGACTGGCCTCTTCGTGGTTGGATCTGCTCCATTGTGTATAGCTGAATAAATACTCATCAAGCTAAAAAGAAAGACAGCTTATCACTGTCTGCTTAGGGTCCTCACATGGATTCAACTCCCTGCTCTAAATCCAGCAAAGATATATGGACTTCACAAAACCCAGCTGCTTGCTTAGACCAACAAGTTATTTATTCCCTGTTCCAGACAATTACATTTTCTTGCCTAAGCCCACTGGTGTATATATACCAGTCAAAACTGGTCTATTACCAGGAAAAGCTTTGGCTCATTTTTAGAAATTCTTGTCTGTGATTAGAATTTTTGACAGAACTACCATTACAGATTGACTTGCCTGTTTTGCTTTATTGCATAAACCAGTATTTCAGAGTAAACCTAATTCAGATAAAAATAGTGAGCTCATTTGGTGACTGATTTTAGTGTCCTTGCCCCAAATATATTATCCATATATATACATTTTTATGAATTGCAACTTTTTAGGAAAGAAACTTGTCCAGGATGCCATACACAGATTCTTAGCATAGATGTTTCTTTGCTGCCATTAGAAGTCTTTCTAGGAGGGATAATAATTTTACTCTGAATTCTAGTACTATGTATAAACCGTTTGGGCAACTGTGTCTCAGAAGCTCTGGGCAGGATTACAAACTTACTGAGCACAAAGCATATTACTCTACGTTTTAACTAATTTCTTAGTGTTTGCTGATCATGGAAGTAAGTAGTTAAAGCTAGTCTTGACTTCAGGCCTTTGAATCATTTAGTATGTTAACCAACAACTTTTAAGATTGGGAGGCACTCTCTTTTGAATATGAAAATAAATATTCATATTAAATTGAATTTGGAATTATGAGATGTAATGGAGGTATTTGGGGTTAATTCCAGAAATCTTACCTTTAACTGAAACACATATAGAAGACAAAGCCATAACTTAAGAGTATTTCTGTAATATGAGCTTTCTATTACCTGAACACTTGGATGTATATGCTTGACAGTGTTTGTTTCGGTTTGGTTTTTGGGTTTTTTTTTTTCCCCCAGGTAGTTTTAACTGCTCAGTGAAGATCTAAAGACTGCAACCTATCTTATTTAGAAATATCGCATCAGTATTTATGGAGAGAATAAACCTTTTTAAGAATTATATATAAAATGATATTATAAATTACATAACTACTGTAAAATTTAAGTACTGTATATAATTAAAATACTTCTTTTGACTGTAGAGTTGAAAAAATAGTAATGGTAAACTTGCTTGATTTATCCGTGCTATACTTTCTGTGCTTGTAAGGTGAAAAGTTTTTGGTGTGTATAAGGGCTTCATTTTTAGTCCCCTGAAATAAAAAATTCTAAGGGTACTTAAAGGTAATGGTGCTACTGAGGTCCAGTATCTTTCACTGACTTTTCCTTGTAAATAGTCTGAATTCAGACTGCTTACAAATCTCACCTTCCCTGGCAGGAGGAGATCTAACAGCATCTCTAGAAATGACCCCAGGCTATGTATGTTCAATTGTGCCTGCTGCATTGCATTTCAGAGGGAGAATGCATATCAAAGTGTACTTTCAGTTGGAAAATGCATCCCTTTTGAGTTGAGCAGTTCTTGATGGCCCTCTAAAAGACAATTCACAGTGATGCATTTGGCTTCAAGTAGGGCTTTGAGGCTACTGCCCAGCAATACAATATTGCCAAGAATGTCTTCATTTAAATAAGAGCCTTGCCAAAGACACCCACAAACAGCTCTGTGTGTTATGCTGATGCGGGGCTTATCCTCACACAAGCCCCCTTATGTCTGCAAGACCCTGTGAACCTGGACTACCCTATTATTTTAGTTTTAGATTTAGAAATTAAACAGGGAAACTTAATGTCAGCTTGACATCCTCCATAATGCCCAGGCCAGTTTCCTCCCTGGTGAACACAGATGAGACAGGGCAAAGAGATCAGAGGGTATGAGTGCAGTAAGAGTAACACCCAAAGCTTGCTCAAAATGTGGGAAAGATGGACAGTGAGAAGGGTAAGATTAAGTATCTATTAAACCTGAGATGAGGAATCTTAGACTCATCAAATTGATTAGGGAAATCCTGTAGCAGAATGGATTGCCTCAAATTTTGCAGGCAAGTAAGATTAAACAGATGCTATCCTCATTAACGTAGAAAATAAAGAAAACAAATCGAATGAAGTTCCACACAAGAACAGGAATAATGGTAAACAACAACAACAAAAAAAAAAAAGATTAATCAGATGAGGGAGTTGGGTTTTTTCCTTTATTCCTGCTTTGTCTATTTCCAGCTTTCCAAGTCAAGAGAGAGATACCAGAAAGATTAGGTCAGTAGGCATGTTTAAAGGGAGCATTTCCCAGCTATATGTATTATAGTTTTTCTGTGTATTCTCATTTTGCTATTTTTCTATTTCCAGAGAAAGTTGTTCATAAGATCTGAACAATCTGTAAGACTTAGAGAGAACAAAGCTGAGACAAATTATACAATATGTGGAAAATGTGTATGTGGAAAATCTCTATGAAAAAAAATTGGCAAATGGTATTCCTCAAAGATTAGTGTACACAGAAACATATAAAAGCTGTGCAGAAAATCTTAGGAAATACATAAGAATTCAGTTATTTTAGTTTTAGAATGAAAAATCTGGAATTAACTTACAGGAAGACCTGGATATTACCATGCAGAACACTGCAGCATTTTGCAGTCTGGCACTCAGCTCCAGGAATGACACTCCTAGCACAGAATTAAGCATCTTGGTCTCAGATGCCTGAGTGACTTGTTTAGTTTCTGAATTGAAGGAGAGCACTGATGAGCGTCACAGACTGCTCATTTAGTATCTGCTGAACCATGTGGTGATTCCCCTTTTCTTGATACACTTTATATAAAAATGTGGACATATACACCACTGTCAGAGATTGTAAAACTGGATCATGAAATGAACACAGATTTATTTTGAATGGAAAAAAATGGACTTTCCATATTCCTGGACTGTATAGGTGGGAAAGATATATTAAAGATTCTGGAGCTTACTGTGCATACTGCTTTGGACACAGATTACAACTTTGTCTAATTTAGTTGGTTTTCTGGCATTCTTTCTATCACACTGTCTTGCAATAGTTTATACATGGAAATATCTTTCATACATGCTGTTAAGACAATGGTTTGAGGAAGAACTGAAAAAAATCCCAGTACCTCACTTCTTCCCTTGTAACTTCTCTGTGTCACTCCAAAATGCAAAACTTATTTTGAATGCTGTAAGGTGTTATGTTAATGTGGTTTTACTTCACAAGTGATTTAATTGTTCATTTTTTTACAGGATTATTACAGCAGTAGCAGCTTATGTGTATGGAAAGTAGTGTTCTGCTGTGAAGGAGTTTATTAAAGCCTCTTCAAAAGTCCAGCATTTCTCTTTTGTGACTTTTTTAGGATTGGCTGGTTTTGCATAAAGCTGGTCTGCACAGTAGTAAGTGCTCTGACCCTCATCTATTTGTCTAACCTGGAAGTGCTTAGACATTGCATATTAATGAATAGAAAGGAGAACTGCCATATATGTTTGTCCCATATTTTGCCCAGTTAGCTGAAAGTTATTCTTGGAGTCAAAATCCAGGGCCAGAGAAATCTTTTGATATGACCCAGCAGCTGGTTTTATGTTAGAAGCAATCCTCAACTCCTTCAGTACAAACATGAGAGGAATAGCTTAAAAACCACCTAACACTTCCCACTTGTTTCTACTGCAATCCACTGGCGTTCACATCCATAGAAAAGTACCCACTGTGCTGTTGACTTTCACACTGGGGCAGCTCAGGAGCATACACATATTGTATTTAGTTGCTCTGCTGTGAGACCAGTGATCTCCCATGAGAGAACAGTTATAAAGACAAGCTGCAGAAAAGAATAGTTAATGGTCCTCTAGTAATGACCACAGCTGCTTGTCAAATGAACCTCTCAAAGACTTCTGGCATTTATAGGAAGCTTGGGAGAAAGAGCAAATACCATGATGCTTGAGATTTATTTCACACCTTCACAGTAATTAATGCTACGAATATTTTGTTATTCTTCTAAATATTCTTGAAATACACTCAGTCTTGCATATATTTTTGTTTACTGTTTGGTAAAAGGCTACAGCTACAGTCTAAAGATTAAAGTAAGGGACTTGAAATAAAAGATCAAAGGTCACAATGTAAGTTTTCCAGCATCAAAAGTATCTTCTTCTCATTTTCTGAAAACTCAGCTGTGCTTTAAAATCACAAACATAACTTCGTTTCTAAGGAGTCAAAAGATTGCCTTTCTTAGCTATGTGCTTATATTCTGGGCACAATCTATGAATTGAAATATGAACTGGGTTTGGCATACTTCTGTTCCTGCTATAGCCATTAGGGGATTATTAACATCAATATGCAAGTTTAACTGCAAAAGGATAAGATTCAATTTCTCTCAAAATCTTTCAAGATGCCTAGTATTTATTATGATTAAGGAGACTTGTAGAATTTATGCTATCAGTTTGGCATTCTAACATGAAATAACCATAAAACCGTTCAGAGATATGAAGATGATGGTGTGGGACTGTTCACAGGTTCTTGGGGGCAAAGGAAGAGCAGCTTGAGGAGCCTGTGTTTGTACATGTACATACTTACATGATGAGCCCAGGTCAAAAGAGGCGTGATCCTCTATGTGTTCATCACTCTGAACTCTGGAATGGATTCACACTGACTCTTGCATCAACTTTCTGAGTTCTTGGAAGATTAACTTCTCCTAACTTCAGTTTTTCTTTTGTACAAACCAAACCAAACCAAACCAAACCAAACCAAACCAAACCAAACCAAACCAAACCAAACCAAACCAAACCAAACCAAACCAAACCAAACCAAGCCAAACTAAACTAAACTAAACTAAACTAAACTAAACTAAACTAAACTAAACTAAACTAAGCTAAACTAAACTAAACTAAACTAAACTAAACTAAACTAAACTAAACTAAACCAAACCAAACCAAACCAAACCAAACCAAACCAAAACAATCCTCCACCACCCCCTCTCTGTATTCCCACTGTGCCTGAAACTCTATCAGTGGTAATAACTTCTGTGTATTATTTTTGAAACTTTTAAATTAATAGTGTATCAAGAGATTTCTCAGCCAGAATAATAGTACTCAAAGCAAATGGAGTAACAGCTAAAGAAATCTACAAGCTTGGAGAAAATTCTGGACATTTATTTTTACCTCACTGCATCCACATTTGCATCTACACCATTTTACCCACAGATTAGGTTATAACAGTAGGCAATAGACAAACTTCTGTATAAATTATCGCATGAGCAGTTTTCTGTGTAGATTTAATTACACATCTTGCACAACTCTTCTCATATGGATCTTCTGTATTAAGTTTGGCTATTTAGCCAACTTAACATTGTGTTTACAAGAAAATTCAGGTAAATACAGGAAGTGCACAAACACAGAGATATTCCCACCTGAAAATGTGTATCTGAGATGAATTTTTTCCTGCTGTCTTTAAAAGCTGGTTTTCAAGGTTTGCCTATTTTCCAATCCCAGCTAGTGCTTGAGTAGTGCATAAATGAAAGTTTAGTTTTGTGCTTTACCAGATATCGTTGCTATTTTGTAGCAGATCAAGTGGGACTGCTAGGGAGGTGTAATTAAACATTATTTTTTCCATAATTCAAGGATCTGCATAACTCAGTTTAAATTTGTGCAAGAACCCATCTTCACTACAGCTGGTACTAATTTTTAGGCCAAAGTATCTTTCTGTAAATTTACAAAAATGTAGCATATTTTGTAAATATATGTTTTACAGCTATTTTCTCCACTGCAGGAATGCTTATTCCCTTAGCATTGGCTCATACTTCTTCTGCAGTATTATTTTTAACAATCACCTATGGGTGTAGCCTGTCCTTTCTATTTAAGGCCTAGACATTTCTGTTTCTCATCCTCCAAAAGCTGTCCCACAGCCATTCTCTTTCTCTGTCTCTTTCTCTGACAGTATATCAGACTTTCAGAGGTGAGAATTGGGATTCTCTCTGAATAGGCTTGGGGGAGGGTACAGGGGTAACCTTTGCTCTTGCTCTGCCCCAGAATCTCGGCTTTGCACATGAATGAATACTTTTCTATTGGGGTCTTTCTTTTGGGGGATGAAACAAAAGAAAGAATACCAGGGATTTCACTTTGTGCACTGTCTCTGCAAAAGTTTTCTCTGAGACTCCATGAAAAAAAGAAATTCAGAAGCTTGAAATGCCCAGTGTAAAACTTTTCCAACAAGCAGGTCAGCCCAACATTCATCACACTGTACTCTACAGTAAATCACAAAAATCATTTTCAAACAAAAATTACGTACTAGCTACATGGTTTCCTACCAAAAATGGGATGTAAAGTGCATTAGTGCAATTCTTCTGAAGTACAACTGTAGTTTGGAAGATTAAAAGTTATCTGTTGATTTCTGCTCCTAAGAAGGGTGGAACCAGGTGTTTTTTGTTTTCTTTCTTTTTTTCCTTTTATTTTTTTAAATTCAAGAATTTGGGGAATTGGCTGAACCATGATGTGTAGAAAAGAATATTTTTATCCTGAGAACAGGACTCTGGATGACAAAATGCACACTCTCTTAAGTATAATTAGATACTATGAATGTTTTTATCAAAAAAATCCTCATTGTGCTTGTGCTATAAACATGACATGATCCTAGTGCCTGGATCCATGCGTTGCTACCGTGTCTTCTACCCTTGCTAACATTTAGGCCTCTAAGCCTTTCAGAAGCTGTTCCAGTTTTTTCATTATATATTTTACATGAAAGACAGGAATTAATCTTGTATGACTCAATATGAAAAAGCTGTAGAACAGGGTACCATTTTTTTTTTGTGTTTTCTTGGCTATAAAGTATTTAATATTACACTTACAAGATCTTACAATATTTTTCAGGTGAACCAGTGACACTGATCAGCAATACTGACAATAAACATCCATCAGCACTGGGATCAACAATGTATCATGGCTGTTCTCATTCTGGCTCCCTCTCTGATCCTGGCTGAGGAGAAAGTGAATTCCTCCCCTGATCTCTGAGATATATTAAGGATATTAATGGCAAATATATGCATTACTAGTGGTATGTGTATCCTATCCAGCAGTTCTTATCTCTTAGCTTGTTGAGAACTTTGCACATACAAAAACCAGTTTGCTGTAGATGAGCTGGCAAGATCTTGTGGGCTTAGTGACTTCAATACAAATTCATATTAAAAGAATTATACTATTTCAATCAGGTCTACTTACACAGATTTAAAAATAGATTTGTTTCATGAAATGATATATAAGTAAAAATATAAACTGTACTTATGTTGGTATTGGAAAAGTAGGCAAGACTACTCTTTAATTATTTTATTTTCTATAAAATAGTGCCTTGCTAAATAAAAAACCCTGCTAAACCTGATCCTGTTTTATGGCTAAAGCACTGTCTTTAAGCTCAGATTCCTAGCTTTACTCATCTTTGGTTTTGGACAGGCCTTTTCTGAAGCATTCAGATGGTTTGATTCTAGTGAACTCCTAAGCAGTGTGTATTCCCAGTTGAGAAGTTCTTGTAGCTGAGAATGGGGAAAGGGTTCTTTTCATGCTGGTTATGCATGAAGATTCAGATTTTCTGGCAGGTGCATAGGCCTCTGAGAGTTAGATTACCCAAATTATTTCTTTAAACACAGTAGAATGTAATTTCAACTAATTAACTGTATAGTTGGAAAGTAATTTGCATGATTAATGAATGCTGCTTTTTCCCCCTTTTGAAAAACATAAAAGTAATCAAAAGGAATTATCCTTTTAAAATACAGAAAGGGTGTTTGTGATATATTTCTTACCCATTTTTATTCCTTTATTATTTTACTGAATTAAACATACCTGACTGCTTTTTCATAATACTGGTAACAAGATCAGAATCTCTGTACAAATATTACAGCTTTGTCAGAATAGGTAATTTTTATTTCCCAACTTCACACTTGGTCATCAGGCAATCATCCACCATCAGGCAGCATAATACTTTAAACCTCTGAGCTATAAAGTCATAGACTGGCCAGCTGGAAGCAAATTAGGTTTCCCCTTACCCATTGCCAATGCTTCTGGACTCAACCAATTCCCTGAAGAAAAATGACCATATACTTGGCACAGAGCAGCTGCTAAATTTAAATTCCTCCTGCCTCTATATACTAAGCTTTCTATCTGATTCAACACTAAACTTCTATGATTTGTCCAGCTTCTATTCAGAAAGGGATCTTAGCCATAAATAAATTTACTGAAAATGATTCTTTGTTTTTCTTTCCTTCATAGTAGTAAAAGGAAGTTTCAGTTAAATAGAAGAAGTGGCAGATGCAGCCAACCTAACATGCCATCAACAAAAATTTTGGCTATTACCTGCACCACTTCACATCTGATTGCACTGCTTCATTTCTCTTATGAATTACAGGTGTCTTTAGCAGTGTGCATATTTAACCAGCAAATCTGAACTGAATGCAAATTTTCTAGAAAGGTTTGGAAGAGGAAAGTAGTCTGAATAGTCACTTTTATGAAATGAAAGCAGTTTTATTTTGGGTTCTCCGCTATTTCTGGGACTACATAAGATCCATCCAACATCTTATGGAAGATCATTGTGATTCTTTAAAATGCCTATAAAATGAGGAAACATTGTCTGTATGATTCAGCAGACATTTATTTAATCCCCATGTTGAAGAGTTCTCTGATATCCATACTTTAGAGAAAATTTAGTTGCAGGATTAGTATCTTTACTCAGATTATGTTATAAATTAGCCATTGTTGCGAGCCTGATGGATACTGGAGAGCAGGTGAATAAATATCAATAACTTTGGCTGAAGAGATCAATACTAAAATGCAACTGTTATAGAAGCAGAAGCATAATTCTCCAATTGTTAGAAATCAGTTTCTCTCTTGACTCCCTCAAAAGGAGAAAAGAATGTAGAATTTGAGTTAAAGCCTTCATAGAAATTAAAATATATTAAACCACATAAATATGAAGTAGAAGTGTAAGTTTTAGGGTTGAGTTGAGCCTAAGTAAGAAGAAATACATTTGATGCTTTTTTAAGTGCCTTAGCAGAGCAGAGTGCCCTAAGCTCTAGTTAAAATTCAGTGTTTCCTTAGACATAACTAAACACAGCAGAATATTGTTTTGCATTCCTAGATAGAACATGTACACAGACAGATAGAACAATATATGCAAATACATGTAAAAATGTGTAAGAACTGACACTGCATTTTGCATTTTAAAGTATAATTCTAATAGGTGTAAAGAGAATGTTTTAGATGTTTTTAGTTGATTGGATAATTTATAGTTAAAAGCCCTCATTTTGAGGCCTGCTACTCTCATGCCTCCTGCCTCCATTTGCTTTTACTTGCTTTTTTTTACCTGCATGCACTCTCACACAGAAAAAGAAAGAAGAAAAGGAGAAGAAAAAAAGATGGAGAAGCTGCTGCCGCTGGTGTTGCCCTGCTTGGAACTCTATGCCAGAGAAAGGCTTGGGAACTGCTGCTGCCTTGCTTGGGACTTTATACCATGGAAAGCTGCAGGAGGTCAGGAAATTTTAGCACAGACTTTAAGCATTCTGAACTCTTGCCTTCAGACCAGTGTATTCATGTAATAAACAACTTTATACCAATCAGCTACTGCTCTCGTCTCTCTGAGACCCAGACTCGAAAAACAACTTGACATCTGATATTGTGAACACTGAGTTCTTACTCTATAATTATTCTAACAATACAAGTACTGAGATTTTAACACCATAGCAAGCAACATAATTTAAAAAAAAAAAAATTAGTCTACTAAAAGACACGGAAGTGCTTCTATGTAATGAGTAATATATAAAAACAGTAGCATGCTTTGTACTTCATCATCTATCACCATGCCAAAAAGGAGAAAACTTTGTAAAAATGATCACATCCTGTCTTATCCTTTAATTGTCAATTTTTATTAAAGGAATAATGATTATAAGCAAAAACAATCTAATTTAATATCTAGCTGTCATATAAAATATTAATAAACCATTGTGATGATTACTTCCTGCTTAAGTTCAGTTTAAACAACCTCCACAAAAAGTGAAATTTTGAACTCTTTTACTATTGTCAGGAAATCAAAGGATTTCCTTAGCCATGCAAAAAGCAGACACAGATCTTTGAAACAAGATCATTTTGTGGGAAAATATATCACTCTCATTAATATATTAAAAATATTCTCTTTGGTCTGACTAAGCTGTGTTTTGTCTTGCAGATACGTGTGTAGTTTGCTAATAATTTGCCGAACACCCATATCTGAAAAAGTTTTTCTTATAAGCCTGTTCCCTGCCATACATATGCATGTTCATTGGAAAGCCTCACATTATTATTATTCATTTTTGCATCTTAATTTGAATTCTGCAACTGCAGAACAAGTCAGTTGTTTGAAAGGGTAACACATCAGCTTGAGTTCAATTATTTCAGTGTCTATTTTTTTTCTAGGCACTCTTGGTTTTTAGAATTGTTACTGGGTTTGTGTCCCCTTGAGGAATTATGTGCACATTGACTACCATCCAGATTGTACTTTTTAATAGAAGCAGCTTGACAACAACCTTGCTAAAATGTTGCAAAGATAACTTTGTTCAGCAGTTATGATAATGCTTCTTTGATGCTGCAGTACTCCAGAGGGATGGTTTCATCCCTAGTGTAGCCCCATGGACAGTCTTATCTCCAACGGAAAAGAACTTCAGCAGGAATAAATTTGTCTGAGTAAAATTACTCTCTCTTGATTTAAGGTGAAAGCTTACATCTAACTCTTGGTAGTTCTACATGGAGTTAGCTGGTTTAGGACGTTCCTGGCACAGTATAGGAGATTTCTTCTTGTAAGCACTATTCCTATTGTACATCATCCTGTACAGGGGCTCTGTCTGTCCTCCCCCAATTTACTTTGGTTTATGTGACTTGGCTTTCTGAGAAGTGCTGCTTCTCTCCAAGAAACTCACAGTTGATGTAGTGATGTAATATTTCATGAAATTAATATCTGTGTTACATTATAAAATTCGAATGCTGCTGCAGCTACACTCTTCTTGATGTAGAGCAGACACTGTTTGACTAATAGTCAAGACACAGTTGTTATTCTCAGCTTCAGTGTTCTTGAACTGTAACCCATACGTGAGAGCTTGCTTTCTGAGTTAATCATGTCTTAAATTAGCAGTCCAGAGACTTGAAAATGTTTTTTAAATTCAGCTTTGTTTTTACTGCCCACATCAGTTCTAGCTGTAAAGGGAAATTTACATTCAAATTTGTGTTGTTCTTAGCAGAATTCTGCTGGGACCCTTGCATATGCAATTATGGTATTATTTTTATACTTTTGCCAGTTCTTCAATATTTTGTCTTCCCAAATAATAGATTACATGCAATGTTGCCAGAATCCTGTCATATACAACGAACTTTGATCCAGTTACAGAATTTTTGTCAAGCTTGCACTCAGAGAATGTATTGACTGTGCAGCCTTAGCCTCCATAAGCAAAGAGCAGTAAAACTAAGCTCCTGTTTGCTATCAGGGCTTGTCCTGCATTTAGAGCCATCTGGCAGCTACCTGATAAAGTCTAGATGAATTTTTAATTTGCAAAACAGGTAGGAGAACTATTCTGAACAGACTAACTTTAAATTCAGCTCACCTGAACAGTTTCACCTCTCCACTATGAAACACACATTTGCTCCCTTTCTATTGAGCAGCTTCATTCATATTAACCTCAGTCTTTGGAGTCTTCCTTTAAGTACAACAAAATAATCACCTTGTTTTCTAATGTTGCATTTTTTCACTTTTGCAGAACTATAAGTAACATGTTCCCCAAATCTAACAAAAATACAACTTTCATTGCAATGAGTTTGACAAAACAAAACCTTTTAAGAGTGAAAAAGACACAAATACAGAAAGAAACTATACTGAAATAAAAACATGCTGCCATTCAAATAAAAATGCTTACACTGCAATAGGTTACACATACACAGTAGCATTGTAAGCTTGTTCCTTTGCAACATTTAATATAAATTAATAACTGTAAGAGTTTTACAGTCAGTGCAAATAGTCATAAAATTAATCAGTCTGTTAAATAAAAACAATAGAAGTAGCAAAGATTAACTTTTATGACAGATACCAGCTTTGAGCACTGTAATTTGCTTCTCTGGGTAAGTTAATGTTCTAGTAAAAATGTGTCTAGATCATGTCACCAAGAATAATTGCTTACCTCATCACCAATCAAACTGCCCAGTGTTCTATTAAAGGAAATAAAACACAACCACTTTATAATTTAAGGAAACTTGAGCAAACAATTGTCAAGGAAATGAATGAACTAGTTATTTATCAAGTAATCTGCAACACTAATCTAGTTTAGTTTGTATTTTAAGGGGTTTTTGTCTGAAACTATCTCCAGCAACTCATTTAATACAACGTAAATTAAAACTAGAATAGGAATACCACCAAAATTACATTTGTCTTGGCTAGCTATAATCAAAAGCTCATTTGCAAGCACCTGCAAGCAGCATCTGTTGCCAAATAGAGAAGGCAATATTATGTTTCATTTGACACAATAAATTTTCTGAAGTACAGAATTTGAAACATTTGCAGAACAAAGAACTTCTTGTAACCATGACTGATTATAATTACGAGTAGTTCGGCACTGCTGAGGTACTTTGGAATGCTCATTGTTTAACCTGGAAACAATCTACTAAAATATGGTGTATTACCTGAGAATATGCACAAAATAAAGAGTCTCACTGTCTTAATCACTAGAATGTTATGCTTGGAAATAAGCAGAATTACTGTGATCAAACTATTTTGTGCTAAAACAGTTTGAAGAAAAAAAAATAAATAAGCAAATAAAGTAAAAATGCAATAAGTACAAAACAATCATCCCCACCAAAAAGCTAAAAACCAACCAACAAAAAAAACCCCAAAACAATCCCCCCGCAAAACCAAACAAAAATCCAACTGCCCCAAAATAGCAAATAAAACAAAACCAAAACCAACACAAACCAAAAAAGCCCCACAACCCTCCTCCCCAAAAAATGAACACCAGAACAAAATAAAACAATTTAAAAACCCCACACAGATCCCCCCCCAAACAACAAGAAATACCCCACCCCAAAGTAAATGCAGCAAAGCAATCCAAAACACAGAAATAACCTTCTCTCAGAAAACACATGGACTGGCTATGTTTTGTGAATACATAACTATGAAAGATGAATTAAAGAATTAAACAGCTACAAGACTGCTACTACATGCTTTTATTGGACTTTTTGTTTTTTTAAAAAAGCTTCTAATACAATCTAAGATACAGAAAATAGAGTGCCATTTTACCAAAATAATAACAAACTTTCAAGAAATTCAAGATAGGCTCATTTTTCCAAGGTTATGTTATATGTGTGTAACTAGCGACAGCATTCTTCATTAGCATCAAGTGCACTGTCTCAAAACCACAAACAAATCTCATGTTTCTGCCAAATTTCTGCCAAAACTTTACATCCAGGAACTTTTATGCCATACTCTCAAAACCAGACTTTTTTCAATGCAGCAAAATGCTATCTGCATATAATATATAAAATATAATAGTTGCATTTAATGCCACTATCAAAAGTTGAAAATCTGCAGAACAATTTAGTTATTTCACTAGGAAATCACATCAGTAAGTTTGTCCCAACAGTCCTTTGCAGAGTTGAATTGCAGAGTGAAAGCAGGCATGGTCTGCTCTTCCTTGTAACCTCATAATACTATGTGCAAGAAGGTCTTCCTGTTACTAGATCAATTTCCTCGCAGTACAAAGTTTGCTGCACTGATGTATTCTAAAAAGCTAAGAGGAGTTGTGGGCTTTGCACAACATGCACATTCCAGAAGAACCATTACTGTATAATGAGATTTTTTTCCTCTTCATGTAAATGCCAGTCTGATGTCTAGATCACATCAAATCTGAATGTCAAATAATGCTCCCTTGGGGTGAGATTTTCTCCTGAAACAGTCACAGTGGAAAGCACCAGTCCCCAAGGTTTGGCCTCTGATTCAGCAGGTGACTGCTCATCCGTGAGTTATGCCCTGGCTTGCTGACACAGTTGTGACTGACCATACTAAAACCACCAGCTACATACTGGAAGAATATGGTATGTGTTAGATGGAGAAGCTGCCTGCTTATCTGGTGTGGAGGTAGAGCTGTGAGATGTTTTAAGCAGCATCAATACTCCAGAGATACAGGCCCAATTAAATAGACCCAGCCAACTACTGTACTTCCTTACTAAGTAATGACTGAACTCAAAGACATCTGCCCTTTTGCAGGTTGTTATCATGATATCTGTCTTGACCCGAATGGGTTATCACACGCAGATTTAGGTCTACCAAGAAGCCTGATTCTCTCTAGACAGGCATGGCTGAGTAGGGAACTGCCAGCCAACTAAAGGGGAAGAAGCAAAGGAACAGACAGGCTGGCAGGATGACCTTCTTCAATCTGCTGGCACTGCTCTTCTATTGCACCCAGAATACCATTGGCCTTCTTGGTCACAAGGAGCAGTTTGCCATTTCAAGCAAACTGTACTCAGGCTTGGTAGCTCTCAATGTTCATTTAACATCCTGGCTTTTTTTTTGTTATACCATTGAAGACTTAAAAGTTGACAGAAAGCTAAACAAATCCTTATTTCACAGAACACACATAGAGTCTCAATATTAGCATTTAACAGAGGGGTTAATTCCAAACAAACAACTGTTGCTTAGACATGCGTGGAGAAAAAAATGAATTACCCTGCTCTTTCACCATACTCCCCAACCTTCCTGATTGTTGAAAGTACTGATGAAAGAGTTTTCCTAAGGAAGATCTGTTCTTCATCACTGCCTTCATTTGCTTCAATTTACTTGTCATGATTTTTCTAGGAGCTACAACTTTCAGCTAGCTCTGTTTCAGTCTACACCAGCTTCTCTTAAAAACTGGCAATGCATTTTAGGCCATGAGAGAAAATGGATTCTTTCTGTGGCTTTTCTTCTGCTGTACTGATTCAATCAACCCTGAGGAAAGAATTACACTGAACCTTTGGGTTCTGAGCATATCCAGGGCCTAAGCAGAAAGGCTTCAGAAAACACAGAAGATACTGTGGAGCTGCAGGAGGATCTCAGGGAATATCTACGTGTATCTCCTCAGGGTCTAACAATTAGTAGGATAGAGATTTCTGAACCTGCTGACTGACAATTTTCTTTAATAACCACACACAAATCTGAATCCTATAAGCTATTTTTGCAAGTTCATATGTTATCTTAAAACATATTTCATGGTAGTGATTTTCATAATTTAATGTAAAGCTTTATGTGAGGTACTTTCAATTAAATCTATTCTGGTATTTTACTTGGATGAGGTATTTGATTTTGCTATGAAAAGTAAGGAATATTGCATCTTCTTCAGAGCACTTGTTAATAGACTGTCCTATCTCCTCAGTGCTTTGGTTTGGGTTTGGTTTTGGGGGGCGAATGGTATGGGTTGGTATTTTTCTTTTTAAACACAAGAGCTACTGAGTGTTTAACACTTTTTTTTCTGCTTACCAATGTCATGACAGAAGCAATCATCCAGTGTCAATGAAGTATTTGAGCAGTATTAATAATAAGGTGAAAGGACAGCAGAATACAAAGAACTTAAGCACAAATTAAGAAAAAAACACTAAAGAGACAATGCTATAAATCTAAGCTTAAAAAATGTAGTTATTTGAATTCTTAATTACAGATACTTTAAGGTAAATGTGTATAGACTGGTCAGACTCTAGAACTCATAGGTGAATGAGAGAGGTTAAACTGCAGCAGGAGGGTAGTTAAACAAGCAGTATGAACCAAAAAGAAGTCAATGTCAATGCATAACAGCACACACCAAAGTCTACACTCATGCTTAATCAACAGTTGTGAGGGTAAAATGAAGAGCATTCATTCAAAACTCCACAATATGAATGATTTTTTTGCTTACCATTTAATTGGTCTAAAAAGGGCAATTATACTGGAATTTATATTAATTAGATTGGTCCCCCTTACCTCCCCCATGTGTCCTTACATCATCTTTACAAGTCATCACATCAAATCACATAAACACCATTCTAAAAACCATCACACAAAAACATTCTATGATAGTATACAACTCTATTTTCCCATCAATTGAAAAACGAACAAAGTTCCTCCTTCAATAAAGTACAATCTGATTAATAAAGGAAAAAAGTTTATTTTCCAAAGCTTTAGTCCCTACAGATAGGCAAGTGTAGAATTTTTGTACTTAATATAGTACAATAGCAATGGCTACAGGAAACACTGAAATTACAAAGAATGCAGCATTGAGTCAGAAGGTAACTCTCAACTGACACAACTTAGAAGCTGTAGAGATCAACAGAACAGAGACCCATCAAAAGCCTTGATAAACTAGGTCTGAAAAAGTGAAGACAGATACTGTAAGGCAATATAGCATAACACAAAATGGGCCATTGGGAGGCATGCAGTGAAAAGTGCAGACTCAACATCAGCTGCACTTTGCAAAGAAGGATGTGTCAGCTTTCTTAAGTGTTTATCTTCGAGCAAATAAAATTGTTTGCTAAGGCTCTGAGAAACAAACAAGGCATAACACATGCTTGAGAGGACACCTCTCTGCTAGTTCCAAATGTTTGCAAGGCCACGTACAGGAGGAGTGGTGTTATTCTGAATTTTGCCTCTACAGAGTACAAGAAAATACTAAAGGAAATTGAGATGATTTCAGGCAATCTAAGAAATCTAAACCATAGAAGTAATGTATAAAGTATGATTTTCAAAGTAAAAATCTTTGTCTGTTACATGAATTGGCATCTTACACAGGAAGTTAAAAAAAACCTTCCACAATGCAAATCTTGATGTAACACCGAATAACACCGAAGGCCAACTGTAAGCACCTAAAATAGATTCTTTTTTTTTTTTTTTTTCCACATCTCCTGCTCTTAAATATCCATTTTAATGAAAAAGGGAAAAAATAAAATCATCCAAAGAGAGTGATGGTTGATATTAAGAAAGTATGTAAGCTAAGTATGTTCTAGGCCCAAATTAAGAGTACTGGTGTTGTTTTGTTTCCAAGTACACGTGTAGGGTCACACTAATTGTGAAAAGGTTGGAGGCGCATTCTGTTTGGATCTTCTGGATGTCTCAGGACCGTTCCACACCGCCGCAGCATCTCAATATAAGGTGGCCAAAATGACTCATTGATTGTTATGTAAGGGTCATGTGGTGTGGTCATTAATTTGTTTATCAGATTCTGGAAGACGAAAAGGATAAGATGTAGGAAATTAACAAAACAATTAGATTTTTATCTCCTTTAACCACATTTATACAAATTACTGTGATGTAGACAATATAAGAAATAAAGGACTACAGAAGAAATACAAGACCTGTTCACAGCAGAAGTAAAGCAAAGGACTATAAAATAACTTCATAATATCTTTTTTGATATAAAAATTGGAACCAAAATCCTCTTTTTTTCGGGAATAAATTTAGATTAAATGCTGTATCTAAGTACAGAATTAGTTAATGGAGTTAAACCCAAAATCTGTTTTGTTATTCTTTTTTAGGTCATGGAGATTATGTTCATGCCATCATGATATTGCTCATGGGGAGTACTGCACACATTACAGATTAAATAATCTTACCCATCCCATAGTGCTCTTTCTAATTATCCTAGATACTTAATTTTTTACTCAGTTTTTAAATGTTATACTGTCCCAATTTCAGTAAGTATACAAAGTATTGTTTGTCCCGTAGTGCTAAAGACAAATTCAAAATCCTTGCTACCAGATTTCATATTTTTGTACCCACTGCTACTATTAAAAGACCCAAATAAATGACTGCTCTTCTTTTTCAGAATATTCTGAAGAAGAATTGTTCCAGTTAATAGCTTTTGTACTTTAAATTATAAGAATTTACTCCAAATGCATTATTCTAGACATATTTTTACTTTGTTTTTTTTGGACATACTCCAAAACAGCCTTTACAGTTTTAAGTTTATCTGCATCTCAGAAAACATTTTTCAAATTTAACAAGGACTTCAAGCTAGAACAACATGATTCAACAAAGAAAAACCTTCCAAAATACAAAGATAAGGGACATTGACAATTTAGGTCAGGACAGTGAAATTCAAAATTAGTCTGAATTTTTCAAACAGTGTGTTCTTCCAAATGGAAGTCAGACATTACTTGAATATGTTCATTTTCAGGAGATTAACAATATCAGAAAAAATATGAAGGGCAATTTTAAAGCATTAGAAGAACTTCAAAATCCTTGTTCCATAAGGGCTGTGGCTACTCTAAATTCTAATCCGTTTTCAAGCCCTGCCTAATTTGGCATTAACAGGTATGCTGAGATGTTTGAAGCATGTAAAACGATTTTGATGATGTAAGCCCAAAGCCTGGGCTTCAAACTATAATACAATGTCATAGTGATTAGACAATAGCATCTTAATACCAGAAAGTTTTTATACATCACATTTTGCCTCAAGAAAAAAATTCTTCCACAGGGACATCCTACATATTGAAGTCTAAGACTGAGAAAGGAGGAAGAACAGAAAATTTCACTTCAAATGCTATGTTTGAGACAAGAAGGAAAATTATGCTTTGTCATTCCCATTCATAAATTGCACTGCAATTAAAAATTCACATTAAGCTATGCTTGTTTAGAAATGCATGAACTGGTTTAATTGATTTCCTTGTATGAGTTAATAAACCAGTTAATACATAAGACTATTGGTCCTTCTGAGGCTACATATTAATTAGTCCTTCTATTAATGTATATTTCAGAAATATTTTTTTTGAAACAGTATAAAATACAGCATGAAACAGAACTTTCTTTTTTGTTAAACATAGTACTTGTCTCTCCCAACATGAGCCACTAAGGCACATAAAACTTCTTTTAAACATTGTAAAATCAAGCAATAGCAGACAGCTGTTCTCCAGCCTAAACTGTACTTTAGCCACACCTCTTGCAAAAATCTGGGGTTTGCTTTGATAGGAATCAAAATAGAAAACTGACCTAGATTCATAGAATGGTTTGTTGGGATTTGGTTAAAGATCATCTCATTCCAAGCCCCCTGCCATGGGCAGGGACACCTTCCACTAGACCAGACTGCTCAAAGCCCCATCCAACCTGGCTTTGAACACTGCCACAGATGGAGCATCCACAGCTTCTCTGGGCAACCTGTTCCAGTGCCTCATCACACATACACTAAAGAATTGCTTCTTGACAACGAATCTAAGTATCTATTCTTTTAATTTAAAACTACTCCCCCTTGCAAAAAATTGCTCTCCGTCTCTTTAAAAGCACTCTTTTAGTACCAAAGGTTGCAATGAGGTCTCCTTGCAGTCTTCTGGTAGACACATTCTTTATCATTCTAGATTAACAGTCTTAAGTAAATGCTACATACTATTATTTATATTAATAATAAGCACTTTATGATTATCATCATCATTATATCTGATTATTTAAAAATTCCTCAAATCTCTACATAATAAAATCATCTTACCTCTAAAATTTCCTGCAACGTTATCAGTTCTACAGCTGGCTCTGCAGAAGATTTCTGGAAAGATACCCATTCCCCAGCCAAATTAACAAAACCCCAAACTAGTCAGGAAAAATGTTAATTGACAAAGTAAAGTAATTACACAATTATTTTATTGCTTAGTACACAAAAGATGAAAACTTTTACTTAGATTTAGTCCCAACAGAAATACAAGGTAGCATTTAAATCTACCAATTCAAACGTAACATTTTTTGAATTATCAAGAGAGAGATAAATCTAAAGTGATTATAATATTTTTACCTGTGTTTACATTTAAACAAAGCCAAGTACATCACATTTATAATGTAGTACAGAATCTTCTATGAACGAGGCTTATTAGAGGAAAAAATATTTTTCATGAGCTTTAAATAAATGTTTATATTACAAATTTGACACAACTCAAGACTTCATTTCATAGTGCCTTAATATTTTTTTTACTGACAGTGAATACTTACTTGCTTTGAATTCAGTAAAAAATTATTGATTAAAAAATAGAACAATTGAAAATTTAGGCAGAAAAAGAAAAAGGCAATGATAAAATATCACTAGAAGATTACTTGTTTTCCTTTGTAGCAAGCAAATCAAGCCATTTGTCTATGGAGATTCCTTTGGCAGTAATGTCAGTGGATCTGCTTGTACTGTTCTACAGTAAACCTGATTCTATAATTTTCCAGCATTATTCTTTTTCTCCATGCACTTCAGTTTCAACATGATAAAGGAGATAATATTCCACCGTCTTTGTCAGCATTGCTGTTAAATATATAGATTTAAGTCCTAAGATATTATCAGGTGTGCAGCACCTTACACAAACTCCACTTCTGGAACAGAGAAAGAATACAAGCAAGAAAGAACAGTATGTGAAAGGCAAGTTCTGGATCCTTTTTTCCAGTCACAGTTTGTAATAGTCTCACCTGCAGAGAGTCAGAAACTTCAGTTTTCAGGGAGAGCCTGCTCCTTGGAAACTCTGCAAATCCTGGAGCCACAGCTCAGTAACATCTATCTATGTGTCCTTATACTCCACTGAGCAAATAGGTAATGCAGATTCTATCTGCAAAAACTTCCTTACAGCAAACATGAAGGTACCTCACAAACTCTGCTGATATATTTCCCTGGTCAAAATACTACTAATACAATAAGTACTGCTAATCACTTAATGCTTATAAAGCCATTAAGCAGGATGCTTAGCATTTCATTATTTAGGCATGAAAGGTACTTTCTTCACCCTTCCAATCAGACAGATTCGCATAAAGACTATTCCTCAGCCTCTGATTTTTCCTATTATCTTGAAAAAAAAAAAGTCTATTTTTATCCTAGATTTAAAATGCAAGACAATTGTCACTACAGTCACTGCCTATATTGAAGGTGTTGTGCCATGGCAATGGAAGCCAACCTGAGTGCTGACCCAGTCTTCACTCCCACTTCCAATGCCAGGTGAAAGAAAGATGGAGTCAGACCAGCAAGGCTTGGAGCAGTTCAAACTATGCTGCAGCCATGTCCTGCCCTCACATGGAACCTCTGTGAACACAAGATGCTTCCACAAAGTGAACCAAAACTAATGATGTGCAGAGTTAAGAGTTTGGTGCTGATAGACTGTTGAACCAAGCTGATAAAAGAAACGAGTAATGTGTTCTCCTGAATCAACACAGCAGCAGATTTCAATGCCAGTGATTACAATTTGTATTTCTGACACTCAATAAATGTAGGTAAAAATGGCTGGGTGTCCTGCCTTCACAGTCAATTACTTAGATGCAGATAAGGGGGTACCTGTAGTTAAGACAAGTGATCCAAGTGAGACAAAAGACATAGAAAAGCTATGAATTCACAGAGAGTGAAAAGAAAGAAAAAGACTTGTCAGAAATCAGATTGTGATTAAGAGTTCAGGAAATGCATAAATAAAATTTAAGCTATGGAAAGATAAAACCTTGTATTGAGTAATTGGTGACAGCCAACATGGCTTCATTATAGACCAACAAATTTAGTGACCCTCTACAACAGAGTTACAGCATTTTTGGGAAAGGAAGAATAACTGAACTACCTGGACTTGTGCAAAGCATTTGACCCTGTCACACATGAGACTGTTTCTATAATGGAGAGACTGAGAGCAAAATCCATCATATTTACTAACAGCAGGCAAGGAAGGCATTGGTGTGCAGAAAAACTAAAATTCAACAAAATAAGGTATTTGAAAAATATTTTGAAAATGAACATCATGTCTTGACATGTCCACTTGGTATTTTTATGTGCAAAGTATGTGCTTATGTGCAAAACAAGGATTTTCTTTTTTTTTTTTTTTTAAATTAAAAGATCAGAATTCATTAGCTGCAAATTACAGACAGAAAAAGACAAAGGAAAAAAAAAAAAGAAAAAGACAAATTTGTTGTCTTGGTGATGGGTGTGAGCTAGTAGATTTATTTATAATATTGTTTCATATCAGGTTGCAAAAAAGATGAATCCAAGTGAAAACAAACATAGACAACAGGTATTACTAGGATAAGCTAGGGAACTGAAAAATACTATCTCACAGGAGAACATAAAGGCATTGCTAGTTCAATTAGCAAAGCAAAGAAAGAGAGGATATGAGATTGCTGCCATAAATATATCAGGAGAAATAAACACAAGAAAGAAACAGTGCTATTCCAAGGAAAATTCTGGTGTAAGAATACCAGTGGATCTGGGTTAGACATTGATAAATTTAGACTGGAAGCTATGAGACAGTTTTTAACCAGAGTACTGAGGTACTAGAATTAAAAACACAGGAGAAACAGTAGTAAAAAAAATTATTTGTTCTAAAATGGAGCTTGGTGATAATATTGAAGAAATTATATTATGTGGTTACCTGAAATAACAGGGAACTGGATCAAAGAAATCCTTTCCATTTCTGTAATGTTAAGTGTGCCTGATATCAAAATCAAAACCTGCCTTGTTTCATAGCTTTTTTGTATCTATCAAATAGTAATGGTAATAATTTTATTTTTACTGCACACTTTGAATTTATCATGCAAAATACTCCCTGGCTGCCTAATTCCCCTGAAATTCTAAGATAATTTTTGACCCAGTTTGCCTGAACAAAATCTGATGGTTAACATTCCAAACTACTCTGTAATTATAAACACTTTTTCTTATTGTTCCAAAAACATTGTTAGACTATTAAAATTCGCTTTGCCAAGGCAAATAGGAATCTAATTACCCAGACAAGTGAAAAAAAAAAAAAAAAGAGTCAATTTGGACTGAACCCCACACCATTTCCACATTTGGCATAGCTTGCAGTTCAGTAAGAAATACAATATACTGCTATGCATCTCATTGGGTAAAGGCTATATGCATTAAGAAAAGAAAATATCCAGCTCGAAACAGCCTTAAATTATATAAAACAACCTGAAAAATATAAATTAAACCTAGAGAATCAGCTGTAAAAACTATGTTTATTTCAAAATACAATTGCAGGTGACTAGTGACTGATACTGCATTAATTAAAAATAAATTGAACATTTCATATTTAATAGGTAAAGAAAATTCTTACCTTTTTTTTAGTATTTTCAACTTTTTCTGGAAGGGGAAAATGTTCATCCAGGAATGCACCCAAAGCACTCAAGAGTTCTTTCTTGTAGGTCTTTAAGTTCAGTATTTTGGTTTTCAGTTCATTGAAATCTCTAATTTTCAAATTAACAATAAAAACATAGTAATAGAACAAGGGATCAAATCAAGTAACTAAAAAGCCCTTCATAAGTAAAAAACCACCTTATTATCCATTGTTAGAAATTCAACATCTTTAATCACAGCATATAGTAGCATTACTTTCATGTTTCAAATATGTATTACTGAGCAATTATTTGATCTACTAAACAAAACAAGGAATAATTTTAAGAGTTTGCTTGCTCATTTGCTCCTCTTGATATTTAAATTCTTCAATTATAACTCAAAAATGTAGAAAATACCTTTGTACGGAAGATTGATCAATTTGGTTTTTTGCCTCTTCTTTAATTTTATTAAGAGTATCCAGCATCTGTTTCTGTTCTTCATACCACTGCTGTTCTCTTTGAAATGTGAAAAGTAAGAAATAGCACAACAGATAAATAGTTTCCCTGGGCAGTCAAAAAAGAAAAACAAAAAACAAAAAAACCCCCAAAAATGCTTACAGCATTTCAAAGTCCAAATTATTGCATTACCTTTTCAGATCTTCTTCCAGGTGTTTATTCTTTGACCGAACTGTTGACAGCACCATTTCAAGATCATTTTTTACTTTCTGCAACTATAAAAGAATAGAAATTAAACTACTGTTTGTAGGTAGCCCAGGCTATAGTATCTGTTCTATATAAGGCTACACCTGTAAATCTGATAAAGAGGGAAAGAATCATCTGCAATTTCTTAATAAACATTAAAATCCAGTTTAAAATGCAGGAGCTATTCAAAATGTCATGACCAGTTGCTCTTTAGTGTCTTCTTGAAGCTCACAGAGTTTAACAAAATACTTGATTTTATCTGAAGCAGACTGTGGAACACACATGAATTGCTCAGCTGACAAACAACAGAGGAGAAAATGTCTACAGCAGCAGGGCTCTGTTTTCTGAATTATTGCAGCAGCTGGCAAGAAGGAATCCATGCTACTTGCATCACATAAAATGTACAGAAAGTGAAGATGCATCAAAGAAAGACTAATGGCACCCATGGATTAAATATCTCCAGTGCTACGGGCATATCTGGGACAGAAAATATGGAGAAATAAAGCTACTGTAGTCAGAAGCTCTAGGCATTGCTGAATCTAGGGAACAATGGACTCTCAATGGGCTTGGACTTTCATTATAGAATCACAGAATGGGTAAGATTGTGATGAGGAATACATTCAGTGCAGGTAGCTCAGGGTGCAGCTGCAGTGGGAGCTCTGGGCTGAGCTCTGGCCAAGAACCCCAGGCAAGAGAGGCCATAAGAAGGCAGGAGCTGACCGATGCCTGGACTTCCCTGTGTTTACACTGGGAGGGTATAAAAGCCTTCTGGCTTTGAGGAAATAGAATTCCTTTGTTCTGGGCCCTCCTCAGAGGCACCCAGCTCAAGCTGTTATTCTATTATGCCATGATTAAATCATTTTAAGGATCAGGATGTGTAGGCCTAAGGGAAGGAAACCTAGGTTTGAGCTGGTAAGGAAACCTGATCTGTCTGTGTGTGTGCAACTGTGAATGGGCTTAGTAACTGACACCATGGCTCCTGGATTGTTGGACAGAGAAGTTTTCTTAACCATTGTGAGGGTCCACAATGGGTCATGAGGTCCAACTTTCCTACTACCAGGCAGGGGTCATCCAAGAATACATGGCACAGGTTGCATCCAGACAGTTCTTGAGAAACTCAAGCGAGGGAGACTCCACAAATCTCTCTGACCAATCTGTTCCAGTGCACAGTTAAGCTCTTCCTTGTGTTCTTGTGCATCCCACTGCCTCTTGTCCCTATTGCTTGACATCACCCAAAAGAGCCTGGCTCTATTCTCTTCAGTCACTTGTATAAATTGATGTTAGAGCACTATGGTCTTCTACAAAATAATGTTTATTACATAATCCCATGATTTGGATGTACTTTTTTTGCTTCCATACAAAATAGGAGAACTTGAGAAACTAGGTCAAAGAAATACAAATCCTGAAAATACACTACAAAGCAAATATGCTCAATATATACAACATCTGAAAAAAACCTAATCCTCAAGTACAAACTAACATGCCATAGCTATACAGACAAATCAAAGAGTGTAACCTAACAACTTTTTGATAGTGACTCTTAACAGCAGTTGGGTTTGCTGTTGTGAGTGATACTAGAAGGCATTAGACACAGGAATATTCTCAAGATACATACCATTCCTATGTCCCATCAATACAGTGGCATGTTACCCACAAGACATTCTTGATTTGCTCTTTCTTCCAATGGAGGATCTCACAAACTATTTGCACATTATTGCAACAGAACTCAATGTCTAAGATAACTGACTCTTCTGTGTAACACGAATTATTAAATAATTTTCTATTAAGTATGAAATGCAATATAACCTTTTGTTCAAAAAAACTACACACAAATATCTTAAAGGCAGGTGTTAGAGGATAGGGTCAGACTCTTTTCAGTGGTGCTAAATGATAGGACAAGGGGTAACAGGCACAAACTCAAACAAAAGATGTCAGGATTCCATCTGAAAATTAGAAAAAACTGCTCTACTGGAGGGTGACTGAGCACTGGAACAGGGTGCCCAGAGAGGCTGTGTCCTTCTTCAAAGATATTCAAAAGCCACTTCAACACAATTCTGTGAAGCACTTAGGGGCAGGGTTTAGTGGTGGGTTTGGATGGTTGGACTCCAACATCTTAGAGGTCTTTTCCAACCTAACTGTCCTATGATTCTATCTCCAGAGGTCCCTTCTAACTCAGCCATTTTGTGACAAATTCAACTTAGCAATTGAAATTCAGCCACAGATCATGTTGAAAACACAATTCTGAGCAGATCTTCTTGCCTAAGCACTTGTGCAATGTTAAATGAAAGTCATCTTGAAAAGTGTAGTGTGTAGGCTTCAGGCCTAGAAATGGGTCTTGTTGCATGATGTTAAAGATGATGGCTAAATCTTTGCAAGGCATGATCATCCGTCTCCCTGGCACGAGATTTGTGTCTCCTGGAGGTAGCCAGCACAATGGGACTCCAATCCTAAGGGAGGTCCTGGAGCATTAATGTAGCAGGGATGTTGATTATCACATCGTTTGTTGAGCTAGAGTGATTAGATGGTGTGTCCAGAGGCAAAATACTGTTTTTTGTGCATTACTCACTGACTTGTGCAATAAATCAGTTTAAAACCTCACTCATTACAACTAGGAAATTTTCCTAGTTAAACTACCGGGGAAAAGCATTAGAACAACATGAATGGCTGAACGAAAATACAAGCATTGTAGCAGTGGTCTACCCAAAGAACAGTCACAGGAAAATGCGGCAACTGCATATATTGGGGTTTTTTTTTCCCAACAAAATTTTATTATCTCTTACAAACAAAGACTTACCTCTCCTTTTCCTAATTCTAACAGTACATCTGGATTGGTAGAAATTACTGAAAAATAAAATTAATTGGTTATTTTTTGCATTGGATGATAAAAATCTATTGATACTGAAAAGCAGCCTGGCTAGAGAGAAAATTGTGTATCTTCTAAAAAACACTTTGGTGCTCAGTAGCAGTTTAACCACATGATGTGGGGTCCTGCTGGGCTAACCTACTCTCACTATTCAGCAAGTTAAATTAGACTGAAAAAAGGGCAGTTTTAATGCTTGTATGTCATTTTTTATACCTGAACTAGCTCCAAGTACATTGGAGTAGGTGCACAATGAATCAACACCACATGTCCATACACTCCAGGACAACTGAGCCCGATTTTTTCAGCAGAAGTTATTCAATCAACATTACCGATATGGTAATGGCAATCAAATTCTTCCAGTCTTCCAATTCCTTATTAAACAGCCTCCGAAATGCTTGATCAGGACTATAGAACCTAGTTTTAATAACTTCAGAAGCATGTCACCATCCTTACTGCTCACAAGAACAGGTATATGTAGGGAGATGAATGTCCCAGCAAGGCAAATATCCTAACTCAAACACTGAGCAGTAGCAATACTTAAGCAAAAGCAAAGTACAATTCTACTTGTAGAAGTAAATGTTCCCTCTGAATGCTTTTACAAAATGCAGTGATTTATGAATGTTCTGGGTTGATGCTGAATTGTATCCCCATTTGTCTGTTTAGCTCAGAAATAAGTTTTGCACCTTTAAAACTGGATCTGAGAGTGAAAATTCTTCCCAAATTTTCCCTAAACCAGGACAATGACTCATGCATTTTCAGAATAAAAACTAAATTCTTGCTTTATACAGCATTCAACAGACTCCAGTCAATTCTTAGATCCATGTCAACTTGCAGCGTCTGCATAAACAGACGATTTTTTGGATCTTCTTCAATATATTAACAGGAGAAATGAAAGCTATTCTAACAGAATATAATCTTTATAAGACAGATTTTTTGTGCAAGTTTGGGCTTGAAATCTCTAATCTTACAAATAATTATTTAAATAAAAAAATCCTTTAACAAAAAGGAAACCCTTAACCCTTTCATGACAGCATTAAACGTCTCCAAAATACACACAGTTGATTTAATAAATTCAGAAAAGTACTTTCTTTGGTAATGTTACAATACTTACCTCCAAAATTTCTAAGAAGCTTTAGATTAGTAGTTTTAAAAGCATTGTTTGTTCTAAGATGAAAATCAGAAAAGCTACTGAGTTAAAACTGCATTACATTAAATGCTTCAATAAAATTCCTTTTACTTGGAGAATTACTGTTGAAATCTTGACACAAAATTTGAGTACTGTACTCCCAATTAATCTTAAGAGTTGCAGGAGATAGTCTGTGCTTTACTAGAGTAACATCTATTTACTTACATTAGTATTCTACCTACATGTGGTAAAATTAATGGGTGCACTTTTATTCACATTCACTGGCATATTTGAAAAAAACATATATGATTCTTCCCCCGCCACCTCCTGCTGACATGATCTTTATAAGCCCTCCCTTAACAATTGTTATCAATTTTTACAACTACCTCACAACACTTCTTTATTTCTAAATACCTAATCCTGGGTTCATTCTTGCCACTCAGCATTCATATTGTGTATCAGAACAGAAGGCCCTGTCTTCCTGGGAAAGAAATCACTAATCATAATTTAGTGAAGGAACAATGCAGATCTGAAACACTGAGGCAACACACTTATGCCAGCTGCTGCTGTAAATTCACTGGTTGCTCAATCCACAATCAATTAAATCTTTTTCAGTTGTAGAATCACTACACTTGCAAAAATCAGAAGTCAGACAGAATTGCCTAGTGATACAAAGTACAATTACTAAGAAAAATACTACTAGATGCTAGGAATGTAAAAGCAACTACTATGCACATGTTTATACAGAAACTCGTATTAAAATAAAACAAAAAGGTATTTGGCAGAATACTGCTATTTCCCAAAGAAAAACAGAAATTATGTGGAGACCACAACTGTTTGAAATGGTTTAAAATATGGTTGCTTTCACTTCCTGATTTTACAAAGGTAGAAGTTAAATTTTATTTTTGTAGGCCAAATGCTTTTAAAAAAAGTTTTAATTCAGCTGATTTAGCAGATATAGGGCTACATAAATAATACCCGAAATTGAGAAAGAGACTAAAGCAAATGCTTTGCAAAAATAAAATTTGCATTGTGAATTCAAGTCTGTTTGCCAATATTGTGCTCAAAAAAATGTCAAACTGCCAAGTTATAACCTCTGAAAGTAAGGTTTAAGATTGAAATGCTGACAGGTCCTCATTTACAGGAAATGAACTGGCCACTACTACAAGCAAAAACCAAAGTAACAACACAGACTGACATTCATGCTCTATTAGTAAATTGTATTAAATCAGTATTTCTGCTATTTCTAGTTAGATAAAATCAGACAATGTTTTCAATTAAGTACTTCCTCCTTCAAAACGAATAGTAGGTAGAAAGAAGCCAAGACAGAGAAGTGAGCAAAGTGGACTCCTCATTTTCATACAAGCACAATAGAATAACTCTATTCTAATTCTTAGCAGCAGCTTTTTTGCTTCCACTGGAAAGGCAGCCAAAAAAGGCAGAGGTTTGGCTGTAAAATACTAATTACAAATAGATAATTTCTCTATTACAAAATTAAGATTTCTAATAAGAAATATTATCATCTGGGAAGAAGTAAGAATGGTTGAACAAAGCAAGTCAGCAAGCCAAAAAAATAGGCGAAGAATATTTTTAAGCCAATAGCTTGAAGTTTAATATACATATTTTAGTACAGAAATCTAACAGCCTCAGGTATTTCACCCAGATAAAAACTAAGTTCTTTCAATTAATTTGCTTTAAGCCAGCAGATTATTCAGGAACAGCAGCCAGGAACCAGTATGTTCCAAATTCATTCAATGACATGCCTTTGGTCTACATACCTCAGAAGCACTGGAGGCTGACAGTTCTTGGAGTGAAGCTTACAACACTGGAACTATAAGTTTATTCTAATAGAGCAACAGTATCTATTTATAAGAAAGAAAAAATATCTTTCCCAGTTTCTCTTATTTAGTGATGATATGCAGCAAGTATGACTGAGACTTTGAAAAAAGTTGGAGAACTGCCTCTAATGTTGATCTGAAAAGGCATTTCCATTTGGCTAAATGACAAAACATTGGAAATCACCATGTGCTGTCTGTAACACATTACTATAATTTTGCAAATACTACAAAACCAAGCCTCTACTGGCATAAAAATATTCAAATGAGTCAATATATTAACTTAAAGATTAAGTTAATATAGACATTTTATTGGATTGACAGGTGCTAACAGGTCCTTGAGAGGAGACATAACCATGAGTACTAACCAGAATATTAATGACAGTGTGTTGTAAACTGGTTTAGAAATCTCCATATGGGACATCTGAAAACAAAGATTACTTTACTCACACTTAGATCCTGAATGCTTTTATTTCCAGTGTCTGGCCACATCAGCCTTGCAAGAGAGTGAAATCTGTCAGCAGTGGTGCTTTTGTACAAAGAGAATTTTGAAGTACTGAGGAGTTTATACCTTTTGACTGATAATGCCTAACAAATATAAGAACTACCACTAGCCTCAGTGGTTTGTGCTTCTCAGGATCCTGACATCCTGTTCTGGATTCCTGTGGTTAAAAACTCTCTTGTGTCTCTTACCACTTAGTTTTGACTTGAAATCTCCAATCCCTGTTAATTCAAAATAGGTATTTTACTATAGTGTAAAGGGCTTGGCACTAAAGGTCTACTTCAAAGTGTCAACTAGCACATCATAAGACAACACACCCTTGTAAAATATTAATAAAAAATAATCCGAAAATTTATGGTTAATGTTTCAGCTTCTTAAAAGACAAAATGAAGACAATATTATTTGCCAAAGCATTTCTATTTTAAAAAGGAAATACAAATAAAAGATGGAGAAAAACAATCATGCAGAACAGAATATGAAGGAGGGTAACAGGACAATGAACTTCTCTTATTTGCTTAGATCTGCTGATAGTTGTTTTCCCTTTTAACTGACTCATGAATGGTGGTGTGAATTACACACTTATTTGTCCAGAATCATAGGATTAAGTTATAGTGGAATTCACTTTTAATTTCAAGTTGACTTAGAACTGAAGGGCAAAAATAATGAAGAAATGAAACATACAAGCTACTTTAAGTAGCATTAAATTTATTTTAATTTAAGTAGCTATGGAATGAAAATACAATCAGCAGACATTCAATATACTCACAACCTAGATGAAAGAAACTTGGCAGTTTATATATACATTCTTTACAAGGAAACAGTTAGTTACTTACTTTCAGGACTTCTTGCTCGCCACTGACGACACTCCACTGTTAAAGCTTTCCATTGCAGCATTAACAATGAAAGCTGTGTAACAAGAAAAGAAGCATCTCTTGAAGTGCGTTGAGTTGCATTGGCATATGGAATGGAGTTATTAAGTTGATACAGCAGAAAACAAAAGAGAATCTATTACAACAGAACACTACCTCCTTCCAAATATTTTACAGTCAGTCACAGAGATCAAGAAATGTTTCTATTATTTTTCAAAAAGGGGAAATGAGAAGGAGTCAGAGTTGGAAGAGTTGTGAAGATCCTTCAGAGGAAGGTTCATATAGGCAAAGAAATGCTTTCTAATGTCATCTCTGAACCTCCCTTCATATACCTTTGAACCATTTCCACATGTAATAGCAGCATCTCCCTCTCCACCTCCCTGAGGAAGCTGCAGAGAGAAATCAGGGCGCCCCTCAGGGCACATCTCTACAAAGCAGAGAAGCCTGGAGTCCTGATGAGTTCCTCACAGGACATGCCATCCAGCCCTCTCACCAGCTTTCTTGCTTTCCTCTGGATGCACTCAAGGACCTTCACAGCCTTCTTAAATTGTGGGGTACAGAAGTGCACTGTGCACTCCAGGTGAGGCTGCACAGCACTGAACACAGGGTCTAATCCCCTCTCTTGTGGCTGGCAGTGCCAGCTCGAGGCTCCTGGGATGCCATTTGCACTCCAGGCTGGCAGGGCACACTGTCAGCCAGCACCCTCAGATCCCTTCCGGCAGGGCTGCCCAACAGCCACTCCTTTGCCATATTTTTTGTTGTTATTAAATGTCATGCCATTAAGGATTGCCCAATGTTCTAACACCTCTGCAAAGGCCTCTGGTCCCTCCAGAGGGTCAACAGCATGGTCCAGTTTGGAGTCATCAGCCAGCTTGCTCATGATGCATTCCCAATCCTGCACCCAGATCACTGATACACACATGGAACAGAAGTGGCCCTCGAGCTGCACCCTGAGGAGCACTGCTGGTGGCTGGTCACCAGCCAGACACAGCCCCAGCCACTGCACCCCACTGAGCTCTGCCCTTCAGCCAGGTCTGCACCCAGCACACTGTGAACCTGCTCATCCCACAGCTGCACAGATGTCCAGAAGGATGCTGTGAGGGACAGCATAACAATGACCTTTAACAAGAAGTAATTACACATGCAGTGATTACAAAAATGTCCAAATAGGTATTGAAGTTACACCCCCTTCTCCTCCCATTTTGCTGTTTATGTTAATCAGCTGCATTTTTCAAAGCTAGTAAGAGAAAATCTGTCCTTATCTCAATCCATGAGGCTTCAGTTTCCTCTTTCCTGTCCAGATGAGGAGGGGAGTTATGAACAGCTAAGCTGGCCTGATAGGATCAAACCCACAACATATTCACCTGAGAGGGAACTGGCAGGTGAAGTGGTAAAGCTACTATCCCTCATATTTGAAAAGTCATGGCAGTCTGGTAAAGATCCCACCGACTTATGTGGAGACTTCAAAGGAGACAGACAACCCATATTACTAAGAAGAGCAAAAGAAAGATCTGGAAACTACAGATTGGTCAGTCTCACATCTGTGTCCAGTAAGACCATGGCACAGACCCTCCTTGAAATTACGCTAAGGCATGTGGAAAATTAAGAAGCAACTGGTGTTGAGCAACATGAATTGAAGGGCAAATCATGCCTGACAAATTTGGTGACCTCCTATAATAGGATTACAGCCTTGATGCATACAGGAAGGGTTACTGATGTCATCTATTTGCGCTAAGTATTTGACACTGTTCGGAACAACATCCCTATCACTAAACTGGAGATTTGACAGACAGACCACTCAGAGCATATGGAATTGGCTGGATGGTCACACTCAGAGGTGCAGTGAACAGTACAGCATCAGTGATGAGGGGGCATTCCTTAGAGACATTCCTTGTTTCTGAGACCAGCACTGTGTAACATCTTTGTCAGGGACATAGACAGTGGGATTGAACATACCTCACCAAGTTCACTGACAGCACCAGGCTCTGTGGGGTGGCTGACACACATCAGGGAACATATGGCATCCAGAGGGGCCTGGACAGGCTTGAGAGCTGCACTAGTATGAAACTTATGAAGTTCCAACAAAACCAAGCACAAGGTACCTGGGTCAGGGCAACCCCCATTAGCAATGCAGACTGACTGAGAACAGCCCTGCCAAGAAAGACCTGGGGATCTTGGTGGATGAAAAGTTGGACACATGCACTTGCAGTCCAGAAAGCCAATTGTAACCTCTGCATCAAATGCAGCATGGCCAGAAGGTCAAGGGAGGTGATTCTGCCCCTCCACTCTACACTGGTGAGACCCCACCTCCAGTGCTGCCTCCAGCTCTGGGGTCCCCAATATAAGAAGGATGTGAACTTGCTCAAGTAAGTCTGGAGGAAAACCACAAACATGATTGGAGGGCTGGAACAGCTCTCCTATAAAGACAGGTCAGGGGAGTTGAGATTATTCAGCCTTGTGCAAGCTTCAGGGAAACCTTACAGGACCTTCCAGTACCTGAACAGGGCCTAAAAGAAAGAAGAGGGACTGTTTACAAGTGCATGTAGTAACAGGAAAAGGGGAAATGGCCCTAAGATGAAGGAGGGAAGGTTTAGGGTTAGGATATTAGGAAGAAATTCTTTATTGTGTGAGCACAGAGGCAATGGAACAGGTTGCCCAGAGAAGCTGCAGATGCCTCATCACTATAAGGGCTCCAGGCAAGGCTGGATGGGGCTTTGAGCAACCTGATCTAGTGGAAGGCATCCCTGCCTATGCCTGGGTTAGAACTAGATGATGCTTAAGGTCCTCTCTAACTCAGGCCATTCCATGATTATATGGTCTTAACAGTAAATGAAATATTTAAAAAAAACCCACTGTCTTACCTTGGAATCTGATGGTAGCAGTGTCTCTGTTCCTAGAAGCATTAGCTTGCTCTGACACTTGGTGGAAAAGAAAAGAAATAAAACACAAAGTTTGTTTACTCTTCTTTTTTGTAAGAACGAAACACAATTCTTAGAATTTAAACATAACTTTTTAAATGTAAGAATAAAAGAATTTTAACTTGGATGCTTCCATATCCCTTATGCCCTAACCCAGATGAGCAAATTAAGAGATGTTTTGAAATCATAGCATAGTAAAGTAGAACTTAATTAACTCTGAAGAAGAAAAGTAGCAGCTAAAGAAAGGTGTATCCTCTGAGCAGAACGGCAAGTTATGAGGGAAAAGTTCATATGGGGAAAGGCACTGAACAGATGAAGAACATGAGAAACTGGGAAGAGAATCATGGACAAGGCTGAACAGGGAAGCTGCTGAAAAGTTAACACACATTCTGATACTCTTCTGGCTCTCCAAACAGAGCAATCATATTATATATAAATATTTCTAGTTTTATGTCATTTAGGGCAGTATACTGCACAGTACAAAAGTGGTCTGATTTTTGGGAGTATACTACCACAATACATGACTATACCAGCTCTCATGACTACAATGGGGTGTATATGCAGTCTGAAATTCAGGCCACCGCAAATATCCAAGGCATAAACAAGAGATACTTGCTAAACTTTCTTTTTTTCTAACTGTCACCAATTTGACCTGCCCTATAACAAGGCAGGACGTATTCTACTAAGCAATACTTTGGAAACCTTGCTGTTAACATTTGGATACCAGAACACTTTATAGGATTTCTCCCACAAAAACTGTTCATGATGACACACAACCATTAGAACATTACATGTAACCCTATAACCTAGGAACTAATTAAATGACTATTAGTTTAAACCTTTCGCCGAAACATGAGTGCACCCAGAATGCAAAACCCAAGTAATAAAAAACCTACTGTTTACATCTACTTCCAAAAATAACACATCACTTCTTGTATTATTTTGGGCTTCCTGGGAATGAGATACAAGATATCAGGTATTTTCAATTAAATTCATAATAGTACACATTCAGATTTCCCTTCTAATTTGAAAATTTCAAAGTTCAGGTCCTCTGATGTGGTGCCAAATAAAAGTTTAGAAACTGAGACACAGAATTCCCTGCCACTTGTTACATGCAAACTTACCTGAATACTCAACAAGAAATAAATCCCATTAGTCTTTTTAAATCAACTTGTGTAAAATTATTGCATTGTGAGTGGTCCATATTTTGTTCTACTTTAAATTTGGAAATACTTCAGTTTCTATTTTAATGTTTGAACAACTCAGAACTCAAGCAAACAGCATGTAAGTATAATAAAAAATTGAGTGAAGCAACTAAGACTCTGAAAAGCTAATTCAGAACATGACTTTTCACCAGATTCAGCAGAATCTTAAAGGAAGAACAGTAGTCCCTAAGAACTGATAGAAGTTTATCTTTTCTGGGAATCCTGTACATAAAAAAAAAACATCCCTAAAGTGTTATTCGTTAGCATATTGTACCATGAATGAAGAGAGAAATTTTAATCATGACAATGTAACTGTCAGTTTGCATAAGTGTAGGGAAACATCACTGCCCTCCTCTACCTCTCTCTCCTTCTATTCTCTCTCCTCTAAGATCCAAAGGACCTGTGAAATGGAATCCCATCTTCTGTGAGGCTAAAGAGTGAACGGTCTATGTATGCTGGTACTACTGCAACACAAGTAAGGAGTTTAATTTTCCCTAATTTTAACATATACTCCCATACTAACTAAATCATAACATCAGCACATTGACACTACAAGGCATTCTTCTACATTTGACGTTTCTGAAGATCTTATTTTCCTTTTTTTTGTTTGTTTGTTTGGGTTTTTCTTGTTGGTTGGTTGGTTGGTCTGGTTTTATTGAAATGGTTTCTTTGGAGAGGGTAGGGCAAGCATATGGTAAATAAAATAATTCTGAAAAAGCTTCATAATAAACCTAGTCTCCCATTTATATTTGCATACCTCTTCCATCTGCTTCCAAATACTCTCACATTCATTCAAGAGTTCTTCCTTGGCATCTGCAGGACCAGCTTTGCAAGTGACTTCTGATGAACACTCAGCCTATTAACAAGCAAACAGAACAGATATCATGTAGCTCTACAATAACAAATTACTAAATCATACCTGCCACTTCAGATCAACTATGCAGCAGAATAAACTCCCTTAATCCAAAGCTTTTAACTAACTCCTCCATAGTTCTAGAAAGCATCCATAAGTAAAATCAGCTAACTATATAACTAAAATTAGAAGGCACTAATAATTTACTTTTAAAATTGAATTACAAAGTCCTAAATTTTCAAAACTGCTTTGATTATCTGCAATGGCTTCTCTATTTTCCAACAACCTTAATACAGAAACAATAAGAGAATCTCACATCAACAAATTTGTACATTTACCTCCATATATCTACAAAGTTTTAAAGCAGTTACTTCTGCTCTGTCAATAAATATGCTGATCTATTTCTCCTTCATTTGAATTCAGAATATTTTTGATTAACAAATTAAGCATCCTCAAAGTTGTTAGAAAAACAAACAAAAGAACCTGAAAGATACAGACAACCAAGGAAAGAGGGCACCTGGATAACCAAAAGAAAAATCAGTGCAAGTTAAATTAAAAGCTTCGAGAAACTGCTCAGTCAGAAAAAACATGTAAAATTCATAAATTTAATTCTAGCTTTCTCACTAATGAGATACCTGAATTATATCAGCAATTAACAGGGGAAAAATAAGAAGGGCCAAAATTATTTTCCCGAAGAAAATAACCAACAGGCTAGATGGACAAGAATCAGGAAGCCTTTAAAATACCTTAGTGGCTCACTAAGCCCACCAAACACAGAGATTAAACAGAAACATTAAAAATAGATAACAATTTAAAGAAAAATTACACTTCTATACCATCTTAATGAAGCACAAATTACTAACTCAATCTTTTCTTCTTTTTCAGAACAAAAACACAGCATCAGAGAAATTATGTCAAAAACCTGATTTGAAAGGAATGAAATATTCAACTAGTACTTCCAAAGTTCAAGTACCTCATAGTGAAGTGGATAAGGAAAGAAAATCAGAACATCTCACTGAATGCTGGAATTGCACTAGAGAACTCATATGTAGCCCATACTTCTATTAAGCCTTCCTTGCAAATTTGTTTCATTTAAAGCAGAACACTACAAAATCTAGGTTACCATGATCTTATAAGAACTAACGAGCATAGATTTTGCAAAGCAAAATCATTATCTTCTTAAGAGTCGTAGAATGTCTCTGTAATATAAAACAGAACCAGTTCCCATAATTTATTAAGACTTCTGAAATGCCTCCAGCAAAGACTGCACAGAAAGAAGAAACTAAGAAAGAAACTAAGCAGTCTTAGTTTTTTCTCAGACAAAAAAAGCTGTTAAGACAAACAAAGAGGGTCTGGAGGATAGAGGGGAGGGTGAAGAATAAAAGGAAGGGGAGAAAAAGAACGCCATGCTTTGGAAACTTGAAAGGGGTTCTGGGGTGGGATAAAAACCTCTCCTGCACTTGTCCCCTGCAATACCACAATTCATCACCATGAAAACATTATATGAAATAAAACTCTGAAAACCAGAAAATCTCCATCACACAAAAATGATTCAATGATTCTGCTGTTGTTGACTTTAAATTTTCAGATCAATTTCATACAACAGTTTGAAATGTACATATTGTGAAACATGCCAGGGCTCTTACAAGAGAAAATGACTTGCAGTCCTTAATGTTGTGCTCTCAACTACCTTACAGACACTGAAGTTTGTGTACACACACACTGAAGTGTCACTTTCAGATTGTATTTTTGTACCTTGCAGTTTTCCCTATTTCAGTATGGTTAAATTACATTTCTATTAGTACACCATACCTGGAAACTGAAGACTTTTCTGGCATTAATTCTAATGTCTTCCAGTTTCAACATGTTATTCCTTCTTACCAACCTTTTCAGGACTACATAATTAGGAAAGAAATACACACATGTCCAAGTGTAGGCACTATGCTAGCCAAAGCCTTATGACAAAAATCACAAAATGGGTCAGGTCAGAAGGAACCACAGTGACCTGGTCCAACCTCCCTGCTGAAGCAGGGCCATCCCAGAGCACACAGCACAGTATCTATGTGCCCAGACGGTGCTTGAATATCTCCAGTGAGGGAGACTCCAAACCCTCTCTGGGCAATCCGCTCCAGAGTGGGGTCACCTGCACGGTAATGAACCTCTTCCTCATGTTGAGGTGGAACTTCTCGTGCACCAGTTTCTGTGCATTGCCTCTCGTCCTACTGCCCAGAACCACCGAGAGGAGCCTGACTCCATTCTCTTGGCACTGTCTCTTCATATACTTATACACATGAAGAGGGCGAAATGCTTCACGTGATCAAGCACAAAGCGACCAATTGCGGGAAAACGGTGAGGGAGGGGAGAGGAAAGTGACAGCAAGTCTGTGAAGAAGACAGATTAGGAAGCAAAATATCGGCAGGGTACAAACAACATCACAAAAGTGGTGAGGCAGGGATAGCCCCCGCGCTCTTCTGCCGCGAATCCCTCCAGCACAACGGAGGGCCTGAGGCGGGACATTGCTGCTCACAGGCGAGGGATGAACGCAGTCCCTTCGCCTCCGGAAAGCCAGCGCCCTCCCTGCAAAGCAGCCCCGCAGCCCCAGCGACCGAGAGCACCTCCCGGCACCGGGGTGTGGGAGAGCCGGGGTGCGGGAGAGCCGGGCTGCGGGAGAGCCGGGGTGCGGGAGAGCCGGGGTGCGGGAGAGCCGGGGTGTGGGAGAGCCGGGGTGCGGGAGAG
>CM031878.1:20034960-20079713 GCA_018697195.1 Certhia americana
GTTGTTGACTTTAAATTTCAGATCAAATTTCATACAACATAGTTTATGTACTATTGTGAAACATGCCGGGCTGCTGACAGAAAAATGACTTGCAGCCTTAATGTTGTGCTCTCAACTAACTTACAGACACTGAAGTTTGTGTACACACACCTGAGTGTCACTTTCAAATTGTATTTTTGTACTTGCAGTTTTCCCTATTTCAGTATGTTAATGTAATTGCTATTAGTACACCATAAACCTGAAACTGAAGACTTTTCTGGCATTAATTCTAATGTCTTTTCCAGTTTCCCACATGTTATTCCTTCTACAAACTTTTCAGGACTGACTACATAATTAGGAAAGAATACACAATGTCCAAGTGTATGCACTAGTGCTAGCCAGCCTATGGACAAAAATCACAAAATGTTCATGTCAGCAGGAACCACAGTGACCTGTTCCACCTCCCTTCTAGAAGCAGGGCCATCCCAGAGCACCAGCACAGTATCTAGTGCCCAGACTGTGGCTTGAATATCTCCATTGAGGGAGACTCCAAACCCTCTCTGGCAATCCGCTCCAGAGTGGGGTCCCCCCCCCCCCCCCCACCCACCTGCACGTAAATGACCTCTTCCTCATGTTGAGGTGGAAACTTCCTGTGCACCCCAGTTTTCTGTGCGTGCCTCTCGTCCTCTAACTGCCAGAACCACCGAGAGGACCTGACCTCTCCATTCGTCTTTGCACTGTCCTCTTCATATACTTTAGTCACATGAAGAGGGCGAAATGCTTCCTGATCAAGCCCCGAGCGACCAATTGCGGAATACGGTGAGGGAGGGGATAGGAAAAGTGACAGCAAGTCTTTGAAGCGACAGATTTAGGAGCAAATATCGGCAGGGTACAAACGACATCACAAAAGTGGTGAGGCAGGATAGCCCCCGCGCGCTTTCTTTCTGCCGCGAATCCCTCCAGCACAACGGAGGGCCTGAGGCGGGACTTGTCTGCTCACGGAGACTAGTCGAGGATAACGCATCCCTTCGCCTCCTGAAAGCCAGCGCCCTCCCTGCAAAGCAGCCGCCGCAGCCCCAGCGACCTAGAGCAAACTCCCGACACCGGGTTTGGAGAGCCGGGGTGCGGAGAGCCGTGCGGAGAGACGGTGTTAGGAGAGCCGGGTGCGGAGAGACGTGGCTGCGGGAGAGCCGGGCTGTGGAGAGCCGGGTTGCGGGATGACGGGCTGTGGGAGAGCCTGGCTGTTGAGAGCCGGCTGTGGAGAGCACCGGCTGTGTGGATAGCCGGGGTGTGGGAGAGCCGGTCTGTGGAGAGCCGGGCTGTGGGAAGAGCCGGGGGTGTGGGAGGCCGGGGTGGCGGGAGATCCGGGGTGCGGGAGAGCCGGGGTGCGGAGAGCCGGGCTTTCCCCGGTTAGCCGGCTCCCCGGGAGAACCGGGGTTTGTTTTATAGCCGGGTGCGGATAGCCGGGCTGTGTGAGAGCCTGGGTGCGTGAGAGCCGGGCTCCCCGGAGAGCCGGGGGTTGGGAGAGCATTGCGGTGCGGGGAGAGCCGGGGTGATGTGTAGAGACGGGGCTGGCGGGAGAGACGGGGTGCGGGAAGAGACGGGGTTGCGGGAGAGCCGGGTGTGGGAGACCCGGGGAACAGCCCGGGTCTCTCCCGCCGCCGGCTGTTGGGAGATCCGGAACGCCCTGTGTCTCTCCCGCCCCGTGTGGGAGAGCCCGGGAACAGCCCCGGGTCATCCCGCGCCGGGTGTGGGAGAGAACGGGACAGGCCCGGGATCCTCCCGCCGCCGGGCTGTGGGAGGCCGGGAACAGCCCTGGGTCTCTCCCGCCGCCGGGCTGTGTGAGAGCCGGGGACAGTCCCGGTCTCTCCCGCCGCCCTTGCCCGCCGTTCCTACCATGGACCGCTCCCCGCCATCCCGCTCCGCGCCTGCCTCGTCACTCTGATAAGAGCTCGCGGCGCGGAGCAGTTGACGTCACACCATGCCTTCCGCGAGACTCCGGCGGCCAAGCGACAGGCGGCGGCGGTGGAGGCGGGCGGCGCGGGTTCGGCGGGAGCGGACGAGGAGGATGAGGAGGAGCGCTGGGTCGGGCCGCTCCCGGGGGAGGCCGCGCAGGCGAAGAAGAGGAGAGGTAAGGGGAGAAGCGGAGTTGTGCCTTACTGGGATCGGGGCAGTGGGCTCGCCGCCAGGCCCCGCCGGGCGGGAGCGGCCGCGGGGTGAGGGCAGCTGTCGGGAGCCCGTGTCCTGAAGCTGTTGTCTCGTATATAAATGAGCGTGCTGGGGGGTAAACCTTCCGCTGCGGAATTACAGGGCGAGCCAGGTGCCGAGAAAGTTGTGGCCGTTCGGCCTGGGGAGGATAAGGTTACGTGGAGAACTCATGGCATCTTTGCTCATGGCGTCTGAAGGGACTCCGAAGGAAGCCGGAGACGGACTCCTTGACAGGAACTGTAGCGGTAGCACCGAGAGTAATTGATGCCCGCTGAAAGAGGGTAAATTCAGGTGGGCTGTAAGGAACAGAATTCTCTACTGTGAGGTACTGGCATGGGTTGCCCAGTGATTTTTTGGGTGCTCCAACCCAGGCAGCGTTCTAAGCCAGGTTGAATAAGGCTGTGAGCGACTTGGTCTAGTAGGAAGGGGCTTGGTTCTAAATGGCATTTAAGGCTTATTCTATCCCGTTAACGTTCTATGATTCTAAGACCTTTGCTTCCTCTGGAGAACGCTTTCAGGCTGAGAGCCCTGCTGTGCAGGCTGAAGCTGTGCTGTTTACAGAAGTGGAGTTATCCATCTTTCAAACCACTGCCCTAAGCTGAAGCAGCTGGAGAAGCCTCTAGGCTGTATTTTGGCATGTGGTATTGATGTGTGCAGAAGCTCCCAGCTCTCTTGAGTATCACTTTCAAGAAAACAATGTTCAGCAGATGTAAACATGCAAGTTCAGTGAAAAATACTGTTGTGCAGGTTAATAAGTAGGATCTAAAAATCAGAAACAAAACTCAGAATCAGATTATTTTACGTCAGCCAATTAAACAATGAATTACGTGGATACCAGCACTTAAAATTTAGACAAGAATTGTGTGGGACCAGAAATCTAGTAAAAACAAAGGAGTACAGGTGGGTTTAGAATGAAATGAGATTCAGATGACCTTCTGTCTTCTGGCAGTAACTTAAAAATTGTAATTGACTTTGGTTTTTTTGAAACAGTAACAGCAACAGAAACAGTTGCTTTAAAAGGGAAGAGCAATATGAGTTAAAGCAGCATTTGAGTGGCTTTAGTCCATGGAAAATTTGTAAGTCTGAGTGCAAAGCCAGAGCTAAAAGCCCTGTAATTATGTTTGCACAAAATCCTGCATATTTTTGACTAAAACATGAGTAAGCAACACAAGGATAAGTAAAAGAGAACAGAATGTAGTTGTAACTTCATGAAAAAAAGAAAAAAAAAATGCCGATTTTTCTTTTTATTCTGTGTAGTTCTTGAATTTGAACACGTTTATCTTGAAAATCTACCGTCGGCTTCAATGTATGAACGCAGTTACATGCACAGAGATGTCATTACACACGTAGCATGTACAAAGTAAGTGTTTTTGTTGTCCATTGTCCATTTCTTCATCTGGGGTGTATTTTCGTGTATGCTAACAAGTTTTCATTGTAGCAGGTTTACAGTGTCCTGAGGTGGTTTTTAAAGGATGGTGGGTTTTTTTTTTTAAAACTAAGTGGCTTACCTAAAAGCAAGATATTATCTGTTTTTATAGGCTAATAGGAGGGTCTTAAAATCCTTGTTAAAATATGCAGGAAGTACAGGAATAAGATTGACTTAAAAAATTGACCAGAACTGCAGAGATCACACACACACACACAAAGTAATTTCTGAGAGACCAGACTTAAAATAGGAGTTATATTTACATATTCAAAAAACACAGTGTTATATGTTCCTTTAGTTTAGGCTATGACTTTTCATAGAATAATCTAGAATGTGCTAAAATACCTGTTTTATTTTTCCAGGAGTTATATTACCCATTCAGTCGGACTGTCACAGTAATTTCTTGAGATTTCATTCTCTGCACAGTGTTTATTCTAGTGCAAAGTACTGACTGTTGGGAAGGTGCATAATATGTGCATCTGTTTTCTTGGTTTTATTTTTCTGTTGTAATTGTAGGACAGATTTTATCATAACAGCCAGTCATGATGGACATGTAAAATTCTGGAAGAAAATAGAAGAAGGGATTGAATTTGTTAAACACTTCCGAAGTCACTTGGGTGAGAAATTGCTCTTTATTATCTAAAGGACCTCGCTTTTTCCTCTCCCTTACTCTTTTTGTTTTAAGATATTGTGTAAATAGAAGGAGATTCTGGAGTTCCTTTAGTGCAATCAGAGATTAAATTATGTCTATCAATCTTCCTTTTATTCCTCTGTCCTGTTATATTTTGCTCCCAAGCTCTAGCAGGGACAGGATGAAAATGAAACATGTGGGACTCTCCTTGCACAGATCCCCTTCAGACTTTGCATTGCCTTGTGCCCTGCTTATGGGGAGAATATCTGGGATATAAGTGAACAAGATACATAAAAGTGTTCATAAAATCCAGAGAAGTTTAAAAATATGTTGCTTTAAATAAGGTTATGTCAATCTTTTTTTTTTTTGCAGTGTAAAAAAAAAAAGAGAGCAGTTATTTTTATCTGGAATTACTGTAACTGTAGAGTAGATTCTGCATTTTTGTTGTAATTATCAGATGAATTGCAATTAAGAGAAACTTTGACCCAATTTTCTGAGCTAGTAAGTACACAAAGCTTTTCAGCAGAATACTAAGCATTAAATAGGCTGGACAGAAAATTATGTTCTCAATGGTATTAGAAATTATAATATGCCTGAAGGAAAAAAATCCAATTTGATATGCAGAATTACAGTAAGGAAAGTATTTAATAATAGGTAGTAAAAATACGGTTTCCTTTTAGAGTTACAAGAAATATTAAATCTGGTTTTAATCTTAACTGTCAGCTTCTTATTATATATGGAAGCAAAATGTAAGAACAAAACCTATCATGCAAAAATCAACATTGTGAGAGCTTTATGGAAGGCTTAATTGCAGAGGAGTTTTTGAGTATTGTGGGTGTGATTGTCTGTAGAGTTGAGATGCAAGCTGAGGAGCACATGATGTTTACCCCATCATAATGTTCTCAATTTTTAAAATCGACATTTTAAACTAAACTTTACTGCCATTATAATATTTTACTATGTGTTTGGTAAACTGTTCATTATCGCATACCTAAGTCTGAACACTTATAGGCCATAAAATCTTGTTTTTTGAATTTTTTAAGTAATATTTTATTGAAGTCAGGTAGAGTTTTAAATGGAAAAGATGGCAAAACAGTTGGGAAACAGGTTTAAACTTTTGTAGGTTTCTGCTATGTAATACTGAAATGAAGGATGCCATTTCCTGTTTATTAATAGTATCTCGATTCACAGGTGTTATTGAGAGTATTGCTGTTAGTTCAGAGGGGGCATTATTCTGTTCAGTTGGAGATGACAAAGCAATGAAGGTGTTTGATGTAGTCAACTTTGACATGATCAACATGCTGAAACTTGGGTAAGTTACTTATTCCTCAGAAGTATTCGTTTGCATTTATCAGTGGGGGTTGTTTTGCTAAGAGATAAGTCACTAATTTGGGGTTCTTGAGTTCTTCCCCTTCCCCCATGCCCCAATCAGATGAATTTGAGTAAATTGCATTGTCTGAAATTAGTCCAATGGCTGGAGACTGCCTGACGGAATAGAAAAAATTACTTGTGCAGCAGTAGAAGAGAGCAATAGGAAAGGAGCTTCCTCAGTGTTAAATGTTATGCACAAATATGTGGGGTTTCTTCAAGTATTTAGCTAGGCATAATTTCCTTCTGTGGTTTCGCACTCATTTTTTAAAATTTTTAACATTTTTTAAGTCTATTAGTAGTTTCATTAGAGAAAGGATTTCACATGTATACATCACTTGTTGTCACAGCAATTTCCTTTTTCCGCTAGAAGCAATATTGTTGTTTTCTGTAGTCTTTAATCTTGTAGCATTTCTGTAGCTAAACACTATGTAGCTAAAGGATCTAGGAGAAACAGGAATGTATGTTACTGAAATTATAACAGTAGCAGAGAAAAACAAGACCCACACTGTTAAAAGGGTAGCTTTGAAGGCCTGGAGGATCAATGAATTCTGCATCAAGGACAGTAGAAATACTAATTTCCCCACAAGCCTTTTAGAATTGGAAAACATATTCTTTGTAGGCTATGGTGTATTGGTTAATTTTGAAGCTGAATAGAAGTATAAAGTCAGGGAAAGAAGCTTTTACATGGGAACATCTAATAAAAGCATATGCTACCTACTTTGGATTTTTTCATAGTTTTAGTATCATCCTCCAGATAACATACTTCACCTATAGGAATTGATTCCCTCTTTGCTGTCTGTTCTGGAAAAAATTCCAGTTAGGCTTAATCTTTTTGGTTATGCTGTTATTTTTGACACAGCAGCCCTGTAGTGTTACTACATAATGGATAAAATTATAGAAAAAAGAAAATTAATGTTCAAAAAAGCACCCACGATCTTCAGAGCTTTCCAGTTCTAACTAATCTATACATTGTGGCTCTGTGTAAATCTTCATGCTTTCTGCTTCCATCCATGATCTGGAGAAGATTGGCTATTTCTGTAGAGACTTCATATTTATTTATTTGATCCTGTTCTTTCTAATGAACCTGAGATGAAGTGTTTTTTTTCTCTTTACTGACAGACATTGAAAATCCAAATTATTGGTATCATAGTGTCAGAATATCACCAGTCCATCGGCATCTGTTAGTTGATTTGCAAAAGAATACTAAAGATGAGTTTCCTTTGGAGACTGTAATTTTTTTTTTTTAATGTTTACCATTTCATTTGAGTTCTAGTTTTCAGAATCTTTGTTTATAGACTTTAAAACAGACATAACTTAGATTGTTAGCTATATCTCTGACTTGTCTTATTTGTAGATTATGGTTTTGAAAGTTCAAATGAGTTCTTTCTTAAATGCACTCACGACCCTTATTGAATATAGGGGAATTTTCTGTATCACTTCTTGGGGATTTTGTGGTTTTGTGGGTTTTTTTCTGGCAAGATCTAGTTGAACTTTTCCACAAGTGTATGGCAGAGGTACAGTTGTCTTTATTTCTACTGAGTCTTTACTCACTTAACAGATGGAGGAGAAATGGTATTGATTTATATAAGTTGAGTACTATTTATTAATGCCACTTGGGCTTTTTATCTGGATTTCTGTTCAAATTCCTCCTTTTTACCCACTTCCTACTTTGACTGTCACAGCCTCTTTAGAAAACAGTATGGAAGGAACAGAAACTGGTAGTCTTCCACTGAATGGTATTTCTTGGTAAAGGTTGTCTATAATATGTTAAATATGAGCAACGTATGCATTAGGAAAACTAGTAAGTAAAGTTTAAAATTTGCTTCTAATGTTTGATTTCAAGTTTACAGCATAACTTGACTCTTACCTATTTAAAACTATTCCTTATTTATTTTTGATTTTTTTTCCTCTCTTTGTTGCAGCTACCACCCTGGCCAGTGTGAATGGGTATATTGCCCTGGAGATGCCATATCTTCTGTTGCAACATCCGAGAAAAGCACAGGAAAAATATTCATATATGATGGACGAGGAAATAATCAGCCACTTCATGTTTTTGATAAACTCCATATGTCCCCGCTTACTCAGATACGCCTGAACCCTGTCTACAAAGTAGTTGTGTCTTCTGACAAGTCCGGAATGATTGAGTACTGGACTGGTACTCCTCACGAATATAAATTTCCCAAGAATGTGAACTGGGAGTATAAAACAGATACCGATCTATATGAATTTGCTAAATGCAAGGCTTACCCATCCAGTATAAGTTTTTCACCTGATGGCAAGAAAATGGCCACTCTTGGGTCTGACAGAAAAGTTAGAATTTTTCGTTTTCTGACAGGAAAGCTCATGAGAGTCTTTGATGAATCTCTTAGTGTGAGTTTTGTCTTGTTTCTCCTTCTTTGAAATGTTTTCTCTATCTACTTGAATTTGTTTGCCAGCACATTCATCTAAGCTATCATTTACTTCTAAAGGCAAGCTTTCTTCCTATATTTTTCTTGCAAAAAAGGCCTCATGTGTTCTCTTGCTTGTCTCTTAGGTTGCTTTTCCCCTAAATGAATTCTTACTGATTTATGTTACCTATATCGTGAAACAGAGTTGTTGATTTTCACTTGTGTTTTCACGCTGCTAGATTACATTTAGCTAGAAAACATTGTGGAAGATAGTGGAAAATGCCCATTGCATGTTCCATCATAATAATTAATTAAATCTATCAAAGAAATTTTATAGATAACTGCACACTTTCATGTGCTTCAGCCTAGTGTTACAACATTCCTATTTTATCATTAAAATAAAGAGAGTATTACTTGTGTTTGCTTAAATCCCTCAGTTAAGATTGAGTGGAGTAATCTCACTTGAATTCAGTATTTTCTAATCATGTGAATCAATGTTTTACTGGGTAAAAAGTTTAAAATATGTTAATACAGTAGTGCTGGTGGTTTTTTTGTAGATGTTTACTGAACTTCAGCAGATGAGACAACAACTGCCTGACATGGAGTTTGGCCGACGTATGGCAGTTGAACGTGAGCTGGAGAAAGTGGATGCAGTAAGATTAATTAATATAATTTTTGATGAAACTGGACACTTCGTTCTCTATGGAACAATGTTAGGCATTAAGGTCATAAATGTAGAGACCAACAGGTAAGTTCCAGTGACACACATTGAGATAAATATCTGTCAAATTCAGTCAAATTTAGAGCACATTTAAAACTTGATATGACTGTGGAATTGTTAATCTTCTTGTGTTGTTATTTGAGAGCCTTACGTTATACTCCAGAGAAGGTACTCCCATTCTTTATAAAGAGTCATTGCAGATTGGAGCTCAGACAAATGAGGAGGAAATGTGGCAAGCACATGTGTATTAAAATGTGTAATTAATCAGTTAATCTCTGGCTAACTGGATATGATAATGTAAAGTAAAGGTGGATCATTTAGTTGGGATTTTATTGCACAAGGAGGCTCACTGGTAAATTAAGGTAGCAAGTTTAAATAGAGAAACATCATAAAAACGATTAATAAATTTTATGAGAGGATTTTAAAATTTTGCTCTGAATCTAACAGTCAGAAAGGAGACATTCTCTGACTGTGAGCAGCTGAATAGTACACCTCTTTACATCTTGTACTCCAGGTGTATTCGTATCTTGGGGAAACAAGAAAACATCAGAATGATGCAACTGGCTTTGTTCCAAGGAGTAGCAAAGAAACATCGTGCAGCGATCACTATAGAGATGAAGGCGTCTGAAAATCCTGTTCTCCAGAATATTCAGGCAGATCCAACAGTAATCTGCACAGCTTTTAAAAAGAACAGGTTTTACATGGTGGGTGTGGTTTCTATTTAAATTGCTCCATTCTTGTATTGATTTCTCTACGTTATTTTTTGTTTTTCTCATTGTACCTTTCTAGTGCTTTTCTTAGTTGCAAATGCAGCTTTTATAAAGGAGTCCCCTTCATAGTGCAAGTATATATAGAATTATCTTAAACTGTCTATACATTAACTAGAAACAACTCAAATATTTTTATACATTTTTAGTCCTCCAAGAAGATGATATCCTTTTGTTCTTATTGAAAAAAAAAACATTTTGAAAACTAAGCAGATTTTATAAAAAAACAGTAAGTAACTGTATGCATAAAAATATAACAGAAAAAAATTTCAGACCAGAATCAGGACTTGGTAACACTAAGGATACTACAGGCAACCAAGAAAGAAGGAGTCATCTTCCTGTTCACAGTTAGGTTTTTAGTTGAGATAGAGCCAAACAGACTAGCAATTTCAGAGTAGTAAGTAGCTGATCTGAGAGGTCATAAAAGTTAGAGTCTGGTCTGTCTATTATGCCTTAAATTTGCTGGGTTTCTATAGTTTTATATTATTGGAATATTGGAATAAGAGGATTTATTTTAACTTTGTAGCACAACTACAAAGTGGAACTAATCCCTTTGGCATAACACCTGCCAATTTTGTCTGACTATAGCAGAATAGCCTAAAATGAGGTACTCTCCACCTCATTTTAAAGAAAAGATGCTGAACTAGTGCAGACTCCTGTTGTAAAGGGGAAAGTTTAAAGATAACAGATTATTAAAAGTTACTTGGATTTGCATGTAGTTTTACTGGAAATTGTGACACAGCAGTGCAATGACAGACTGTCTATAAATTGTCTTAGTACGTTTCATATTGAATTGGATGCTCAGCAGGTTGAATAATGACATTGATGTGTTGGGTGCAAAGCAGTGTGTATTTTAAGAGGAAAAAAGGAAAAAGCAGTTAACCTTCTGTTCTTTTGTGCTTCAGTTTACGAAACGTGAACCAGAAGACACGAAGAGTGCAGATTCTGACAGAGATGTATTTAATGAGAAACCTTCTAAAGAAGAGGTTATGGCAGCCACTCAGGCAGAAGGTCCTAAAAGAGTATCAGACAGTGCCATCATCCACACAAGCATGGGAGATATTCATATCAAGCTTTTTCCTGTTGAGTATGTACTGTGCTGGGATTTTTTTGGTTTTGTTGCTTTCTTCTGCCCTTGTGGTTGCAGTATCCAAGACTTATCTCATGCTAGAGATAATTATTTCCTTTCCCTTTTTCTACGTTCTTTGTTTCCTGACAGTTTCTTAACACACCAAGGTAGGAGTTAACAAACAATAAAGTAGGGTAAAAATAGGACTAAATAACAGTCTGGGGGACAGGAGTTTTTGAAATTGTATTTGGGTTTATTTAGTTACTGGGTCAGGGAGAGTATTCCTTTCTTAACTTTTGTTCTTGGACAGGTTATGGTTCTCTTCTGTATAAGCTCTGTATTGTAAGGCAATGCTGTTTGCATAGATCTTGAAAAAGACCGATGATATTGGCAGCAGTAGTAGATTTGGCAGCAGGTCTATGCAAGCCAGAATAATAATAGTTGCAACTTCCAAATGTAGCCAGTGTACTACACTTCGTTACTGCAGCTCATTTAAAAGTAATATAACATTTATATTAGCATATAATACTAGTGTTGTGTATGTCCAAAATCAGGCATAGAATTGAAAAGTTTTATACATGGCAATTGCTAAAATCCTTTCTCCTTGTGATGCAAAAATTGAAAATATTCTGTTATTTAACAGGAAATTTATATAATATATTGCTATACAGAGAAACCTAAATTATGTAGATGTACTCCATGCTTCTCCAAAAACAAATTCGTGTTTAGTCATAAGCATAGGTAAGGCAACCTCAATTCTACCGTCTAGGCTACCAGACTTTTACTGCAGTCTTCACCAGTGTTTCCTTGCATCAAGCTCTAGTTTCTGGAATTCATAATTATAGCATGTAGGTTGCAGTAATGATACAGCTCTTGCCACTCTGTGACAGACCAAGTTACATGTATTTTTTTTTAAATTGTCCTGCTAATGTGTCGTATCTGCGTCACTGCAATGTTCTATATCAGTTTTAAATACAGCGTTACTAGGGTTGGTTATTGTTAGGTTTGTCCTTTCTTATTGTAGTATTTTCTCCCAGCTGAGCTTTAAAATCTCTTTAGTGTGATTAAAACTTTAAAGAAGAGCATATAGGATATTGCTCTGTACGCCCTTGAATTCTTTGGTCATTTTGTTGTGAACTAAAGTCGTGAATGATAAAGTTGTGACTGTGTACTGCTCAGCAAGAACTGGGATTGTAATCTAGTTTATTCCATTAGTTATGCCATCGGTGCTCTTTTTCACAAGATAGCTTAGGGTGTCACTAAAACCCAAGCTAATGTTCCTTTTCACAGTTAGAGTAGAGTAACCCTACAGCTGTGGACTCAGCTTGGTCATTTTCTCCTTATTGGGAAAATGTGTGACTGTGTAAACCTGTCAGTGTAGAGCTTCTCTGGCTCCTAATCATTTTTATAATCGCTGAAGAGCTGTCGTTAAGAAAATTGACTTTGGTAGTAGCTTTCAGAAGTAAAAAATTAAATCACAGAGATGACATGGTTGGCCCTTTTTATTCCATCAGCAATAAGATTCCATCTCTTCACCAAATAATGTTGGTGAGTAGTTTCAAAGAATAACTGACTCTACTGACTGCAAGTTCTATACTAATAAAACATTTTAATTTTATGTTTTTACTTCTTGCATGCAACACTTGACACCTTTGCATGTATATCTTAAAAGAAGTGTAGAGGAAAAAGAGTCAACAACTTTCTGCTTATGGATAAACATAGTTAATCTTCCAAATGAGTAGTGCAGATAGAAAGTTGGGGAACTGATAGTCAGTGGTGCTTTGGACTAGGCCTTGAAAAGATGGATTTGTTTTCTGGCTCTCCTGGTTAACCCCAGACAGCAACTAAGCCCTCCAGAACCACTCACTCATGTCCCCCTTGGTTGAAATGGGAGACCACTGGAAGCATAAGAGTGAGAACAGCTGCAAGTTGAGGTACGGACAGTTTAATAGGGAAAGTGAAAGGCATGTAACCAAGCAGAGCAAAACAAGGGACATGGACAGGCATGTGTTCCACTATCTCCAAGAAAACAGGGCTCCATCAAATGGAGAGGAAGGCAAATCACCATTACTCTGCATGTCCCCTGCTTTTTCCCCTCAGCTTTTATTGGCTGGGTTCAGCTGTCTCAGCTAGATCCCCTCTCAACTCCTTGCAGCCCCAGCCTCCTCACTGGTGGGGTGGGATGAGGAGCACAAAAGGCCTCAATAGGGCATAAGCCCTGCTCAGCAACAGCTTAAACATCCCTGTGCTATCAACACAGCTGCTGCCTTTCTGTGTAGTCATGCAGCTTTGTACTTCTCAAACTTTTTGTTTTCAGCTCTGGGTTAGAAGAGGCTGTTTTTTCCTTATTTGGTGAAATCCCTTTCTACAGAGTCCTGAAACAGTGCAAAGCACAACAGAGTCTTAGTCACAGCTGAAATCTTTATGGCCTTGTCACCAGACAAATATTATTGTAGCCTGTGTTTTCTGTTATATGATTTTAGGTGCCCCAAAACAGTGGAAAACTTCTGTGTGCACAGCAGGAATGGTTACTACAATGGACACATAATTCACCGTATCATCAAGGTAACTTGCATCATGTTAATTTTACATTAATTTACATAATGTACTCTGATGGTCGGTCCTCTGTTAACACTTCATTTCCCTGAATTGTTGGGAATTGGATTTCACAGGATTGTTGGAGTGGCATTAGAGTTCCTTGTAAATTCTGAACTATGATATTTTAAACAGCTTTAGCACTTATTAAAGTTGTAGTAGTTGTTCTGCAAGTGATAAGATAGCAGAAAACTGGAAATTGAAAGATGAGTTCAGTTATCCTGCTTGAATTAAAGCTTTGCTTCATCTCGGAAGGCCTTTCTTGTAAGGCTTCTTATTTCTGTTGCACCAGAATCAAGTGATAAAGCCTAAGAACTTGTAAAAGTTAGAGAAAGTCAGGTTCCTGTCCTTCACTAGCAGGTATAGTGAGTAACCTTGCTTTTCACAAGTACTTGGTGAGCACTTAAAAAAGCCTTAAATGCTTTCTTCCTTAAACATTTTAATACATTTTGTGGAAAGGTTTGAAATAAGTGGGAAAAAAAGTCACTTAGCATATAACATTTCTGGTTATGTATTCTATGCAATAATGTGATATGATATAATTTCTGCACAGGGTTTCATGATTCAGACTGGTGACCCAACTGGTACAGGAATGGGAGGTGAAAGTATTTGGGGAGGAGAATTTGAAGATGAGTTTCATTCAACTTTACGACATGACAGACCATACACACTCAGCATGGCTAATGCAGGACCAAACACCAACGGATCCCAGTTTTTTATAACAGTAGTGCCAACTGTGAGTATTACTAAAAGCTCAATTTAAGACCTGAGAGGCTACCTCGATAGTAAAAAATCAACTTTTTTCTCATGGAAAAAGGAACACACTAGTACGTACCTTACAAAAAAATCATGTACACAATGTGTAATGTATAGGCTTCACTGAAACTGTCCCTTTCTGCCCTTATCAGAAAATGGGCACTTGTAATCAGGAGGCTTTTTGCCTTTAAATGGACTGAGTGTGGTGTAAAATTCCTGGGAATGTTTGCAATTATGTAATACTACAGTATCATATGTTAATAACAGCGGTTTAAACTTGATGGAAACCTAGGTACTGCTTAGATTGTTTGGGGTTTGGATACGGTACCAGGATGTCAGTCTAATATTGCCGAACTGTAGCTATACAAAGAAGTCAGTGTTCACATTTGAAAATTTCATTTGATCTGTGTATAAGTTCAGAGCCAACAACAGAAATTGTGGTATGTGAATCTAAGTCATAAAAACCAAATCCTTAAAATAACACTTAGGAGAACTGCATTCTTATATCACTTCAAAGTAATTTAAAAAAACACCCATCTACCATAGTTCTGAGGTTTATTAAGTTGTATGAGAGCCTATATTCAAATTGGGCATACATGTATGAGTATTGAATTGGGTTGTATTCTGTACTGGTACTTAAAATTACTCTGAAAATACCATGAAATAGAGAGACTGGAATGACATTTCTGTGAACTGAGAATACACTTTAAAATAAACTATACAATGCTACTGCACTGGTAGAATGTAATCTTTGCAGTACTTTAAGAAAGCAATTGAAAAGTTAAGTTCAAATGCATATGAATATGTGTTAACTGCATTCTAGTATTTACTTGTATGCTAATAGTTAGAGGGTGTTAGATTCTGTAGTCTGGACACACAAAATGTATCCATGAACACTTAACTCTCTTTTTGGTTTGGTACCTAACCTACATGCTGCTTTATATTTTAATATCGTTTTCTTTTTCTCCTGTGCTTTCAAACAGCCGTGGCTTGACAACAAGCACAGTGTGTTTGGACGGGTGACTAAAGGAATGGAAGTTGTTCAGAGAATCTCAAATGTAAAAGTCAATCCCAAAACTGACAAACCCTATGAGGATATCAGCATCATTAATATAACAGTGAAGTAAGGCAGGCATTGAAGGTTCCAGCTTAAGCAGAAAAAAACAGCATGTGGGACCCAGAAAAGGATCTAGGAAGAACAAACATTTTTGATAGTTCCTAGATATAGCAAATACCAGGACAGAGCAATCACCAGTTCTACTATTTTTGATGTACCTAAAGTGCCCTAATTCTGTATTTCTGGTAACTTTGTATTTTGAAGTAAAAACATCTGCATGTTTCTTAAAAAGTCTACTGTCTTTCTTGCATCTCTGCTATGCAAAATTAAAGATAAAACCCCCCCACCATGTCCCATGACAGTGTTTGTAACTTGTTCACATTTATTTGCATCTGTCATATTTAATTACTCTGTTTCACAGTAGTGAAATCTTTGACAAAGGAAAACAAATACTAAGTTGAGTCAACTTCTCAATCCTTTGTATGTGTATAAAAGATTAAGTTATGGTACTCTTTGCTATGAAAAGCAGACAATATAATCTACATCTATTCTTTAAGAATAGTTGTGTTCAGGTTTTCTCTTTCCAAGAACATGGATCAGCTCTTAAAATGCCAGTGCATAAAGTCCTTTGCAATTTGTTTGGATTTTCCGGTGTTTTTTTCTTTCAGTGTCTGCTTTCTCTTTATTTTAGACTATGAGTCTTTTTTCCTGGCTTCATTTTTAGCCAGTCCTACAACCATTACTGCTTCTACTGAAACAGTTTAAAATAAATAAAGTATGATAAATCATCTGAACTAAGCTTTGCACCAGCTGTTTCTGATGGAGTTACAGAACAGACTCAAAACATCATTAAGGCTGGAAAAAACCTGGTAAGGTCAGTGAGTCAAACAATAACCCAACACCACCACAATCTTTACCATTAAACCATGTCCCCAAGTTTATCCCTATGTATTTTGAACACTTCCAGGGCTGGTGACTCCACCACTTCTCTGGGTACTCTATTCCAATACCTGACCCCATTTCAGTGAGGAAATTTTTCCTAATATCCAATGGTAATCTGAAGCCATTTCCTCTTGTTCTGTCAGTAGTTAGCTGGGAGAACACTCACCACACTACATTCTTTCAGGCAGTTGTAGAGACTGATAAGCCTCCTTTTCCTTTCCCTGTGCTTCCTTTTCTTCTCAGCTACTCCTCACAGGGCTTGTGCTCCAGACCCTTCACCAGCACATTGATGTTGAGAGGCCAGAACCTGGCACAGCACTCGAGCTGTGGCCTCCCCAGTGCCCAGCACAGGGGGACAATCCCTGCCCTGGCCCTGCTGCCCACACCAGTGCTGAGCCAGCCCAGGATGCCATTGGCCTTCTTGGCCACCTGGGCACAGCCTGGCTCCTGTTCAGCTGCTCTCTCCAGCACCCCCAGGTCCTTTCCAGACACTCTGCCCCAGCCTGTGCCACTGCCTGGGGCTGTTGTGACCCCAGGGCAGGACCCAGCACTGGGCCTTGTTCAACCTCACACCATTGGCCTCAGCCCATGATCCAGCCTGTGCAGATCCCTCTGCAGAGCCTTCCTGCACTCCAGCAGATCAATAACCCACACAGCTTTGGTGTCATGCATGAACTTAACTGAGGGTGCACATGATCATCAATAAAGGTATTACACAGCACTGGTTCCAGCACTGGGTAACACCACCTGTGAGTCGCCACCAGCTGGAGGTAACTGCATTCGCCACCACTCCTGGGGCCCAGCCATCCAGACAGTTTTTAACCCATGAACTGTTCACCTGTCCAAGCCACGAGCAGACAGTTTCTCCCGGGGAATGCAGTGGGAGGCAGTGTCAAAGGCTTCAGTGAAGTCCAAGCAGACAACATCCACAGGCTTTTCTCATCCACTAAGTGTGTCACACTGCCACAGAAAGAAATCAGCTCTGTCAAGCAGGACCTGCATTTCACAAATCTGTGCTGGCTAGGCCCCAAAACCCTGACTATTTTGCACATGATGGCACTCAGGATGAGCTGCTCCATGATCTTCTCTGTCACCAAGGTTAGGCTGACCTGTAGTTCCCTAGATCCATCTTCTGATCCTTCTTGTAGATGGATGCTACAGTTGGCAATTTGCAGAAAACTCCCCATCAGCGAGGACTGTTGGCAAATGAAGTGTCTTCTTGATGTCTTAAAATTTTAAAAACTGTTACACTTTGATCAGTAACCTTGCTGGATCCCATCTGATCTCACAAACTTGCAGCTAAGTGGCCTAACAAATACTAACCATTTCTTCCTGAATTATGAGGGCTTCATTTTGCTCCTCATCCCTGTCTTCCACTTCAGGAGACTGCATACTCTTGAGGATAACTGGTCCTACTGATAAAAACTGAGACAAAGAAGACATTAAGTACTTCAGCTTTTTCTTTATCCTTTGTCACCATTTCCCTCTGCATGCAATAAAGGATGGGGCCCTCACTGGCCCTCATTTTGTTGCTGATGCATTCGTAAAAACAGTTTTTGTTGTCTTTTTCACCAGTATTCAGATCAAGTTCTAGCTGGGCTTTGGCCCTTCTGATTTTCTCCCTGCTTAACCTCATAGTATCCTTGTAGTCCTGCAGAGCCGTCTGCCCTTTCTTCCAGAGGTTAAAAAATCCCTCTCCCCATGTTCCAACCAGAGCTGTCTATTTAGCCAGGCTGATCTGCTTTCACACCGATTCATCTTTCAGCACCTGGGAAGACCCTGCTCTTGCACCTCTAGCTAGGATTTCCTTCTGTCTTCCTGGACTCCATTGCTCTTAAGGATTACCTCCTACAGGACTCTCTCAAGCAGTTTCCTAAACAGGCCCTAGTCTGCCCTTTGAAAGTCTAAGGTGACAGAGCTGCTGACCCCTATCCCTACTTCTCCAAGAAGCAAAACCTCCTTTTGTGATTACTTCGCCCAAGACAGCCTGCAAACATCACATCACTCACACATCTTTCTCTGTTCACAAAGAGCAGGTTCGTGTTCACAGCAGGTTTCAGGTTCACACTGGAAACAGAAAACTTTCCAAGCTGTTGTGAATCTAGTTTCATAGGGTACTGCTACTAAGCTGTTTAGTTAAATCTACTCTATAAACAGTAACACTGATCATGGCTGTTTACGTTCATGTAACACCACTGCACTCAAAGACTTGGGAATTTATAGTTCTGGTAACCTCAGTTATGAACTGAGGTATGATACATGATAACCAAATTCATTCCCTCAAATGTTCCTGCTACCACCAGGAAGTTTACCTTTAGTGAGATATGGGATCAGCAAGGAAAAAATCTACAGGAAGTTAAATGTAGCACACCTCTATTCTGAGATGACCTTAGAAAGAAAACCAAAACAAAAAGGCAAGTGTATTAAAATTAGTTGTCAAGGTTTTACATACTTTTATTGAAAAGAGATTATTTTCTCGGCAATGCAAATTGTAGCAGCTCATGAATTTTTTCTACTAGAAGAGCCCCTTCTTTAAAGGAATCTTTACATGTCTACTCAGCACTCTCAGAACCAGACTCTCACAGTCCACAATAATTTTGAAGATAGAATACAGAAACAGTGATAAAACATGACTGTTCAGTTAGCCTAGACATACTATTTTTGAGGTGAGATTCTTTAAAGAAAGCCACAACACACTCACTGGAAGTTTTATTTACTCAATTCGAAAATTACATCAAAACCCTTTGAAAAGTTAATTCAGTCTTTCTAAACAGTTAGCAATGCTTTAGTGAGTTATAATTGAAGAAATGTTCCAATTACATATTCCATAGGTCAGTATACTAAAAACCAAAGCTCACTAAAACTGATGAAACAAGCTTAAATTATAACTGAAGCAGTTCATATGTTGTATTAATGTATAATATGAATAAACCTCTTAGTGTACTCTACACTGAAGAGTTCACAGACAAACGCAACACTTTAACATTTACTTCAAGTCATCTTAAATAAATTCAATTTAAAAACACTTTCATGGTAGCATTCCTTATGTCACAAGCAATCACTTGTACTCAAAAATATGCATAAGTGAGAATTTGTCCTCTGCCCTCAAATGTAATGTTACATAAAATAGAAACTAGTCACCTTGAATATTTTGAAGTAGAACTATACTGAGCAGAATGTGTAACTGAAGCCTAAGCCAGTTAAAATAAAACTAAATCAGGATTCTTCTAAAGAATGCATGTCTTTTGCTAAAAATATTACAGGAAAATCTGTTACAGTATCTACCATACTTAGCAGAACTTGTTCATATTTCAAAAAGAGCTGTGCAGGGACAGTCAGCCCTAACTAGGTGAGGGGTTGCTCTGCAGTACAGGCTAAGCAGATGCTCAAGTCACAGCCACCAACTGTGTATTGTGCAAGAAGTTCCAGGCTGGCAAGGATGAACAATTTTAAGTTTGGTACGTGCAAAACCCCCACCTTTTACTCCATTATAAACAGTTTCCAAATTTATAAGGTACTAAAGAAAGAATAAATACTCTTGTCTCAGTACCTGTACATGTGGAGGAATTGAACATCACTTCACAATCATTAAACTAATTTAAAGCTTAGTGTTCCTTCAGGTATTATTCAAGTCATTAGACTTGCTGAATCTGAAGCTGTATTTAACACAATGTACCTGAAATTTAAGTAATAAGAATACTACATGTGTCATTATAAGGAAGTAGTCACATTAACTGCTTCCTCTAGAAGAAAAGTGCAAATGTACTAAATTATTTGTTTATACATTCTATGGTATGTAGTAGGAAAACAACATAAAATTCCTAATAACACAATGAAAGCAAAGCCACAGAAATGGGATACACTTTCTTTGCTAGGTGAGGTTCAGAGCTCTCACTGGTAAACACTTTCCAGCGTGGCAAAAATATCTCCACGTCTGTGAAACAACACTGTTCACTGGCACTACCCAGTTCTCCTGATTCACCTCTACTCCAGTAAGAAAAGTGATGGCACGGAGTTTTGATCCATTGCTCACAGTCATTGTAGCACCTCTACCAACATGAAGAGGGTCCACAGCACGGCTTCTTCAGCTGGCAGTGGCCATGGACTTAGAGGGAAGGGAAGGAGATTCTGGTGTGCACACCAGACAGATAAAATTGTTCGTAGAGTTGCACGTCCAGCAGAAAAAGAGGTATCACTAACCTTCTCTAAATTTAAACAGCACTACACCCATATTTCATGGGATTGTGAATGAGTAATCTTCAAAAATAGAGGGTCTGGTGACCGTCCCATGTAGAAGATACAGTAAAAATTGAAAATCTAATTATGGAAGATTTGTATCACATTTTACCATCTGCCCTTCTAAAGACTTACAATTAGTGTAGACTGGTTTTACATTGTGTTATTGAATATTTTAAGGCCAGTACCTTAAATAGGAATCATAACTTCTACATAACAGCACATAGCTGGACTGGCCTTACACCACACTACTTCTTTAAGAAGTTGGTTTTTTTAAATTTAATTTGCCTTCTTGAGGAGTAAACCTAATCTCTAAAGGCAGATTATATCCCCAAGTATGCACAAAACACTTTCACGTCAGTATCACTAAAGTATGTCCATAAATAATTCAGCGTGTAAAATTCAACCCCTTCTCCCAAGATATAAAACAAGTTGCTAAACAATGCCACAGCCCCTTTGCTCTGCAACATTTTTCTCCATTCTGAGTCCTCTTTGTGAAGTTATGCTGCCTTCCTGTAACAAACAAGGAGGTTAATAAATAATTAGGGAAGCATTTTCTTTCCATGTAGCTACATGTAAGTTTCAATGTCACCTTTATGGATTCTTTCGATATTAAAGAGTAGCATCATTTATTTCTAGCTAATACAGCTGGCTATTCTAATAAACTTGAGATGGATTTTGGAATAGTTTCATGGGAAAGTATTTCTAAGCTACTCAGAATTTTTTAACACCAATTAACTACAGTAACCGCATTATAATTATTACATGAAATCCAATGCATATCTTAGGAAGGAAAAAATTTAAAACGTAACAATATCATGAAAAGGAATTTCAAGGCATCCTTGTAACACTCTTCCATTCCCACTAAACTTTCAAAATGAAAACTATAATGACACAAGTTTACTCAACCAATTATCTCATCTAGGACAAAGGTTTGTATCTTTTTCTAACCACCAACTTAAATAAAGTCCCCTCTTCAGAGGCGGACCTGGTGACAACACGCTAAATCGTGCAAACGCAACAAAACCATAAACTACAACATTAAATTGCAGCTGATGTAAAGTTAAGCCACATCCAGAACACCAGCAGCCACTAGCTGCCTTGAAAGCCAGTCCAATCCTTCATAAAGTCCTGTACCACTTCGGGCATCACAACCCTGAATATACCAGCTACGGCCACAGCAGAGTTTGTGGAGACTCAACAGTTCTGTGATTTCTTCTGCTGGAAGAGCACCTGCTACATCCTGTAAGAGAATCAAAGATTCAATTATTCTTCTGTATTATACCTGAAGCCATTTTATTGGCTTAGACTGAAGCTACAGATCATAAACCAACTCTTCAAACACAAATCAAACCGTTAAGCATTTACTACTCGTTACCATAAAAAACCCTGTGGTTGTTCAATCTACTAAGCATGCTTAGCACCAACATTTACTTGACCAGCATTATACATAAGGAAAATATACACATTTTATGCTTTCCACATTAGCACACCCTATCCACTGCAGAGGGTTCAGAAGGTTGGAATTTGATAGAAAAGCTGAGGAAAAGAGAGTAAAACCAAATCACAAGTACCTGTTTATTAGCAAAGATCAAGAGCAAGGCATCTCGCAATTCCTTCTCTGTTAACAATTTTGCAAGTTCACTGTATGCTTCACTGACCCTGTCTTTGTGACTGCTATCAACAACAAACACCACCGCTATGAAAGAAGAAGAGAAATGTTTTACACACATTCAAATACAAACTGCAAAATTAGCTTTCAACTTACACAATTCCTTTTTTCTACAAGCTTTCTATGTGAAGTTTCTCAGCAGTACAAACTTCAATTTTAAATCGAGAATGACTGAGAAATTCCTTAAATACTTCTATATTTTAAACAAAAGTCTAGAATTCATCCTAAAACAGGAAAAAAAATCTCAAAGTTTTTTTCCTAGTCTAATATAAAGGCCATGATATTTTAACTACTTTAGGTCTAAAAACCAGGGTTACTATGCATGGATTAAGTATCTCAGCTTAAACCATTTCTTGATCCATTTATACTCCATTAACTCCCATATGGCTATTTTAGTTTCCCTTAATGGGCTGTAATATTCACAGGTTCAGCCAAATCAGCACAGCTTGCTTCAACTACAGACTACACAATCCAGAGAAGATGGCCAAGTACCCAACCTAGCAGCATTAGATTTTATTACCCACTAGAGAGTAACTAAGATGCCAGAAAGACTGGAGAGTAGGGGGGCAGAGCTAGAGGACAGATTTTAAAATCAAGGGGTTTGTGTTAAAAAAAAAAAAAAAAAACAACACCAAAACTAAACATAACCTACTGCAGTTATGTACCAACAGTACATAACTGATTAGCTTTCTCTCCAACACGCAGTTCCAAGGCAGGCATGATTCTATGCTACTTCACACAGTATGTTTTAGGGGACAACAGAAATCCCAAAGTACAACTTTCAGAAGTTTGAAAATATGAGTAATTTAAAATGTTAAAGTCTGCCTTTAAGTCTGAAATAAGGCACAAAGCAGAGCACATGAGCTGGTATTTGTAATTACTAAGTATTTTAGGTAATTGTGAATGAATCAAGAGGAACTTCTTTCGGAACTGGAAAAAAACTATGGCGGATTTACAAAAGGACAACACGAATTTTTAAGTTGGCGTTATATACATCAATGTTTTCAGATTCAATAATATAGTCTATAATCAGATACTACACTGCAGTACCAAGTAAGAAGTTACAGAACTTGGTAGAACTTTTTAAGTTGCTATCTAAAGGCTCCTAAAAGCTGAGTATTTTCAAGTGCTATTTATATTTCATACCTGGCAAGTATTGCTTCTCACTATGCAGACTTTGGGACGCTGTACCTTGTCTGTTGTCAGCTAGAACCAATTTAACAGAGGTTCTAATTTTGTTTGGCTCCGTGAACTGTCTGACAGATTTATGGAGAATGCATCTTTATCATGCAGTAGACGCTTTGACCAACTGGATTAAAATTTATTAGCTCATGAATCTAACAGCTGTACTTTGCATTAGATGAACAACTTTCTACTGTCATAAATTATTTCTATTAATAATCTTTCTGGCTTTGAAACACAAGCTAGAAGACAAAATGCATTTTAAGAGCTGTATCAGTATTACCTTGCGTATTGAGATAATAATGTTTCCACAAAGGCCTCAATTTGTGCTTTCCTCCTACATCCCAAATAGTAAACTTTAAATTCTTGTATTCTACTGTTTCAACGTTAAAACCTGGAATAAAAATATTTAAGTTTTACAGTCCTGCTCTGTATGAACATAAAATAACCAAAATCAGTGGATAAATCAAACATTCAGAAAAGTCATTATATTTGAATTGTAGCTATACTAACCTATTGTTGGAATTGGCTGCATGAATTCATCTTGCTTTAACTTAAACAAAATAGTTGTTTTGCCAGCTCCATCTAATCCTAAAGTAACAACACGAATTTCCATTTTTGGTCCAATATGTACCCTGTTGTCCTGCAAGAAACAGCATATGTAAAACAACAGCAAATTTCAGAAATTCAATCTAGAAAACCCTAATGTTTAAAACATGTATTTGTCACCATTTCTAAAATGTTTAAATGGATGGTCTCCAAAAGCACAAGGCATAATCATCAATCACTTTTAGCAATAACAGAAACAAAAATATCCAACAATCTCTGTAGCGAACCTGTAACTTCTACCTGACCTGAGTTACTATGTGTCTTTTAAAAAGTCAGCCAGTTTCATGACAATATGTCTGTATTTGATAACATTTCAGATTTTTTCATCATTCTTGGTGAGACCGTGTGAGGAACTGTCTGAAGCAATTAACTAGAGTTCTCTGAGCAGGCAACTCTTTTTTCCCCACTTTATTAGTGTCTCTATCTAGAGAACTACTTTCTTGCTGAAGGTTCCATAGCTTTACCTCTTCACTCTAAGCCTCTTCCAATCCTTTGCAACAGCAACATTACTAGCACTAAGCATGTAATCTGAAACAGTAGAAAAAAGTAAACAAATCCCCCCAAGTCTTTCTTGGAGACAAGAAATGAGAATCAACTTCCCTATTTGTAGTTTACACCAAGCTATTGTTAAGTATTGAAGGAGATGACACCAACAATATGGTTAAATGGCAAAGCATAAATTCTAAAATAAACACATAGGCTGAGATTAGCGCATTTTCCTAAACAGATTCTGAAGTCCTTAGAACTGCTAACTTGATGAAATACCATGATTTCAATCACTGGAACTACGTGGCAGTATATTTGTTTTCTTGCAAAATCCAGACAGCATTGTGCCTATTCCACACAGCCTCTTATTTCTTCTTACAGAAGAAATACTACTGAGTGCAAAAACGCTACAAAGTCTCCTAGTAAGAGATCAACACTGCTTGACAGTGTTACAGGACATATAAACATCTACATCACATGATGTGAGATATCTAACTATTTAAATTTCTATATACACACAGATATAGACACAGAGGATCCATTACATATCTGGATATATTGTCATCATGCCACTGGATTATCCCTTCTGTCATGAGAGAAGTAGCATACTTTCAGAATAATCAATACAATTTAATGAGCTTATGCTATCACAATCCTGGAAGAGAGTACAAATACCTTGAGAAATTGCTTCCTAAAAGAAATAAATTAAAAATATTATTATGTAACTACCACAATGCAAAAGTCAGCAACAACATGACTGTAGTGTAAAACCCAGATCAAAGGTTCATCTCATCAAATATGTTGTCAGAAACTAGGCAAAGATAGACAGGAAAGTAAGAAATAAGGAAAGCATATAGTGATAACTCTCCTAATTAACTTCCCCACGCTTAATAGCTTGCAGCTCATGGATTTCCTGAGTCAACAGTGTAGTTTCTTCAACTAGCAGATCTTGATGCATTATTCACCTATGAAACTGTCTGCTTGCTGCTTGAAACCTAAATGGGCCCAGATTGTCCTTATCACAGAACTCCACAGACCACCTATTCGGTATGAAATAAATTACTTTCTTTGCATCTGTGAGATGAACTTGTATAAGCTCAGCAGGTTCACTATTAGTATTACACAAGGCAGACTCTCCAAAACCAAAAGACTGATTGAGATTTGGAAAATAAAACATTGAGACTTAATTGCTTTTTAATAAATTTCATCTAAGTTCTACATATTTGGAGTCAGAGCTAAAATTCAGTGACAACACTGCAACACAACATGATTATCAGAATGGGTCATCTCATTCTGGAAAAGAAGAACTTGTGGGCAGATTTTTGACAAGCACATCAACAACAAAGATGCAGAGAAAAAGAAGAAACACGAAGTATGTAGACAACTCTGAAGAGTCTAAAAATTGCCATGTTGCCAGCACTCTACTGACACTGAAACTTCAGTTCTGATTTTATCCAAAATTTCTGTCAGTGAATCTCCCCAATTCTTCTCTGCACCTGAAATGAAGAAGGAAAAGCAGCAGCTCTGGAAAGAGCTGCTCAGTTTACAGGTTTCTTGCATGGGGCAGCACCCTGGCTAGGCAGAGCTCGCTAGCAGTAAGTCAGTCTGACAACCCTCTCACAGCTCCACCAGAAGCACTGGTCACCTCAGCAGCTCCCATGGCTGAAGGGCAGAGTCAGTACAACTGAAATCATCAGGGAAATGAAGGAGATGAGTGATGCTGTCAAATTTTGCCATCCTGTCGTAGTTTGCTTTCTCTAAGGTTTAGAATGAAAACACTGTTTTCATTATATTTGTATTCTCTCAGAAGGAATCAAAATATGTGATGGATACCAAATTTCCATTTTTTGCACAAGTAACTCTGTCACTTTAAAAAAAAAAATTGCAAGAAAAGTTGCTATTCAGAAAACAATGTGTAGCATCTGCAATATGAGTCAGTAATAATGGACTATTCATGATCACAGCCAGAAATTGACATAAAAAAGGTCTCTCCTTGTCAACTGTATCTGCATCTTTAACCAAAATGTTGCTTAAAAAAATGACAAATAAATTCTCTTTGTGTCTGTATTTCTGGCAGCTGCATAACTTGATGGCATACTTAAAAACAGATAACCTTGGACTTCTGTGTGAAGTAAAATTTGTTTTCTCAAATCTCAGTGCAGAAAGTGCAAAAGAAAAATCCACAACTATGATCTTTTCGCTTTTTTATCCTTGACCTCTTTCAAGAAGTTTGATGAGACAAAAGATCTTGGTACAGATTTACTTAATGGTATCTTAAAGCACTTTCCCTCTGATAGAATACTGTCTTCTCAGATAGGCTTGATCTTGGTAGGGGTCAGCAGTTGTCCATAGTCAGTTTAACATCATAATGAGAATTTATCTGTCAGTCTCAGACACTGTTTCCTTGACAGTTTTCTCTCTCCGCAGCATGCACATACAGTATCTACGGTGAACAAATGCTTTTCTTGTATATTTCATTCTACAGCCACTGCACTCATTTAATAGAACACTACCTTCAAACAAGGATCATGCTCCTGCGTGAGGAGCCATTTGTTTGCCACCAAGCTCATTACATAAAGACATCTCAGCTAGAATTCTTCAAATCCTCCCTTCAGAGCTTTGCATGTGGCATTTCCCTAGCTGGCTTAGGAAGAGGAAATGACACTATGCCTGTATTTTTGTGTCATCAGTGAAACAAAAAAATATAGGTAGGATTTACTCACTTTCAAGAATGAAAAGAAATTCTCCCTCCCCTCCTTTAACCTCCACACCTTTCATTGGATATTAAATGTTCCTCTGATCTGTCTGAAAAGCTTTTTACAGTTTTTAATAGATACAGCCTTCAGAGTATGCCAGTTCCTGAATGACACCTTTCCGGTAATAGAGTAAGTTTACAGTTTTTTATCTGAAGATTTTATTTCTTCTTGTTATCTGTTGCCAGGTCCAGATCTTTCATGTACAACAAGCCTCACTGCAAGTCACAACAGTGACCATCAGCACAACAGTAATCTAAAAACACATTGTCAAGATTAAGCTTTATCAGTTGTCAGGAAACAAAAAGTAAGAGACTGAAGGAATTACTTTCACCTTATTTTTTCATGGCTGCTGTTGTTTTTGGGAAAAATTATACTTGCTCTAGCACCTTTGAAATTCAGAAGACTTCACAGAAATACAAATTGTTACAGGAGAAAACCAAGTCTTCTGGGTCCCCCAAGCCTATTTTAGGCATCCTGTAGCACCTTAGCTGGCTCCTATCATTTTCTTTCCAAATGCTCAGAAATCCACAATCTAAATTTTCTAAATAAGATAAATAGCTCTGAAAGCCAAAACCAGATGTTCAAAATGCTCCTCTGACGCAGCAATTCTTCATCTGTGAGATGTGATTACTGCTTCATTCATAGAACAATGTGGGTTTGAAAAAAAGGTTTCCTTGGCCCTACCAGCTTTGGTCTCTGCTGCATAGGAAAGAGACAAGCACCTACGTTAATAATAATAAATGTTGCATTAACATGAAAATTCAAATATACTGAGACTACAAAATAATTATTTTGAAGAAATTTAATTTCTCAAGTCAGCAAGAACTACATAGAATCCCTATGGAAGCATTTATTTCCTTACAGTAAATGCTTCAACAACTACAGTTAAATTCTCATTTTTGTCTCAGAAACAATAGATCCTCTTCCTCTTTCACCCATTCAGAACCAAAAAACTCCCATACATCAAATACTTGTTCCTTGATTTTCAAACTTACTTACTTTCCTATGAGGAAAGTATCATAAATAATAAATACCATATAGAATTTATTATTATAAATATAATAAATTTATTTATTATAAATACACCAAATAGAAGTACCATTATCAAATTTTGAATAATTTCATCCCTTTTAAAGTAAGTGGTATTGAAACTATACTGGAGCAATAAAACCCAAATCTACTTAGAAGATGAACCATGCCAAAACTAAGCTATCAGTGAATACAAAGCAACTGTAAAAAAAATTACTGTTTAATGAACTGAACTACACTTTTTTAACATTATAAACTGAAAGTAACAATAGTAGTATTGCATTTAAAATAGGTGAGAAATTTTCAGAAAATAATCATGTATGTTTCCAAAGAAAGGTGTTTCTAGAAACTCGCAAATGGTATCCAACTTATTTAAAAGAAAACAGCTCATGTTCCAACAAAGTTACTGATATAGTCAATGTCAAAAGAACATTTCTCATCCTAATTACAGCAGCACAGTGCTTTGTTGCTCAAATACCAGACTGCACACATCAGGTGATAAGATACTGTGGTTCTAACTGATACTGAATTGCCTCAACTTGTTGCAACAAATACAGCATCAAAATGTACACATTTTATTCCTGTTTTATCTTACATTAGATTTGTGACTTCATAAAGTGGATAGTTGTAATTCCATGAGATTAAGAATACCTTTGTAAAAGTGACAGGTATGCTAGCATCCAGTTGTACATGATCTGCAAGTTCTGTAAACTGCTGCTGCTGTTTCTGTAATGTCTCCAGCAATCTTGTAATTTCCTGTTTGGCCAACACTACTCTGCAGTCATCCTAAACAGACAAAGAAAACAAAACCATGCCTTTCCTTTAGTAATTTACTTAAAAATGCCCCAAATACAATATAAATATGATTGCTAGAAAGAAGGCATTTTACACAGAAGTATTCTACTTCAAAAAATTAACACTTACAAAATAGATTAATTTAAAATTGTAATACAAATATGAATATTTTAACAGTTTTCCTTAATACTAATAGATACTAAATAGGTTCTGCAGGTTAAAAAAACAAACAAGCCTTCTTCATGAGCCACCTAGGACTAATATAAATTATAAGAAACAATAATAATATAACATATAAAGAGCATTTATATTTTTCACGTATTGTTCAAACAGATGGAATCGAGCAACTATTTTGCAGCATATAGCAACACACTTAAGAGGAAAATACTAGTATCCAACCCATTCATGATAAGAACATTTGTACAGTTTCACCTGACTACACAACCAAATAAAAGCTCTGAACAAATCTGGAAAAAAGAAGTACAAATAACACATCCATGAAGTAGCTTCTCACACCCATTTACTACTTGCTATACAAACTATTTACTTTTTCCTGTCATTAAACTGAATGAGTAAGGGATCAATCAGAAACTCTCTCAGAGTCACTTTCTTCATACATTTAAGATGTTGAACTACCATGTTACAAGTGCTACCGAAAGTGATTTAATACTAAAACATATTTTCCTACCAGTCATCTATGACAACTAGCTTCAAACATCTATATTTGTAATTGCAACTGTAATCCTTCCAATAAATTCTGCAGGACTTTTTTTGCTTCAGTCTTGTCTTGCCTTCCCACTAACCTCACATATTTCAGAATGTACTCCAGAAAAGTTATTTCACAGGGTTTCCAGCAACTGAAGGACTCTACACTTTTATTGATTTTCTCTACACTTTTACTGATTATCTTTGCCTAATACTCCCTTGTAATGAATACATTACTCCCTTGTAATGAATACTTAATTCTCATGTTGTATCATGATTGTTTTAACCTTGTAAGAAAATAAGAAAATAATACAGAGTACCATCTAATCACTTTTTTTGTAGTCCAAACTTAATTTGTAGTTCCATGTATTTTGTCATATGCTCACTTGCCAACCTACCTGTTGTAAAGTCTTTTCACAGTGAAGGCAAGCTGTAGAAACCTGTGACAGGAGAATGGTCATATCTTCTTGCTGTTGCCTAAGCCAAATCAACTTCTCTCTCACATGAGCATCAACAACACTAAGAGCCATTTCCTCCTGACGACAAAGGGTTTCATGAAGATCAGAAAAATAGGCTCGGACACATGAGCGAGCATTCTCCGCAGTTCCTGGTACCTAGAGTGTTGCAATAAGAAGACCCAAGAGATTAAGGACACCAGTTGATTCCAGAAGCAAATTTTAAATTTTATTCCAGAAACAAATTTTAAATTTTATTCCAGATTCTAATTTATTTTCACATCTGCTTGGCTACATCACAGTTAGGGCTGATAATACTTCCTGTGTAAAACCAAAACACTTCTAGAAGTTATTCCTATAATCAAGTAGCTCATTTGCATGTATAGAAACCTTACTAAAAATGACCAAGGAAAAAAGCCTCAATAGTATTATAGAACATACACAGTCTGTTCACTAGCAGTTATACAACTTTTTCCATTGCCTCCATATTTTCATGTAGCCTAAAAACATTGTAACACGCAAGTTCCCATCTACCTGCTGACCTAAGCCTCAATACTGACTTGCTACATAAAAGACCTTAAGAAAGCCTTGTCCTATAAAACCTAAGTAAAAGTTTCAAAGAAAGTCTTTATCCTGGTTATTACAGAAAAGCCAATAATCTGTCCATGTGGTGAAAATAAAAATTTTAAAAGAGCATACATGTTCAGTATGGGCCATTCCAACTCCATCTTCAACTATTTGTTCTCCTCCTTCTATATGCTGAACAATTCCAACTAATTTTCTGGAATAATCTGAGATTTCTTCCGTGAAAGTTCTTATACAGTGAGCCATGTCTAAAATGGATGCACGAATCTGGTTTGCTTCTGGTTCCAATACAGAATGCTATTAATTAAAAGCAACACAAAAAACATCAATCATAACAATCTTCCTTAATAATCTTTTCTACTTTATTACATTTTTAATATACACATGCAAGTACATGGGCATGTATTTACACATACATATAGTAAAGCCAAATAAGAACTTAAAACCACCTTGCAATTAAAAATACAATCAGGACTCACAGATAATGCTGCAACTAACTCAGGTATCTACTCAGATACCTCCCAATTACACAAGTAAATAAAAACTTGCCTGTTTCTCATAATTTATTATAAAAAAAGGATAGAGAGATTTCACCAGTGATGTGATATGTATGTAGTGTCTGTATTATGAAAACTGGTGGTCCAGTGTTATGAAAAGTTCAGAAAAGAGGCAGATAAATAAAGGGACTGTCCTTCTTCATATATATACACACATTATATATGTCATATATATAAACTCATTGAGTTCTTAGAACTTTTCTTTCTTTATTTTTACCATGGCAACCATCTGACATGAAGGGGAAATTAAAGAATTGGATGAACACATCAAGAATCTATCCTCCTTTCTTGCCAAGCTTTTTTACTTTAATTGGATAATTATTCAAGCCACCCCATGGCATGACTAGAAATTAATCACTTAGCAGTACCTTATGACCTTGATGCTTCCCATATTCTTTGCAGACACAACACATGAGAGGACTCGTCTGACAGCCCTCTTCTAAACATACAAACTCAATGGCATGCACTTGGTGCTGGGAGCACATCGTCTTCTCATGAGGCTTATCAGCAAGTGGTACCCGCCTGTGCTTCGCTAGAGTCTTAGTAGAATGAGTAAGCTGGGAACAGTCTGCACACAGGTGAGTGGCACAAACAGTGCAATACACGGATGCAACATGGGCTTCATCTTCATCACAACGAATGACACTCTGACAACAAAAAACAGGCAAAAACTGAATCCCAGCAACTGGAGGAAAAATCAGAAGACTTGTCAACAATATAAGCTTTCTTTAAAAGTTATACACTAACAAGTATTTGGACTACTTTGAAACTTGATTGTAAGTTTTCAATAAAACTTTCTGAAAACTAAAGTTTGAAGTGTTTAGTGATTTTTTAAATCCAAGCTTCAGTGCAAGTTGTAAAAGTTTGGAGGAGAAAAAAAATCTGGCTCTAGGAACTTCCTCCAACGCAGAAGTTATTACAGAACAGAGGATTAGTTACAGAAAAACAAAACACCAACAGTCAAATAAATGCAGTTAGGAATGTTATCCATATATAGAATGATACTGCAAGATATGTAGCACCCCAGTGGTTAATACTGAAATTGTAAAAGCAGCTAGCTTTGGTAATGAAGTACTACATGACGTAATAAAATGACTACAAAAGGCAACTATTGACAAGAATAGCTGAAATCTTTAGGAAGAATTCCTAAGGAATTTTAGAAAACTCTGCTTATATAACTAAAACTAAACTATCAAAATGAGTAACCTTTTCTAAAAATTCTAAGGGCATAAAAAGGGAGGGGGTGTAGAAATAGTATGCATGTTCATTAATACCAGTTTATCTTCTGCTTTAGTCAAGTACAAATTAGCATTTAATTATGAACAATTAATTGAAGCCTTAATACTAGACACTGGAAGAAAAGAACAGTATTGTTGGTGATATTTCATTTGGTAAAGAACTGACTTTCAATCTTTTTCCTATTTAGGAATAACCTCTAGCAAATGTAACTTCTTTTCTTGATTTTTGTTTAAAACTCAGTACCTCTCCAGACAGACCAATGCCTTCTTCAGCTGTCCCATACTGCCCAACAGGTCCATTCTGCAACCGTTCCAAGAGTTCCAACAAAGCAAAGTTCTTTTTCAATCCCCAGACACCAGAATCTCCTATTTTTGATGAGGAGTTAAACAAAGAGGAGGAGAGGAAGAAAAATCTCAAACACAAATCATTTTGAGAATTCCACAAACTACAGTTGAGATTCAGAAAAATATTAGGAGGACATCATCTATATTGATATTAACATTGAGATAAAACTAGCATTTTTTCTGCAAGCTCATTCCATCATCTTCCTTCCTTTGATCATTGAGCTATTTAATATTTACGCAGATTTTCCCTATTTAAAAGTTGCTAAGATTATTAAAAATGTAGAGAAACTTAGTAAAAATATTTGTAAAATAATCTGCAATAGCTAACAATTAACGAATGCAAGGAACTCACAAACATTGTGTGCCATAAAAGTTATTGTTTTCAGAGGTATCGTGAACATTTCTACTGTACTAATAGAAGCCATGAAGAATTCCCTAATGAGAAACCTCATTCCCTGTATCACAAGATGCAATACCAATTGCAGATTTCATGTCAGCAAAACCTAAGTAAAACAATATTCAGAAAGAAAACACAAGGTACTACACTATTTGATAAAATGGAAGATCCCTCGAGCAAAGCTGAAATCCATGCCTACTCCTCTATGATTTTGATTTTGTAGAAGTTAACATGAAGCAATGAGGTGAAAAGCAAAATCAGAACTGCATCCCAGTGACTGCTAAATGTTAATTGCACAGGCCACATAGCATATGAGAATCTTAGTGGTTGCTTCTTCAAGGAATTGTGATCCCTTGACTTTTTCTAGTGTAACTGTCATAAATTTAGTGACATTTCCTCTGTTGCAAGGAAAAGGTGGCTCAAGAGATCAAGCATCATCTTTGAGCACTGGATCATTACTTTTTAACCATAACCAAATCACAAAATTGTTGAGTTTGGGAGGGTTCTCTTTATCGGTTTGCCAAGGTCACCAAGAACTGATTGCCCAGGACTACACACAGGCATCTTCTGAAGATCTCCAAGGAGGGAGATGCTATCATCTCTCTGGGCAACCTGTGGCAGAGCCTGGTTATTCTTACAGTCAAAATTGTTTCCTCATACACAAAAAGAACTTCTGCAATTCAGTTTGTGCACATGACGCACTAGCCATCTACATGAATTCATGGAAACAGTATTCCCAGTGTTTTCCCAGAGAGCACAGACTACTTCAATTGTCCATGGTATGTCCTAACTCCTAAATTATGCTGCCTTGTAGCAGTCTGGTATGTGCCCTTCATCCTTCTGGAATTCAGTGTTATCTCACTGATCTTCTACAGACATTTAAATTTTACTTTTTCAATATGGAGATTTATCAAACACTCCATAGTTTGTGATTTATCATTAGAGAGAAAGTGCAGTTCTAAATGACTAGACAGACAACAACTATTACACAGTTATGAGAAGTAACCAGTTGGTAACTATACTGGATACCTCATTGCTTTATGCAGTTTCCAGTTTAACTTCATGAAACTTTCTTCTCTAGTCCATCTTCCTCACAGTTTAAACTATATACTGTAATACTCTACTTTGAATTGGGCCACTGAGAATTTATGTGCCTCACAGATTAAAGGCAATATATGGATGATACTGGTCTCCTGTAACTATAAATGGGAGCATTTTTAACTATTTTATCCTCCAACATTCTCAGTGGGTATAAAACAACACTGATAACCTGTTTTAAAAAAGTATGCTTACCAGTAAAGACCAAGCATTTGTTGCTTCCAGAAATTGGCCTATGAAAGCACAGGTTAGTATCTTTAAACTTAGATATAAAGCAAGCTGTTTTAAAAAGTGCTTTTCAAGTCAGTGATCTCTGCAGTCTTCAGTTCCATGGTAGAAGCCTTCTCTGGTACAGAGAGGCACTGCATTGCCAACACCCAATCTAGGATCAGATCACTCCACAAAATAAGCTGCAAGCACCCAAACAAAACATTCTGACTTTTATTTATCACAGTTCTAGAAGGAGTTTACAGAAGGTATGTTCTGTCCCTCCAAAATTATACTAAGCACCAGCAAAGTCATCTGCTTTGACATATTCTGACCTCAGAGCTTAGTAATTTGTTAGCTTGAGCACTCCTAGCAAGATCACTGTTTTTTTTTGTAACACAGAACAAGGAAGAGTTTCCTCTTATTACAAGTTAAAGAAATACAGAGCAGTCTGTCCACTTCTAGAATTTAATTTACATCAAAACAGTTTGTAAACAGGATCTGGATTTGCTAAATATGTATCCAGACAGACTCTCATAAAACAAAACACTGAAAAATGGCTATGTGGTTCCCTTCTAGGGTGTTTAGCACTTTCCCACAGCAGACTAACTGTGCACAACCTTCAGCTTCTACAGCATACAAAATAGTCACATTAATGACACATCAATATAATGACTGCTGATACTAATATGGACCTCCTATTTTCAGATTAGCCACTAATCCAGATAGCCATTAATAGCCCAGTATAAATGGATATACATGTACCAAAAGGATAAATCTACTTAAGTAAGAGATTATAGTTCCTAGTCTTTAAGCAAACATTGTCTTAGCCTTTAGTCAAACACTGGGTAAGGCTGAGAAAGGAACAAGCTATTCAATCATTACAGAGTTTCTTAAAAAGTCTTTTCTTTCACATGTTTTAATGTTTATTAAAAAACCCCTAGACACTAAGAAGTACTCTTCTCAGTTTACAACACTGTATGTGATTTTAATCATGTTAGCTCTGTTCCATGTCTAGCAGTGAAGAGAAAGTCAAAACAGAACTAATTTACTGAACTGCAACCAAGAAGATCAGAAAAGATAAGTCTGTAGCTATTCAGTATTTCTTTTCTAGGCTCTTACATTCTTTCTATTATGTATCATGAGACTTGATAATACAACTACTAGCTATTGTATAACATGCCCATCTTGGTAACAGCTAAAAAAACAAACAAAGCTTACATGCTAACTTTTAATCTACTAAAACAGAATTTATAACCAGCAAGCATCCTACAAAACATAGAATCACGGAATAATCTTGAGTTGGAAGGGACCCAAAAGGATCACTGAGTCCAACTTCTGGCCCTGCACAGGCCACTCCCAATGACCACACTGTTTGCCTGAGAGCACCCTCTGAATGCTTCTTGAACCCTGGCAGACTTGGTGCTGTGATCACTTCCCTGGGGAGCCTGTTCCAGTGCCCAACCACCCTCTGGGTGAAGAACCTTTTCCTAATATCCAACCTAAACCCTGTGACAGAACTTCAGGCCATTTCCTTGGGTCCTGTCACTGCTCACCAGTGATATGAGATCAGTGCCTGCTCCTCCTCTTCCCCTTGTGAGGAACTTGTGGCTGCAATGAGATCTCCCCTCATTCTCCCCCAGGCTGAACAGACCAAGTGACCTCAGCCACTCCTCACACAGCTTCCCCTCACAGCCCTTCACCATCCTCATGCCCTCCCCTGGACACTCTCTGGAACTGTCCTTCTTACACTGTGGCACCAGAACTGCCCCCAGCACTCGAGCTGAGGCTGTCCCAGCTCAGAGCACAGCAGGACAATCCCCTCCCTTGCCCAGCTGGCCATGCTGTCCCTGATGTCCCCAGGACAGGGTTGGCCCTCCTGGCTGCCAGGGCTCTGCTGGCTCATGTTCAGCTTGCCATGGACCAGAGCCCCAAGGTCCCTTTCCACGGTGCTGCTCTCCAGCCTCTCATTCCTCAGTTTGTCTGTACATCCAGGGCTATCCCATCCCAGGTGCTGGATCTGGCACTTTCCCTTATTCTGGAACTTCACAGTGCTGGTGATGGCCCAGCTCTCTCTGGAGGGCCTCCCGGCCTGGAGGGACTCAGCAGCTCCTCCCAGTTTTGTATCATCTGTGAACTTCATATCCCTCCAGTCCTGCACCCACTCATCTATGAAGGTGTTGAAGAGCACAGAGCCTAAGGTGGAGCCCTGTGGAACATCCCTAGTGACAGGTCACCACTCTGATGTCACCCCATTCACTGTAACCCCTTGTGCCTGACCCACCAGCCAGCTGCTCTTCCATCACATGACGTGTTTATTCAGCTGTGTGGCTTTTGTTCACACAGGATATTTTGTCCAGCAGGACACTGAGAGACAGCATCAAAACTGTACTGAAATTCAAAAAGATCACATCAACTGTCTTCCCCTGTTCAGAAAGGTGGATTACCTTGTCATAAGCATGCATTCTGATAAAAAAATCAGGTCTTATTTCACTGACATCTACAAAAAAGTTTACATATTTGCAAAAATGTGACTTTGCTCCTTTTTACTCCAAATCTACCTATAAAATTTTTAGGTACTTGACATACACACTTTCAACACAACTGACCACGTGTTTATCTTATATTAAAATCATTAAAAGATGAGTTGTGTAAATACATCCATTTACTCTCTTGGACTTTCCCTCAAATTCTTCTTTGATCACAAATGCAAGACAGGCTACTGATCTCATCCTTACGCCTACAAATAATGTTTGTGCCCATTACAAAAATCACTACACATTCTGACTGTCATCTCAAAAGAAGAAAAAGACATGAATAGCAGGAAATGTGTCAGCCAGGAATGAGATACTGACAAAGCAAAGATATTAAGACTGACTCCAGCTAACAATACAAATGTCAATTTCAAAAGCATGAAGCTTGACTGCAAAAGTACTATAAACAATAAAAGGGATAAAGGAACAACTTTTGTTTAAATATCTAAATAGATGTGAGAGAATGTGCATTTCCTTGCACAGTATTTTTAAGTTTCAGCTTGGCATTCAAACACTAGCAAAGGCATAGTTACATAGTAAATGTAAGTAACACCAAGCAGATGGATTTGATGAAGGATGCCATCACGTGCATATCTCTGTGAACAAGTTTCAATGATAGAAAATAATTTCAGCTCTGCAGTAATGGTAGATCGAGAGAAAAGCTGTAATACAAGTACATTTTTCCTAAAAATACACTGGCCTGTGTATTAAACTAAAAAAAAACAGAACCCAACAGAAAACAAACAAACAAACAAACAAAAAAAACCAGCCAAAAATAACCAGTAATTCAACACAAGAAAATAGAAAACAGTTTGCAAGAAATTATTTGCCTTTTCTCCCAAATCAACCTACTTTAAGGAAAATCTTTGAGAGAAGTTTCTTTTTCTACAGACACCATTTATTGGATTTTCCCCCATATAAACTGTCTGAATCAACAATCTCCAGCACATATGATCCAGAACATATGATTTCAAAATTTTGAAAATCAAACGAACTTTTCCATTGCACCTTTTTGGTTAAAAAAATGTTAATCCAAATGAAGACAACAGTTCACATACCTTCAGCATGTACATACTCATTTAAAATTTTCCATTAGAAGATTAATCACAGGCAACTTCATTAAAGAATTCTTTCAAAACCCAACAAAAATAAATGTTTTGTCTATTCTGCAATGCAAAATGGTTTGGGCAAGCTTTAGTCTTATTTGTTAATTACAAAATATTTTGTTTTGTAATAGAATTCTATGAACTCTTAGAAAATTTTACTAAGCATGTAAACAACATTTCAATTTTCAGTTGAAGAACATGTATTTCCAAAAACCCTGATTCATGAAGTACTTCTAGCACTGCCTTCACATACAGTTATATATAGAAAGAAGAAACAGCCCTCTAAATTTAAACCAAGAGCCCAGTTCCAAAAAAATACAGCTACATCTACCCATATACAGACCCACAAGTATTTATTTCAATACACTCCCAAGATTATTTAGGAGAATTAGAATGAATACAGTGTTAAGTGCTTTAGTTATAAGAGCAAAGGAAAAAAAGTAACCATAGGTTACTGTAGATCAACTAAAGCTATCCATAAAACTCATAGTTACTGATTAAGAAACTGTAGCATGGGTAGCTTTATGTCCTAATTTCAGAGTTTTCTTTCAATAGAATTTTCTCTTGGCAGTGGTCCCATAATCAAGATTTAGATACTAAACAGCCCTCTGAGACTAGAGAACATTATTTCATTAAATTCATTAAATGGTAGAACGGCAATAGGGTCAACATGGAGCTTGCTTTCTTGTATCCTCAAACGGAGGAAGTATGAAAAGTTACCCTGGGCACTGAGCTGTCCCTCCCTGCTCCTAAGCTCTAGAACAAAACAGAACTACAAGTGCAGCAAATTTAACCAACAGTAGGAACGACTAGGTGATTAGAGCAAGGTAGCAAACATACAGACATCTCAAAGAGGGCCATGATGAGCCACACTCCACAAAACATCCTGGTTTTACATCCTAGAACAAGTAATGCCTCAAGGCAGCTGGATATGGAAAGACTGAAAGTGCATATGACCTCCCCCTTCCTCAGACCACCAGCCAGAATTTTATTCACAGAATAAAGCTGTTTTGCTAAGATTTTCTACCCATTACTTTTATGAATAACTGTTGAACAGTGCATCCATCTTTCTAGTGCTAGGCAGCAGGATGCAACTCTATTATTCTTGATATATAACAATCCTGAAGCTTTTAGTCCTTCTTCTTAACTGTAGGGGACTTGGAGGTTTAATAGTATTTTATTGCATTTCATCAAAAGCTCCTCAGAAAGATGAAAAAAAAATCCATTAATGCTTTTGTAAAGCTTCATTTTCAACAAACATGAAACACACTGAAAAAATATGACAGGATCCTTTCAGATACCTGGGAAAAATTGCGTAATAAAAACTAAGAAGCAACAAGTTCCCCATCACAACAAAAGAAGAGGTGGTCTTGGACAAAAATAGCCATAGGACAGAGGGTTGTGCTTTAACATTCTCCCTCTAGAAGCACAGTTTAAAAAATCTTGTGTTGCTGTACAGTCATAGGTAAGAAGTCAAAGAAACCATTACTCTTTTAACCACTCTACTAGACTGGCATTCATTCATGATTCTCATACTTCACCATCTCCCTCTGCCCAGAAAACAAACTCCTCTTTCATACAATACTGATATTTCTTTTCCTGATTTCTATCTTCACAAGAACATCCTGAAAAGCACCTTAATATTCCCAGCAGATTCTCGTACTTCAAAATCAAGTGAATTTGATACTTTCACATTTCTTTCATGGTTTACCAGATTAGAGAGGTCCTTTTTTAAAGATTCTCCTTTCAACAGGTTTTTTTTCCTCCAGTGCTATTCAAAACTACTGGAGCCAGTTCTATTAACCAGTTCTTTTTGCTACAGTTTCCTTTGATAACTTGTCTTGTCTATAACCCCATGTTGCCTAGGTAATTCTTACTCTGGAGAAATGATGTACACGTGTCATCTTTTGCCTAAAATAAACTTTTACTGTAAAAAAAAAAGCTTAATCTTATCTTTTCAAATACCATGTACAGACCTTCTCAGAGTAGGGCAATTCCTGTTAATACTCTGCTACTACCAATAATTGCAGGTATAGCAATCACTAACATTGAAAAACACAGGTTTGTTATCACTGATCCTCCCCTCTAGATCACTTCATCACGAATCCAGACAAATCTGTTTGTCACAAAGGTTATTCAATTGTATGGGTTTAGTGTTTAGGACAATAACAGGAACCCTTACACAGACACACTAAACAGAGTAGTCCCTTTGTAAATATAGGTGTACAAGAAGATGTCTAGGTACAAAGCCTGGAAGCCCAGGTTCAAGAACATAAAGGCAAAATTTTTACTTTCTTTTCCTTACTGCACATTCTTTACTTGGAAATATTATCACTAAGTGGAGCACTAAGAATCTATGTCTAGCATTATCTTCAAGATATCCTTGACTGACATGTTTCAAAAATGTTCTTACCTAGTTCAGTAACTTGCCGATCAAAAGGACAACGAACTGCTCTGCCGTGAAGGGGGAGCCGGGTAAGGCAGTCATGGCACACAGTATGGCCACACAAAAGCAGCCGAGGAACTTTGTCCCCTTGCAAAGAAAATACATCTTCACAGACTCCACACTCAAGAACCTGTAAGTTAACAAAGACCATATTTGGTTATGAAATAATTAAAAAGTAAAACTTCACAAAGTAAGCTATATGACAGTTTATTTTACGGATGTTCACGCAATCACAGCATATAAGCTGTTAGTACCTTTGCTTTATGCACACAACTAACGATCATACTATTGATTTTTTAAAAAGTAAATAAATAATCAGACACAAACAGAACTCCTCCTCCTGACCACCGCTAGTTCCTGTCCATTTCATTTAATACACTTCCACAAGACAAGCCTACTGGTCAAGAGGCACAACCAGCAGAAATATCCTCGCAGCAAAAGGAAGCGGCCAGCAGGACCCTGCCAGAGCAGTGCTGGCCGGTGGAGCTTCTCCTCGCAGCCGATGCTCATAAAGAGGTCAGTCATACCAAGCGAGCCACTTAGCAAGCTCACGAAATAGTGCGAGCAAACAATTGCGTGCCGAAACACCTCAAGCTATAAATGAAAAGGAAAACTGATGTTCATACAGAAAGAAAAACCCCCAAACCAATCCATAAGCCCGGCAGCCCAGGGGACACATGCTGTACCACAGGCCTCCCGCGCCCCGTCCCCGGCCGGCACCGCCCGCCCCGCCACAGCAGCTGGGCCGAGCCACCGCCTCACCTTCACCGCAGCGGCCGCGGGGCCGCGACTACCACCGCCAGACCCGCGGCCACCCTCAGCCCCGGCCTTGTTTACAGCCAGGGCCGCCATCTCGGGCAGGGCGGAGTGCAGCGGCACCGCAGGAAGGAGCGGGAGCCGCCGCCGGCACCACCCCGGCGGGCGCAGGCGCCGCCCTGCAGTGCTGAAAATTACAGTCCCGCAGAACTACGACTCCCACCATGCCCCACAGAGACCTTGGCAGGCGGAAGAGCCAGTGCCGCCCCTGCGGAGCCCTGGGGGCTGTAGTCCTTCCCGCCGCGCTGCAGCCTGGGACGGCCGTGCCTGCTGCCGCCGCAGTGTGCTGCTCCCGCTCCGCAGGCCATCCCGCGGGGTAAAGGCCATGGACGTCAACCAGCCTAAGCAGGAGCATTTGCTGGCTCTGAAAGGTACCGACAGCGCGGTCCTGCTGGTTCCCGCTTTCCCGGCCCTGATTCGGTGGTGAAACAGCGTGTCTGATCGGCAGCCGAGGGTGTTTGTCCCCCCGGTTTGGCAGGGAGCAGGCAGCGGTGGGGGCTGTTGTGCTGTGCCTCGCACACCGCAGGGCGTGCGCCTGCCGTGAGGGGCTCAGCGCGGCTGCACGGCTGGGTCACTGCTGCGCATAACGCTTCAAAGAAAATGTTCAGCTAAAACCGCCTTTCCATTTTCTCTGCCGCCGCTTCGGTTTGTTTGTTTGTTTGTTTGTTTTTCAGGAGGAGAGGACACAGTCTTAAACTGCGTCAGGGGAGGTTTAGGTTGTTCGCTAGGAAGGATTCCTTCACGGGAAGGGTGATTAAACATTGCCGTGGGCTCCCCAGGGGGGTGGTGGAGTCACGGTCCAGGAAAGTGTTTAAGGGAAAAGTGGACGTGGCACTTATTGCCGTTGTCTAGTTAATAACGTGGTGTTCGGTTTTATGTTGGTTTCCATGATCTCAGACTTCTTTTCCAATTCAATTGATTCCCTTTGGATGGCTTTTGCCGTTTTCACCTCATGTGCGACTACGAGGCTTACCTCCTTGATTCAGGGATCACCAAGAATGAAAATATGATTGTGTAGGTCACTTGCATACCTCCAAAATTAATGTAGAAATCAAGAGAGCCCTGTGAAGAATTCGATCATTTCTGATTCATAAATGCCACTAGTTATGTACATGTAATAAAGAGCTGGTTAGAATCTCACCTCTGCAACCATTCTAGGTCAGTGAGACTGCCCAGATGGATAAAGCAGTGTAGGTATCAGTAATTTCAGAGACTGCTTCTTGTGTTAAAACTCTCCCGGACAAAGTTTTTAATGATGTCTCCATGTGATAGTAAAATCTGTTAACTGTAATTCAAATCTCAACAAACTCTTTTCAAAAACATATACACACATAAAATAGAGGCAAAAACATGAGAACGTGAAACATCAGCAGCTTCCGAATGTGTTTTGATAGTATTTTGATAGTTTTGATTCAAAGCAAAAAGCTTTATGGTGAATCATTTTGCTTTTATAAGAAACTAGTGCCATCCTTGGTTTTGTATTGAATTTAGTCCAGGCTGTAGGTTTTGCAGAAGTGGAGAAGGTGTGGGTATTTATTTGCATTGTGGCTGTATTAAACGGAATCTTGACAGTGACAATCCTACATTTTATTATTTTAAGTTTTACTGCTCTCCATCAAGGAATGTGATGTGATTGCAAATTTCTTGCTGGGGCGGGGGGAAAGGGGAGAAGGTAGGAAATGGGAGAGCAACTCAGTGCGTGTTTTACTTATGTTTGTGCTTTACTTGAGTTTGTGGTTCTCCCTTTACCATGCTCCTGCATTTAATGTAATCTTTGTATGGAAGTATAAAGCCTTTGATGACTTAATAAGTTGTTTAGTTATTCCAAAAATCTAATAAGTTAAGAAATTATCAGTTCCGTAAGGATATCCTTACATATATATATATAATGCTTGGAAGCTTTGAGGCTAAAACTAGATGTATAGTTCTGATACAAAATGGAAGCAGTCAGCTTTAATTTGCCTACAGCACTTTCCTTTTAGCTTTAAAAACTACTGTATCAGTCAGTATTATTTTTGGGAAGCATTTCTATAAAGTGTTTTCTTTGTGTATGCCTTGGCTAAAAATGCTGGTATATAGGAGGAAAACTCTTTAAAAAAACCCTGTGTGCTAAATTTGAGAAAATAGGCAGTAATAATTGTGTGCCTTTTAATATGCATCACAACAATATAACCAAAATAGTGATGGAAGGCAAGTAGGAGATGGTGATAGTAAAAGAGTTCTCTTGGAAAAGGACTGTTTTGAGTAAGCAGTGTGCATGTGGATAATGTTCAGTGTGCTGAAGTTACACTGTTAATGATGGAATACAACTGCTAATGTTCAGCCTAGATAAAATAGAATGTTCTGATACATATCTTACGCATTTTTACAACCTGTTTCTTTCTTGAAAAATCTCCTAGCAACATTTGTCTTAATATGATAGTATCTTATTTTTTTATAATACTTCTGCTTTAGGTCCTGTTTTCCACTGATCTTTGCGTCATGGGGCAAGGAAATTCTTGTAAATAAGATGTTTCAGTCTAGATACAAGAATCCTTATCAAGAGACTGTTTTCCTAAGAATCACTGGATTCCTACTGTTCAAGCATGGAAGTGGTCTTGCACTATCGACCACATCAGAGAGATCTAATAAAACTGCAAAAATTTGCAGAAGCAGCCATGAACGAATTTCCCATTCGCCAATTACCAAGATTTGCACCCTGGTTTCCAAATGATTTACACAGACTTCCCCTCAAACCAAAAAAGCAGGCACCTGTTATTTCTTTTGAGGAAGTGGAAGAATTGAAACAGCTTTCTACACCTTCAGAATATGTTACAGGATCTCCTGATTATGACTGCACAAAAAATCTCCTTGAGTTTCACTCTAGCATGAAACTTGGTCAGACTTTAATCCAAACACAGGCTGTTCACAGACCAATTAACTTGGACTATCAAGGAGAACCACCACCTAATGGAAAACAAAAATTGAAAAGGTCTTGGAGTGTCTCTCTCCCTAGTGCTAAACTCAAAGAAAAGATTCATCCTTTATCTCAGGAACTGCAGAATAATTTGGAAAGACTAAAGCTTCATGCATTTTGTAGAGCAAAGTGGACAATTGAACAGTCTATTTGTAAAAACCAGGATTTGGAGGACATATGGATAAAATTGAATAGACTCATTAAACGGAATGAATTGCCATCTTGCAATGCTACTATCCAAAGATCTGTGGGGCAGATATGGATTTTCTGTGATATATTATACTGTGAATATGTTAGAAATATTCTTAGGGAAAAGCTAAGCCTTACAGATAAAATGAATTTGCTTGTACATAAATATGGAATTATATTTAGTTCGTAACTTAAGATATAGTTTAATAATAAAATTCCTGTTAGAAATACTACAGTTTTTAAGCAGTTTCAAATATATAGACCTTAGAACAACTGCTAAATTAAAAATAGGTAAACTACTTACATTACTTTGCTACAGTTTTCTAATTATAATGATATATTTCTTTAACTTTGTTTTGCCTTAAGACTATAATTCGTTAAGATAGTAAGTTTATGTGTGTTGTTGGCTAGCACTACTTTTATAGCTTTTCTATACCTTTTGTGG
>CM031878.1:20079727-20122898 GCA_018697195.1 Certhia americana
TTGTTTTGCCTTAAGACTTATAATTCCGTTAATATTAGTAAGTTTCTGTTTGGCTTAGCACTACATTTTATAGCTTTTCTCTACCTTTGTGGTCTAAAGGAAAAACTTAAAGTAAGAATTCCAGACTATTGTGGCAAGCTATGTCAGATAATAAAATGAATGTTTTCAATTAAGCAAAGTACATCCTTTCTGCTTCGTTGGAATTAGGAGAAGGAAAGATGTTTTTAAGTGAGTTGTAATAATTTCTATAATAGCTGTTACTGACATTACGAATTTCAACATCTGATTATTTACTGAAAGTAGTCTGCAAATTTTTTTAATGAGGGCATATCCCTCCCATGAAGTAAAAACTTACTTTATGTGGGATATATGCACTTAGTAATGTTAGCTGTATTTTCACAGAAATATTAATGATAACTTCAGTGGAAGCTGTGGGCTGAAAAATAACGAACAACTTAATAATTCCTGTTTTACACCTTTGACAGTTTTTTTTCCCCTGATGTTTCTGTTCTTTTGTCTCTAATTATATTTGGGAACAAGAAAACACTAGCTTCTAGCTAAAAGTGGAGAAATTAAGAAATGAGACTTCTATCTAAAACCTCTTGTTTGTTGGGTTTGAGAATTTGAATGCCTTCTATGGTCATAAAAGGCTGACTTCAGCATGACTTTTTTCTCCTGAAAGATTGAAGTGTTCCGAAGGCATGCTGTCCATACTCAGTTGAAACATTGGAGGGTTAGTATAGAAGTTAAACTGGGGTCAATATGACTGCTCTTGCACTCCTACTAATTCTAGATAGTTTTGCTGTAGCTGGAGGTCAAGGTCTGTAGCATCTCTAGAGGAAAAAGGTGTTCAGTATTTATAGATTGTTCAATTGTCATTAATGCCACTCACATCAAAGTGTACATAAGCGTAACATGCCTCTGTAAAAACAAAGTTAATTCCCCTTAGACTTAACATTTTTATGACATCCTTGTGTTTTATTTTGGGCATCCTTTTATTTTATTATAGTCATAACTTTTTTTTTTCTTTTTTAACATTAAAATTGCTCCGTTTGACTCATTGACAAGTATTTTTAAACTTTGACTGAATTTTAAGATATTTGTAGATGTCTTATGTTGATGCTTGGAGTGCTTGTGACATTTAATATGACCACTTAGCAAAACTGATGCAAAATGCTGTCTCAACTGCATTATAACTGCACTGTAACTGAAGGTTGTTATTAGTGTTAAAGCTTATGTAGTTGACATTTTTACTGACATTATATTTCTGAGCTTAATATTAACAGTAACAAAATTTCTTTGTGCATCAACATTTTTGAAGATAAAATTAAGTAAAATGTAGTGTGATTTGAGTTCTATTTAATGTATTTTGTTTCTAGGAGCTTAGAAGAGATGATATATTTTTTAACATTAAATTAATACTCCTAATAAATATGATTACACTTCATTCTGTGAGATATTTATTTATTTCCTAAAACATGACTTTACTCTTTCTTTAGAAACAGTCAGCAAATAGAGTCAGCAAATACACACAGGCTTAGTGTGTATTTGAATGAAATTAGATAATGCAAATAATACAGTCCCACTAGATTAGTTTGATATACTGACAAAAGAGCTAAATAAATATTTTACTAAACAGCAGGAGAGATTGTTGTCACTGTAGCTGCCATCTTTGTGCTGTTTTGGATTGGCTTGTATGTGAATAATTGTAGATGCTGTTAGCTGTGAGCACCTCAGCTGGTATGTGTTTTGCAAGGGTGGACACTGCCTTTGATTGCTCTGCAGAATTGCTAGTCTTGGATAGCACCAGTATACAAGCTGATATCAAGACTTTCATTTTATTCTCTTCAAGGAATGCTTAATTCATAAGCGTGTGTAATTCAATATCTTTTCCATTTTCAATGTTGAATGTAGCTCACTCTTTACTCTGTATTATATATCTTGGGTTTTGTTTAATATATCTCATGGTTCTAAGTCTTCAAAGGTCCTGGTTTTTCAACTTTTTCACCATAACAAGGAGAATATGTTATCTTTTTCTCACATGTGAAAAATGAGAATTGTTTGCTAGAATTGTCAATGCTAATTTGCATAGGTCTGCTGTATGGTAGCATAAGTTCTTGTGAGCCATGGCAGCCTACTGTACCCAAATGTGTATCAAAGTAATTGATTACACCACTGGAAACAGTGAATGCTGTCTGGACACAATAGCTATACAAAAGTACAATAAAAAATAAGTCCACCATACCTGTATCAGTGCAAAGATATTGATTAACTTGTTGTAATCAAGAGAAATCCTCTTGGTTTATTTTTTAGTTGTAGTTATATGTTATGTTTGGTGTTAAGTTTGGTAGGTTTCAAAGAAAAGAACCGTAATGGTTTTTACATATTCAAATTAACACCTAAGATTACACATGCTCAATTTTGTTTCATACGAATGCCTTCATGATAAGCTATATACAAGTTTAGGGCCTTTGGTTAATTTGAAGAGGGAGAAATTCTTTTTAAAAAGTAGCACCTCAAATCTTTTGTATAAATTAAAATAATGTAATTTTGAGTGTGAGTTAAAATAGCCTTTGAAAATACCACTTACTTGAAGTAAGGATTTTTTAATAGCAAAATCTCAATGATGTTGATTTTGTCAGTATCAATAAAACAGCTTTGTTGTAAGTATTTTTGTGAAGTTTATGTGCTGGTTTTACTGTTTTCAGTTTAAAGTTTGTGACTTAGAGAAAAAGCAGTGGTATAAATAATGTAGACTTTTAGTCTTGTAATTCTACCTTGTGAAGGTGTTACAGGTTAAGGTGTAAATGCAGTTTCTTATAGACTGGTCTTTGTTTGAAAGGGTCTGTAGGAGTCATCATGTCCCATTGTGGGCCAGAAAGCATCACAGGACAGGCACTTAATCTGGAAAAGTCCACACAGAGATGAAACTGATAAACTTCTGAAGACCACAAAGCATTTAATGCTGTAGCAGGTGTAAGACCTTTAGCACATCAAATTGAAAGCAGTAGATTAGTAGGGTAGTTCACAGGGATAGAAAGCAAGCGGGAGCAATGGCATTAGCAGTGTTCTTGAATCTTAGATTAGCAGAGAGGTTTTTTTATATTATGAATGGCCATGTGATCCTTTTTCAGGCTGAGATTTATTTGGTGATTGTGGTTTTCGGGTGGGGTTTTTTTTGTGGGAGAGGAGCAAGACGTAATTATTTTTGAAAAACAAAATTAAAAATAGTTGTTTGATTGACTGATGGTTTGGGGTTTTTTTTGTTGTTTTTTTTTTTTTTTTGCAGTGATGAGGCTAACCAAACCTACCTTATTCACTAATATTCCAGTGACTTGTGAAGAAAGAGATTTGCCAGGTAAGTCTTTTCCTACTGACTGTTATGTATGGTTTACCAAGTTTAAGTAGTGTGACCATCTTACACTTAGATGTTAGAGTGGTCGTGACCTCCCATAGACTCTAATATGATACAACAATATATTTTAGATTTGTAATACCTAAAGGAAAGTACCAAGGTGCATTCTGTAGCTCTTGACCTATATCTTTGAAAAATTGGTGATGATACCCAAACATATGACTTCAAAGTTTGAGCAATTGACATACACAGTGAGAGGCAGTTCTGTGAGGGAAATGTTGTTATTATTTGGAGAAAAGGCCTTGGAAGTTAGAACTAACACATGAATGTTCTGTGGAAAAACAGTCTTGCAAGAATCACTGGTTTTGAGTCATGTTATGCTTGGTGTGCTGTCATGAAATGGAAATCCCTCGGTGTCTCCCAGAAGTAGTAAAGTCTAGAAGTCAAATATAAGAGAGTCAAAAGAAAGATTCAAGAAGGAGGGTTGTGTGGAAATACAAAGCAAGCAGGGGAAGAAAGTGAGGTTGTTTAGTTCTGTTATGTCATGTGGTTTAGATGGATAGAATTTCTCTCAAAATTCAGTGTTAATATGAGCTATTCCTTTTGGATTGTGCCCTTCAGTATGTTTACACTGAGTAAATTATAGGACACAAGTGTCTTGAAGTTAAGTTATAACTTATAGGCAGGCCTGTGGATATATATAATAAATAAATTTGTTTAGGATATATTATATATATCCTAAACAAATTTATTGTAAAAATATCTAAAATAAACTGCATCTGAGAAAGTGATTGTCTAACTTAAGTGTAGACAAACCGACATGACAAATATTTAATTAATAGCAGCTTGATATTTTTACAGGTAATCTATTTAACCAGCTCATGAAAGATGATCCTTCTACTGTAAAGGGTGCTGAAACTTTGATGTTAGGAGAAATGCTGACTTTGCCTCAAAATTTTGGGTAAGAATAAATGATTGTAACTGTAATGCACAAGGTTTAGGATTTATTTGGTTTAGGATTCACACTTCTCTTTCTATTTGAATACAATTGTTCAGCAATAAGATGTTCAGTCATTTTAAAAATAATATGTGGCTTGATTTATAAATAAATTTGTGTATGCTGCATGATGTTTCTTGTCTGTAGCCTGACTGAACCTAATAAGAATTGGAAGTTGAAAGAGATGTGCAGCTGTGGGTGAATTTCTAAGGTAATACACTACTATAAACCACATGTTATACTAGGAGAGTTTACTACTGTGATTTTTGTGGGTACTGAAAGCCATCTTCTTATCTTCAGACTTCTAGTTAGAAAAAATTCTGGTTTGTTTGTTCTCTTTTAAAACTGTCTTAGAAGGATTATTTCAGAAGTATGGGTGTGCAAATGGCAATTTTCTTCTAGGGTTTGGTCTGGCAAATGTGTATGTATGTGAAATTAAAAGTGTTACAGTAAAATGTTCTGGTTTTTAATAACTATTACTAAAAATATTTTCTTCTCTTTTTTTTTCTTTTTTTTTCTTTTTTTTTTTTTTTTTTTTTTTTTCCCTGAAATACAGAAATATATTTCTGGGAGAGACATTTTCCAGTTATATTAGTGTGCACAATGATAGCAATCAAGTTGTTAAGGACATACTGGTGAAGGTATGTGAAGAGAAATCCACTTATAAAAGATCTATAAAAAAATTAAATACAGTGATTATATTTTCTGATGATGTGTTGTATGTTTAATGCTAATACATAGACTTTAGGAGATATATGTCATTTTTTCAATCCAGAAAACATACCTGGATATCTGAAAGAGTAAGACATAAAAATAGAAATTATTACAGAAATCTGCAGAGGTTTAAAACTAGGATTCTGTCAAAAAATGGATTTATTACAGAATAACCTTTAGGTTGGAAAAGACCTCTGAGGTGACTAAGTGCAACTGTTAACCCAACACTGCCAAGTCCACTTTAAATCCTATCCCTAAGTTGCACATCTGCACAGTCCCCTGCAGGGATGGTGGCTCAACCACTTCCTAGACAAACTCTTCAATGCTTGACAACCCTTTTGGTGAAAAAATTTTTCCTGCTATCCAATCTAAACCTCCCCTGGTGCAATTTGAGGCAGTTTCCTCTTGTTCCAATTATTTGTTACTTGTGACAAGAGACTAACTCACACTTGGCTACAGCCTTCTTTCACCTACTTGCAGAGAGCAGTAAAGTCCCTCTCCTGAGCCTTTTTCTTCTGGCTAAACACCCCCACCTCCAGTCACCTTCTTTGGACATGCACCCTTGTACTTAAAATTTCTCTGAAGAATTGGTGTAGCAAAACTTCTGCAGCCAAAAAAAAAGGAACTACATTCACTTACCTTCACTTTTAGTGAGGTCTTCAATTCCCTGTGAAGCATACACTGATCTGTATATTATATGAATTTTTTTCTAGAGAATTGGGGGTTTGTGTTTACTGAAAAAATAAAACACGGTAGAAATTTAAGACATCATTGTGGAACTCAATATAAAAAGTAAACAGAGATTTTGTAAGCTGCATGGTAAAGCACTGGACTATTACACATTTTAGAACTTGTCTTTAGCTTTGTAAGTATCTCATCATCTTTATGTCACAGAAGGTGTCTGAGTCAAGAGTATCACAGAATATTCTGAGTTGGGAAGGATCTACAAGGATGAGCAAGTCCAGGTCTTAAGTCAGTAGCCCATACAAGGATTGAACCTATAGCCTTGGTGTTGTGAGCCCCACGTTCTGACCAGCTGAGCTCTTACATTATGTGTGAAAGCATGTAGGGTACAAAATGCTCAGTGAAACCTAGTGTTTTATAACACAAGTTACTTTTCTTTAGGTTGTGTTAAGCAGCTGTAGTTCTAACCAATGCTTTGTTTTTCTGTCCCTAGGCTGATCTCCAGACAAGTTCTCAGCGTTTGAACCTTTCAGCTTCTAGTGCTGCAGTGGCAGAACTTAAACCTGACTGTTGTATTGATGACGTGATCCATCATGAAGTAAAGGAAATAGGAACACACATGTAAAATTTTAACTTCTCTTGTTATTAAATGAGCTTAATGCAGTATATGCATGCTTTTCTGTTTTTGATTAAGCAAAAGTTTACAATAAAAAATTTTTTTTTTTTTTTTTTTTTTTTTTTTTTTTTTTTTTTTACTTATTTTTTGCAGCTTAGTTTGTGCTGTAAGTTATACTACGCAGACTGGAGAGAAGATGTACTTCAGAAAGTTCTTCAAATTTCAGGTATTTCATGAGTACTTTACTTTTAATAAGAGTGTGGCTCTGGAAAACGCATTTTAAAACATTTGATACTTCCTAAGCACTTTTACGTACCAAAAGTCCATTCCCTTTTAAAAGTAAACCAGCCACTGCTTCAAACTTCACAGAAACTGGTATTTTCTAGTAACCATACAGTTAAACATCTCAGAACTAATAAATATTACATCTAATATTTTTTATTTATTGAGAAAATAAACTACTCTTAAAAAGTCCCTTTTTATAGCAGACAGGTCTGGGACTATTTTTAAACAGAGCAAGTGTTGGTCATTCTGGCTTTGATACATCCAGCCATTGAGCTTATATTGTAAAATTCTGATTTTTCTTTTGGTTTGTGTAACCTTATTAAACTGTAATTAAATAGTTTGAGTTTTAGAGGAATTTAAGTATAGAATTCTAATGTATTGTATCTAATACCCATAGAAATATTTGACAGAATTTAAACCTTGGTTGGACTTGATGGTCCTTGTGGTTATCTTCCTACTCAGGATATTCTGGGATACTATGGGGTGATTGCATTTTGCTGTTTTCTAGTATTCTATCTAGATGCTTCAGAAAGGATTTCAGTCTTTTTAAGGTTAAATTGCCATGCATTAGAAAGAGCACTTGAATGCTGTTAGTACTCATGGGCCTTGAAATGCTAGGTATTGGTTGGTCAAAGGTGTTTCCTGACAATCCTAGGTTCCAGGTAAATTTCTGTGTTACCCTCCCTCTCAAACTAGCATCTCTGTAGAGTGTATTCATCTTTAGTGAAGTTAATTTTCATCTCTGTGTGCTTTGTCTTGCTATCCTTACAAAACTGCTTCCATTTCCCTTTCTCCCTTCTTTTCCTCTGTTCAGTGTTCTGTTTCTCTAGACTCTCTACTCTAAAAGTAGAGGAAAAAGCCCTCTAGGCTTTTTCTCTGATTGCTTACACATGCATGTGCAGGCTTCAGATCTCATCTTTTCTCTGTTCCCTAATGTCATTCTTGTCAGAGCTTGGTATAATATATTGATCTGTCTCCTTTAGATCTTGTATGCAAACTTATTTGTGCACTTTTTTGGGGGTTCTGCATGCATATTGTAATTGCCATAGTTTTTACCTGAACCCAGCATAGGCCACTGAATTGTCAAAACAGTTGAAACCAGCTGTCAGATGTGAAGCCCTTCATTCAAAGAAGGAAGTGTAAGTACATAAACACTTCCGCACCTTCTATAAATACTCTCTGATTCATTATGAGAAAAGCATTGCACTGAGAATTTTGGCTGGTTTTGACATGGAGACATCAGTAGGAAGCCTGAGAACAAACAAAAAGAAGCGTTACAGAAAACTGAACTATGTCTTTACAGTGAGAATTCATAGCTGCTATTGATTGAGATGTCACTAGCTATTTTATAATTAAAAGACAACTTCTTCATAGATTCTCAGATTTTTTAGTTACATTTTCTAGCATCTTTTAAGTTTAACTAGTGTTAGTTGGTTTGAACCAGCTTCTTTTTTAAACCATTATGTGTAGTTTTATACTGATTGATAGTGCCTTTTTGTTACAAAGCTTTCTCTAAGTATTTAACAGCATTATGTTTTCATGGAGAAGAAATGATTCTTCCTAGGGTTGGGTGGTTTGTGAACCTCACAATAATTTTTTTGTATTTTACCGGAATGCCAGTTGAAATTTACTGTGATAAATGGAAGGACTGTTTTTCAGAAGGGAGAAAAAAATTCAGCATGTTAGAAAATTTTTAAGAAGCTCACTGAAGAAAAATATTTGCAAAAAAAAAATCCTCACTCAACCAACAAAGACCTAAATTAAAATTTTTATTTTTTTTTTTTTTTTACTAGAGAGAGATAGTTAAGTCTGTACAAGTAAGAAGCAGTGAGGGTATACTCTTGAGTTGATTCTGTTATATATTCTGTCATGTACCAGCTATGTGTAAGATAAAAAGAATAAATCTTTTTAGTAGAAGATCCTAGCACTTTAAACAGTCTATGCTGAAGTGTCTGAAAACCAATTGTCTTTTTTTTCCACTTCATTCAGGTTCTTAAACCACTAGATGTGAAAACCAAATTCTACAATGCGGAGGTGAGAACAGTATGCGTTCAGGTTTGTTTTGACCTGCTGGGTTTGTTACTTAGATCAAATTCAAATTGCTTTGTAGGTACACCTTTCCGAGAAAAGTGATCAGATCTAATGGAAAAATGGTGGTAGATACATATTGTATAGTTTAAAAATAGGTAGGCTTTTGATCAAGGGGGTGAAAGAGATGTTAGGACCTTAATGGAATTGACTAACAATTTTGCATATATTCCAGTTTCTTATGAACTCAAATACTTTCAGTTATTGTATGTTTAGGCTGAATAAGGACTTACTGTAATGGAGTGTAATTGTTCATGAAGGTGATGATAATTTATCAGTGTGGGGAAAATTTAAATTTAAATTACTTATATTTAAATTTTCCCTATGTAACTTCAGTAATATAAGTTTTAAGTTTGTGACAGTTACACGCAGTGCTTCTGCTAAATGACCTTATATATGCTTTGCATATTTATTTGGACATGCTTACATGTCTGCCTTTGACTGTTTTGGGGAAGAATTTGGTACATATCTGTAGGCCACAGGCTTTAAACCATACATTGGCCAGGTGTGAGGTACCTGAGCAGGATTGGAGCATAAACACATAGCACTGGCTGAGCCCTTTATTGAGCTGCTACTACCTATAAGTGGGAATGTCTGGAAGTGTCTTCTGCTGTGATTTAAGAACAAAAATAATTCAAAGATATGAGGTCATTTCTCTGGGAACAATATAAATCTCTTATTTAGTGTGTGGACTGTATTATTGTTTCAGCTGTAATGTATGTGGTAGGGAAAAGAGGGACAGATATCTTAAATGTGACTGTCTCTATACTTCATACGTAAAGTTTGTGATGAAGCACCTCTCTAAGGTAATTCTGGGCAAACTTTTTGCATGGACAAAAAAAATTCTTTGTTTTGTTTTCATAGTTGTTATACTTGATAAGTCTTGATAAGGCACTTATTTAACTCTCAATTAGTCACCAATTCTTCATTTTTAAAATATATGAGAAACTTGTTTGAGCTGGTACAGTGGGTTTAGGTTTTAGGGGGTTTTTTGTGCTTTTTGTTTTTCCCTCTGTAGAGTTTATAAAAGGCTTTTTGATGCCTTTTGTTCTTCCTGTTCATGAATTTATGCAACAACCATTACCATCTTACCAATTCAGTTTATCAAAAAAAAAAAAAGAATTAAAGTGTTTTGGATGATATTAAATGAGCAATTTCCATTTACCTAGCCAACTCGTATTGTAGCACTACTATCCAACTTCTGCAAGTACATAAACTATTGTGATATCTTGTGACCATAAAATTTAATTAACTTCTAAAAACCTAGATATAAGTCTTTGGTTAGCTGTTGTGTATTTTGTGATTGTCATTGCTGTGAAAGCACCAAGAAATTCATCCTATTATCCTTGAGAGCAGGGGAGTAAAAAATGGTATGTGTCAGTAATTAGTTAACTAAAGATCTCTAAAGGTTGACTAACCAGTTAAACTGTTACTGTTCAGACTGCGGATGTGATTCTGTCTATTCATAATGCCTGTTACTAAAATTATTTTCTATTAATATTCTAATGATAATCCATAATTTAATTTCTTCCAAGATAAGGAATGATGCTGAACCTTAATCTTCTTGCTTATTGCTTATATTGAAGTAGCATCCAAATGGAGTTGATCTTTGAAATTTATACATAGAACACATGCCCTGTTGCCCTAACCTCCTGCAATCCTGGGATTGAATTACTCTCTCACTTTATGTGAGACTTTAATGTGCCTTGAAAAAAGGCTCTGTAAAAGGTTCTGTTCCTGCAAGCATGCACAGGGAAGTAGACAACACACTTTGCAACTGAAGTTGGGTTTTTGGATCGATGAATATTCAAAAAAGAGTTTTTCTTGATATTATGCCAAATTTTGTTATAAGTCGCAACATGGTAGCTTTGCTAGGACACATTACCACATTATTTTTGAGACATTATATATGAGGATACTTCAAATTACCTCTAAGGTGACAAGGACTGTTTTTCCATTGCATATACAACGCATTGCATGGATTGAAATTCAGGACAAACTTTAAACTTACTCAAAAACTAACTTTTTTTTGAGTCAGTTTATTCTGCCGTATCTTGTCTGTGATTTGTGTGCCTGAAGCTCTACTTTGGATTGGTTCTGAAGCAAAGCCATTAAACCATGTAACCATACTAGCCATAAGTTATTAGAAATGTAGTTGTCATCTTTGTTTGCATCCATTTTTATTTACGTTTCTGTCTTACTAATGCTATCTTGTTTAAACGGTGCAAAAAAATGCAGAAATGCATTTTGTTTGGAAGTTAGCCTCCTTTTTCTTTAACATTTAACCCTAATTTCTCTAATGTGTTCTTTTTTTTATTTTCCCATTAGAGTGACCTCAGTTCTGTGGTAATTTTTATTTATTTTTTTATAAATATGTATGCTTTTTCAATTGCTTAACTGTCTCTGTGCTTGTTATTGACATTCTTTACAAACATAATGGAAAAGCAATGTTTGTTCTGCATATCATAAACTGATGTTTTTTCATCTTTATATGTGCAGCTAATCATTTAAATGGTTAGCTCTTTCTTTAATACCCATTGTTGAAACTAGAACTTGATAGCTACAGATGCTTGTGGGGGTCCTCCTATAAAATACCTCACCAAAATTTTATTAGATCTATTATTTGAAAAGAGAAGTTATTTCCTTCTAAAATTTTTCTGCTTTTGACCCATGGAAATATAGGTTTGATTACAGCACTGCTTATGTAAACTGTGACAGAACTTTTCACATCTGGTTGGTGGAGACAGTGGGTTTGAGGAGAGAGCAGCAGTTGGAAATTCTTCCTTCCTTTAGCTAGCTGGAACTGCACTTCACAATTTTAACTGCATGTAACAGTTGATTGAGTTACTATGTTACTTCTGCAGTCTGATTTCACTTTAAAGTGTGCCTTGCATTAAAATAAACTGCCTATTTTGACAAATTGTTTTTTTTTAAAAACCATGCAATACTAAACCAAATTAGGAATAACACAAAACTAACTTGCTTTTTCATTATGCTGCTTGTTTTTTTCTTTTCCCTTTCAAATTAACTTTTTTAAACTTCTGCCTATGATTGCTGTTTTAAAAACTACTAAAATTTGGGTAAATGGACACTTTGAGCAATGGATTTATGGGATATAAATTGTGTTAAGTGACAGTCAGGTGCTAGTAGTAGTGATTACTGAGAACCATGTTTTAGTTGGGGTTATTTCCTGTTCCTGCAAGCATGAAGTGTCTTTGTAACCGTTGAGGTTGCACAGTTTTCATTACCGTGTAGATGCTGCTTTGTATTTAATGTGTTTATAAGGCAATACAAAAAGTTACACAATCATTCCATATTTCTCCTTCTAACACAATTTTTTGAGACTAAACATATTTTGGCTATTTTGTCCCACTTTTATTTTGGAATTTGCAAGCAGGACTCCATTTGTATAAAAAAATAATTTATTTACACTGATCAAAAGGAAACAAAGCTGTGTTCGACCTTCCCCACAGAAATAATTTCTTAAAATTTATCATAACAAAATACTCGAACTGCTTCAATCTGAATCTGTAGAATAGACTATTTTAGTTGGAAGGGACCTACAAGAATCAATTACTCCAATGGCCTGAATCAGTGACTCTTTTGTAAATGCAAACTTGGTATCCCCCTTTTTTTAACTGACACTTCTTTAATTGTGGTTTTCACTTTTCTGGGGGCTTACATTTCTAATAGACTGAGTCTTCCATAATTATTCTATCCTGAGATTTTTAGACATGCAAAGTGATTTCACTGGTCTGCAGTTCCATAAAAGAAGTGAGGCAAAAACTTCCCTAGTTCCATGGCTTTTTGTCTTCTGAAGTTTAACAGTCTATAGCTTCCATTTCTGTACTAGAATTGGCCCTTTGATACCATCTTGAGGCATTAGCTTCAGATGTTCTGAAGGCAGAGCACCAGTTCAGTTGTTGGTTGAATACAATATTGGTAAGCTTTGGCATGATGCAGCCGAGTGAGAGAAGGGGCTGGATTTTGCATTTGAGCTAGAATGATAGTATTTAATAATAAAAGCTCAGAGCATGTACCTGAATTATTTTACTTCAGTTAAAGAAAAACACACACATTTATTTTATTTTTTTAATACAGCTTGATGCACTAGTGATCTGGCATGGCATGTTCTTGTGCACTGCAATTCCTTAGCATTTATTCAATTTTTTAAATAATTTGGATAAAAGCTTGAGTTGCTTTTAAGTTGATGAAAGTCTTAGGAAGTGGTGATTTACAAATAAGCAATAGCTAGAACATAGCAAAATTATCCCACATCCATTGTTTGGCAAGATATCTGTTGACTAACACTTTTGCTCCTATTGTTACTGGGATTAAGGTTTTTTCTTGCATTAATTAATTTGATTTGCAGGCATGAACTAAACATGTGTGGCCTTTTTTAACAATAGGTTGTTTTAGTAACTCTTAATCACGTTTTCATGAACTTGAACTTTCCATTTTTTTCAGACAGATGAAGTGTTTCTGGAAGCTCAAATTCAGAATATCACTACCTCTCCCATGTTCATGGAGAAGGTTTCTTTAGAGCCGTCGATGATGTACAATGTTGCAGAACTGAACACAGTTAACACCGCAGGGGAAAGGTACCTTCACATTCAGGACATTTGTCTTTGAAATGCATTGTATTAATATTTCATGAGATACCTGAGAGTATTAGTCATTTGTCTGTAATGGGAGGGTTGTATGTCTTCATCTGAGTGTTCAACTGGAAAATTTGTTAGTTTTCTTCTTATAGAAACTATTCTTAAAAATCTATGATTCTACCTAATAGAGAAATATCCAGCCTAATCCTCAAATAATTTTTAACAAGGATGGCGTGATAACATGAGAACATACTATTATTTCAGTATCTCCTTTATAAAATTTAACCCAGATCTGTTTTTCACCTGATCTCTGTGTACTTAGCCCTACAGGACTCATCTTACTAATCCTTGCTTCCTATCAGTAAACTGCTTACTATTTTCAGTTGCTGTAATCATGGCAAGCAAGGCACCAGTCAGGGCAGATCAGCAGTACACCCTCATGGAGTCTTAGAATATAAAAATTTGCATAATGAAGCTTTGTTCTTAACAAGTGTTTGCGTCCACTGTAATGGCTTTTCTCCTGAACAGGAATCTTAGTTTCATGACATTGAGATTTACTATGGGGGAAAACAAAGAACAGAAGAAAAATTACCAGCGTTTTTGTATAAGTGCTAAGATGCCAGATAATTAATTAAGTAATAATTAAGTATAGCACATAAGATAAGTATAGCAGAGTGGATTTCTATCTTATTTCTCTCTGGCTGAGAACAACAGGTTCTTTTATTTCTCTATGGTCCTTGGTGCTACATAATTCTAGAGCTGTTTTCTGTTGTGGGAACAAAATATTCTATGTATTTTGCCATTATCAAATTATATACAGTAAGACTGGTGGGGGATGGGGGAAACAAGGTTGGGTTCTTAATCTTCTCCAAACCAATTGTTTAAATTAAGACCTAGTGTGTTTTTTCCTTTCAGTGAGTCTACTTTTGGTGCAAGGACTTATTTACAACCTATGGATACACGTCAGTACTTATACTGTCTAAAACCAAAGCAAGAATTTGCAGAGAAAGCTGGAGTAATAAAAGGTGTAACAGTGATTGGCAAACTAGACATTGTATGGAAAACTAATCTGGGTGAGCGAGGAAGGCTGCAAACTAGCCAGCTCCAAAGAATGGTAAGTTTAATTTAAGTGTTAATTTAACTTGGCATTCATTTTTAAGGAAACTCAATGAAAAATTTTAATAATGACTTGGAAAAATGCAAGCTGCTTACTTGCTGAGCCTCATTTTTTATTCACACCTTTCTGTATGTATTAGAAAATTATTTCATATATTTCTTCAGTAAAGTCTGGGTAAGTTAATGTAATGAGCCCTTTTATTGTCAGAATCCAGTAACCAGTGTTGAAAAATACAAACTGATAAATAGAACCTCTTTAAATGTGCCAGTTCTTGACATGGAAGTTGCTCCCAAGCTCAGGCATTTTAGCTTGGGGTAACACTTTTTTATGCATAATATTATTTAACTTTCATGTCCACAATTTTGATTTAGTCTGTCCTATTCTGGTTGATTTAAAAGTTCTTTTGGAATTTTAAGTTGTAATTACTATCTTGCTTAAATCAGCTCCACAGCCATCTAATGCCTAAACCTGGCTTGCGTCTTCTCACTTGAGGATGGTGAAAGAGATATGGAAGGGTAGTTAAAAAAACTTTAACAATTGAATCTCAGTGTAAGTTTACAGAGCTTATAATTGGGTCTCTGTCTTTCCCCCAGTCCCCAACTGCTAGTACATTGAGCAGTGCTGTAGGAGAGTCACACTGACTTGGAACTAGGCAAGCAAACTTAGATCCTGGAAACTCACATGAAAGTCACTAAAAAGTAATTAAGTCACTGAAACATTTCTTGATTTTTAGTTGAGGTTTTGAGTATGTGCATAACATGAAATTAGAAACTGGTCTTTCTCTAAACTTAGTTACTCCTGTTATTTTGAAACTTGTTGTTTATTTTTAACAATAAACTCTTTCATTTTCAACTGACCTTTCCTATCATTTCTCTTTAGACACATTACTTTTCCCTCCTTAAATCTGTATTGTCTCACTCTGCATCCCTTCCTTCTGAACCTTTGAGAATTGCATGTGAAGCACACACTTCAACACTCCAGGATTTTGGTCATGCATTGTTTTGTGCCTTGTGATTAGAAGAAACTGTTTTGAGCAACATCTGTCTTTAGAAAAGCAGCAGGTAGTTGGGTTTTTTCCCTTCTGATTTGCAGTGTAACTCCCTCTTTTCTTCCCCTCATTTTTTAAGTGCTATCAGATTATTTAATTTCTAAACCTCACCCTTAATAATTTTCCTCCTAATCCATTTGCCAGCACTATAGCCATTGTTTCCCACCCAGGCCCAGAATTTTACCTCTACTGTGTCCCTCACCCATTGTTATGGGTCAGATCAGAAATGCACCTTTGAAACAAATACCCACATACCATAATTTGTGGGTTTGGTTGGTTTTTAGCTGGGTTTTTTGGGTGTGGTTTTTTTTGGTTGGTTGTTTTTTTTTTTTTTAATGTGGCTTGGTCTTGGAATTCACGACTACAGTCTCTTTGGGAGACAATAAACCAGGCAGGTACATGTCCACAATATGACAAAGGGTGCTCTGCATGCTCACAAGCATTCAGTACAGGACCACAGTAGAACCAGTCCAAAGTTAACATTATTCTTGAGCAGCACAAGCGGAAAATTGTCTAGTTGATTCCATAATCTGAGTAATTACCTCCAGAATTTTATTCTGGATAAAACCTTTGTTACTACTCTTATTGTTACTTCAAGGCCTTTGCCTCTAACCATCAGTTCTTAGAGGCATCTCATTTTTGAGTTCAACAGGCACGATGTGGTATATGCCTTATCTACTCTGATCCTGTTTTGATTTGGTCAGTTGATGCTAAGTTTATTCTCTAAAATACTGCTTTTATTGTGGGTTTGTGTTTGTTGGGTTTTTTTCTTAATGTATTTCTGGTAAAAGAAAAGCCTAATCTTAATGGAAATAATACCTGTTAGGTATTATTTTATATTTATATATAATTATTTAAAATACATATATATACATATAAAAATATATTTTATATATATATGTAAAATTCATATATATATATGTAAAAATACCTGTTAGGTATTATTTATATATATATATATATATATATATATATATATATAATTATTTCAAATACATATATATACATATAAAAATATATTTTATATATATATGTAAAATACCTGTTAAGTCTATGGAACTGCATATAATTTTTTCAGTCAATTCCTCCATGTTAGCTAATACAGCTGACTATATTTGCATTTTTCCAGTGCTGAATAATTATTTCTCTTTCATGCAAGGTTCCAAATGCATATTGCTTGACTAATCTAAGTCCCCATTGGTTTGACATCTCTTTCCTTACTCTAATGTCCAATTTAATATGCTTTCTAAAATGTCATCTGTCATTAGTCTGTAGAAAACATTATGTGACTAAAACTTGTTCCTAGCCTGTCAGTCACTGACTTTCTGGACTTCTTTGGAAATACCTTTCAATCACATTGTAAATATAACTTTTAACTACAACATCCTTTTATCAGCAGATTTAGAACATGTATAATAACCAAGCCTTGAGGAAAGACAAAATTTTCCCCTATTTTTCCTTTATGATCTATCATTCACAGGGATTGAAAATCTAAACATGTTTTTTCATCTGCAGGTCACTATTTTGAATCAGTCCTGATTGGTAGTAATCAAGATATTTACTGTACGTTTATTAGCAGACCATATGAAATGTGTTTGGCTCATGAATAGTTGACAAGTATTCATATTGCGCAACTTTAAAACTGATGACAATTACTTTGGCAGAGGCATAGAGGACCAAAATGGCAGTTTCTCTTGTTTCTTAGGATGTGGAATAGTGGTAGGTTTGTTTATGTAGGGAAGTTTTACTGGTGTTGTCCACGCAATCTGTTATCTGCCTAACAGAGGTCTTAGATTGAAGCTGATCTTCTCAGGAACTGTATATGGCTATTCAAACTTAAAGTATTTAAACTCTCCTTAAAAATGTAATAATAAAGATTATCCTTATCTGATGAATTGTTAAACCTATGAAGGTATTAATCAGTTGAAGATGGAGAGTTGCTGTGATTTCTATACTAATCAAAAGCACAGTCAATTCTCTTTCTTCAGATTTATCTTTTTCCAAGCTTCTTCCAGAAAATGAAAATTAAACGTTCAATTTCTCTATCCAACTTCTGAGAATATACATTCTTGTTCCTTTCCAGGCTCCTGGTTATGGTGATGTAAGGCTTTCACTGGAGACAATACCAGATACTGTAAATTTGGAAGAACCTTTTGACATAACATGTAAAATAACAAATTGCAGGTAACAATGTCATGTGATTCTTGTACTTTTTCCTGAGTGGGTGAGTTGTGGCTGGGTTTTTTTTCATGTTTCAGTACTTTCTCCTGAAACTACTTAAACCTGGTCTTTACTATGATTTGTGGCAACACAAACTACTTGTAACTCAGAGATTAAAAAAAAGCCCCAAAGAAACAACTACAACTAAAAACACATATCATGATCTGTTAACACTGTACTGAACTAGGAGATAACAAAAAATCTGTAGAGGAATTCCATCTAGACAGACAGAATCTGTCTGCAATATTATTTATGATTGCACCTCATACTTAAATCACAATTCTTCTTAGGCCTGCAAGAGTGACATTTAAATGAAGTAATTCTAAATAGAAGTTGAGCCTGGTGACTAAAGCTTGTATCTGGCCTGCAGCTACTTCTCTTGAAATGCTTGTAGTCCATCCAAAATGTAAACACTACTATGTTATTCAGTATTGCTAAACCCATGACAGGATGCTTGCATCAAAGAGAGCGGTCTGCTGCTGAATTACTGTGCATCACAGTAAATACTGCTTGCCACCTTGTAATTATTTATGAATCTTGATTAATAGTAACCTGAATAATGATCAGGCTTTTACATGTCTGCAGTCTTTGAATGCATAAAAAAGCCCACAGGTTTATTCCTGTTTTTTGATTCCCTCTAGCAGTGAAAGGACTATGGATCTGGTTTTAGAAATGTGCAATACCAATTCCATCCACTGGTGTGGAGTTTCAGGAAGGCAACTTGGAAAGCTGCACCCAAGTTCATCCCTCCATCTTGCACTTACATTGCTGTCTTCAGTGCAGGGATTGCAGGTAAGTTATCAGAACAGTTTGTTGTAAAATAGCTGTTTTATTAACAGTTCTTTCTAGTAACTCATAAATATTTTCCCCTTCTAGAGTGTCTCTGGCCTAAGACTTACAGACACATTTTTGAAGAGAACCTATGAGTATGATGATATTGCACAAGTCTGTGTAGTTTCTTCAGAAATCAAGCAAAGCTGAAGAAAAAAATTCTGTAGTCTTACTGGGATTTTTTTTTTTTAACCAACTTCTTGATGTTTCTGCAGTCAATTGTTTTAAAATGAGTACAAATAAAATCAAATCCCTATATAATAGGGATAAAATAAAATCCCTGTATAACAGCTGTAAATGTGATAATGATTATTTAATTTCTTTGAGCATTTCTTGAATATTTTCAAGTCTTTTAAAACATGCATATGCATTTCATCTGCTAAAAATAAAACCTTTGAAAAAAGTGTAGTTCTAGCAAATTATATTGTATTTATATCAGCTCAGGACAGGGGGATGAGATTGATGAATACTAGCATTTTGTGCTTATTTTTCTTATTTAAATTTTTTAAAGTATTTAAACCCTTTTAAAATCATGGCTCTGACAAAACTGCTTCATTTCAAAGGAACTGACCTTTCACAGAAAAATCCCCCAAAAAAATAATACGGGGTGGCTGGCGTGGCAGTGTATTTGCATGGTACTGGTAAAACCATAGGAAATAAAGCTGATCAAAGCATGAGATGAAAGAGTGCAGCAGGCACTGTTGAGGCACTAGGAGCTAGGAAGTGGAGTATAAGTCAAAAACAGTGTTGGTTGTGGCTCTCTCTTTGAAGAAGCAATACAGCAAATCTGTCCCAAGTACCTGCAGTCATGAGTACAGTTGTGTGTCCCTGCAGTAGAGGACATACTGTTAACAGGCATGTTATTTTCCAATTAGTAGGGAACTGAAAACTAAAATAGTAGAGTGCAGGTAATATTTTATTGTTAAAATAAGGTGGTGCCACTTATGTTTTCCATCCCAGAGGCATTTAAACAGATTTTTAAGGGAAAAAAAAAGGGAAAAAACCACCCTGCATTGCTGCCTTACAGCAAGTTCTCTAAAGCATATACAGAAAGAAGTTTAGGGCCTGGTCAAGCACTACACTGTGCTTTTCCCTAGCTTTGTTTTGACAAAAACTGAAAATATTTTTTGTGGAAATATCTATGGTCACCCAGATAAAATGTTGACTGTCCTTCCTAGTTTAGGGTAAACTAGGTGCAAAGACTCTAATCAGCAGCTTGTATTTCTCAGCTACCATGTTGACACCAACTTTATAGTTAGTTTTGACACTATTTTACTTAAAGCTTCTCATGTACAAAATCTTAAGTGTAGTATTCAGTGTTAAAGTATTGGATAAATTTAGGACCAGCTTCATATATTAAGGCACTAAATCTGTACAGAAAACAGAAAACAGTAAATTAGAGCGGTATCCTACCTATGTGATAAAATCCAACACTCATGAACCGGTATTTAAAGAATGCAATTTACCTGTTACTTGAGATACATAAAAAACTAAGCCAGAAAACCACATCTATACAGACAAAAAAGTATATAACTTTATTTATAATATATCTTCAAGTTAAACTACACAAATTGAAGGAGATATAACCACAGTAAGAGGTAGGAGAGATACAGAAATAGTAGACAAGTTGCGTTATGCCAGTATGACTTTTTGTTGCCATGAAACAATCTACTCAAAGTTATAGAGCTAGTTCTATCTTAGTATGCATGAGTGATTTTACTTTGTACTTGTTACAAAACCAGGAGTGCAACTGAAACAATTTCTAAGCTGAGTATTTCATTAGGTGATTTATCATCATAGTTAGAAGAATATACTCCCATGCAAGCAGGTTACAGGAGTTTACAATTGATTGCAAAATATTTTCTTCTCTAACAAATTACCGTACTTATACACTGATGGAACAGTAATGATACAAAACCAATTAGGTGTAAATGCGGATTTGCTCAGTTGAATGATGAACTGCAATTGATCTTAAATAAAGCATTATTTACAGGGATTGTGGTTTACCACTTTAACTAGCAGAATGAAAAATTTCAGCGCAAGATACACTGCAGTTACTACACAGGAAAAGATTCCTTCCACACCCTGTGATTAAGACATGTTGCATGACTGAAACAATCTAGGCAATTCAAAGAAAAGCAGACTTCAGCATAAATGATCTCTCTGTTCATGGTTTCAGTGGAAAAGCATGTAATGACAGCTCCTGTTACTGGTTTCACTGTTTTTTGTTTAGGCTATAAAGCCCCTTCTGTTAATACACAAGAAACAGAGAATGTTTACTAGTAAAGTATTGTGCCAATCAGTTGTAGCACATTCCTGAAGGCTTAGCTAATGCTGTTAACTTTTTAATATATACTCTGTATTATCTGAAATAAAACCTAAACACAACAATATTGTAGCACATGAAATGAAAGTTACAATTCCATGATAATGATTTCAAGAGTAGTTTTCAGATAACTAACAAATGCTTCATTCTTTTTAACCTTGGGGATTGTTTTCCCATAAATCCAGTAAGCTATGGAGCTTGTACTTGACAGTACAAGTACACAGCTTCTTCTGTGCTCTTTGGATATTAACATATTTTGTAATTCTTAAGAAACTTCTACAAAATTGACACTGTCTTACAGCAGAAAAGTAACTGACTGTATGAGGATTGATGTTGCAAAGTGAGAGTAATTTGAGTTTGTAGAGAGATATTGGCAGAGCTGTCCAGTCCACCGTGAATTTTTTAGTTTCTAGATTTTTTATCAAAGTTAGTGAATCACACTTTGAGCAGTTGAAGGCATGAAAAGAGAATTAAAAGGAACTTTGAAGTTTAACAGGATACATTCTAGGTGCAATGCTTCTCTCCTGTCACAACACACTATTCCAAGTAATACCTGTACACTTGTTGTAGCCCACCCAGATTCTCCATAAATCTTCTTCTGTCATACTCAGTCTAACTGAATTTAAGTAAGTTTCCTTGAATGGATTAGATTCAGGATCTGAGCTACCTCTGAAAAAACATCCCTTTAGGGTTTCTCTTTCTTGTCATCAGATGTTGAGTCAGAATACTTGAACATGTATTTAATGTAAAGCTTAAGTACAGCCTGAACACCACCTCTACACCAACTTAAAGAGAGAATATTAGAAAGTGTTTTAATGCTGTACATAGGCAAGCTATTCAATAAAGTATGAAATGTCTTAATAGATAAACAATTTTAAGATTTACCTCTTTATTCAACAGACGGTAATATGGATTTCCTATATTTGTGTTTTCTCCAATTCCTTTCATTTCTCCTTGGATCCAACTGCATTTTTCTGGCTGGTTTAGTAGAGTGAGATTCGTACCATAGATGCACAACTATAATTTGTTAGAATTAAGTTAGCCCCAAATTTTGCATTTGTTTCTCCTGGAGGATGGAGGAGCTCTTTTATGAGCACAATATCAATTGGATATAAAGTTTGAGGTTCAGGGGTTCCTGTGAATTTCTTCGTTTTGGAGTCTGTTACTCCTTCACGTACCTCCTTCACACTAACTGGCCATGAGAGCACACTTTGTCCAAGAAAGCAAAGCAGGCTCCTCAAATTAGTTTAGATGTCCAAAGAGGAAAGTGTGTTGAGAACCTCCCTGGGCGAAGAACAAGTGTACTTGGTATCAGAAAGCAGTGTGAACAGTAAGCAGAGTAAAAAAAGTTAACACGGTAGATGTACAGAAGAGCAGCAGTCTTGCAAGAGTAATATTAACTGAGCAAGAAACAAATACTACAGAGTGAAAAAATCTTTAACTTGACTATATAGCCATTTTTTTAGATAGATATATGTAATTAAAAAAAAATCCCCAATTGTTTAAGCCAGTGATTTATCACACAAGAATAGAAAAAGAATCCTTCTAAGGCAGTTCTTTTTTTAAAATTTTCAGTACTAGTTATTTGTACAGTCACAGGCTCAGTTTTAGCTTATTACAGTTAAGAATTTTAAGTTTATATTAAGTACTGCATACATACAGAATGTAATACAGCTTGCCATGCCTAGGAACATAGTGCCATAATTCTGACCTCCAGGGCTACCATCATGATGTGAGGGTATACATGGCAGTAGAAAAGCTTACAACTTTCTCCTTTCCCAAGCCAAGTTCCATTTTGATTTCTGTGCATTATCCTACACAGAATTATTGTCTTCTCTTTCTCTACAAGGTGTGGTACTCCTTCATATGCAGTCATCTCCCTTCTCTTCTGCCCAATGAAGTTGAAAAATATTTCCTGTTACTTATGAAGGTCCCTCCACAGGATTAAGGAGACAGACTTCTCAAGCCTGAGTTTTAAGTACGCTCTATACTCCAACACTCCTTAATGCTCATTATTAAAGGGCACATCAGATGGGCTTATTGTTTCAGTATTTCAGTACTGTTTAAAGAAGTACAGCCATCATGATTCTCATCATATGAGTAGTATGTCTTTTACACTAGCATTTTAGAACTAGCTGTTAGGCAAGATCAGCACACTACAAAACTCACCCCACTCAGCAGCCCTGGAGGTCAATCTGATGCACATACTGAAATGACTTGGACTGGGGGATTTTAATAAACCACCTATTCAGTGTATTAATTTTCAGAGGAGTAACTATACATAAACGCTATGTTCCAAGTTATGTGCAAGAGATCTGTTTACCAGATTTATTCTTGTTTGCAAACACACACAAAGAATTTTCTGTCTTCTATTCAAGCAGAAGAGTTACAATGGTGCTTTTGCTACTAACTATGGTATGCATTTTGGGGTTATATATCATTCCAATTCATATGACTCCTTGAAGTCAGGAATGTTCTTCAGTGCTGCCACTCAAATACCTGCTGCGGATATGATTTCTCAGTTGCTCTATGAGCTCAGGATTCTGCTGCTGTATCTGCTGTGCAAACTGCTGCCCCCTGCATTGAATAGTTTTAAGTGAAATTAGCAAGTGAAAGCAGCATTTTTAAGAAAACAGGACATCCCAATACAGCTGAAAGGTGCATTGCATTAAAATTATGATTAAAGATATCTTGATTTACAGTCTTAAGGTATCTGCAGTATTATTAATTTATCTAGTTAAAGTGTCTCCAAACAGGATCATCACCATAAGTTTTTTCCTCCATGTTATTGAGTAGGAGCTATAGCACTAAAGAATGAAAATAAATTTATCACCTTACAAAATATATTACCTTTTATGGTAAAATAAGTCATCTGCTCCAGTGATTCAGTCCTTTCTTTTTGAGAGGATCCACTCTAACTGTTTAAAGTAACTACTCTTAGAGCTGGCATGCAAACTTACTTTAATGGTTCCAGAAATACAGAATGCACCTGCCGACTTGTACTTCTAAACAAGGTATCATTAGTTGAAAGCGGGCACACTATCAGATTTTTGTATCTTGCATGGCTGAAGTAACAGCTGATCTGTCTGTAACAGTTGTAGCTTAAGAGTTAAGGGGAGACTAATTCCATGTATAAGAGAAACGTAATGCTTGTTTACTAATAGAAACCAAGTCAGTAAAGAATATGACTTTACGAAATGCCGAAGAGCTTGTCCTCTATTACATCTACATTTTGTGCAAGTAGCAAACTATCAAGACTCCTTCAAACTACAGGTTGAAGGAAAGGCACATTTTTATAGACGTCTGTGTAGTACACAATTTTTGTGAAAATAGCCCTAGATTTTTGCAGTGAGACATTTCTGTCTGTGATGTAAATCATAAATTACTTTTGCCCCGAAGAGATGAAACTTAAAAATAGTTTGGAATTGGCTAGAATGCTTAAATAAAGTAAAATTGTATGCCCTACAAGATATCTTGGCATATAAGCAAATGGCATGTTTTTGTGCAGACCCTTACAGATGGATATCATCATTATAGTATAAAAGCCTTGGGTCCTGGTTTTTGTAAAGGTATTCTTCATTATCCTGAGTTCCCTGAAACATTCCTCATCTAAGTGGAGGGATGTCAGACCAGACATTGGTTCGACTTGTGCTAAGTAAATCTTAGCTTTCCTAACTAGTATCTGAGATATCAGGTTATAAATTTATCCACACAATCTGAAAGCACACAAGGGCATACTTAAAAGATGTAAAGGAATGCTTTTTAAAGTGGCATTAGAAAATAACAACGTATGAGAACCAGAAAGTGAAGCTAAGCACACAGCAGTTCAGTTATTCCAGTTGATGGAAATGTATGGAGCAAACAAACAAGGCCCTGGAAAATGTCTTTGAGTTCTTGGGTTTAGTAACAAACAGTGGGAATAGACCACAGTATGATTCACTTGACACTGCTCCCTTTTAAATAGAGGCTGCACAGTTATCCTACTACAAATGGGACAGTTAAAACTATACAGTTCTTACTTACGCGTGGATCAGGCTGGACAAATCTGAAAGGCCACCAACCCCAGCAGCAGGGCCACCAATGGCATTTGACATCATCCCTGACATCCTGGAACAGTTAGCACAGTGTTGGTATTGGGGTGTGCAGGGACCTTTACTCTAAGCAATAAGCCCCAATTCTTTTTTGAATTGCTGAGAGAAACTAAGTTGCAAGAAGAAACCACACTTTTACAGTAAGCAAAATAAAATTACGTTTTCAGTAATATATCTACATCTCAAAAATATAGTTATAAGTACCATACATCTTGTATTAATTCAAAAGTCTAAAGACATTTGTTGTAATGGTACCCCATTTTAATACTTACAGTTGTTGAATTTGAGGATTTTGCATTAAGCTTGCTGCCTAGAATAGACAACATACAGCTAAAATTATAAAACATTTACTACTTGGCTATCACTGAGAAAAACACGGGAAAAAACCCATATGCTGTATTGTTTTATTACAAAATTAAGTTGACATGCAGAGCAAAAAGAATCACTACAGCAATGTATTTAATGGAAATGAAGCTGATACAATTTCTTATGTATTAAAGAAAAAATAGTGGTTACAGATTCAGACATGGAAAATATGACAAGCCATTTAACATAAAAAACACAGTACCAGAAAATTAAACAAACAAGTGAAACACTGAAGAATTGCAAGGACAAATGTTTTCTACTGGACTTTTTGGACGAAAGTCTGTATTCTGTTGCTTCTCAACCTGGATAAATTAATTTTGCGACCATTATTAGTACTAGTAACAGTTAAGATCATGGCCACAAAATATTTCCTATCAAACTGGAGTGTGGACTTAACTTTGTAGCATGGTTTTGTGGTAACATACATCTTCTCTGGTAACTGTACATCATCTTATTTTTTAGTAAGCATAAGACTATTTAAATTTCTCATTCATTAGATATCTCTAAATTTACATTGCATTTACCATAGCGTAAGGGTGTCTATGGACTGATACTATGGAAAAAATCATAATTTTTCAATGTTAGTAATGTAATTCCTGCAGAAATCAGTGTCTGTATGAATGCACCACCACCAGTAGACGAAACACAGTATGTGCTTCTTAACTCTCTTAGTAAACATTACAAAATTCAGATATAGCAAATAATCATTTTATTTTCAATATATTGACATATATAGATAACTCAAAAGTAAAATAGCTTTTTGCTCTAGTTAATAGATATAAACTGTCACATCCATGTCAGTCATGTGCTCAATATAGGGTTAGTTTCTTCCATCAGAAATAAGCCTTATCTAGCTTAGGGGCCAAAAAGTGAGGCTACAAGCAATTTTCTCAAGGTCAGATAGTGGAGGCAATTTTTTCACCTTCAAAAAAACCAAGTAACTACACCTTGAGAAAATAAATCATTCATTTGTGGATAAATGCCCTGTGTTCTATCTACTTCACCAGGCATCTTCTGGAAACAATGTAAAAAGATCCTTTCCCCAAAGCCAGCTCCATACATCATTGATTCTAAACAGATAAACAGACACAGGTTGTCTTAAGTACATCATGAGGCCAGTGAAGGAGTCCACAGAGTTTATTTAATCAGAGTGGTATTTGATCAGAAATGCCATCAGAGAACTTGCTCCCTCTTTCCTTGCCTACTGTCTCTATTATTTGGACCATCTTATCAAACCAGATGTATAGATTTATTTTGAATATAATGCATTTCCACACAAAAGCACTGGTTGAATTGTGGAGTGAAATTGAATGAAAAGCTATCAGAGGGCTTGTAAAGTTTTAACTGTTTTCATAGAGAAAATAACTTTGGGGGGCTTTTTGTGGTTTTTTTTTTTTTTTCATTTATTTTTCTCCAAATTCCATTCTACAAAGTTAATTAATTCCATTTAGCTAAGAAAGCCATGTAGAAAAAAATAAGAATACTGAGGGAGAAATACTCAATTTGTTATTGTACTGAACATAAAAGAATGCACTATATGCTATTTATATTAATTTTAACTCTTAAGGTGATTAGGGATAATTTGAAAGAGCAAGAACAAAAAGATCTTTTGGGTAGTTCTCGCAAAGGAGAGTTACTTTAGTCCTTGTATCATTGTTAACTGCTCTGTGGAGAACTGAAGATATTTTCATCATGCTGTTGACAAGAGCTTAACTGTCATATCATACATAAAAACAGAATAGCTAACCTATATGTGTTTTCTGTAAGTAACAGAGAATCAGCTGGAAATGAGACAGGCATTGTTGGAGATACTTGCTTCACTTGTTGTTTCAAGTGTAAAAGGATGTAGAAAAGTTGAAATTCAGCGTAATAAAACCATTGCTATAATGATAATAATTAAGATTGCTTGTGTTATTGAACAACACTTGTTCTTAAAAGTTCATTTTTTAAAATGTGATAATGCAAACCTTGAGATATACTCACCATACTAATGAAGGCAGGATTGTTTATCAAGCTTGCCATGTCAAAACCCAGTCCAGTTCCAGTCTACAAACAAATTGCAATTGAAGCTAAGTTTCCTACAAAATCCCAGTTAAAACTATTGTAAATAAACAGATACAGAGGAAACTTACAGGACTGGACACATCTCTTAGTTTCTGTTCTGCCATTTTCAAATTTGACTTGTAAGAGTCATTCTCTGGATCAAGATCCAGTGCTTTTTGATAACTGGTAACTGCTTCTTCATATTTATTCACTGAGGTCAGAGCCAACCTAATGTGAAATAAAGAAATCCTGGTTAGAACATGAATGATCATCAACAGCTAATAATACATTTTCTGTTCTAAATCAAACAGTATTTCACAACTGATTTTTAGCTTGACCACTTAATTAAAAAAGGTTATGCTATTGTGTAAGTAATTGTTTTTGCAGAAAAGGGGATCCCTTGAGAACGCATCTTGCATTGTCTGTTTCATGTATATGCAAGTTTCATTAAATGGTCCTTGGTATCATCAAGTGACTTAGTCACTTTAAGAGCACAAGTTGAATCCAGCATCTGTGACTTTTTGCACAAGCACTAAGTGTTTTTTCCAGTTCTTTTGACCCAAGAGATTATTTAGAAACTCACATGAGTAGTAGGTAGGGCAAAGATACTATGAATTATGCAATGTTAAGAAACTGGGCCTACAAATACATTATTTATTTTTATATATATTAAAAAATATACTTCTAATATAATAACTAGTATACTAAATATTTGAATATAGAAGATTTTTGATAATTACATGATTGTCTTTATATAGTTATATAAAAATTATTTTTTATTATTCTCATTGTCACTATTTTAGAATACTGGACCTCCAAGTTTCAGCATAATGGATTTTTGTCCTTTCAGATCTTGTACTTCAACAACTTGACAAATGGGTTATACATCATATTAGTAATATCTGTAAAATGCTGAAAGAAACCCTAGTATCAGGGAAACCTACTTAATGGTTTGAAAAAGACTCTGCTCTAGCAGCTCATGAGAGCACAGGACAGATATTTTAAGCAGTATTTGTTTTCCAGTTTGATTAGCTATTATATTTAAAATATCGTCTTTCTTTTAACTATTCCAGAAGTCCATCTGGTTTCAGTTTCAATTCTATCTACTACTGTATTTTCAGTTTACACTGACCAAAAAACTAAAACTGATCTTTTCCACATTTTTTCAAATATTTGTGTAACCCCCGTTCAGCTATTCAGTACTTCACTTCACCTGCTGATGCTGAGCTACACAGCCTGGGTTGATAAGCCTGTGCTTATGCCCACTAACAGACCTTGGTTTTTGTCTCATGCAAACAAGTTCAGCATTTTAGGTACATCCATGGTTGTCATTGCTCTCAGTAAGAGTATGAAACTCCCGGAATTTCCAATATTGCTCCTGGAGGAACCCAAACAATATTAGTGTTTTCTCTCCTAACTCATTTATATTAAAACAGTCTCCCTTTTGGCCCATTAACTTGCCAAAATAGTTTCTGACCAGACAAGAAATGCAATCCATTATTTCTGTGATGCAATAGTGCTTTTTACAGAAAAAGTATTTTACAGAGAAAGTTTCTTGGAGCACAGTACAAGTCAGAACAGCAGACAGTTTATTTCCTCACACCTCCTACCCAGACAAGTGGTCTTTCAGGATCATGCTGGAAATAGAACCTTTAACTGACATTCCCACTTTAAAATGGCTTCCATCTCTGTATATTTGTGGCATTTCTGCATCTTTCTGTGACATATAAAGAATTTCTGTCAATTTCTGAGAAAAACTGATATGTCAATGATGTTGCAGTCAGAGAGCACATCTTTTTCAAAAGGACTTTTTGTTGAGAAGGTGTTTTCTACACTGGGGGCATGGGGATAGGATTTTCACTTATTACTAAACAAGTACGGTTTCCTCATGCAGGCTATGTGAAATGTTTACTCATCTGCTAAGTTAAGCAATGGCTTGTAGCTGAAAATATATCCTCTATTAAAACGACCAGACAATAAAATAAAGAAAAGCTTGATTGCCTGAGAATGATCCCCACTTTCAATGTGTATCGAAGAAATATTGGTCTTATACCCAACACTCTAAAATAACCTCCAGTATCCAATTAACTCAGCCTGCAGCATCCCTCTCTATCAGTGATATCAAGGGAGCTTGGATTGTGCTCTATGAAGAAGCAATCTAAGGAGAGTTAAATGAAAGAAAACCAATTCAACAACCAATTCAACCTAACATTTCAAAATCATTTCATCATTTCAAGAGCTCCTTAGTCTACATTGGTATTAGTAAACTGGACTGTAATATGGAAAGTTTTTAAGTGGTAGATCTTAAAATAAACATCCCCTGCCTGGTTTTGTTCCAAGCCAACAAGAATTATCACTGATAGTTTCAGGGCATGGTTCAGAATTTAACACAGACCTATGCAGTTTAGCAATATATTGTTTCGATGTGGCCAATCCATAGCGCAAACTAAATTTCAATAACGTGGACATAAGCCATTTTGTGCCAACTGACTCAACTAAGAATCCCAAGCATTTTTTAATTTACTGGTATGAATATAACCTCAAAAAAACATATGCAGCATTAAGGCCACTACCACAATGCACCTGATTATTGAAAATGCAGAGCTAGACATCTTGGAAAAATGGCCCTTCTCTCAAACCAACAGCCTGTTAGAGAATTCCTGACATTGTTTTTCAGGTAACACTTAAAATCACCCTCAAGAGCCTATACAGGTAATCTCTCCGACATTGCTGAGAAAACCTGCCAAAGAGAAATAGCTTATTCTTGCTAAAATATCTGCTTCCAAAGAGCTGTTGAACAAAAAAATTAAGGCTAGCGTGAAGCCCCAGTGCTGTTCTCTAACAGCATCATTAACAGATTCAGTGTTCCAACTGCAGAATTTTGATTACTTGTAACTTGCTAGAAGGTAGGAAAAAACCATCATTACTCCCTAAACTAAATCCAGCAAGTTGATAAATTGAAAGAAAAAAACTGCGAACAAATGAAATCTGATGAAAATGCTGATATCAACCACATATAAAAAAGAGCTCACATTCCGATAGAGTGATCTTCAGAAAATTGCTATAGTTACACAATCACGATTGTGTAAGTGAATTCTGTAAGTGAATAAAACAACCTGGCTCTACATATTTCAGAAGATCTACAGTGACATACACATGGGTCTTCAGTGTTTACTCAGATTTCTATTAGCTTACCCCATTCTTCCATATGCTTTGCTGTACTTTGGATCTATTGCTATGGCACTCTCACAGTCCTTTATTGCTTCCCTGAAGTTGTTGAGCTTACTTTGAGCAGCAGCCCTAAGAGAAAGATGGTAAGGAAATGAAGCTTTTGTCAAAAAAAAACAAAAAAACCCAAAAAAACCCCCCAACAAACCAAACAACCAAAAACCACACAAAACCACATACCCAAAACCAAAAAAACCCCAAACAAAACAAAGCAACCAAACCCCAAGCCTAGATATTCACACATTTGTGACTTATTTAATCTTACTGACTTTTCATTTGCTATTTAGGCTTAACTTTCTTTAATGAGGTAGGACAAGCAACTGTTATGAGTTAAGTATTGCCTAAGTGCATTGCTGGACTATGGTTTTGGAGAACATGCACTCACCTCTGAAGACACAAAGGACAAATAATTCTGAGGAATTGTCTAAGGGCTAGCATATGACTACACACAAAATAAATCATAAAACCTATTACAAGAAGTGAAACTGTCAAGCAGTAGTTTATATAAAATCAATGTTTAAGGAGAAATATTTTATACAATTGGTGTTTTCTAGCAAGAAGTACAATTTTACATCCATTCAAAGGAATGCTGTGATTTTTCCCTGATCAGCTTTATAGAAGCTTATATAACTCAAGCTTGTAGATAAATCACAATAACATTCCTCAATAACCTCTGCATTACTAAATTGCAGTTGCATTTCTATATTGGAGAAATACTAACTGTTGCAGATATTAATACAATAAGATTAAAGACTTGACCAAATTAAAAAGGACATTGAAACACATTAATAATCAAAACTTCACCAGTTTGAAAGGCCTCAAGCTACTCTCAATTATTCTTCCTTGGCTAAAAAAATACAGTAGAAATTACAATATTTTCATTGCATAAAGCATATATCTTTTTGATTAAGAATCTTTTCTCCTGTGAATACCTCCAAATTGCATGGCTTTTTTTGACTTTGATTAAAATGTCTTCTGAATGGGACTACTTATCTATACTGGGCTGTTTAACAGTTGTCCAATTTCACAGATGCCAGTGAAGATTTATAAACAAAAGCTGGGGACAATGCTTCTCACATGTATTTGAACACAAAACATCTTTCCATGTTCACAAGAAGATTTACATGGCCAGTTAAAATTCTGAGGGCATATCAGCCCAACTCTTTTTTGCACTACTGTGAATAAAAAGCAACCCCACTGAATGCAGCAATGTCCCCATGGCTCCCAAACAAGCTTAAGATAGAATATTTCAGTAAGTATATACCTTTTCCACAAAACTCCAAACAACTCCTGTTTTCTTTTAAATAATTACATACAATACCGTACTGACTGACATTAAGATTCATTTTGGTTGTCACAAATGTGGTATGTGATGATGCAATACAAAAAAAATTTCTGCTCTTGCTAATTACATTTAAGCCCCTACTGAGGAAACTTCCAGTGATTTTGAGAAGCTTTTGAATTTGGTCTGATATTTCTATTTTTATACATAAAGTTACTCACATGATCAGTTTTCACCAGGAATATAGACGACTTACACTTTTTAACTGCCATGCTAAATACATAAAATGTTAGAAAACTGCATAATTTCTTTTCTCTTTAAACTTGCCCATCAACACTGAATTTTTCATTTGTATTTATCACAAGCTAAACTCAGGAGCAATGGAAGCAGAGCTTTAAAAATAGCATAATCCAGTTGGTACAGTGCCACAAGGCCAGATTGACAGCACTTAGGTTTATATATCTTATATCCTTAAATTAATAATGGAGGCACTCCAGAGGTGGGATCATTCCAGTAAGGTCTAAAGTTGAGACTGCCTTTGCTCTTGGGCTGGTCTTCCAGGCAGTGTTCCGCAAGAGCAGACAGCTGTGACTAGGTTAACATGCCCTTCCAAGCTTACCTGCTGCCAAATCACTTTGTCTTCTTCATTCATGATGGTAAATAACAGATTAGATAAGAAAACTGTAACAGCAGCATTGTTATTTTTCAAAAGGTCACACATGAAAATACTGACTATTTACAAAATGCTTGAAATGTCCAAAATGGTATTCTCGCATTGATGTTTTTTTTTTGCCAGAGGTAGCTAGTATTTGAGGAGATAGAGAAAGCAGCTGAGTCACTAGAAGACCAGAGAAAAATGCTTTCTCTACTCTCAGCAGGCTGGAAATCACAGCCTACATTATGATTTTATATAGACAACCTGACTCACACAATACCTGATCTGAAGAGTTCTAAGTAATTTTAAAGCCCATTTTAACTGATACAGATACACTGAATGAGCTCACTTTCACTTGAATTTTACAAATCTAACAATAGATTTCTAAATAGTGGGGTTTCTAGCCTCATGTTACTTTGACCTACTTCACAATTTATCTTTAAAATAATGTTAAAGTCCAGGAATGAAAGATGTGTATCATTGGTTTTACCTGTTACAGTAATAGACTGCATTGTTTGGATCCAGTTCTATAGCCCTAGTGTAACAATCCACTGCAGCACCATAATTTTCTTCCTTCATATGATTATTACCTGAAATAAATAACAAAAAGCTCTTAAGTATTTAGATGAGACAGAAAGAAACAGAGCAGCTACCTTATAGCATCTATAAAAGTGAGTTATGACTGCACTATTTTGAGATACATTCTTTTAAACAGAAAAGCCATGGAATAATGCAAATAAAAATATCTACTATGTCTGTGAAGTTAATTATGTACATTGCAGTACATCACAGAAACCTTCCTCTTTTCATCTCGGTATTTCAGACTTTCCAGCTAGTTTCTGCTGTTAAGGAAAGATCACTGAGAAGTGTCATTGTAATTGCAATGTATGCAATCTATATAATGAATCTGCTCTAGCTACATCTTGCACTGTATGCAAGATGTATCTATAGTAAATATTCATCAGTCCTTACTATCTTTGCAAACCCAATATGCTGTGTTAATTTTTTAATCTCTTTTTCTTGTTTGTCCCAACAACTTGCTTGTAACCTATCTAAATAACACAAAAAAAAACAAAAGGAAAAGTAAGCATGTAAGCCCCATTTTTGTGATACTACATAATTAACTCATTAAGATAATGAAAAGTAGGTATAGCATAAGCAATCTAAAAGGATTCAGAAGTAAAATTTTTCACCAAGAAAGTTTAGAACTTTTATTCTGTAACAAAGTTTCACATTTCATGTGGTTTAAGTACAGTGGAAAAAAGCCCTGAAACATTTACGTAACTTCTTTATGTACGGAAAATTCTGGACTGAGGTCTTGCAAAGCAAAAGACACCTTAAGTATTCTTTTGTCCCCTACACAATCTTGGTAGTTTCTCTTTCCTGATGACACAGTAATATAAAACTCTAGTTCAGAGTGCCCAAACATGTCTGTGGTCCTGCTACTATCAATTTTTGGCTAGCTAGATCCTACAGAAGCCTTGATTTCCTAGAAATGTCAAGAAATGCTCAGGAAAATTATAGACTTCCACTGGCTTCTTGTATTTCAGCCAAATATCTAAACCTTCCCCTAAAATAAACAAGTCAAGGGATAGGTCAATAAGTTACTACTGATGTAGGTAAGTGCGTAAGCAAAGGCTAGAAAAGTTCAGTCAGTGCAACAGTTTATCTCTGAGAGAAAGCAAGACTGTGGAGCAAGTCAGTGCTGGCACTAACAGAAACAACTGCACTTGCATTTATTTGTGAACACAGAAAGCTTAGTGAACAAAAACAGATTTAAATAACAAAGTATCATCAAAATAGTACAAAATAACATCCTCTAACAGTGCTATACTAGACTGTAATTTAGTAAGCAGTCCCAGTGAGAAGTCAAACAAACTGTACTTGCATGCATACCTTCAAAACACACAGAGAATTTAACAATATCTTTCTTGTTTCTAGAGGTGCCCACTGTTTACGCAGCTTTCCTTTGTTCTAAGGTAAAGATCCTTATACTAAATTATACTGTCAGACAAAAAAGCCTTGCAAGTTAGCTGCAATCAGTAAGATTGCCACAGTTAGTGTTCCTTTAAAACAAAAATGTAATCAATGACTATCAACTTTAGAATTTCTGGTTCTGGTCCGAGGATGACCTAGGGTACAAGGCTAAGTTGGAGATAGTATCAGTGCATACCCTTCTTGTTATCTCTCTCTCCAGCTGCAACCTTGCTAAAGGAAAACAGAAAAATAGCTAAATCTACTAATTCTGCTGAGATAAGGAAAAGCAACTATATTATTCTATTTTACTGTCATGCAAAATCCTTCAGGCAAAAAAGTTACACAAATGGTTATACTTTTGAACTTGTGTCCTCTATACTGAAAATGCTACCTATTGTTATAATTATGCTGTGGTAATAAAACACAGATCTTCCTATGATCAGGCCACCATTGCACTATACAAACCTGCACATAATCTCTGCTCTTACCCTATTTACACTATGCCGAAGCATCAAATGATATACAAGATTAGGCGAGTAAATTCAAGTATTGAGTAGTCTGAAAGTTACTTCCTGGTTATCAAGAAAGAAAATTCAGCTCGCTGATTTTGTTTTGCCATTCATTAGCTAATTTCTACAAATATTAGGACTGTTTTGAGACCAGAGGAGGAGCAGACTGGTGGCCACAAAGGTGAGGGAAGTTATTCCATTGGTAAGGGCATACAGATAAAAATGAGGAAATCACAGTTATAGAATTATGGTATTATGGAAGATACACATCAAATAGACTTCCTCAAGATAGCTAATTTATTCCCTAACTCAAGCTAGTAAACACTCATAACTGAAAAGCATGATAGTGGTGATAGATGATATTTTGTGAACATGTGGAGGATCAAAACAACAGAGAAAGCAGGATACTTAAGTTTTAATTTTATTATGGGTAATTACCAGAAGCATTTCAAGCAGTTTAAAACTGCTAACTAATGCCCCTGACAGATGACATTCTAATTGGTCCTTTGTTAAAGTTCAGATGCTGCCAATTTTTTTCGGTAGAGCTGTGGAAATACTTCTGTAAAACCACACAAAGACTAACATAGCACACAGTAATTTCATTTCCTCAGTCTATTTCACAGACTGTTGTGGACTGAAAGATAGCAATACTGATGTCACAGATGTAAAACAGCTATAACAACCACACTTGCAAAGTGCTAACTATTCCTACACTTATAACCATACTGAGACATAGAGATATTCTTCACTTTCAATTAGTTGGCAGTAACAGCAAAACAAAAGGCCAGCATGCACAGCAGGTAGGTTGCAACTGACTAAAACACTTTCACTTGTGATGTAACCATGTTTGAGCTCTCATCCTCAGACTTAAAAGAGCTAATGAGCAACTCCAACAATTAGGAAAACTTACTTTCAGAGCCAGTAGTAGATTGCATTTATGATTACAGATGACCAATATTAAGTTTTAAGGTAAGAGAGACATGGAATTCATTTTGAAAAACAGCAGGACTTCTTGCACATCGTTATGGAAATTTTGAGAGGATTACATATGCCTTGCAATTAGAAGTTGACTTATCTTTCCTATAAAACTCAACTATCTGAAAATCTAACAGGTCATAAACAATGTGGTTGATAAAGCATCAATCCATAACAATTCACAGTGCTACATGCTTTCTTCTATTCCACTCCCACTCTTTTTGAGGGGAAATAACTTGGATTCCTTCTTAGGTAGCATTAGTGACTTCTATGGTACAGCTGCTTTTCCTCACAGAACAGCAAGAACAGCTGCCAAAGGGAAAATAAACAACAGGCTTGTCTGCAATTTTTATAAAGCGCACAAATAATTTCACATATGTGAAATATTAACCCTAGTAAGTTCACAAGAATTTTTCCATTGGCTTCTGTTGGGTCAGTTTTTAACCAGTGTTTGACATCACATACCCATTTCAATAGGAGTAGAAACTTGTATAACAATTCCATGCACATTCCATGCAATAACATGCACAAACAGCCAAACAATAGCTATCCATTCTTTAAAGCTTCTGCTGCTTAGGTATGTTTTCAACTTTACATGTTATCCCTTAGATTTTAGGCAACCTTCAGAGCCAGGAAGAGAATAAACATTATTTCTTCTGCTCCTAGATAGAACAAATCACTTAGCCCTTTTATGACATAGCAGTCACTGGAGAATCTATAAACTGAAGTTTTTTTGTAGATTATATGGTACCCTGCTGCTATACTATCACTACCCACAATAATGCAAAAATATAGTAAGAACATAAGGCAATTTCTTTCTATTTTTATTACAAACCTTCATCCTTCAGTTGGTCAGCCTTTACAACGCCTTCTGGTAAAGAACGCGAGAGAGGCATCATGTCATTCTGTATGGGAAAAAAACAAAATCAAAATGTTTTCCTTTAATATATAAGCCCTGATTTTTTCAAAAACTTTCAGAAAGAAGTGAGAAGCATCAGCAAACTATGAATGACCTCAGGCACATCAGGCATTTATCTCTGGGAATTGCAAAATGCTAAAATGAAGAATAAAAAAAACTTCAAGTGAGAATGAGGCATCAACTCTTTAGTGATTCTGTATATGGAATTTTCCTTGTGTAGCTGAAATTAATTCCTCCCACTGCCCCCAAAGATTCACATTATGCTAGCTTTTATGGAAATGTAGGCTTTTTCATATTTTCCTTAAGTTTTCACATCATTTTGACCTATACAGGAGTTGTATATTATGGATACAATATGAAACCTTAGCACACACTGGAAGAGTAACTCTAGAATCTAAATTAAATTCTTACCTTTTGAATAGAATTTGTGAACATTTCTATCAAATGCTGTGAGGATGCAAGATGAGTATCTTCCAGGGTAATCTTAAACACAGTCTCCAGACACTGAATTGCAACTTACAGGGAAAAAAAAATTAATAACATAAGTCACTAGTTTCTCAATAGAAGCATAACTTCACTAATTTATTTATAAAGCTGTGACTCACTTCCTTATCCAGCTAGTAAAAGCAACTCTTTGGAACATACCAAAAAATAAAAAGAGGCTATCTGATCCCCACAGAATTAGCTTACAGAAAGAGATCTTAAGATATACATAATCCACATATAGTTTGGCCATTATATTTAAACCAATTTAAAATTTAATTTCAATTCTTCCAGTCTTTTAAAGTTATTTTTAAATATAAAAATATAGTGATTTAACAGAAGCACCACAACTCACAATGCAGCTATAAAAGTCTGAGTGTCACACACCCCACCTCAAAATGCACACAACTGGCATATATATGTGTGCCATAACAGCTGGAAGAAAATGGCTCATCTTTACTGTACAGAATAAATGCAAGATACTTATTGGTCTTATCTTTTTTTTTGAACAAAATATATTTATTTGAAGATACTTTATTAATCAAATTCTGTATAAATCACAAAACTTTATCCTATTAAAAATATGTCTGCAATATCCTTTCACATGTTCTGTGTGTAAGGATTAAGTGACCCTCCCAAACCTGCAATATTGCAAATAAAGTCACAGCAAACCTAAAAATGTAGAGCCATACCCCTAGCTAAAGTTTTAAATATGCTCATATTTTTAGACGAAAAAGATCAGTGGCAATTACTATGTACAATTCTGTCTATATACATACATTTATATGTATATACACACACAGTTACACTATTGCAAATGATAAAATTATTTTCCCTACAATCTTAAGAATCTAGTACAATGTTTTTGTTAACATGCATCATCTAAATATTTTAGACTGAAAATTGAGGAGAAACAAAGAAGGCCTTTGTAAATGCTAGCTTGATCAGGAAAATGGCTGTTTTAACACCGATTATAGACAACCAAGAGTATCTGAATTCAAATTAAGTATCAGTAAAAGAAGATTCTTAGTATTTAAACTTACCCTCAATCCACTGTTAATATAATAATCAGAATTATTATTTGCATTACAATGAAACTGAGCACTGATCCAAAATCAGAAAAGTAAAATTACTGAAGGATAACAACTGTAAGGCCAGTTTTCATCTTCTATGTCACAGCTGGCAGGAAGGGGGGGGAGGGGAAGAGATTTGTGAAACAGATAGTAAAACCTAGAAGATATGATTTTCTAAAAAGAATTATACAACAGAAGTTTCTTACAAACAGTATAGCATAACACAACAAACACATAACAAAGTTGATAACATGTAACAATTGAATACACTGCTAAATATGCATACAAGTTGCTACTATAATTTATAAATTAATTGACCAGGTCCTAAATCACCCAGCAAGAGCACTGAGGGACTTGGGTTAAACTCATTTGTCTCCTGCTATGTGAAAAATTTAATTTTTGTAAACACAGATTATGCTCAATTTTAAAATATACCTAAAACCTTAATAGTACTTTTTATTACCAGGCCAATTATAAAATCGGTGAAATAACATGTATCATTTTTCCTTATATGACTTAATAGGAAGTCTCTTGCAATACTTTACCTACTAATTTTCCCTGCTAGCTTATTTTTGCCGAAAGGCACTCCATTTCTGAATGCCTCTGCTCATTTGTAGTTTTGCATAAATTTAAAATACAATTCCATCCCTTATCTTTTTCAAGGCATGAAATCTATGACACCAAATCTCTACGCTATGGAAGAGTTTTGCAAAGTGCAGCAGTGCACATTATGTGTAAACAAAATTATTCTGACTGTATAACTATTACTACTCAGCATTTTCATCAAATAATTAGTTGGTGCTGTGAATTCACATATTTCTCCTTTAAGGGGAAAATGGAATTTATAATCCTTCTAATATAGATGTAAAAAAATCAGGACCTCTTATAGGATTAATCAACAGGTTAGAATAACCATTGGCTAAATGCAAGCCAACAATGGGAACCCGCATCGAAATAAACACTGCTAACATTTTCAAATCAGAAAATATAGTAAGTTGTGACAAGGTCAGTAACTATCCTGTTTTAACACTACACAAAAACATGACTGCAGTAAAGTCAAAGGAGTGGAAACTTGTTTTTTTCCTGAAAAGTTTCTCAGGAGGCCAGACTGCCAGCACCTTGCTATCCCATTTATGAAAGTGAGGCACTGTCAAATGCAAGCTCGATCTCATCAGGGAAAGACTTGATGCACCATGTGAGCTACTCATCTAAGATTTTTCCTGCGTCTGATATCAAAGGCCAAAGTTACCTGTTCTCCCAATTGGCACTACCATCAGCCACCTAGGTGGTGGCTGAAGCTTGAAGTGACTGCCTTGCAAATCACTTCCCTGCTGAACAGCTAGGGCTCACACAAACACCCACTATCTGACAATACCAGCACCTGGGCTATGCTGGAACCCAGCTCTTACCCCAAGTGCCACAAAGCTCCAGGACTTTGGCTGTTCAAACACAAGTTTGCATTACCAAGCAGCATGAAGGCATCACGCCAACATGCAGGCTGAATAACGAGCATTAATTGGGCTGCTGGGCCCCCCTCAGTACTTGCTTCATCTTACACATAATCTTACCCATGTCAAGTATTACATGCATCCACTGCCTTCCTGTTTTGGAAACACTGCCTTACAGAAAGTAGTTGTAGTATATCAGTGACAGAAGTAAGAAGAAAATCACAGCCTTCTGCGTGTTGTAGAGAGTTTTTGCTTTAATCCCACAGAAAATAGGTGCTATAGAAAAGAAGAAAGAATGACAGAGAAAAAATACCCCACCCTGTAAACAGGAAAGAGAAATAACTGCAATTTAAACACTGTCTAAAATATAATGTGGAAGAAGGGAAGTTTCTAGTTCATACAAAAGAGCTGAGCACTAACCACCAGGGATCTCTTATCACTGCTCTAGATGCCAGGGGGATATATTTCTCTGGTCTACCTTCCAATTACTCTGCTTTCTCAAAATAAGGGATTTTTATTTATCAAGCGAGTACAAAATTCCTAAAGGAAATTTGCACTCTTATTGACATTTCTGTATAATTCAAACATGCAGCATGCAGGTTAATACTGAGTATGAATGAAACATCCTAGACTTGTGTTTTATAAAGACTCTTTTTTTTTTTTTTTTTTTTTTTAGGGTGTTGTTCTCTTTTTTTTTGTTGTTGTTTTATGGGAAATGGAAACTGTTTGGAGTACTTCTTGGCCCAGTCACTTAATCATACAGTGCTTTGTCTTTTCACAGACACCAAGTAGGTACATAAGGTACCAACGAAAACTATCAGTCAATTCTTTTCATCCCTTATGTCTCCACCTAACATTAAACACTTCAGTGAGTAAGACTTGGCTATTGCTACTCTACATGCACTAGAGATATTTTGCACAACTAAAATGAGTCTGTTTTTCAGAGTGCCCGCCTCTTATCCTCTAACACATAGCATATGGTACCATGCTTCTGGCAGAGCACAAATCTAAAAATAGACTTTCAGATCTGTATTAAAACAGTAAATGTTGCATTGGCTTTTAAGCACAACTGAGGTTTTGTAATATTTTTTATTTAGAAAACTGAATCTTAAAATGGATTCTTTTATATACACATTGGCTAAGGTTGCTCTAAGACATATTATTAGGTAAATTTTCAACCATAACCTAATGTTTACCACTTCCATTATAAAAACAAAAGTAAATCTCTTCATCTCTCATTATACATGACTTCCAAAAGCATTGTTTTCTTTCATCAGATGAACATCATCACAATCTGACACAGGTTAAATTTGTTGATGGGTACTGCTTTTCAAATGTACAAAATGTTCCACTTTCTGACACGAGACCAAATCTTGCAGCTTTTATTCCTTGGGACTATCCTTTGAATAGAATGACACAAAGCTTTCTTTCTTACTAACTTTGGCAAACAACTACGATAAACAACCAATAGGTAAAGAAGGAAGCACACTCCAGGTTTATCTTTTAATTTATGCCTCTGAGAAGCAGGACTTGCTTTGCATCTCAGCAAAGTCTCTCTGTGCCTAAGATTCCACAGAACTCAGTGATCAACTGCTCTGCTGGTCCTAGGCTTCTCCCTCCAAATACCTCCTCTGGCTGACAGACACAACCAAAGACTGCTTGAAACAGTAGAGAGATCTTTTTAGAAGATGCTATAAAAAACTTACTGCAGTGTTGAGTCTCCTCTCAATTCCACATTCTGATACCACCTGACATGAAGTCTCCAGGAATTAGGGAAAAGGAATAAGAGCAGTATGAAGGAGAATATCAAATGCTACAAGGTTACAAAGACCTAATGATTATCTGTTAGTAGAGAATACAGACAGAATATGTCTGCAGACAGATGAACTTGGCTATATAATAGAAGAGCTATACCATACTGAAAATATTCACCACCATATATTCTTTGGAGCCAGTACTCAAGTGAAAAAGGAGTGCAAAGCATTTATCTTATTTTCTTAGGATGTCTTTTTCCTTGCGAATAACATAGAATCCTTGAAAGTAGGAAACAGTTCTTCTCATAAATCAAAGCCAATACAGTAATTGTTTTATTTCCTCTGTAACAGCGGAGCTACTAACAGATATGAAACGCAGAAAGAAACCAAACATAAAAGAGAAAGAAGTAGCTGAGATTTGTGGCACACATACAGAAATCATTACCAGTATCTGCATTATAGCGCTGCTTAACTTAGAATCATAGAATTGTTCAGGTTGGGAAAGGTATCTGCAATTGATGTGTTTTAAAGTACCTGTTGCTTAAATTAAGGCACTACATATTTGTAGCTTCAGAATACTTCTTAAGTGAGCAACATGTTAAAATTAATATTCTCAGAAATACTAGGATCATGATTTTATTTGCAGATAATATTTGGTGGCAGTTTCATTTACATCAATCCAGTTACTTTCTGTGACATTATACATGAAGGAATTTAACATGTGTAGGTATTATATACATACACACACACACATATATATATATATATATATGTTTATATACATATAAGTAAAAATATATGAAAGCACTTTTGTTGCTTACCTTCCAAGCTTTCTTGTTCATCTGGAGTGAAAGTATCCATCTGACTCTGTTCTCTCAAGAAATGGATGACTGCATAAACCAAGCGCTTGACTGATGACATGTTGAAATTGTTTTCTGTTATGTCTTAAAAACAACAGAATCTCTTATTTCAGAAAAATTAATTCCTACAGTATTCCAATCTCCTAGTAACCTCAGTAAGAAGTACACACAATACATAAAGCCTAATCCTTCACCAGAAATTCCAATCACACAATGCCTTGAAAAAAATGGTGAATTTGCATGGATTTGGGAAAACTGCTACCATCATGTAGTCTGACTATCAGACAAAAGCACATATTTCATCCAATTCATTCCTGAAAGAAAAGTTCACCAAGACTAAAATAATTAAGCAACTTATTTTTCATTTATAGTTTTTTTAAATGTTTTGCACTTTATTTACATGTACACTTGAAAGTAGGAGTATATGCTGAAATCAAAACCAATTAAAAAGCTACTGTGAAAAGTACATTCACATAAAGAAGCATACTTTTTTAAAGAAAAAAGGGAAAAAAAAGAATATAAAGAAAGAAAAGAATAAAGAAAAGGAAAAAAGAAATAATAAAAAAGAAAAAAATAAAAGAAGAGAGAAGAAGATAAAAAAGAAAAAAAAAAAAAAGGTAAAGAAA
>CM031878.1:20129875-20179546 GCA_018697195.1 Certhia americana
TTTTTTTTCTGAAACGTGTGGTAACAAAATTAAGGTTTAGTGTCAAAAGCTGCTAGATTTTCTATTTCTTCAAATGCAGCTTAAAAAAATCAGTTTCTAATGGCAGTTACGGAACTTTAAATCAGGAAGTACTAAACATGCTATCCTTTTGCTACAGTAAGATATGTCTGTGCCAAACACAGTTATCAGACAGTGCCAAATACTTTTCCAAGGGAAATGGCCCAGGAATTCAAGGCCTGTATTCACTGTTCCCTGTACTGTTAAGAGCCAAACAGATGAGAGGACTGAGAGGTGAAATGGAAAAAGGACTTCATGTGTGTTTTCTGGCAGGAAAAAGTGATGATTTGTATTGAAGGGTTATGGTTTCATTCCTTTGGATTAGCTGAAATAATGTTGCCCTGTGATTAACGTTTAACTCTGGAAATTTTGCAAATTTTTTTCCACTCTTGGTTTTACCTTGTGCTAACCAGTTCTCTTATTTTCGTTGATTTTGATCATTGCTTTAATATAAGATGCACATTTAGCTCCTGTCTGAAGTTGTGTGTCAAAACTGAAAGCAAAAGTTTATTTAAAATTCAAGCAAAATTTAAGGATCTCTAAATAACACAAATATTTTAGTCCGTTACATTTTTATAAAGCCCATTCTGTGAAATAGACCAACTGTATTGTACATTATAGTAGATGCTGCTGAATAATTGTGATTTGGTTTTGAAATACTTTTTAACTTAATATATTTTTTTTAAAAAAACTTCCATTTCATGTGAGGCTTAACTGTTAAAACCTTATTTATACCTTGCCTCTCTGGTGTCATTTGGACATGTTTAGTAGCACTTGACTCTGACTTCCAGGGAAATGCTGAAGTGTGGCATATTACTGAAATACCAAATAGCCTGTCCTGAGGGAAACTGTCAGTTTTTACGTTGCCTTTATAGGGTGTGTCTAGTTTTTTGTTTTGTTTTTCATTTTGGTGAGGCCGCTAGGTGGAGTCAAAACATTGAGCCCCTGTGGATATTAATTTTCAGGTAACTGGTGGGTACAGTCTTCATGTAAACAGCGCTGCTTTCCAGCACGCAGAACTGCTTCTCCTGCAGCCTGGAAGACCAGGAAGTATTGTTTATCTAGGATATGTTGTTTCAAAAAATAGCGAGACCAAAATGTTTGTCTTGAATTTGAACTCCAGCATTTTTCTCCATCATTTAAATTATCTGAATTTGCTCATACACACGGACACACACATCCCTCTTTCTCTCTTTTTAAAATCTTGGCTATCATTTCACTTTCTGAAGCTGTTATCTCAGGTCTTTTGTCAGGAGAGAATATAGTTTTCAATCTTGCATAAATCCAATATACCCTGATTTTTGTGTGGCTACATGGAACCATCAAATGTATTTGCAAGTGCAGTAAATTGATCAGTATATATTTTTCCCAGAAATATATAGGTTCATTTACTTCACTCAGTAGAATTATGCTTGTCATTGTAACTGTTACTGTTTAGGTGAAGATTAATTTGAAAACTGAAAGTGCTATTAAAGAGTTTTTGATGGAATTAAAACTATCAATTTGTAATCAGACTTAAATCAGACCACATGCTTAAATCTTGACTGTATTATGTAGTGATTCTCAGTAGTAGGAACATGTTGGGTTTTCTCTGTATTTTCTAAACCTGGTGCTATGCCTCCCTGCTGCTTCTTCACAGATTGTGGCTTTCTTGTTTTATTTTAGTGTTAATGAAACAAGCCGACAAAAGGCTGCTTGGCACATATTTCAATCATGGAAAATGTTTCTAAGCAAAACCAGACTTACATGAATGTGTAACATGTTTAAGATATTGCACAAGTTAAAAATCAAGTCTGTGAATTCAGTTGCATTGTTTGTCTTTGAAGCAGTTATGTTGGCCACTGTATTGCTGTAATAGAGTATTATAAAGATTCTTCCCCTTTCTAAAATCAAATAAAATTATATTTTCCAGAAGCAGCAAGTAATCAAATTGTAGATTTATTGGTAAAAGAAATCACCTGGCATTCTGCAATTATTGCAGTCTGCAACTTAGAAGCTTTGCTTTTATTCTTTAAAATCCTATTTTAGAAGTTGCTGCTAAGTTCTTAATTGTTACTTGACTTACTCTGCTGTTGGCAAAAAATACTATTCTTACTGCTTTTGGGATTGGCAATCAGCTGTTTCCACAAATTATGTTTTCATTTACATAATTTGTGAAAACAGCTGTGTCTGTAATAATAATCTCTGTTATAGCTGAAAGTCCAAATGAAACCTTGTGTGCCTTTCCTTGTGATCTCCTAAATGGATGAAGCACTGTACGAATGCATAAAATATTTCAGTCTGCCCTATATGTCATTCCATTGACATTATTAGATGCCATAGGACTCACTCCAGGAAAAGGCCAGTGCAAGTTGCTAACAGAGGCTGGTTAAAATATTTACTGTAAAAAATGTACTATAAATCTGGGTTAATTTTGAAGGACCTCACAGAAATACAGGGACATTTTTAAATCTAGTCCCGTGAAACCTTAGGTAAACAAGTAACATAATACTACCTTTCATAAGCTGATGAAGCACCATGTTATAAATAGATATGTTTTTACTTGATGGGACTTACTGAACATATTTCAGAATCTTACTACTCTGATGCTTGCAAATTTCTGTTGCAGTTCTAGCTTTCATGTATTCCTGACCAATTTATTCTGATTTGTTCTTATGCCTGTACTGCCTCTTAGCATCAATAACTCTTTTTATTTTAGGACATTCAAATAGTACTAATTGCTTAGTAACAGCAATCATCTTGAGACTCTCTTTGCTAGATTAAATTCATGATTTCCTATGTGTTTCTAACAGTAGTGCAAGTTTAGTTTTCTACTGACACTTTTTACTTTACTGACACTTTTTTAGGCCAGCACAGCTGTTTTGAAGTCACTCATCAAATGGGTGATGGGACTGATTAGCTGGTAAAAAGCTGTCACCCCAGGTGTTTTTGGTCTGCTTTATTTTTCACCTATCTGCTGTCCTGAATATTTTCTAAGTATGACCTTAACATCAGTTCTGCTGATGCTGTTGATGGAGTGAGGTACAGGGGCAGAAATGAAAAACAGAGGGAGGAACATTGACAGAAACATCTTAAGGCAATACTGTTGCTGGACGTGAACCTTAGACTTAACCCAGGCTTGTTACCTTTAGTGTTCTACACTACACCAGAGTAAACTGAGTGTGACAGCTGAAACAGTTTGAACCAAACAGTTCAGGCATTAGCAACAGCCTATGCAAGGCAACATCCTTCCATCTAATTTAAATTGAATCAACTACTGATTGCTCAATGCAAGCTGTAGTTGGCTGTTCTGTAATATTGCTGTTTACCAAAAGCAAGTTGAAAAAAATATTTTGTACCTGTTTGGTTCAGTGTTTGAAGAAAACTCTTCACCGTTGCATCTGGTTCCTGGCATTTTTAGTAGAACTTATATTCCAGTTACATATATGGGAAGTTAAAGGTTCTCTCTGTGACACAATTTAATATTTTCTCTCTAATAGCATGACAAATGTAACTGCAGAATATTTTTGAGTTTCTTGTAATTTTAGTTATAGACTTCTTTTGTGCTTCTTTATAGTCTTTTTATAATTTTTGATCTTGGCATTGTTTCCATGTTTTCTTTTTGAGCAAAGTTATTAAAATATTCCAGTCTGATACATGGAGGTTTGGGAATTTTTTTGTAGTTTTATATAGATAAATAATTCAAAACAGTAAGCCATGAAAGAAATGGCCAGGATTTCACCTATGCATATATATTTATATGCACAGTTTTTTATTAAGCTGATGTCAATTAATTTTGTTCTTAGTACAGTCTGAGTGACTGGTAACAAGGTAGCAACACATTTGTAAATGATTATTTGAAGAATTATGTGTAGCAACTGATTTTACATGAAATTTTTGGTATGTTACAGTTTTTGAAGGCCCACCATCTTATTTGGTCAATCAAAAAAACTTTCTGATTTGTACTGCCTTTTTTTGATCTACATAAATGACTGCATCTTCTTATCAGCAGAAGCAAACAAGATACTAGCATTTCAAAACTGGACAGTTCTGTGTTTTCATGTTTCTAACAGGTAGTCAACAACTTGCTGGTATTTATGGCAATAATTTATACAGCTCTCAAATATATAGGTATATGTCTTAATTAAACTAGCCATGAAAACTAAAAACTAGCCAAAGAACTAAGAACCAAAGAACTAAGAACCAAAGAACCAAACTAGCCACTAAGAACATCAGGTGACAAATTCTTTCAGTATTTAGTGTTCACTGGTAATCTGAGACCCTACATCATTCCAGTTCATGAACTCAGTCCAACTTTAATGATTAATAAATCTTGTTGACAGGCTGAAATTGATGTAATATGTTGGTGCTGTGACTGGTTTAGTGGTTGTTTTGGATGATATGCAGTTGGTCAGTGGCAGGGTTGTATTGTCTACATTTCTAGGTGAAGATACTTAATGACCAAAAGCAATGGGTTGTCTTTAAAAAGACTATCTGCTTAGTATCCTTCACTTTAGCATACTTTTAGGTTGCTAAGTCTGTTGTTTTACTTTGACCCCACTTTAGTTTTATTTTGACTTCAGTTTGAAACGTGTAGTCTTTCTGATGTTCTTGGGTGTGGGTAGAGTTCAGAGCCCTGAATTTGTTTCTGAGGAGCTTCCCCTTTACCTCCCAAGAGGTTTTACCAGACCTGTGCTAGAAGTATGTGAAAGACTAGACACAGGGCAGTCTACTGAGAATCTGTTCATTACTTAATGAAGTACTGTTCTTTAATGGATTTGTAGATTCAGGATAGAGTTCCATTGATTTTGTGGTTGAGCAACTAATGCATTGTGAGAATGTTATTACTTTAGCTTTTGCTTCCATGATAGCAGCTTCATTTGTCCTGAACTTCTGTTTGAAATTCAAAGTTTCAGTAGTCCAGTGGAGAAGTTACTGAAGCGTTAGAGCCAGAACTCAGTTGGTCTCAGAGAAAAAGAACAGAGGTGGAACAAATGTTCTTTCTTCACACTTCATTTTCAAAGTGAAATCGTCAATATTCTGGACATAGATGTTTCCTGTATGCCACTAAAGGGAAAAGTAAATAGCTTGCCTACATTGGAATGGGAAGATTTGAAGGGTCTGTGTTAAAAAGGAAAATAAATTTTCAACATTAAGCATAGATAGAAATGTTGTCTTTTGTTTTTGTCTTGCATCAAATAATTTTGGTATAATAAAGCTGTTTCTAGAGAAATTCTATTATAGAATTGGATGACTTTTGACAAAGAGTTTTGCCTTCCTTCAAACAGAAGCTATGCCTGTGGCTCTTCTCAGTTTGTTGGCATTTCACTCCTCTCCTTTGTTATTCCTTTAAGCTAAAGTTGGCTGTCTTTTATGCATGCTCCCTGCATTGTATGCCAAAACCTCTCTGTGCACTTGTTCACATACGAGACGGGTTTTACACTAAAATCAATACAGGTGCATTGGCTAGTGTTAAGAGAAAAAGTTACTTAATGTAAAACAATGTTAAGTAAATATCCATTTATTAGCAAGATCTCTGTGTGTTTCTTTAGTTATGATTGAAAATTTTAAATTGTCATTACTACCGCAACATGTTTTTTTGGTTTTTTTTTTTTTTTTTTTTTTTTTTTTAAATTATGTGGCTGAAATAGGAAGACAGATAGTAAGTCTGTGACAGCCAGAGATCCTCCTATGATAGTAAACACTGCAGCAAGTTTGACATATTGAATGGAAGCTTAATTTTACAGAAGCCGAAATACAGTTGATTAGAACCATAGTTGATAGATTATTAATACATAAATAATAGTAAAGGAATGTACCTCTTCTGGTAAAAAAGTGGAACTGTCTCTTTAAAATTCAGCACAGTTAGAGGAATAAATTTGCTAGTGATTAACAACTAGAAGGTTTCTTCCCATGCTGATTATGTGGCAGACATCTGTATAAATATAAAATTATTTGATATAATGAATACAAACAAGTGATATTTTTGTCTTATTTTGTGCATCTTTGCAGTTCTTATTCTTTGTCATCTGCAAATCACTATGTGATTTGATATTCCTTACTTCAAAAATGATAGTATTGTACATTTCTCTAGAGTTTCAGTAACTGCAATGTTGCTTTCCTTAGTAGGTTGAGTCATAATTTAATCTGTATGTCAATACCAAAGTTTTTGTCCCTGTATGCTCTTAGTCATACTCTAAATGGAAAAGGTAAAAGAAGGATATATTTAAAAATTAGACTTACTTGATAAAGATAACAGCTCTAAAAAAGACTTTGTTCTTCCTTCTAAAAATATTCTGATGGTGATTTTTTAATGTCTACTATAAACTGTCTCTTGAACTGGAATCTCGCTATGCAAAAAATCATTTTTATACTTTCAGGTCCATTGGGCCACGGCTTGTGTTGAGAATGACATTAGGAGCAGAAATAACTAGCCAGCTCAAGGCTTCCTCCTACATAGCATCAGGACGAAACCTTTTGAGATGGGATCTGTCACCAGAGGAGATTAGAACAAGAACAGAAGAACTTATCAGGAAGACAAAGCATGTGTATGACAGTGTTGGGATGCTTGAAACTGAAGAAGTAACACATGAAAATACTGTACGGGCTTTGGCAGATATAGAAGTGGAATATGCAGGTCAGTGTGTTTTCCATATTTCTTTGCTTAAGGCATTCCATCTGCACATAAGGAAACATTGAGAAAAAACAGTTGTTGCTTCCAATTTTGATCCCTGCTGTTCTTGTGTAGAATGTGTAGAGCCCTCTCAAGAGTCCACTGGTCCTAAATAGTCTTTCAGGCCCTCCCAGAGAACTGCATTAGTCACCTGTTTTGGTTTTGCACATGAAGCTGCACACAGTTGCGTTTCCACCCATGTGCAGCTGCCAGGGGACACTGCAGCAGTGTAGGCTGCAGTGCCTGTGGAATGCCTAGTGCATTACACGTGGTAAGCACTGTTTTTTTCAGACACTGTGAAATCTGACACAAGCAAGTTCAATGAGGTAATGGAAACATGGATAAACTGCTAGTGGAGAAAATGTGATGAGGAATTTTTAATGTGCTATTGAAAGAAGATTTCATTACTTGCTCACATTTAAATTGTGGCCTGTGAGGTCTTGAAGAATCCAGGGAGAGGTTGGTAATGCAGTCACATCTAAATTGTTCTGAATGAATTATCGAGCCATACCAATATGCAGGTGGGGTTTAATGGCCAAACACAGGTCATTCAGTTAATTTCTTAATAATTGTCAGAGGAGATGGGTAATATAAAAATTGCACATTGGGTATCCTTGTTGAGATGAGCCACCTTTCAGTGTGTATACATATCATTATGTATAAAATGATTGTAATAGATGTCAAATTCTTTTAAATACTCTAAAAAAAGCTACAGCAACCACAGAGGTGCTAGAAACAACCACCTTGGAGCACATTTTTTGACTAGCAATAAGGCACAGCTGGCATCTCAAATGATTTTACTGTAATAATAATAGTCTGGATTTCACATTACTTAAAATTGCATATCCAGCGAATTGGCTGGAATTTATTCTGGCATGCTCTGAAGGACGGTAACCTTCATTCAAAAAGCCTGCTGACAGATTCAGTTTTAGTTGTACCAATATACCAATTTGGTATAATTATTGTAAATCTTTTCACCAAGAAGATTTACAGAAGGAAAATCTGTGTTTGACTCCGAAAACAGTGGCCATCAGCTTTTCAGCATAGCCATGAAGACTTGGTGGAAGATGGATTTTTTTGACTACCTACTCTTGCAGTAGTGGGTTACATTTAAGCTTCTAATGCTAATCTTCAAAGCTGTATGTGAAATTATCATGAACCTGCTGTGAAACAACCCGTGGTATATGAGAGGGATGTATTACCACAGCAAGACTTCCATAAGAACCTTGGAACTTAAGGCCTGTGTGTCCTTTTCACATCTAAGACCTACCCTGGTAACTACAACTTATCTGAAAAGACAAAGATGACAATACACCTTAAATTTTCACTTGGAAGCTGCCAAAACTCACTTTATAATTTTGAGACATCTTGGCATAAGGGCAGGAGTTGAAGGGGTAAGTTTCCTATGGACTTCAAGAAGAATGACATGCCCGTGGTTGCATTTGTGAATCTGTGTAAGAGCTTGATAAAATGAGTGCATATCATATAAAATTGCAAAGCTTTAAATCAGCCTAATATATGGTTACTCCAAATTCTACTTTTGGAAAGGTAGATGGTAGAGACATTATAATTTGATTTTTAATTAAGCAAATTATTTCTATTTTAGGATTTCTATTCAATGTCATTATAAGATGTAACATTCCTTTAATAGCAAGGATTTACTTAATCTCAGAAGCATATTTTAAAAAAGTAATATTACTCAGCTTCCAATCTCTAGAAGTTTAGAATGCACAGACAGTATCTTCCCTGTTTGCCAGGTTGTTTCTTCTTAAACACAGAAGAGTACAGCACATGGGGATTTGACACTGTGCTCATAACAATGTAAAAATAACTTTAGGACAGATGGGCATGTTTGAAAGATTCAGAGATTCTGACTTTACATGCTAACATGGAAGCATCTGTGCCAGCTACAAAATGTCAGTCTTCACTTTCATGACTTTTGGAAGATGAAGCATATATAATGTATTTATATACCATTCAGCTGACTTTGTAGAAGATGATGAGATAATTAGTCTTGGGGTGTAGAAATTTTCTGTAAAATGTTTATTTTTACAATGGTGTGTGGTTTTGTCCTTTCACCTATTCAGCTTTATATTACATGTAATCACTTTATTTGCTGTATGTGTCAGGTTGCTTTGGATACTTTTTTCTTATGTCATTTATAAATGTCAGAAGAGGAGAAAGTTCCTTATCCTAAAAGCATATCTGTCCTTCTGTGTTCATTGCCTTTTACTTAAACAGTGGAAAGAAGTATGTTGGATTTTCCCCAGCACATCTCCCCTGACAAAGACATACGTTTAGCGAGTACAGAAGCTGACAAAAAACTGTCAAATTTTGATGTGGAGATGAGCATGAGAGAAGATGTGTTTCAGAAGATTGTTTATTTACAGGTAAATAACAGTATGGCTGCGTAAGTTGTGACATGTATCTAAATTTGTCTAAAATTTATTGTTATACACAATGTTTTTCAAGATGATTTTGTGTTTGCTTTGTGTCTGTGCCACTCGAATCTTTCCAGTGGGACTCTGATATGCAACAGAAAACAGTCTATCATGCTGTTCCTGATCTTTGCCTCTGATGTCTAGATCTGTGTATCCTTCTCTCTCCATTGCAATAGCTTTGACTTTTATCTAGTCTTCCAAAGAACTGATACAAGGACTCTAAACTAAAAGAGGGAAACCTATTAGGAAAAATATTTTTTTTTTCTATTGGCTGAGCTTCTTCCAAGAACGAAGGAAGAAGAGAGGCAATATAGTAGTGTACTTACATTAGCTTATACTGCTTTTGAATTTGTGTCCAAAATTCTGCTTCATTGAAAAAGTCAAGAATTTTAAATTAAATGTTGTTTTAAGTTATGCAGTTAAAAGTTGTTTTAAGTTACCTCTTAAATTACCTCTTTTGATCAGCTAATTACAGACAACTGCATTGTATCCTCTTCAACTGTTTCTTCAGCCTCAAAATAAAAGTATGTTAAAAGATGCATTTACTGTTGAACTTGTTTCTATCCCTTTTGTGTTTCTGTTTAGCTTCTCTTTTAATTGACCACCTATAGGTATCTCATAGTCTTAATTTGTGCTGTTTATTTTGTAGCTCAGACAGAAAGAATATTTGGTTTTGTTCCAATATGTCTGGTGACCTTTAGTAATAATTTTCTTAGAAGTGCGATATAAGGATAATGCAAGAAAACTATCCAATGTGATAATGAAAAACTAAATGTTTTGTTACATTTTATGTGTGAGTTTTTCCTCTCAACCCCACTAATTTTCAATCTTGTTCTGCGCACAAGATATTGGAGCCCTATTTCTTGGAGTCACTATTTGTGTTTTTTGCAGGCTTAACTGGGAATCAGAATAATGCTTGCAGAACCGCACTAAAGTACCTTCTATTACCATTGTATTCTTTTGTTGTGTTTTCCAGAGAAATTTTCGAGTGTCCTTCTCTAGCTGGGTATTCTTGTTACATGTTTGTGGAAGTATATAATAACCGCATTTTGGGTATGTTCTGTTGTGTATTGGCAGATAGTGCCTTGTGTTGATTTTTTCCGCCCTGTACTTTATGTTAATTTTTTTTCTTCTTCCCCTGCTCTGTTGCTGGTAATAAAATGGCTTGATTTGTGTGTTTTATCTAATGTGATTTTCCCCACCCTCCACTATAGAATACACAGGTACACTGAGGACTAATCTAACATATCTGTGTATCTATCTATTTTTAATTTACAGGACTATCTGACAGTAGGTAGTGAAAACTGATTGCCGTTATTCACTACTATTACTTTCTTAATTTTTGTTTTCATTTCATGTTTTCCTATTTCATTTTCCCTTGCAGCACTCTTGGCCTTGGTAACAGTTAGAAATTTTGCTTGAGTCTCCATTTAAGTTTTTTAGAATTTTTTCTGAACTGCAGCATGCAAGCATGTTTTAGTATTAGTTTGCCAGTGATGAAACTTCTGAATATATACCCACTTCTAATAACTGTGAAAATGGTAAGAGTTTTGCTCTCAAACAAATGTGAAATTTCCAGTAGTACCAGACTGGTCAAATAATGCGATTTCCAAATCATAAAGTTCTTGTTAATTTTTGCTAAATTTCTAATGTCTCCTCCTGTTAGAAACAATTAAAAAGTCAGGCTCCAGTACACATGAAAAAAGAACTTCCACAAACAGAATTCAGATTTCGGCTGAAATTATTTTGCCAGTTCAAAAAAGCAGTAAACAGTTGGATTAAATCAGGTTTTTCCTGGCCTCACTGGGGATTTAATAATTCAGGTAGATTAAATCAGTTTCATGATCCTTCATGGGGCCAGATGAAAACGGGGTGAGGAGAATGAGGGTCCTCACACTTCTATGTTATTTATAATGCAGCATTCTAAGAGATGAGAAAAACTGCTTGACCTCAGTGACATGTAGAATGCTTTAGCTCCCCTTGACGGGGACTAAACTTTTCTAAGCTAACCACAGTACTCTTTCTAAATTATGCTTAATTTAAGCATAATCAGTAAGTTGATGGAGAAAAATGATTGGGGTTTTTACATTTAAATTAAGAAAATATTAAAATAATGTAGTCACTTTCTTTTCCCCACACAGGGGGAAAAAAATTGTGCATAAAATTATTTTGTTGAATATGCTCCATTTCTTATTCTTGGAAAACTTGTATTTTGAGGTTTGAAATTTGGAATAAAGGTGAATTTGGTAGTGAGACTATAATTTTAAATTTTGTTACTACTGACATGTGCACATGCTGACTAGTAGAGGCATGCTTAAGAATGTTGCCAGTCTTCTCCACCCATGTGCCCTCTGGAAACAGCCTGATGTAAAGAGCTGCTTCAGGTTTTGTTCATGGAATTCTAAGTCGGTTTTGTTTCTTACTCTGTCTAAAGGTTTCTTCCTAGAATAAAGTAGCAAAGTTCTCCAAAACCAGTATGAAATGGTATATAAAATCATCAAACACAACAATTCTAAAAGTTCTGGAAAGTTCCAAACTTTTGTGTGCATAGTATATTCAAGATGATGGTCCTTATGGGTCCCTTCCAACTCAGAATTTTCTGTGATAATGTTTTATTTTTGTTACTGATAGATTAGTTCTGGTGAAGACAAATAAGAAGCTTAAATTTTTGTGCCATCTGATATTCTTAAGTAAAAGATCTATCTTCTGCAGGTTTCGGGTTTTTTCAGTCCCTCCGACTTGTAGGGTACAGTGTTACCTTGTAGCACTGAGTGTCTTCAACTATGTAAAAGGAAGCTATCTCTACAGAAGAAGCTGAAGAGCAATATACTGTAAACTGAAAGGGCTTGCCATTATGACAGCATGTAAATGTGCTGAGACACTTGGTAAAAGAATATAATTTTTAAACATTCTACATGAATATAAGAATACTATTGTGTAAGGTAACTGTTTTGGGGAAGTTCTTCACATTAAAATCCAGGATGTTCCCTTTTTCAATATGACCGTGTTCTAAAGTGCAACTTTGTTCAAACCCTTCTAATGCTTAGTGTGGTTCTTACAGTGTGTTATAAATTGAATTATTCTATACTGTCATTTCAGCAAACCTGTGATCTTGAAAACATAAAGCCTGAAACAAAGCGATATCTAGAGAAATCTGTTCAAGTGGGGAGAAGAAATGGACTCCATCTTCCAAAAGAAGTGCAGAAAGTAAATATGGACTATTTGTTTATAAAGCAAAGGTTACAAACTGTTGAAGGGATGAATTTATGGTTGGTTAGCTGTACTAAGCATGTATTTGAACTTCATGCTTTTGGACCTGCTGAATTACTGCTCTAATCTTAACTGTTCTTACTTCCATCCTTTATACTTCAATCACTTGAAGTATCCTTGAGAATAAAAGAAGCCTAGCTGAAAAAGTTTTATTATATATTATGATTATAGAGAATGCCTAAATTAGATTCCAAAGGAAGAGACTTCTCAAAAAATATTACTAGTGAGTCTGCATTGCTATTCAAAAATACATAACTGCAAGAAATGCATAACTGCAAAAAATATGCATAACTGTGGCAAATACACAGCTACACTAGTTTCAGTTAACTGATGTAAAATGTGTCCAGGATTTTAGCATTTCACCAGAAAAAAAAAAAAAATCGAAGTAGCTTAGAGGAGAAAACAAGCTGCTCTGACAATTTTTCTTCATTAAGGGAGAACTGCCTTAGAAAGCAATTGTCACTTCAGAAAATCAGTAAGGTTGTCAGCATTTGAGATGCTGTGGCATCCTTAATGGGAAGGGAGCACTCAAGACTCATATAGATGCTTGTGGTTGAAAGAAGCAAAATCAGAGGGTCTGCAAAAGCTTACAAACTTTTATTAGTAAATCATGCGCTTGGTGTGGAAATTGGTGCATTAGCAATGCATTCCGTGATCAAGCATAGGCACATAGGAGAAGGTTTTGGATAAAAGGGATAGAGTGAAAAGGAAAAACCAAAGATATAAATTAATTAAAGAGAGGGACAGAGAAAGAAGAAAGGGAGAAAGAGAGATCACCATTCATGCCTCCAGCCTCAGTCCAGCTGCATGGGTGTCCAGTGTCCTGGAGACACCGCCTGGGCCTGGATTTGGTGTACTTATCTGTAAGTTTTCCTTGCCCTGGAGAAAAGTTTTACACTTGCTATGTAAATTACTCTTCATGCACAGTCTGTTCTTTGCACTGTTCTGGAAATGGGTCAGAGGGCTTTGGGTCTTTGGTGGTCTTGTTCCCCTCCTCTACATTCCAGACATTGTTGTTCATTTCTGTTTGTACTGTACTGAGTTGTGCTTATCTCCAGGAGGTAGATCAAGGACCTTTGTCCCAGAGAAGTGCTGTCCTACCTCTGTATGGCCCCTTGTCCAGTCACATCTTGTTCTTTCTCACAGCGTGTTACTGCCAGCAGTCCTTGGCTGCTGTTACCTACAGTCCTTGGCTGGTGCCACAGCCACCCTGTTATTGGTGTATCAGACAAACACATTAGCCCCTTATCTTCTGGAATTCTACAGATTCCAACATAGTTATCTTTAAATTCTGAGTTGTATTTCTCACTATATCATGACCTTTATTTCTGACTGCTGAATAGACTTAACCCTTTGTAGAAAATAATCTTCATTCACATCCTTCCACTAGTGAGAACAGTTTGATATGTATTTTCATATAACTGATGCCTGTAAAGGTATTTTGAAATTCCTTTGGGGACAATAGTTGATGTATATTTAGTTTTTCATTTGCTGTGCATTCTGTTACTGGTAACTACTATGTTTATTTGAACTTGACAATAACGTGTAGAAACTTGCTATGACATATATTAGAAAATGTTCCAGAAATATGACTCTCAGGATTTTAAAATAGGTTTTGGAATGGCTTTGTATTGTGAGAGCAGCCTCATCTTTCTGTTATACCATACCTGTAAAATTCTAAAACTGTTTTTGAGTAGGTTGCATTTTTTTTTTTACTCCCTTCATTCTCATTGATTTCAGTGGGTATGTTTACACTTAAAATTAGCTGTTCAAATAAAAGAAAACAATTGAATGTTAGCACATGAAACTGTTTAGTGAATGTGTTTAATCTCTTCAGTCCTCTCTAAGATGAATTTAAAATGTTGGAGTGATAGCCCTTGGTCACAATATTGCTCAGGATCTAAAGAAACATAAAAGGAAGACTGACAGGGTGTAAAATGTGATGCTGCCTGCAGTGTGTTATTTGCTCAGTCCTGGTATTTACTTTTGGTTACTAGAGAGCCTCTCTGAAAAAAATGAACTGTTATTTATGTGGAGGATAAAAATTGCCAACTTTGATTTTTGTTTTTCCACTAAGTTCAGTTTATACCCAATACAGGAAATAAAGACAATGAAGAAAAAAATGAATGAGCTGTGTATAGACTTTAACAAAAACCTGAATGAGGAAAACACATTTCTTGTATTTTCTAAGGAAGAACTTGGTGAGTAGGGTGCTTGCTGTTTCTGTTTTTTTAACCTTCCAGTTTCATTGAAATAACTGAGTTTTGCCCCATGCATGATGGTTAGATCAAGTGAAATTCTGTCTGATTCCCAGTCTTTTCTGTTTCCTTTTTAGTCCTTCTCCAGAATCAATTCAGCGTTATCTTTTGCAGGTGTTCATGATGTCTTTGTACATTTGTGCTTCCTGAAGTTTTTGTCTTGCATCAAGTTAGAATATTGGTCCTACTTCCTTTAACATAACTTTACTCTGTTCCTTTTCTTAGTTATCATCAAGCAATCCACTGTGTAATTATTGAAAAAGATTTTTTAGTCCTGCAATATAGTTTAACTACTTCAGTAATTTAAACCAAGCTAGAGATTTCATGTGACAAAGAATTTGGGGATTCATTATCTGAAGGGTGCCACATAAAATATGCTCTAATAACAGACGATTTTTATGTTATTCAGTTTTTATCTGGCGGCCTTACATATATTTTTCTTTCACTCTCAGGTGCTTCCAAATTTTGTTTTGCTTGGTGGAATTTAAAAAAGTTTTAGAAAATCATTGTTAAAAGGGAGGTATATTTCTGTAGAGATTTCTGATGTCAAAGTAGATAGCAGCAGAACAAATTCAACAGTCTCACAAAAACAGGGGGGAGAAGATAATTTTGGTAAACATTGTTTATTAAATTGTATTCTATAGATGGCCTTCCTAATGACTTTATAAACAGTTTAGAGAAGACTGAGAAAGACAAATATAAAGTTACCTTAAAATATCCCCACTATTTTCCTGTTATGAAGAAGTGCTGCATTTCAGAAACGAGGAGAAAAATGGAATCTGCCTTTAACTCAAGATGCAAAGAGGTATGTTGTGTACTGGCTGTTCTAGAGTACAGTGACAGAGTTGAAAAATGGAGCTAGACATTCAAATGTTATGTTTGAGTTTTTCACATTGTAAAGTATTTTGAAATCAAAACTTACCAGTGCTATTTTTAATAGTGCCTTGCTCCAATTTATTCTGATGTCCTTTTGGAAGTTGATGGTCTGCCTCTGTGTGCATATTTGTATGTATCTTAATGTTCATGTGGTTCTGTTAATAGCATTGGGATTTTGATCTTCTGTGAAATTTCCCTACAGTGTTCTACAGATCTTTACTGACACTTTCTTCGCAGAATAGGATGTCTGTGGCTTCTGTAGTCCTTTGGGATTCTTCGGAATAGGGAGGGGTTACTTAAGCACAGGTTTTAATTATAAATACAGGTGATTAAATGTGAAATTAACAGATTGCACTGCTAGACAGGTACAGAATTTAAAAACCATTGAAAAATAGAGGATATGCCATTCAGACAATTTAGACATGCAACCATGCATTAGAGAACAATAGCAGAGTTGGGCTCTTGTGTTTGAAATGCTTGGAAAATGTGATGAGTACAAGATAAAATAAAATGGCACCTGGAGCTAAACACTTTGCAAGTCAACACACATAAAGAGATTTAATGATAAAACTGTGTGACAATTTCTGATCTAATATTTAATTGTTTTTTTCCTCAGACAAACCCCACTTTTCCAGAACTAGAGGTTTACACGGTTATGTTTTCAGGTTCTTACGATTCTTCAACCCATTTAGATGAAGGTCTGGAATTTTCTGTTTCAGATCTTTCTCTGACTGCTATTGTTAGAGTGGCAAAAGAGGAAAATTTGCAAACCAGCTTTGAATGTTGGCACAATAGATTAGGAATCTGTCTTCATCCCTAACAAGCAATTAAGGCTGATGTCAGCAATTTCCTTACTGTCTTTCACATGTAAATGACTGATAAATGAAATAAACTCTTCACAACCTGAAAGAAAATTATGTGTATTTTGATTAAAAAAGATAAGTTCTTATAATAAGGAGCATAATGAATGTGGTCATCTAGAGAACCAGCTACCTGCAAATATTGAGAAAAAAATATTCCAAAAATCTAGCTAAACTTGGGTTATTTTATATTTTAATATGAAAATGTTTCATTTGAAGTATTTTCTGTTTCATAGGATTACATATATTATTGAGATAATTGTTTGGTTAACGTGTTTCCTGGTTTCATTTTACAAATTTCACTGCTTTCTTTTTTAGGAGAACACGAAAATTCTGCAGCAGTTGCTCCCATTAAGGGCAAAAGTAGCAGAGCTTCTTGGTTATAATACACATGCCAACTTTGTCCTGGAGGTAAACACTGCAAAGAGCCCAGATAACGTAACATCCTTCTTAGGTTTGTTCATATTTATAAGCAATACTTGTATATTTAATGTAGTATCAAGTCCCCTCCTCCAAGATGAATTTAAATGCATAACTGGGTCACCATGTCCATGAGGTTTAGTCAGAAAAGGAACTCTTCTTTCGCTGTTCTGGCATATATATTTTTTTAGATCATAGCTGTACAAATGAAGTTGTACAAATCAGGAAGCACAAGGCAAATTCTGAGAGTAACTGCTCAGTGGCAGCCAGTATAAGCAAGTGCTTAAGCCTTACTCTGCCCCAAAATGCAGTTACCCTAATCTAGAACCAGAGTAACATGTGCAGCTTAAGAAATTTTACCAATTCAAGAGGCTGCATCAGAACTGCAGCTTTTCATTCCAAGTTTTTGTGCATCTGTAGCCTTGGTGTCTTCTCCTGATACAGCTGCATTAAGTATAAAAAAAGTTTAGTGTATGAGATGATGAAACTTCTATGAGCTGAATTAAAAAATTATATCTGGACTGATGGATTAAATCTGGAATTCAAAAGCCCTGTAATGGAATTTCATCTGAAAACAGAGGTATCTTGAAAATTTTAAACATACAGATTTATGAGTGAATTTATAGTCATCCTGTTGATGTCAGTGGACTCTTGGATGTAGATTTAACCTCTCCTTTCTGATAGCTCCACTGAGTAGTATGTATTCCTTTATTACTGTGTCCGAACATCACTTAGGAGTGTATATTGATGTATCATACAAGTAACCCACCCAAACAAATGAGTACAAAATAAGGTATGTCTGCTGGTAGTGGGGCTTTTGTGTTTATACTTGAATAAAGAGGTTCAGATTTTCTCTTTCTAAACTCGTAATTCTGTTGCATTTCTCCTGAAATGCACCTTCATGAGATCAGATCCATATTTAGCAATACCAATTTTCAGTGTACTTGACAATTAACAAATTCTTGGTTTTGATTTATTATTAAATGTTTGGTGTTTTAAGTGTACTTGAAGTATACTAGACTTTTTTTATCCATTATATTATTGTCATGTAATTTTTTTTGTTTATTTTGAAGCTGACTCACGTAAGTTAGCAGCTGTTTTTTACAGTATGAGATCACATACTTTTCTATTCATAAATATCATGCTCCATGGTAATTCTCACAGAGGGAGAATATGCATCAAATTAATTGTCACTTTTTATTTAGTTCCTTTGATATATCCTCAGCTACAGGCATGACTGTGTTTTGCTCTACTTTGTTCCTGTCTATTCATGTTTTAAATCAAATGTTCATAAGCTGATCTTACATCTAGGAAGAAGAGCATTCTCTCCTATGACATATTCTGAATTTAGCACAGTATAAGCTGCAAACAGTATTTCAATCAGTAAATGCATTTAGTGCATTACAGTTTTCCTAGAACAGGAGTGCCAATTCCTGAATTTTACACTCTAGGTATCAACAATAAACATTAATGTCAATTCTTAATGAAGAAAAGAAAGTTTCTGATAAACCAGAAATACTTACAAGAGAATAAGTACAGAATGTGCTGTATGGAAGTGTCAGTAAGCTTAAATATTTTGTATTCACTGTGTCTGCTTCATTGTGCTATGATGCCTTCTTGTCCAAGGAAAGTATATGGGAAAAAAATTGATTCATAGTCTTTAATATCCATAAGCTTTGCTAGTGTAGAAGCCAGCCATCCTATAGGCAAGAATTCTTGGGTCTCTTTGGTTTTTTTATGGGATTTTAGCTAGAAGTATTGAATTTTGTGTTGCACTTCCTTTCAGTAACTAACAATAGTCGTAGTCTTTGACTGTTGCTGAAGAAATGTATGAGGAATATTGAGATTACATGACGTAAAATCAAAGCATGAGGTAAAATTCAAGCATAAGTATCTAGTGTTACTTTTCGGTTTTGATATCTTGGAAAAGGTCTAAATTAACCAATGCCCTTTACACCACTCTTAGGCCTGCATGGAATATTGTATTATTTATAACATGCCTGCAATTGACTTCTTAGGACAAGAAAACAGATGTTGCTGTTGGTGAATGAATGGAAACCACACACTTCTAGAATATGTGCTTGAAGTGTTGCATGTATTTTATAGGAATAGATAAGGAACGTGGAAGTTGACTCCAAGGCAATCTTTCTTTCAGATGATTTGAGTAAAAAGCTAAAGCCTTTAGCTGAGGAAGAAAGACAATTCATTCTAGATCTGAAGAAGACGGAATGTAAAGAAAGAAACTTTGATTATGATGGAAGAATCAATGCATGGGATCTTCGTTATTATATGAGCAAAACTGAAGAGCTGAAGTACTCCATAGATCAAGAAAAACTGAAGGAATACTTCCCAATTGAGGCTGTTACAGAAGGCTTACTGAATATTTACCAGAAGCTGCTGGGACTTGAATTTGAGCAAATAGAGAGTGCTCATGTTTGGCACGACAGTGTTACTCTTTATACAGTAAAGGATGAATCAACAGGAGAAATGCTAGGGCAGTTCTATTTGGATCTTTATCCCAGGTAATGACTTAGTGCTTTGCTTGCATGTTTAAAATGGAATTTGTCTTAATGAATTGCTGCTTGTTTAGTTAAAGTTGAATGCATTTGGAAGTAAATATTTGTTCCACTGACAAGATTAATATTGTGTTTATTAAGTTGTTCTCTGGACTTGGTTCAGATTTTTATACGCTTTTTTTAAAAAAAATGCTTCCATATTTCTTGCTTATATTCATTTTATGAAGCGTTGCTACTTCGTTCATATTTTTAGTAGTACTGCTCTCTAGTCAGTTGTCCATAATTTTTTGCATCTATTAACTTTTCTCCTTCCTAGATTACTGGGGTTTAATTTTCATTTCTGTTGAAGTGTTACTGCAGCCTGCTCAGATCAATTATATTTCATCTGCTAAGAGTTCCTTGTTTCTCCCAGTTCCTCTTTACCTTTTATGTGTATTTTCTACCCTGTTGTCCAAACTGCTAAATCAAATAGATCAATATCAAGAATATATTCCTGTTGAGCACACATTCAGATTTACTTCGATGTTGATCTCTGTAGCTCTCCAGCTGTCTTTGTAGCTATTTACAGTATCATCTGTGTTTTGTCAAAGATTAGGAGACTAGACTGGTTTGACAGGATTTATTCTGAGCTAGTCCTTTTTGGCTATGTGTCGCTGGTTTTTTGTTTGCTTTAGTATAAGGTTTTTTTAGATTAGTATCTAGCATTTTATAAATTTGCTGACATTCTTTTTTAATGTAAGTTGATTTAAGGTTTTCTGGCCTAAGAAAATTAGATTACTCAATATATATAATGGTAGAACATAAATTGTTCTTTTTATAGTAACATACCTATCTCCTTCACCTGTTTACCTGCTTCAACCTTTATGTATATCATGGGAATTGCTGAAGATATGTGTCAGTAAGACTCCTCTGACTTAATCTCAGTAGTTAACTGAATAGTTTAGGGCAAAAATTTTAAAATAATTTTTCTTTAAACTCTTGCAACATAGTGAAAATACAGGGTATTCTTTTGTCTCCTATAATAAAAAAAAAGGTTGCAGCAGAGAACAGAACCTAGTTCTTCCTGTTGCAGTAGCAGTTTAATACACAGTTGGAATCTGAAGTATATATACTTTCAGCATTTCAATGAAAAACAGATTCTTATAAATGCTGCTGGGAATCTTGAAATGTTTTGATTTCAGTATGAGACTAGAAGGGGCTTTTTTCCCCCTTGTACTTTTAACTTACTGAGTCTTAGAAGTCATTAAAAGATGTACATTTTTTGTGTAAAACTTTGTGTAAAGACACTGACAGATTGTCCTGTTCTTGAATAGGCTTCACCATTCTGGTGAGCAGGCTTGTGGTTTGAAGATAGTGTCTGATATATTTTCTTATACAGAGAGGGAAAGTATGGGCATGCAGCCTGCTTTGGTCTACAACCTGGCTGTCTTCTCTCTGATGGCAGCAGATTGATGTCTGTAGCTGCTCTGGTAACCAATTTCACAAAGCCAGCATCGGATCATCCATCATTGCTGCGACATGATGAAGTAAAGACTTACTTCCATGAATTTGGTCATGTAATGCATCAGATATGTGCACAGGTTAGTGATGTTTCAATTCCAGTGTAAGACTTATTTCTTTTGCCACTGTCTCAAAGCAAGGTATAGTTCTGGTTTGGAGGTTTCTAATTTTAGTAAAGCATGTATGCAGAGTTCTGGTTATTTTTTTTGAAGTGTCAGGTTGTTTTTTGTTTTAATACTTATTTAAAACTGAAGCAATAAATACATCTTCTTTTGCAAAACATTTTTGTAGGAACATGTACTTTTGCATTTGCATCATGAGGAGTCTATTCACTCATCAGAGGTACAGGCAAAGTGAGTAAGATGCTCAGCCATGGCTTTGTTCAGAGGGCTTTTTATTATTTCTAGATTCCTAGAGGTATGGTATTAGAAACAAAAAAAGTTGTTGAAAGTTGTATACCTAGGAATGAGAATAATTTCCAAAGCTAAGTAACATGCAGCATTTTGGCATTTAGTACTGTGGAGACCTATCACTCTTGACATCACAAGCATAAAACAGGTCTTGCCTAAGCTATTTTATTTTTTCCTGTCTCACAGGTTAGGGTTATTGCAGTGACCAGAAGGAATTGAAGGTAGTTTCAGATTTTTCATCAAGGTACCAATAAAGTTGTAAAATTTCTGGGTTTATTTTTTACTTATAAGTAAAACTGATGCTGCCAGATGATAAATTTATTATTAGCCTAATGAAAATTTTGTATTTCAGAAAGAGATGAGTGTCACACACCAAAAAATTCACATAGTTATCTATATATTTAGATTTTTGTAGCACTTCCTTCATCTTCTGTATAAACAAATACAGAATAATAAAGTCAAGGAAAAATGAACTACATTAGATTTTAATTCTTGATCATGATCCTAGAGACTGGGACTGCAGAATAAAGAAACAGAGTCATCACAGAAATCCATATATTAAATCCAGAGTTAACAAGTAGGTAGATTTGTTTAGATATTTTGAATCATCTTAAAGGTAAAAATATCATTATTTTGTTATCTTCAACTTGTGATAGGTGTTTCTGATATCAAAAACTGAGGAATAAAATCTAGGCAATATAGAAGTTGTTTATACGTGTAACACATTTGGTATTGGTATAAAACAGTACAAAATTGGCTGCAACATTTTGACAGCCGGTGAGGATGTGCCTTAGTGTTTTGGAGTCCTTTCAGGGCAGCTGAAGCCAACAATTCCGATGCATATGTACTTCAGTTGCTCTGGAATTGCACACAGACCAGAGAGGCCTGCTTGCCAGTTTTCTGTAGCACTGCTCTGGTGTTTTCTGTGTGCCCAGCTGCCGTGCTCACTTCTCCTGTATTGTAAGTAAATAGCTATTTGTATGTGTACAAACTTGCTAGTCCCACATTAGAACATCCTGTCCTCTGGAATTCATGTGTACAAAGCACTGCCTTGTTTCGTATGATGGTTTGTTTAAGCATGTTAGGACTTGACAGTTAAATGCTGTGCAAGTATGAGACTGGGAGGGATTTGTGAGCTGCTGGTAAAGGTGTGATGCTCTATGCAATATACTGGAAAAGTGAGATATAATGTTGGAGAATGAGATCAGGGCACGGAGGGAATTTGTTCATGCTGTTCAGAAAAGAGAGCTCTTGAAATAACTTGTACCAAATGTCTTGATGCTTTTTGTTAGTGTGGTGTGCTTGGATATGGGTAGATGAAGATATCTGAAGGCCACTTGCGTTTTGCTCTAACCACTTCTATCACCATTTCTTCCCTGAAGCTGGTAGTTCATAGCTTTTCTTCAGAGCTCCTATTCAGCAAAGACAGTAAGAAGGGCCAGGCTACAAATATGGATTTGAGCAGCCTGCAAGAGGAGACAAAAGTTTTACTCCTTTTGTGTTGCTCTTCTGAAGACATGAGAGGAAGACGCATGTGACACAGATGTCAGTTCAGTGTTATGTTCTGTATTATATATGCTTTTTGGGTTACCCTGCCAGAAACTAAGTTCAAAAGCCTGTAATCCTGTCAGGATCCAGTGGAGGATGGACTGTAATAATATCAACAGCTCTTAGAGAGGACAACTGAGAATTCTTTTTCTTTTAGCACTTAAAATATTTTAAGAACATTAAGAAGAAAAAAAAAATAAAATTGGGCAGGCAAGAGGAGGTAGACTTATTACAGGACAAAGGTGGAATGATGGTAGGAAGGCTCTGCAGAGGGATCTGGGCAGACCAGTTGCATAAAGTTCAACAAGGCCCAGTGCTGGGTCCTGCCCTGGGGTCACAACAACCCCAGGCAGTGGCACAGGCTGGGGCAGAGTGTCCGGAAAGGACCTGTGGGTGCTGGTGAGAGCAGCTGAACAGGAGCCAGGCTGTGCCCAGGTGGCCAAGAAGGCCAATGGCATCCTGGGCTGGCTCAGCACTGGTGTGGGCAGCAGGGCCAGGGCAGGGATTGTCCCCCTGTGCTGGGCACTGGAGAGGCCACAGCTCGAGTGCTGTGTCCAGCTCTCGGCCCCTCACTGCAAGGAAGACACTGAGGGGCTGCAGTGAGTCCAGAGAAGGGAATGGAGCTGGGGCAGGGTCTGGAGCACAAGGGCTGTGAGGAGCAGCTGAGGGAGCTGGGGGTATTTAGACGGGAGAAAAAGAGGTCCCTGGGAGGGACTTTATGGTTCTTCACAACTGCCTGAAAAGAGGTTGTAGCCAGCTTCATCTCCCAGGCACTCAGTGACAGGACAAGAGAAAATGGCTCAAGTTGCACCTGGGAAGGCTTAGATTGGATATTAGTTTTTTGGGGGCTTTTTTCTCTGAAGGAGTTGTAAATCTTTGAAATGGTCTGCCCAGGGAAATAGTGGAGTCAACAACCCTGGAAGCATGGGTGTGATACTTGAGGACATAAGTTAACAGTTTAATGGTGAATATGGTGGTGATGCTGGGTTGGTGGTCATCCTTGATAAACTTTATTTTCCAGCCTTTATGATGCTATAATTCTATGAGACCAAGTAATTTCTGTGTATTTAAACAATCTTTCAGAGGTGACTTCTTAGAAATATTTGGATTTGGAGTACATTTTAATGAAGACTCTTAACTGTACAGACTTTTCTTCAAAATTAGTATTGGGGGAACTTCTTAAACATGAAGTTATTGCTGATACTAAAATTAAAAAAGAGAAGTTCTAATATGCTTGGCTTTCAGAAGAGAGATTCTTGTATCAAAATGTCAGATTTGAAAATTTTTCATGGATAAGGTTGCTAGGATTTATTTATCTCAGTCCATCTAATACTGATTAAAAAAATTGTTCCATATGTTAACCACATATATTACAAATGACAACAAATAGGGAAGAGCTTTATAGAATAAGTTGGTTAAGTAAAGTCCAAGAATAGACAGCAATACAATAAACTTTCCAAAGTGCATAGCTGAAGTTTGTTATTTTACTTTGGGGTAATACAACAAAAATCTGTAATAATTTACAAATTACAGCATTGTCACAAGACAGCTGAGTACATTTGTATTGCTGTCGTAACCTAAAAGGTAAAAATCAATAGTACTAAAAAAATTGAAGTACTGTTCTTTACCAGTAGATAATGCAGTATATAACTACTGAGTACTTTATTCCTTGAGAATAGTCTCATGTCTGATTTTTTCCTCTTTTCCTTAAGTTTCATTTTAAAGTTATTACTATTATTTTTATTGTTAGTCTGTTCAAATTATTCCTTTTCCTGTGATTTCAACTGAAATTTTGACATCTGAAATGTTATATTCTGCTAAAAATCTTGGCTCCCATTTCAATTTTATTAAATGGCTTTTTTTTTTTTTTTTCCCTAGACTGATTTTGCAAGGTTTAGTGGAACTAATGTGGAAACAGACTTTGTAGAGGTACCTTCACAAATGTTTGAGAACTGGGTGTGGGAAAAAGAGCCACTTCAACAGATGTCAAGACATTATAAAGATGCAACCCATGTTGGAGACGCTCTCCTGGAGAAACTTGCTGCCTCTAGACTTGCTAATACAGGTATCTCTCTGCCTTTTCTCCTCACAGTATATGTATAAAAATATATAATTTAAAAAACTGACAAACATAACAAGCCTATTAAATTTCTTCTGGTTATTTCACTTACTACTGTCTTTCTGGGTTTATTTGTGTGAGTAGCCCTCTACAAAAGGCAATGATGACAGATAGAACTCTTTGCAGGAACAGTAGCAGCTCTGATTCTCCAGGCCACCTACAGGACTAAAATACCCTTCCTCTCCATATCAATTTTTTTCCTATAAACTTTTTTCATTTAAAATTGTGGTATGTGTGGTGGGCGGAGGAAGGTAGTCAGTTGTGGTCTGGTGTGGTTTTTGTGGATTTTTTAATCTTATATGTGCTCCAGAACAGGCACTGTGCAAGACACAGTATACCTATATGTATCGTCTACATTTGATTTGTCTGCGACACTTAGCAGATATGGAAGTTACTTGCAGATTTACTGAACAGACATAACATATCCCAGGCAGCATTGTTGTAGACCTTATACATATCTCCAAACTCAGGCTGTAATCTCACATCATTACCTATCATGTCATTATTATTCTGTCACTCCCACCTTTTTATTCTGGTAATCAGAATTTCCCATTTATGGCACCAATGCACCATTAAGCTACTCCTGTTTATTTCATACTGCTTTCCTATCCTGAACAAGAAGTCTTTGTCTTTGTGGCTTGCACAGTCTCTATCTGTATAAGCATTTTGCCTGAATTAAGGTTCATATCTTGTAGCTTCTTAAAAAAGGCTTACATTGAAATTTTCTTTTAAAATATCTGCTTTATTTTAGTTTTGATCTATGAGGAAAGTAAAATTCAAGAAGAGAGACTTTAGCATGATAATTCCTTTATTAAAACTATGATTCTGGAGCAATTCAGATGGAAATAATGTAACTCCAAAATGATAATAATTTAGTATGCATGTTGAGATCTTCAAAGGAAAGATGTAAATGAAACTCCAACTATTTTGATGCTGGTTAATGAAATATTTTTACCCAATTAGGCCTTCTAACCCTCCATCAGATTGTTTTGAGCAAAGTTGACCAGGCACTACATACAAAACTGTCTGTTGACCCAGCAGATGAATATGGTAAATACTGTATGGAGATTCTAGGAATTCCTGCCACCCCAGGTATGTCAGTACAAAGCTTTTGTATGGCATGCCCAATTGTTTCTATTTAACATGCCTTTCTTTCTCAATAATGCTTAGCATACAAAAAACAGAGTTGTTTCTGGAATAATCTACTTTAAGAAGCTGAAATAATTTTGAAATTTAGGATGAACTTAATGATCTCTTCTGAATGCAGATTAAGGTAAATATAGAACTTAGCCTTAAGCAGAATATATTTTAGAGTGACATGATATGAATTCCACTTTAGAAGTTCTGTCACATCTGTGTTGGATGTACAAGTAGCCTAAAATGGGAAATTGAGTTTCCTTTGTTTTCAACAGACTATGTACAATGATTTGAGGCATACTGAGACCATTTCTGCTATAAGTCTCAAAGTAGTTGATATAAATTCCTTATTAATTTATTGTTGAAGTACTGTATGCATCAAAGAAATAACTATATTTGATTTCAATAACTTGATGTTAATCTACTTTTTAAGGAACAAACATGCCGGCTACTTTTGGACATTTGGCAGGTGGTTATGATGGTCAATACTATGGATACCTGTGGAGTGAAGTGTTTTCCATGGATATCTTTTATAGCTGCTTTAAGCAAGAAGGAATAATGAATCCAAAGGTAGGTGATGAGTACTTTTTGATGTACTCTTCTGTTGCACTTTGTCTCTGAAACCATGTTTATTGCCATCATGATCCCCAAGTACAATGTCTCAAGTACTATTTCTGTACCGGTCAAGTTCAGATCAACAACAAAAAAGGTGTGAAAGTAATTTTAAGAAAACCATCTTAAAATTTCCAAGAGCACTTGGATTTTAATAGAATTTGTACATCACCGTATTTTTTATACATAGTACTTTTGAGATATCGCGTGGCCTTGTGTAATGTCATCCTCTGTAATTTTAGACTGTAAAAACATTCCTCCATTGCAAGAGCAGATGCATATTCCCTGCTGTGAAACCTATATAATAGTGGTGCTCTGTTTCTTTTACATTTCCATTACATTCTGTGTACCTCAGCTATGTGGTTCTTTTATATAGTTACTTAAAACTTTATAGCTATTTAGAAAACTGAATTTATTTTGAGCTTTCTCTATCGCAACACATAATGTGAAAGCATAATGTGAAAGTTTTTTTATCTTCAGTTTAAATCCTATGTCCATTTTGAAGTCCAGATCATTAAGAGGTTCTAGATTTACTGGGTCTTTTTTCCCTAGTTCTCCAGCCTCTTCTGCCTCCAGCAGGAAAAAAAGGATAATTAGTGGTATTAGTAGTCCTACCAATTCTAGCAATGTTTTTCAGAGATTATAATTTTAGACTTGAGTTGAAGTGCTGCAGAAGAGATAGATGAGTTCTATAATGAGAAAGATCTTTTGGGTTTTCTGATCCTAGTAGCTGTATTCTTGATTCATCTGCCAGCACTAGTTCTTCCTTTTGATAGAAGTATACAAGAGAGAAATAAAGAGTAGAAAATGCATGTCTGTCCTTTTCCTCTCCTGGAATTTGCCTTCTTTTCCTCCCAGTACTTATCACAGCAACCATAACTTCTAGAACATGCCATCCCTCTAGAGGATGGAGACAGGAAACAAGATTAGATTTTGATTAGACCAAGAGGGGAGTTGAAAGAGTAGATGGGGTAGGACTGTGAAACTGAGGCAGTGATTGTTAGGCCAACAAAACCCAAAAGGGTTATATGAAGAAAAGTAGCTTACTTCACAGTTTGAGAGAAGTGGCATAGGGTTTGGAGATTAAAATTGACCTTGAAGGGATAGTGAGTCATGACAAGTACATATGAGAATCAATGTACCTGCTTATTCATTGGGAATCTTGTCACTCATAAATAAAAGCAGTAGTGAATAAGTGTCAGGTTAAATGAGTAAATAAAATAACTTTTAATGAAAAAAGGGTCTTAAAAATGGTATTTCAGGAGGGGTCAGACATAGTGGCTTTTATAACAGCTAGCATTGGGGAAAGATGGTTAAGGATGCTGTTACCAAATTTGTGGAACTTGGTGTCAGTTTTTTGTTCTGACTTGCCCACATCCCTCCAGGGCCATTACACTTCTGTTCCAACAGTTTTACTCTGTAATCACAAAAGTCTGTAGTCAAAACCCTAGGCTACAGTTGACAAAATTGTTCTGTTACCTTTACTTCTCCTGAGGGATGTCTTTTATTCCGATTTTTTGTGAGAGTTTTTGTTTTCTTTGACTGTATATGGGAGGCTTTGACAACAGATTAGTTATGCTAAATGTGAATATTTCTGTGGAACAGCTGAAGGACAACTAGTGTTTCTTACTGTGAAGCATGTTGTCCAGGCTAAGAAGTGAGGCAGAAAAATGATTATTTATGTGTGTCTCTCGCTCTCTGGCATATGTGCACACAAACACTTTGTGTAAATGCTGATAGAACTTCTGGGATAGATGTGGAGATTTTTTTCTCTCCTACTTCAATGCTATCTTTTCAAATTAGTTCTCTTTTAACCAAAATAAGTTAGGGATAAGCATAATAAGGGATAGCATCCCACAGGATGGGACAAGCAATTTTTTATGAACAAATACTAGAAACCAGTATGATTTTTGTAGTTACTTGTACTTCATTATATCTAGATTTAGACTGCTCTTGAGAACACCAAAGAAAATGGTTAAGGTATTATGAGCTCTTAAAGATTTGGCTTACTTCTTCCTTTTTGAATTAAACTTCTCCTCCTGTTTTGAGCAACAGTTATACAGCCTAATTTCAGAGACTGAATGTATTAAAATTCTTCCACGAACAATTAACTCTAACTTAATTGATAGCCAAACTCCTCAATTCTTGCGCATTATGTGAACTAACCTCTGGTCTTCCTAGAACTGAGCAGTCTTCTGGCTCTGACAGAAAAAGGGGCAATGGGCAAGATAAGAAGTACTAACATTCTGCTTTACCTTCCATTAGGCTGGGATGAAATACAGAAACCTAATTTTGAAACCTGGAGGATCTTTGGATGGAATGGATATGCTACAAAATTTCCTGGAGCGTAAACCAAGCCAGACAGCTTTCCTATTGAGTAAGGGATTGCAAGTTCAGTAAAGTTATGATTCTTTTGTAATGGCATATAAGTATGGAATGAGCTGGAAATGTCAGTGTATTTCACATTTTAACTATGTATCACTTTAGGGAAACTGAGTCATTTTTTGATGGTTTTTTTAATTGTATAAATAAAAATGTGACTTTTAAACAAAATTTCTTAGGACTACAAAATTCAACACATCAGGGAAAAAATTCTGAGATGTGCAGAAGCTAAGGAATTTGGATGTTCATTTTTATAATTGTTGTGAAATAATACTAGTTAATACTAATCAATATGAGGAGTAAATGCCATGTTTCTCTTTTAAGAGATGCACTTAAATTATATCTTGTGAATTAATTTCAAAAACTGAAGGGGATAAAAAGAATACAACCAGCAATAAAGGAAACAAATTCATTCTTATTCTCTATTCTCTATTCTCTATTGTATTAATGACTCACCAGTGTCTCTGATGGATAGAAAGTGTGTTTGATTTTGTCATTATTTGAATTCAGTCCAGCTACCGGACAAATTTGAAGACTGAGAACCTGCCCCAGGTACCTTTACAGCAGAGATGTTTGTGGGTAACTTTTAGACCTTATTCTGATGCATGTTAAATTTTTCTACCATTTATACACTTACATAGTATTACTAAAAAGGGAAAAATCAGCCAAAATCTGTGACCTTTTCAGTTATTCCACCACTCTTTCTGTTGATGACCACAAATCAGGCCTTTGTTTTCCAAATTATATCAACACTGGCGCTGAAATATTGTACTTGAGCAATTATAATGGCTTCAATTGGCTTCTTAAGTATTTTGAGATACAAATAAGGAAGGAAAGAAATAAGATATCCCTGATGGGAATGATAAAAGCCATTTAAAAGTTTTCCTGTTCCTTTCCAGTGTGGCATGCAGAGATGCTACAGAAAAGTAGCAGTAAATTTAATGATTTCAGCTGCGGGAGTGCAAAAGTAATTGAGGAATTATTCTGCAGTTCTTCTGCAAAATCAGGAAAAATTAGTTTTACAAGCCAACTTTACACCATCCAAATAAAGCTGTTAATCCAAGTGCACTTTTCTTGTCTTAGGTACTATATCTTACTCTGGTTTTACAATTACAGCATAATATGAACAGCTTTTAAATTTTATTTACATTTTAGACATTGGAACCACAGTTGTAAATGTGGTAAGGGTCTATAGCTTTTTGTTCAATAGTGAGATAAGAAAATGTGCCTGGTCAACTCAAAAAACTCTCTTTACAGCAAAAGAAAACTGATATCATTCACTTTGAGTCAAAGCTTTCCATTTGTTTTAGGGGAAAAAACCTGAAATTTGGATTGCTCTCAAAATATGTGAGTGTTTCTCAAAGTGAGAAACTTCATGTTTTGTCTTTTTTTTCCTTTTAAAGCATTGAAACTGGGGAGTTAAAAATGAGCTTAATTAGTTTCTGAAATGGAAGATCTGAACGGACTTATCCTTGAACTGCACCAGTTAAATGTCAGGAATAATAAATATTTGTAGCCAAAAGAGAATAACTCAATAGTCTTACCAGTCCATACAATTAAGTCAAATCTGACTCTTACAGTCAGTTACAATTTTAGGCCACAGTTCTGCTGGGTCATGAAAAGGCAAAACATGGAAATCACATGTATAAAAACACCTTGAACAGTATTTAGCATGGCCAGAATGGAAAACTGAGAAAACTGATGGATACAAGATTATCCCAAAACCTATGAGAATTTTGCCTAGATTTGCATTGTTTTGCTTAGAGTACTTTGCTGTCTTTTTATACATGTTTAAAATTCTTGTTATTCTGTCTTATCAACGTGGTTTTTTTTTACTTTCACACTGTAATGATAGCTACAAAGAATGAAAACCTTGTAAAAAATATACTAAATGATACTTTCCCCATATGAATCTGCAAATCTAAGCAATGGAACCTTTATTAAGAAGCAAAATGCAGTTTTTATTTTGGAGTTGCCTAGTTGGTAGGCAGATTTCCACATGAGGGAGACCTTTCTCTGCATAAATCACCAGTCTTGGATCAAAGTAGATAATAGTTTAGTACAGTAATTATAGACAAAAATATGTGATGATAAAAAGTCGTGTGGTGATTTAAAAGTAGGATTTAGAACAGTACTGATGGTAATTATGACAATTTAATTGACTTTTTAATTTTTTTACTCTTGAGTGTGTGTTCTTGTGTGTTGTGCAATGTTGAGTAGCCAAAATACTGAAGTGCAGGAGAACGTCTGCTATTACTTGTGTGCGAAAATGCCTGCATGATTGTACAGTTATGTTAGCAGCAAATGGATATCCATGTGTGTAGGGAGGAAGAAACTAAACCATACTGTAAACACAAATGTACGTGTCATGTTCTATATCTGTTCCGAAAGAATAAGATTTACTGTAATTTGTTTTTGTAGAAGCCAGTTCCTTCATCAGGCAGTAATTAAGTCAGATCAGCCTATGGCTAACACTACACTCAACACAGAATGTTAATGGGTATGTTCTGAAGTGTTTATGAAGATCTTAATGTGGCAACATATCAAACTTGTCTGCTAAGTTTTATATTGGCTTCCTGGAGCCTTCGGAATTAATTTGGGGTTGGATTAAATTACTTTTTTTCTTCCCACTAAAACTTATTCTGTGATTCTATGAAATTGATGGTCATGTTTTTATTTTAAATACCTGATCTTGGAATAGAAAAGTAGCCTGGGTAAAGATATCTTTTCTGTTTCTGCACCTGTCAAAAATGGGCATAAAACTTTGTATAGGAAAAACTTTCTATGACACTATTCTAAGGCTGTGACATGGAGTCTCCCAATAAAACAGAGAACTCTGCTTCTCTGCAAACATGAGTTGATGACCTTGACACTGCCAGAAACAGTCATGTATGTGAAACCATGCCAAAACATAGGTACCTGACAAAGCCCAGCCTATTCTAGAGTCACTAGACCTATGCTTCTCCTGAACTAAATTTCAAAACTTTGAAATCCTGAGTTTATTCCAACACAATTTGAACTATTCACTATAATAAATGAGGAAGGAATTTGTAGGTTTTGCCTGGAACAAACAGATGCCTTTTTAAAGTTAGTATTGTATCTTCTTAGAATTTCACTGTGTTTAGTATTATTTTATTGTATTAAAATTCAAATTAGACTTTGGCTTCATAAAGAATGCTTCACAAGCAAAGGGAAAGGGTAAAATCAGAGACTCAGGAGAGAGTACGAAGAAAGTGCCTATTATCCACTGAGCAAGTGGCTAAAAGGAAATGGCTTTCTCTTTCTGCTGCTTCATTGTAAAGGATAGAATGGTTTGAGCGTATGTCTGGGTTGCAAGACCCAGCTAAGTGATGGCTTCAACAGCTGCTGCTGCCTACTTGTTTGACATAGGTTCTTGACATAGATCTGACATGTAGGCTCTTTCTGGATTGCCTGCAAGTCATGTGGTAATGGACATAAATAAATGGTAAAAACAGTCTTAGTAAGAGGTTAAAACTTTGCTTTGTGAGATGTGGTGGCTATTTGTTGTGCTTCTCTCTGAAAAAATAAAACAATATCCAAATACCTTTGGAGGTAGTGCAAGGTAGTTAAGTTAAATGGGGATTCCTGGAGGGGCTTTCTGGAAGCATAAGAGCTGTTTGCATAAGTGATTACTGGTAGGGGTTAGAGAGGCTAGACATCAGCTGGTTATGTGGTACCCAGTCAGAGGAAAAGGAAGGAAAGCAGTTAGGTGGAAGGTTGGAGAAGGGTGTTTTGGCAACAGTTGTAGAAGGGTTGAAGTGGATGTCAGAGGCAGATAACAGGAAGAAGACTAACTTGATGTATACTGATTAGTGAAAGGCTACTTAAGTGTTTTTCATTGTTCTATGAATTAGAAACAAGGCATGCTTTTCTATGAATAAATTTCTGTTCTTACTTGCAAGCCAAAGAACAGGAGACTATGCCTGGCTTGTTACCTGAGAACTTGACTTCTTCCTGACATCTCGAGATTAATTTTTTGTTTCATGACTTTTTTCTTCATTAATTTATTTTAAATAATAGATTCTCATGGTGGTAGGCAAGAAGGTTTTTTGGAAGTTCAGTCTGTGGAGCATGTGCTGGAAATCCTATATAGCTAGTCATCACTGGACTGTGTAAAAAGATGTAGTCCCAAAAAGCAGTCAATCTATTTTAGACCTCATTAGGATAGATAAAGACAAATTAAGTAAATGAATTGGAAGTAAGTGGTTGCCTAGAAACCAAGAATCATGACCTAATTTTGTTCAGTATTGATTAATAGAGAATAGACTCAGCCAATACTTGCTTTCTTTATACTGCTGTTGAATTGAAAAGGTTAAAAATCTCAGTGTTAAGAGAATCAAGGAGTAAAATTATTGGGAAAAAAAATCGTGAATGAAAACTTGTATGTCTTTGAGATTCAATTTGCCAAAATCCCGCAATTTCACAACTTAAAAATCTTTGTGAAAAATTCTGACTAAGAACCAATCTGCTCACCATTAAAAACAGCAATTAAAAATAAACAGAACAGAAGTGTGTGGTCAGAAGCAGGAAATCGTTCTAAAATGAAGAATTGTATAGTGTTAAAAATTATAAGGAAGGCTCAGACTGTCAAGGCAAAGAAAAATGGATGAAAGCATTATAGCAAATAATATGTATGATGGTATGATGTGTTAAGAACAAATAAATACCACTTGTGTTACACACCCTTCAGTGGATGGAAATGCTAATGTGGCAAATGATAACCAAGACAATTTTTAATTCAGTTCCTCTTCTGCATTTACAAAGACGCAAGTGATGCAATTATGTCATGTGAGAACAATGGGGTACTTTCCAGTCTATTAAGTGAGGAGCATATGAAGCAATAACTACTAAGAATAGTCATTGTGGCATGGGTAGGGTTGGATAACTTGTACCCTACAAACAAACATGAATTGATGGTGAGGAAGTTTTTCCCAGTGTTGTTAATTTTGGGATAACTGGGCATATGCCATTGTATTAAAACACTGCTAATGAGTTGTGGTCTTCAAAAACCAAATAGGTGACTATTGGTCACATAGCTTAAAATCACTAAATCACTTCAGTGGTTTAGATTTCAGATTTAGAGTGCAAATGATTTTATGAAAAACAAGTTTTTTTCAGACAAGCCTGATGTAAGGGCAATGTAGAGATTTATGTATTTGATTTAGTGCTGCACCTTTTCATTTATAATAACACTATATGGTATCAATAGAGGATATATAAAATGGCTTAAGAACAGCTAACTCTTGAGAGTACTTGTTGGCATAGAATTACCACTGAACAGGGTACAGTGGTCTAAGTGCTTCAGGCACCACACAGGAATATAAAAATATAAAATAATAATATAAAATCACTGCTGATAGAATTTGTAAGGAATTGACAAAAAAAGCAGTCACAATCAATTGTTTAGATTGAAAGCTTTTGGCATTCTGATGTTCCATGGGCAAAGGAAGATGTAGTATGCCTGTAGTAAATAAAATATTGCTTAAAACTAAAGCTTGGAGGACTGTATTCTGTAAATTCCTTACTTCTGAAAGTATTTAGAGGCTAGTTACAGTAGCCAGTTCAATCAGAATTGTAGCAAGAAATGGTTAGGCAACCTCATGATGGATGAGCATGAAAATAATGAATAAGAGCAGTATGTACCATAGCAGTAAAATGGGCAAAGCAATTGCACAGAACTTTGCTGTCCTGATTTTTAACTGCAGCTAATAAGCCTTGTTATTCCAAATAAGCATGGTGGTTCTAGATGTAGAATAAAGTTAAGCTGTGGAACTCCTTGGCAGGGATATTGTAGAGGTAGTAGTTTTATACGAGTTCATAGTACAACTCAACACAGTCCAGTCTAAGAAGAGAAGTCAGTGGAGAGTTTTTAAAGATAAGAAATGCTTTCCGTCCTTAGGAAAGACCTTGCAAAGTAGGGAGTGGAAATAAGAAGAATATCCAAGATTTTAACATGTTAGCCCTATTCACAGCCTTATTCACATTTCTTTTAAGATTCTGCTTTTAGCCACAACTGGAGATAGGATACTGTATCAAGGCAGCCTGCTGCTTGTTCTAGTATGAAGACTGGAAAAAGAGCAGAACATGACTTTTATTCTCTAGGTATGGCCATCACATAAAGACTCCTTAGCAGGAGAATGTCAGCCAGAAGCTGAGGCCAGTCATTTCAAAGAGAAAGTAACTGCCTTTTTAACAGTGAAGACAATTCCAACTTTGTGAGTAGTTTGTCCCAACAATTATTCTTAATGTCTTCAAATCAAGATAAGTGAAACCTCTTCTAGGAGATACATGTTCACCAAACACAATGATTTAGATTTCATTCACTGTAACTGGGTGAAGCAAAATTGCTGGTAATAAACAAATCAGATTGATTTCATTTTTCCTTTTAAAACTCCGCAATTCCATAAACCATATCTTAGCAAAAATATTTGTTGCATGTTTATGTGGGGAAGCAGTGTAAAACTACCCATGTAATTCAATGCCGAAGGCTTATTGCCTTCTAAACCACTAATGTAAAGTAAAAGCAAGTGAAAAAAGTACTTTTAAGTTAAGCAAACGTTTTAACCTGAAATAGTTTTCTTTAACTGCATGATTGTGGGATATACAAACTTTTACAAGAAAAATGAGCAAACAGATGCTTTTCTACATGACAGAAGATAAACTCATCCTTTGATTTCTTGTTGAAGAAGGCTGTCATTTTCTCTGTAGAAGGCAGAAACTGAGTAATACTCCAAAGTTATTGTTACAAATGGGCTTTTTGAGTAGACCAAGTTAGTTTTTCTTCATTGTGTCATCCCCCTTGAATTTCCAGATTTGTTAGGCTGACTTCTTAAAATTGCTTCTTTTTTGCAGAGCTGTTATCTTCTGATTGGTCTCACTGTGAGGCCCAAAACTTATCCTCTCCCTCACCTCTCCACTGAAGTCCTGCTGTCCTCAAGAATTTAGTCAACACATTATCTGAGATGTATACTTGAAACTTGGGAGAGCCACTTAACAAAGAACTCAGCAATTTGTATTTCTCCTTGTATTAAATTCTTTATTTGTTAAGAACCAGTCATGGTTCAACATCCAAGAAGAGTTACTATCAAAATCTGGCAAAAGATCAGCAATCTAGTCAGAATTTTACTGCCATAGAATGTATAATATGTTACAAATATTGTTAGTCACAGGAGATTATTACAGCAACTACTTGAATCTGTAAAAATAAAAGTGTTTTGGCCTAAACATTAATGAGAAATGTCTCAAAGCACACATTTTGTTTTAAGAGGATGAACCAAGAGGAATACATTTTATTCACCTTGGTAAATTTTAAGAAGTGTGTGTTTGTATCTTAAGCTTAGTGAAGAAGTAAGATTTTCATCTGATTGAAAATTCAGAATTAAGATCCTTAGAGATAACAGGGCTTAAATCAGCTATCTGTAAAATATGAATTAATTTAGTGCATTAAACTTAATAGCATTAATAGCATTTTTATCTGAAGTTTAAATTTCATTTTTATACAAAAAAAAAAAAATCACATTCTGTGCAGATAAGAAAAATCATCAGAAGTTGAGAGGTGTTATAGATAAGCTGTCTGTATACATGTTCACATTATGAATGTGTTTTTGCCCAAGTGTGTTTATGCCTTATCTATTTCTACAGGAACAGGGTTGTTCTCTTTCCTGCCAAGCATAGTAAACCCTGGATAAGGCCAGCCATAGGCCCCTTCACCATTTCAAATGGAACTTAATGCACAAGGGAAGGACTGAACAAGTGTGAATCTGCATAGACAAAAACCACCTCTGATGATAATCTGGCTTACTGGCAAATCAGCTTTTTTCCTTAATTTTGTTTTCTCCATGCATTTTGCTCTGCTGGAGACATGCAGCAGTACCCCTTAACCTGAAGAAGAACCTTCTGTTCAGGCTGGCTTTTTAAAACTCAATCCCTTTTACCTCCTTGGTAAAAGTGTGAATTAAGTTTGACATGGCTGGCTGTCCTTTCTCCCTCATTACTTAGGAATTACATTGGATTTGCTTGACTTCTTATGGAAATTTCTTAAATCACAAGTTAGTTTCATTTTAGCCCTTCTCTCATGCCATCAGGTATCTAGTATGATCAGTTCTCAGTAGACCTGTACCCAGAAACCTATATGCCTTGAAGACAAGAGAAGTTAGAAATAGATAGATTCAGTTTAATCTGAACAGAAATATAAAACCTGATATCTAGGTTGGAATGTAGTTTATCAGGCTTTTTAGGAGGAAACTTAAGGTGAGGGGTGTGATATTTAGATAACATAAATTTAGTGTACAAGGTAAACTTGATGTGGTAAGAAAATTATATGTTAGAAAAGTGGTTGTTCCCCTCAAAAATGTATGAAAATGAAATTCAGGACCCCTTATGAGAGGTATGATCTGTAAAGATAAAAGAAACAAACAACCAAACCCCACCTTCAGTTTTTACAGAAGACTAATGGTGATCACTGAAAAAACACAGAGAACTGGCTAATGAATTCCAAGACTTAGCTAGGATCACAGAAAAAGAGGTTGTTATTACAGGAAAAAAATTTATCTGCATACCAGAGAAAAACTAGTTCATTCAATCAATTGTGTCCCTTATGGACTTTCTCCTGGACAGAATGAGATATGCTATGAAACAAATTCAAGGCAGAAAAGTCAGTCTCAAGTGGACGATGCTACCAGGATTCTTCAAAAGCATGTCTAAAGCCAGAACATTGTAAATTCTCAAATTGTAACAAGTGCCTAGGCTGGAATTGCAGGAGTTATGCTTCCTAATTATGTATTATCTTCTTAATGAGTGAATACCCACTGAGACAACAAGGGCATTGTCAAAATGTGCAGAGGTTTGGTTTAAATGGCAAAAGCTCAGCTTTAATTGAAATTGGCCAGAGATGTCAAAAACCACAAGCAGCCCTTCTTCAGGTACATAAACAGCAAAAAATACTGGTCTGCTATTACATAGGAAAGGTGATTCAGTCACCAACAGCTCTGAAAAGGTAGAGGTTCTCAACAGTTTCTTTACCTCTGTTCTTATCAGCACTGCTGGGCCCCAGGTGTTGGGAACAGAAATCCATGCTGATGCAAACACAGATCTGCTGTCAGTGAAGGCAGAATTGATTTGTGAGCTGTTGCATATGACTCAAGGGGTCAGGGCAGCTGGAACATCATTGCCAGGCCACTCTCATAATCTTTGAGAAGTTGTGTAGATCAAGAAATGTTGCAGAAGACTGGAAGAAGGCTCATGTCACCCCCACCTACAAGAAGAGCTTAAAGGAGGATCCAGGAAAATATGGAGCCATCCATCATACTTCAGCCACTAGGAAGGTTAAAGAATTAATCTTCCTGGGGGCTATCACATGTCAGGTGAGACACATGACTGGGAAAAGCCAGCTTGGAATCTCCCAAGGGAAAATTGTGCTTGAAAAACCAGGTTGCTTTCCATAACACAGTAACTGCTTAGTTGATGTTGGGTGAGTGGTGGACATTGCTTGCCTGGATTTCTCCAGGGCTCTCAAAATTGCTTCCCACAGCCTCCTCCTGGAGAAGCTGCTGTATTATGGCCTAGACAAGCAGTCCAGAGGGTGGGTGGGGACCTGGCTGACCCAGGGGAGCACTTTTCTTCAAACCCACAGCTTGGCACAAGGGGTGTCCCCAGGGACTGGTACTGGCCCAGTGCTGTTAATTTTCCAGAGTGATCTAGAAGATGGGATCAAGTGTATCCTAGTGAAATTTTGCAGTGATAGCAAACTGTGTGAGGAAGTGGACACTTGGGAATGGAGAGCCACCCTGCAGAAAGACCTGGAATAGTGGGCTAATGAGAACTTTGTGAAGTTCAGTGGGAACAAGTGTAAGGTTTTGCACCTGGGAAGGGATAATCCAGGAGCACAGCACAGGCTGGGATCTGCCAGCTTGGAAGCAGCTCTGTGGGAAGGGGCCTGGAGCTCCTGGTGGACTCAGCTCCCCCTGAGTGACCAGCGTGCTCCTGCAGCACAGAAAGGGAGCAGATCCTGGGTGGCTCCAACAAGGGCTTCACCAGCAGAGATGAAGTCCTTATCCCACCCCACACGGCACTCATCAGGCCACACCTGGGATACTGGGATCAGTTTTGGCTCCTGGTGCACAACACAGGTGAGGACAGGTTGGAGAGGCTCCAGAGGAGGGACACAAAGGCAATCCCAGGGCTGGGAAGCCTGGCACATAAGGAATAGCTGAGAGAATTGGGTTTGCTCAGCCTTGAGAAAAGAGGGCTTGGGGAATGCTTCATCCTCATGTTGCAGTAATGGAAGGGTGGCTACAGGGAAGATGGAGGTTTACAAGGAATCAGATGGGAAGGAGGAGGGGTAATGGGTAGAAGTTACTTCTGGAGACATTCAAATTGGACACAACAGGAAAATTTTTGTCAATTATAACAATTTGCAGTTGGAATACGGAATACCTCCTCAGGGATGTGGATTCTGCAAATTTGGACACTTTTAAGATTCAGCTGGACACAGTGCTGGGTTGTCTTGTCTAGATCACGCTTTTGCAAAAAAATGTTGGACCAGGCGATTCTTGGTATCCCCTTCCAGTCTGGTATACTATGATTCTTAAGTATCTTGAAATAAGAAGACAACTGACAAAGATCCAAGACACAGACTGTATCTGTAGCAGAAAGGGTGCCATTTCTTCTTGGTTTGGAATAGGTGCGAGGGTAGCTTTGTGTTTTCAATTTTTTTTGCTTTTGACATTCTACACCCAAAGCAGAGACTGCAACTAATTATTTCAAAATAAAAAGAGGGAAAGAGACAATTCAAGCTGCTTTGACTGCTTTCTGGGCTGGACAAACCTCAGAGTAGAAATTTTGCTTGCTTGATACATGTATTTCATTTATTTGGGCTCAGTTCTTGTACTCAGCACATCGTTTGGGAAGTTGCACAGGTGTAATTCCTTAGGCCACTGTAGCTTTTCCAAATAAATCCCCACTATGTATTTTAGAGTCACATTTGTTTAGTTATCAATGAAGTTCCTAAAATACTAAAAATTATTATTGAAACATTTTTATTAATGTTGCTAGCCCACACCTGTAACAAAAATGACACTTCTCTAGATTACTTTCTCACGATGACAAAGATGTTTCAGTTGCTGGTAATTTTCCCGTACAACTTTAATTAGAATAGAAAGTGGCATCAGAAGTATAAAAATACTGCTGACTTCATTAAAAAGAACATTGAGTTTGTGAAGAAGTGCTATATTAGGAACATAGAATTTAACATAAAAATAAAAGATTAATTCAGGCATCAGCAGAATTGGAAATCTCAGAGGAAAAACTTGAGATGCAAGAGAATAAATCTCTCAATCATTTCTACTGTTGAATCTCACTAAGGATTTTATCCTAACTTGTATGATGTTACCTAAATTTGAGGCATTACTTATTTTATATTAGCTTTTTGTCTTCTGATATGTGCTAGGTATCCTCAGAGAAGAGACTTTGGCTAAGGAAGGTTATTCCATTTGTTTTATAAAACAAAAAATTATTTATGAGATATTGCTATATGTCATAAAATTAGAAACCAACAGGGTATCTTAGACAATAAGATACTTAACTTTCTTTCACAGACTTAATGAAGAAGAATTACCTTAGTTTTAGAGGAAGTACAAGAAAATATAATTTTCTTCTTGATATTTAATTGGATTTGGGTTTTACATGGATTTATCAATAATTGGATGGTACCATGAGTTAAGGCTAGTGATTTCTGAAACAGGTCTGAAAGTGTTTGAAAACTTGTACCGCAGTGTATGCAACAGCACACCTTGGAATAATACAGGATTTTTGGATATATCTTTCATGCATAATAACATTTCTGTGCTCACTTTTATTCAGATTGTCATTAGAGAAACTTAGCCATCCCATATAGCAAATACAGATTGAGCATGAAGGTTACAAGTCCCCTCCCTTCTTTTCCTAAGTCTTGGTTATGTCTTGTGCCGTTTCACCACTGTGAACCCTCTGTGCTTTGTTGCAGCTAATTTCACCTTGAAATGTTTTATGTTTGTAAGTGCTTCTTTTATTCTGCTGACAGAAAAGGAAGGAGTGAATCTAAAGAACCACTTGATTTTTCCCCAAGCACGATGTTTAACTCCTATATGTGAAGTCTGTGTTAATTATAGCATTTTAAAGCTATAAGTTTACATATTAAAATACAGAGCTCAGGGTTAGTTATCTTAAATTATTTAGTTATTTAAGTTGATTTTTCAGAGAATGATGAACTGTTGAGCTCAATGAGAGCCATTGTTGAAGGAGCTGAAAAATCTATGGTACTAACAGCTAAAAATTTTTGTCCTCACTGATATTTTGTCTAAAGCATTTTCAGAATAACAGATACTGAATTTCAGGATAACAAGGATGAGAATATTCTCCTCTACATATAAAAAAGACACCTAGAGAAGGTGGGTATTTTGGAAACTATTAAACAGTCTTAGAGGTTTGAAAATGTAAACCTGGATTCCTGTCTCCCTATGCCGTAGTTATTGCAGATTATATCATCCTCCCTTTGTTTAGAGAACCAATATTTATAAGCGTCATAAATAATTTCATTTTAGGGAGAAAAAAGGAATAATATTTGGCCAAAAAAGTAGAAGATTCTTGGAATGATTACAGATTTGAATATGAATATGGAGAGATCTTCTGTTCACTGGAAGAACTTTATCCAGAAAACACAAATATGAATGCATTTTTTATTATATGCACAAAAATGTAAAATTAAGGGTCAGTATCTCATATCTATCACACAGAGGCATATAAAGTACTACAGCAATTTACATATGGCAAAAGCAACAATATTCTATGTTTTTTTTGCTGACCCATGCAATTTAAATGACCAAAATGCACAAAAGGAATTACTATGAAAATAATTACTTTGCATGCTCTCTCAACACACACACCATGTGTTCAAGTCAACCCCTGCTTGAGCAAATGCTCTGAGGATTAAAGATTAAAATGTAAGTAAATTCTTGCTCTTTTCTAATTCATTACTTTTGACACTGAGTTTTCTTATAACAAAGAAGATGAGCTTGGGTGAAGACAGTTGTGGCCCTCTATGCTGAGCATTTCAGTCAGAAGTGCCATTAGTTTCACCAATCATAGGTGCTGGTGCTGTTGTGGTTGCCAGTGAGGGCAGTTGCCAGTGACTAGATTGTCAGTCCTGGGGGAAAAAAATACCTGACATGGAGAGAAATATTATCTGTTTTAAATATATTTCACAAGGACAAGATTATTAACCTACACTAGGGAAACAAAGGGTGCAAAGTACATTTTGGTTTTAATTACACATGCACAGTCCACTGAGACTTTGTTTCCACTAAACGAAATAATGGATACTATCTAGGTAATCTTTTCCACAACACAGATTTATGTCCACTACCTTACTGCAGCACGATCTACACGATCTCACGATCTACAGTATGTGTCTTAGGTTTAAGATCTAGAAAAGTTGTTCTGTTTGTTCCCTTGCAGATTGTTCCTTCTGCAGTAATAACAGAGAGCTCCCTCTTTATTTGCTTCCAGGAAATTCACCACTGAGGGCACAAGAGGGACAAGCTGCAATCTCACAGTTCTGGTTTATCTTGCTGTAGCCTGAGCAGGTTAGCTACTGTTACTATAGGCTGCCCAACTTCAGGTCTGTGGTTGTGGCCTGAAGGGAACTCTTGTTTGGGATAAAAGGGCTCATTTGCAGTTGAGCATTCCCTCAGCTGTGGGAGGTTCAAGCATTTCAGGAGGATTTCAGAGATTTTCAGCTATATAGCTGCAGCAAGTTTTTACTGAACTGTATGCTCTTAGAGTAACTTCTAAGTATAAGATGTAAGTTCATGAAAGTAGGTAAGAGTTTCTTGGAAAGGTTTATCAAACTTGATATGGGTTAGAATGTTTTAATATTTTTAATTAGAGCTTTGGACTTCAATAGCATGATTTTTTTTTCCTTCAACATTAATTTCATCAGGTGTCTTTGTGTAATTTGGTCTGTCCTTAAGACTTATCTGAAATATTAATGGAGAATTATTTTTTTTTCAATTAAGATTCTTACAGACATATTCCTTAACATAAAAGTAACATACTTTCTCACAGAATGGTCAGATTTAGTGTTCAGTTTGACATGCAGAAGATGTGTCTACAGATGGCTTTTGGATGGAAATGAATTTTTAGCAGGGATTCACCAATATAAGTCTACTAAAAACCAGTGGAGCTTTGTTAAGTGATCTGTCTGATCAGCTTGCATTAACAGAAAAAGTGAACTCTGACATTCACCAAACGCTTAAATGTCTCCTACAGTAATTTTTTGTATAACTTTAAAAAGAGAAAATGTCCACATGTAAAGGATGGATTTATTTTAGCAATCCTATTATTTAATCAATATGTGTTGTACCACCTCCATGTTCTCATTTAGACCTGAAATCTTGTACTGTGGGAAGAGTTGTAGGGGAAAAGCAAGGCAGTTATTTCAAATAATGGTATAGTCAAAGAATGACATCAAAGCCAGAATTGTCAATTACTGGTGAGAACTACTGACAAGGCTGCTGATGCAAGTGGAATGGGCTAGATATCCATGTGGCTGCTTCTCAGTGCCTAACACTTGGAGATGTGGATAAAAGGATGTCAGGCTGACATGCAAATGTAGATGTCACAGTCTAAGGAGCAAAGGGCAGGAGAGTAACTTGCCAAATGACAGCATGTATATGGTTCATTGGAAGATGTGTTGAAACTAAAAGCAACATGACACTTATGTGGGTGGTAATTGTAGGTGTAAATAAGAAGGTGACTGTAATCTTCAGCATTAATTCTTCCTTGATAATGAAATCTGACATCAAGATATCTTAACGTTTGAAAGTGGAAACATAAAAAGATATCACCAAGAGAAAGAACTAGAGTAAACAAGGTATTGGTAAGAAAACTGTGTTTTTATAAACAGGATGTAACTAACAGATTGAAGTTACAAATATTTATTGCTGTGGTATGATGGTGGAAGGGAATACAACTTGATTGAAACACTTGTTTTGTTTCCAGATATATAATAAGATGTTTAATCTTATTTATCCTAGTGTCATGTAATACATCAAAAAACCCTCTCCAGTTTTTCCAGGGACACTGAACCATAACAGTTCTGGGTTGTCCAGTGTGATTAAAGAAAGGTAGAAATAGTTCTGTTCCTGCTGCCAAAAATCTTACTGAGATTTATTAATGGAATTTGTGGTGCCAAGAATGCCATGCCAAGTGCTCTGCTGGAGAAAAGCAAGTAGTCTCACTTGAGTTGTTTTGCAGAATGGTTTCCCAGGTTGGTCACAGCACATAAAAATAAATTAATTCTGAAATATGTTGGTTTGGGTTTTTTTTTCTTTTTTGGACTCTGTTAGTAAATTTGTCCCTTTTTTACATATTTGTCTGATAGATGCATATTTTTAATTTCTTCTGCAGTTCTTCCTATTTCATAGGATAGATAGTTGCACTGTTAATTAAAGTAAAGTAAGGTTTTTGTATGCTTTACCTGGTGCATGTAATCATGAATTTTCAAGCAGCAAGCTCCGTGACTTGGTTGTTTAGTTTTACGTTATAATAAGATCTATAGTTTAATGGTGCCTTTTCAAAAATTAGATTTTGTTTAGCCTGTCATTTGGGACTGTCTTCCAATACCACCAATATAGTTGCTATATAGATTATTTATTTCAGACAGAGATGCTAAAATTATGAATAGTTATACTTCTGTTCTGCCATTGCATTACAAAGTATCAGTGAACTATGATTCTACCATGCTTCAGGAATATGGAGATGTTAATAAGCAATTATGGAAGATTGCTGTTAGCTGCTCACAGTATAAATATTTCTTCACGATTCTGACATGTGAGTGCCTGTAAAAGATGAGTGCTCCACTCTGCTTTTCGGAATGCGCACACAAAGATTTCCCAAATATGTCTGAAGAGCCACCTCGCTTTTTCAGCATAAACAATAGTAATAGCCTTCCAGTCTGTCACACTGTGTGCAGGTATTTGTGCTGTGACCTGAGAAATTATCCTTGCAGTTTTTCCTGTTGGTTTGGCTGAACCAAACAAAGCTTTGTTTGGAGTGAGGCAGGATAGCAGGTGCCAGAGGCATGATCCCACTTCCATTTTAGTAAGTAATAATTTTACTACAGAAACTGAGGCTGGATAAGACCTTTTGTGTGAAAAAATTTAGTCCTGGTAAGTAGCTTCTTATCCTATAGTTAAGAAAACAGCTCATAAAGATGCTGCATAGCAGAAGTTATTTATAAATATAGGCTTTAATAATATGCAGACCAGACATGCAAATCTGGATTTTTTTCAAATCTGTATGAGAACATTTTAATCTGTGAGCTCAGACTTCCTATGGCTCAAACATCTCTATATAATAAGGTAGTGTGTTCTGAACAGAATGCAATGCAAATACTACTGCACTTCCCAGTGTGCTAAATGGAATGTTTAATGGGAATTTGGGTAATCCTGCAGCACTGTGCCATGTAGACAGTCTTGACACAGGCACAGATCCCATTGGGAGAAGAAAGGAGGTGGTCATGTAATTGAAGACTATCATAAAGCACAGTCACCAGTGGATATAATTATGGTTGAACATAATTATGCACCTCCTAACCTTATGTACCTTAATTACAGCACCTCCTAACTCTCCATGCTTGTCTTGAAACTCAGTCTGGTGTAACTGTGCTGGCCCACAAAATGCACCTTGGTTGTATCAGCTGTGACCTTCTTACACCTAAAGACAGTTACTTGACTAATGGAATAATCAGTGGGTTTTCTCTATTTAATTTTTTTAAGCTAGCTAGTGAAGAAATTTGGCAGTAGACTGTGAAGAAAGTAAAGCTGTTACTGAGGGCTTTGGCTGCTTTGTTTTTCTGGGGAATGAGAGCTATTTGGGAGGGCTCTGGGTAGCAGCTGGGGAGCCTAGGAATCTTGGAAGCATCTTAGAGCATCTGGAGCAGATAGCATGATTTTGGAAATTATCCAAACTGTGTGTTGGAGCAAAACACGGTGCCTGGCAGCCACAGTACCTCCTGACAGAGTCACATGGCATGACAGTTCCCTCCATATGGGTGATCTGCACCACTCTTGCCCCTACCTACCTCTCTTTCTGGGAGAAAGCCTCTGTCTTCTCTGAAATGAGCAATGATAAAATGTGTGTCTTTCACATGCACAGATGTCTCAAGGGTGCTCTATTGTAAGGAAGCTGTCCAGCCAGTTAGGTCTATGTAGTCATGGGGAAAGCAGAAAAGGGTTCCACCCACAGCAATGTTTTGCCCTTAATGGAAGAACTTGGCCTGACTTCACGCTCATTTGAAAGCATTTAACAGCAGTAGGCAGGGAGACGGACTATGACAAATGCATCTGGATGATAGAATCTTTTGTCTCAATGGTATTTTGTTGAAGAATAACAGCAACTTTGGATCTCAGTGTCTTTACAAAAAACTGGACTGAATAAGTAGTAGAAAATTACTTGACATCTTAAAATGTTGTGAAAATCCAGATGCTTGAGATACAGCTACAACACGTAGCTTAAAGCAATGCACTCCACCCCCGCCCCGTACCCCCTATATTTAGCCAACGAAGTAAGAGTTCACTGTGTTACCTTACATCACTGTCGATGGGGATAGGAGGGACAAAGACACTTTATTTGCTCTGCTGTGTAGTGACCAGACTGTGTGATAATGCTTAAGTAACAAGACACTCCAAAGGGAACAGACTGGGGGATATGAACGCACTAACAAGTAGGACTTGCACAAAAGACATCCCCAGGGACACAGCTTCATTTCACAGGTTCTGCTGGGAGCTTGGCTCTGCTGCCCAGCCCTACGCAAAGGCAGCCTGAATGAACAGTATGGTAATATGGTAACAGAGGTAATTAGTTTGGGGCTTTTTTTAATAACAAATATGTGTTTAGAGCTTGTCAGTATCCACTAGTAAGCCAATAAATCTAGAAAATTTTACTTACTATTTTGCACTAACTTTCTTCAGGGTGTTCATCAGCTCCTTCTGAAAGTGCGTCTTTTTCTGCTAGATACCCACAGCCAAAAACTCTCAGGCTGTATCCAGCCAAATGTTAATATTGTTAAAAGCAGATAATTATGCAAGGAGTCACCTCACTGGTCACTGAAGGTGAGTTCTGTGTTCAACCTGAATACAAGCAGGCTATTGTAGAAGAAATGAAGAAGCATAAAATTGTATCAAATTCCAAAATTCTCTTGACCCTCCATAGTTAAAAATGTTGCTGGAAAAACTGGGAGACTTTTGAAGGCTTTTGCCATATTGTACAAACTGGTGCAGATCACAGTATGCTAACTGAGGCACTCACTGCTTGGATGAAAGATTTGTGCATAGGGACTGGGTAGCACTGCTCTGATGAACATTTCTTTGTGTATTTCGTTCAGATAGCTACAGTGTAATAAGAGAACCTGTACTTAGATTTTTCCACAAGTTTTCTTCCTCTCTATGATCTCAAATTTTGCTCCTATAATGACTTCTTTCCATCCCCCTCTTCTCAAATTTCATTGAGCCATCTCTGGAAGCTTCTCTTCACGTTAGTACCCTTTCTCTTGACGCTGAATTAATTAAGGATAAAACTGGAACAGTGACTCATAGCAGAGAAGCAGAGTTCCTTATTAGTAATAAGCAAAGAAGGCCACAGGAACCCATTGCTTCCCGGCTCCAACAATGTCTTCCTTTTGTCAGTCATTCCCACATTGATCACGTTAACTGATGCCTCTTTAGACACTAATTGTTATATTGATGAGTCTGAATTGGATGGTTTCACTATGTGGGAGCTTTTGGGGGTGCAATCTCCAGAAAGGTGGAAGTGCTAATTATATTGGTAATTACTTTAGAACTCTAATCCTGCTTTCGCCAGTGTCCATTCCCATGGTAACAGTAGCAGGTACAGCAGCATTCAGCCGAACAGCACGCAGAGCTCTTGGCTAAGTCAGCAGTGGCTGAGGTTGGAAGGACACTATACAAACTGTGCATACAGATGTTCTAAGATTCCATAGATTTCTTTGCCCCAGACCTAACTTAAAATACCAAAAAAAGCTATGCCAAAATTTAGTTTCTTTCTTTATTAGCTATATTGGCTTTTAAAAATCTTTGCTTTTACCCCTAGGTGAGCTGGCAGGTCTTCCAGAGGTTGGTTTGCAGCCAGAGTCCTCAGGGGAAATTCTGTCTGACTCAGCAACCGTCTTTTTTCCTGCAGCCTTCTGGGCTGAAAACAACAGCTTTGCCACTTCCTGACTCTTGGGCCTTGTCTACTAGGCAAATTTCAAGAAGGAATTTCCCACCAGTGCTTTGAGCGTGTCTGAAATTGTAAATGGACTGTATTAAGAATGGTTTATGTCATTGACTTGACAGTATTAAACTTAGGCTGCCATCAGCTACAGGAACTTCCTAGGTACTTAAGATTTTAGTGTGTAATTGTGACATTTCCCTGAATGTTGTAAATGCCAATTATTAACATTTTCTTTATGAAGTAGCACAGATTCCAAGCTGTGGTAGTTGACAATTCACTGTGCTCAGCAAAGCCAAGCATGACATTTTTTCTGTACCCTGGAGTGAAAGCTCTGAAGTGGTCTGAGTAGAGTTGTGAGCAAGCGAAAATCATAAGGTATCCTGCATTTGCCACAGTGAGCTTCAGAGCTCAAAACCAGCTCCAACAAAAGAACTTCAGCAGTGCTCTTCAACAACTCACTTCAAGAGAGACTGTCTGGCTTTACAGACATGTTCCTCCACACTATGTTCTAAATTACATCATAATTCAATAAGGATCATAAAGATTCTGTAGTATAAATTCCTTTCCAGTGATCATGGAAGTATTAACAGCCAGAATTTTTTTTTTCTTAGCACTGGTATGTTTTAAAAGAAAATTCTTTGATAGCCAATACATTTCTTTTTATTTTGGCTAAATAAAGTTTATTTAATTCTGTAACTCATACTAAACTTCACTTTTGAGCAAATCTGCTGTTTACAGTGAGATTATACCTATTCTGTTTAATTAAATAAAACCAATATGGAAATCAGAGATAGTAATATCTGTGCCTTAAGATTTAAGGAGAAACTGGATGATCAGAAATTTTGAAGATCAGGGCATTTTATTTATTTCTATCCAAATACAGTACCTTAAATATTTGAATTAGTCTTTGCATAGCTTTTATGACACAGGATCAGTTTTCTAATTTTACATACATGAAGTAAGTGAGGGTTAATATTTGAGCATGTTTTATCTTCCCTAATTTCAAGTAAGGAAAGAAGAATTTAAGTTCATAGGACTTTTTCATGCTAAGAGATAACTTCTAAATTATACTGGTCTCTACTTGGCAAGGCCCTTAATGTGGTAGCAAAGGAAAAAAATCCAAGTGATGGGTCCACATGAAGAAGGGAATGGGCAAATGGAATTGGAATTGGGAAAGGGAATGGGGAAAGGAAAGCAAAGGAAAGGGAATGGGAGTGGGGAATGGGGAAAGGGAAAGAGAATGGGGAAAGGGATGGAAAGGAAAGGGAATGGGGAAAGGGATGGAAAGGAAAGGGAATGGGGAAAGGGAAGAAAAGGAAAAGG